>BMAU01002837.1:0-695000 GCA_019973935.1 Trichonephila clavipes | reverse complement strand
CCACCATGTAGTTTTGTAGACACAATTTAGACCAAAATAGGATTCAACTCCTATAAGGTATCCCGTGTTACATGTATTTGATTTCACTTTATGTCTAGTTGAAAATTTCGAAGTCCACTAATAACACTAGAGTAACTTGCTTCAGAGTGCAGTGTAAATAAACGTTCACTGATTGTGATCTTGCCGGGAAAAACATCTTTTCCAAGCTCAATCTCTACATCAGGAATCCTTTCTTGTAAAACCTGTTGACATCCGTGAGATTGCAATAATAATGCCAATAGGGTTATTCATATTCAAATGCAATAGATTTATATTAAAAATGACAATTAAACATTTCAATATTTCGTTGATGGGTTGTAGTAAGATTTACCATGTTGCGAATATTTAGGTGATACTTTAGTAGAATCCTTAAAAAAATAAAAACATTTACATAATTTAATTTTTCTTGAGGGCTTACAATGTTTTAAATTTATTTTTAGTCTGCCGAAATAAGTTTTTGAAAAAGTCTTAAATTGAGTTTTGGTATAATTAGTGAATTCTCTTACAGAATTACAAGTAGAATCGAAAATCTTTTAGCTACCCAAGATGTAGAGCAGTTTGCTAAATGAGATGCAACTTGCTTTAGGCTTATGCGTCTGATAAGTTTGCTAATTGGTCTGAGTTAGCACAATGTAAAGTTAAAAAATGATTTCACACCTTTAATTCTATCGAGTCACACAAAAATTTGCTAATAAAAGAAACTCTATTGGGGCAACCTTTACCCAAAAGGAAACTTATATTGATGACAGATGCTTCAAATAAAGCGATTCCGGCCGTTTAACAATTCGAATTTTAGCAGAATATTTTATATATTTTTTAGCCATCATTCCCTTGGAGAAAATTATTTTTCTGGTTAAATAAAATATTAATAATAGTAATTAAAGCTTTATAAATTGTATTTTATTTTAGATTATGTATTGTTTTACGGTGTCAGCCTATAAAAATGCAAATCAAACAATATATATATATTATCTTATCATTCTCAGTGGAGGAAAAGTTTACATTTGGCACATAGTCATCGTTTATTATATAATATTTAGAACATTATTGAGAATATATTTTAACTACCCTTTTTAGAAAATTTAAATATGCTGATAAATTTGAATAACACATTGCTTCAAGCGATGGAATTTTCGCACGAAATTTAATGAAGCACTGATACCGTTAAGTCTACCAATAAAATCACCTATCAAAATAAACCACTTAACATTTAAGGCTTAATTTGAAATTTGTGTTTCTCCTGACCAATTTCCTTTATATTGAAAGATTATTATCATGAGAAGCAATATAAGTGCTATTTACGAAGAAATTCCTGACATTGAAATGCTCATTAGCAAACCAATTGATCTCGTACTTCCTTAACTTCCCCATTACGTCAGCTAAAGAACTTCTAGTTCTGACAGATTTAATGGAATAAATCAAACTTTGGAGCCCTGGATATTCGATTATAATGTGATATTAAATTGAAAGTCATCTGCAACACACACCATGAAAATTACCGGTGAAGATATGGGGGACATTTCATTTGACAGCAGAAATTGTATTTTACTCTTCTTTATTCTGACTTATACAAATAATGTTAAAAGACTACCAAGGAATGATTAAATTTCACTATAACAAACTGTTCCAATTAACTCATACGATTATATAATTTTAAATTGACTATTGCCCACCACACAATCTTAAGATTACAAGGTCAGATATAGATGTCATATCATTCGATAGCGGAAAACCTCTGGCTGCCATGCATGACATACATACTTTGCATTGTCTCTATATGAAAGTACTGCGATAATGTATGAAGAGAATCAGAACCCCCTCTACCTTACCTCCAATGTCAAAGAAATCGACCACTGCAGAAACAGATGCTTGATGAACTAAGCAAGCATTTCGTAGGATGGCATCACACACCTCCATGTTACAAAACAGGCACTGCAATTGCTGCGAGGTACAGGAACGAGGTCTTGTAGCACTGTGTTCACACCTTTTCATGGGTGCAGTTTTTTTTATTTCCTTTTAATGGATGATGAGGCGCATAGATCTAATTGGATCGATAAATTTATGGAAAATCAGGATGTTCGCCAAATGGATTGGCCAGGTACTCGCAACCACCTACGAAGAACCATCTCAGGCCTGAAAACAGAGTTGTTGAACAAATGGGATTAATTACCTCAAGAACTCATACGTTCCCATATTTCCAGTATAAAATCACAGTGTGAGGCCTGTTTTCTTACAAAGGGGGCCATACAACCAATTAACCATTTTTTAAAAAAATTATATTATGCATCTTCTGCTTCTTATCTTCCTATTTCGATGAGTATTATTCACAATCATCCATGTGTCGTGTAACTGTTGAATATTTATTTCTTTGCATTATATCAACCTTATATGCATAAAAGGTTCCTTAAAATCTAACCCCACAGAAGTTCTTGATATCATTGAAAAAATCTAGTGTCTCTTAATTTTGAACAAAAGGTAGATTAATAGGCTTCTTCCCTATAGAACACCTTAAAAATTTGATAAGTATGAGCCAGTGATCATCCCAAGAACTCTCCAATCTAACACAAAGAGCCAAAAAAATTAAGAAGAATTCTACAAGGGGCATCCACCAACTCTTCCAATTCATGGCACGAAGGAAAGAAGATTACATGCAACCAAAAGGGACTCCGCTCTTTAATTGATCGTTTGGTTATATACAATTATATTTCCTGAAAAGAATCTTGAGTTTCTTTTTCCACTGCATATATAATCGTTTAGATTCGTGTATGTATGCACTATAGTTAAGCCCAATGACTGAGTGGTTAGTGCATCACGCTTCCACACCACAGGTTCGATGTTCAAACCCCAGGCAGGGCAAGGTGGACTCAACCTTTCATCCCATTAGGTCAGACGTAGGCAGATTTTTACATGGCACGCTCTACTTCTAATTTTTTCGAGATGTTATGGTCCACCCTTTGACGTAAGTGTTATGAGCAAAAAAGAAAAGAAAAAAGCTCAACAATATATTTGTATCATAACAATAATAAATACAGAAAAAAATGTGTACTTACATACATAACTACAATAAAAAAATTACTCTTTTAAAAATACGTTTTAAGTAAAACGCAAAATACAAACATAATAATTATATTCGAGTTGGACCCGAAACATTCTTCTCTGAAGATTTCTTTCTCGAACTGAGCTTACAATTTTCATGCAGATTCCCATGACATGACGCATATTTAGAATGTTAAAATAGAGGTCCTGTTGGTGAATAATGCAATTATAAGAATGTAAATGTAGAAATTCATCGTCTCTGGTACGCATAGCCAGAAATCCATTGACTGCGCCGGTCGTTGAAGGGCCTCCATCAATTGTCGTTGATACAACTTCATATAAATCGGAAATTTTTTCTCCTCTTAAAAAAAGATGCATAGTAGAGAAATATGAACCATTTCCTTAGATTCGTATTGTACCATTCTTCATGGACATATTTTGAAACTTCTGGGAGAGATGCCGGTGGAGGATATCGATTACGTATTGAACCCTCTAAGATAGATTCAATTATATTGAGATAGGGTGACTGTGTGGGCCAAAGTATATGTTTAACTTTATATTCCTGTGGGCATCAAACCATTATTGGACAAGTCCTGCTGCAAAGATAGGTGCATTATCATCCTGAAAAATTCCATCTCCTGCAGAAAACAAAGTTTGTAGCATAAATAGACCTGGTCAGTTAAAATTTCTCTATACTTCTGCCCAGTGATCCTTCCTTTCATTGCTACGATTAGTCTAGCAGAAAACGACGACATGGTTGTGCATATGATGACGGATTCACCTCCATATTTGACAGTTGGAAGGAGACATTCTGGTACAGGTTGTCCTCCAAACGTGCACCCGTTCTGTTGTAGGGAAATGTGGGGAAGACAATTCGTCAGAGCATATTACTTGCTTCCATTTGTCTATCGACCAGGTTTTGTGAGTGTGACACCTCTGTAGACGACATTTGGCATTGACATTTGTAACAAGTGTTTTGTGAATTGCTATTCTACCGTAAATTTTTTGTCAATGAAGATGCTTTCAAACTGTAATTGTTGACACTGGAGAAATTAGATGCTGGTAGTGCTCGGAGGCCCCTTTTTGCGGCAGTTGTTCGTTTTTTATACTTTGCAATCGTTTTCCACTCCCGTCGATCTCTTTCACTGAGCTTCTTTCCATCCACTATTGTGCTTTGCCGAGCTTGTCTTACTACATTGTGTGTGTGTAAATAGTCATGACTTTAGACGCCGCACCTTTAGAAACCTCTAAAAACTGGTATGTTTCGGAAAATCTGAGACATCTACCATTTTACGGTTTTGATAAAAATCCAAGACTTATAGAACTTCAATAAAGCTACCGCATACTACCAGAATATATACATTTCTGTACATAGAAAATACTGGTAGCTGTTATGAAATTTTAATGCTTACGAAGCGCTTTCAAAAGTGTCACTTTAATTCACAGGTGTTTGCCCTATTTTGATAACTCTCTGTGTTTCTTTTAGTACCCGTGTCTAAAGTCTTATGTGAAAGCGGTCACCCCAAAATGTCTTGAAAGTCCACTGGTCGATAGAGATCGACTTAATGCTCACCCCGGCTTTAGTGGGCCGATAAATGAGTACCAAGCTTGCTTGGGAACTTAACACTGGCGGTTTCGCATCAGACTGACCACCTGACCGGAACATTTGCTCCTGCATCTCAAGGCCCAAGGTCGCGAATACTGAGTTGGGCACTGTTGCCGTTGGCCCTCATGGGCTGTTGCGCCATTGAGTTAAATTATATGTTACCATTTAAGTATATAATTCAGTTAGTTCATAGAATAACTAGGTATTTCTCGAAATAACTAGACAAGTCAAAGTATATAATAGGTGAAAACCTTCATACCTTACCTAGTTATTTTTTGAAATAACTAATTATAGACCTTTTAAGTGAAAAATAAACAATTTATTTTACAAATCGATAGATTATAAATAGCTAAAAACTCTAGAAAAATATATTTTATCCCTATTGCGGATGAGAGATTAATTGATGAATAATAAGGAAAAGCAAATGATATGATTTATTATTGCTCAAACTGCTAACGTTAGTTAAACAAAAAGGAAAAGAGTATTTTTTTCATCTGTTATTGGCACAATTAACTTTCCTACTCCTTGAACTTCAAAGATATTATATGCTGGTGTAACCAATAATCCCGTGGTATTTTTTTATGTGTTGTTTTAGCAATTTTTCTCTCTGTTATCAATGTTAATAATTTTTAACGAGTAGGTGTAGTACTTTGTTTTCTTTATTCCACCATTATTTAATAAAGATTCAAATCTCTCGCCTTGAATCTTTCTTTTTACAGGTTAGTCCCCCCTCCCTGCATAAGTCATTGTGTGAAAACCGGTTACAAAAATATTTGATAAAGCTTAAGCGCTATTTACACTGCCTAAATTCTACTTTTAAAAACAACGGAATGAAGCGTACACATAGCGCAAAGCAGCTATAACTGTTTGAAAACTGATTAAAAGAATCCAAAACAAATAACTCAAAGAACTTTCGAGTGCCGTACTTCCTACTTTAACGATCGAGTACTCCTTATCCTATAGTAATTATAAAATTCAATAACTTTATATACTTTAACTGACTTGTTCAGTTATGAAATACCCAGTTATTCTATGAAATAAAGGATTTTACAATTTAACAGTAACGTATACATTAAGCTCTACTGTGTGAGTGATTTCCGTATTATTTAAATAATTTCATCACGTAAGAAATTCGTTAAAATGGAGCTGTAAAATATACGAACAAAATTGATAAGAAGAATAGGCAGTGATTAAAATTTAACTTGCTTTTATTTTAACGAAAAACTCACCAAACCACTCAGAAATTTCTTCAGAATTTTCTGCTTAGAATAAATAAGTAGCCTCAAAACATAGGGCTACGGTCATAAATTTAAAAGAGCACACAATTTTCTCTTTAAAATATATTATCTAAAGAGAGTAACGTAAATCTAAACATTTACAGGATGTTGTTTTCCGAAACGCTTCTGTCAAGATGTCGTAAGAAAAAGTCGTAGAACTTTGCGTTGTGTAGAATATATTTTCTCTTCTCCTCTGACAATGGACGAAAATATACTTTTTTTAACCAGATGCATTAGCATTTAAATATGGAGCAAATAGGCGTCGCTATCACTCTCTGACTCATAAAATGCAGCATCTTTAACATTTCGCAGCGTTATAGAGAAGGCTCGGAAAAATTTCGAATGGCAGTTTGCAGCAGCATTTATGGTGGAAAGTTTTCTTACAGTAGTTGAACATTTTTCCGACAAAGCACCATTCGTTTGAATCTCTAAGCTTTTTCGTTTTGAAAAGAGAGCTGAAAAAAACCCCATAAGATGAGAACGTATTTGACATTATTGCGCATTTCGAAATTCCATAAAAATTACGGAAGTTTTAAGGACGCAAATGTGACGGCTGGGGGCTTATTTACAAAGCAAAAGAAAACTAAAGTTTTAGCTCTTTTTTCCCTTTTCTTGAACTTTCTGACTAAACTTTTAGAGTGGCTAAAATGAAGATTGAATATTTTCTGAGTTCAAACCTTTTTCACTCACAAATTATTACGTTTGTGTATTTATATTTGTTTACCAAAAATAATGTGAAATGTTATGCTACTTTAAAGTATCCATTCAGAATATGTGTATGTATTTAAATTACCTTCTTATTTGAAACAAAATTAAGATGATGAAAAAACTATAAAATGGTTATTTATTTCAGAAGTAAAAATTATTAGTGGCATGCTTTTTTAATAGTAAAAAGATTAAAAAATTCAAACAATATTTCTTATGTAAATTTTGATATAAATCAATGTAAATTGTAACGTAATTATTTGCATGTTTTTGAAGAAAATGTGGACGTTACATGTGATTTTTTTTCTAAAAACTATATCTAGAGACAAAAAAAACTCCTATCATACAACAGTAAAAAATAGGCATGGAATTTACGCGTATAAATTTCTTTTAATACATATATATTAAATTTAGTAACTAACTAAATGCAATGAAAACTTTTATTAAAAGTTTATATGTTTTACATATTATTTTTACATCACTTTATATTATTTTGGAATTTTTTCAAAAGTAAAATGAAAAAAAAAATTGTGATAAATTATTCTTCTATAAAAATGGGATCACTTAGTAGTAACAAATGTATAATTTTTACAGCAACATTTTATATGTGGAGTAAAGCACCTATATTTGAATAATAGAGCAACTATGCTTAAAATATTCCATGTTGAGAACTTTTTATAGGCATTATATCAATGCTTCTCAAATTTTCATCCCATCATAATTTTTATTTCGTCTCCACTATACAATAACAATGTATTGATTCCAAAAATAACGTACGGAAAGCTACATGCTGCAGCTACGATATGACTTAAATTATGAACCGCACAAATTATTTTAAGATAAGTATTATTTTTTTTTATATTTTTGTATTTGACATATCCAAAAGAGTCACTAATAATTATTAATCTTGTTCTTAGCTTAGAATTGATAAATTAATTATCAAATACATTAAGCAGTACAGATGCATTTATAAGCCAATGTAAATGTGTATTTTACTTGTTTATTATGTCAGTATGCATTTTGTTTTGTTTCCATTCAGTAAATTTGCAATTTTTTAAATCTTTTACATTTGACTTTTTGATATGTTCGCGCCCCCTTGTTAGGTTAACACGTCCCTCAAGGTGGGGGGGGACGCGTACAACAGTTTGAGAAACGCTACATTATATGATCCTTAAAAGTATAGCTTAATTGATATTGAATTCAATTTGTTTCAAGCAACTTAATTTGTTATTTATTATGCCAAAGTTTAATTTTATAAGGATAAATGGAATGTGAAAAAGAAATAAAACTGCAATATATATATATATATATATATATATATATATATATATATATATATATATATATATATATATATATATATTGTTTGATTTCAATATATATTAGCAACACATTCAAGGAATATCAGGTTTCTCATTTGAGCCATTTCTTGATATTTCTCTCTTGGGCACAGAAATAACTTTCACGCCATATATATATTCTAAACCATCCAACACATAGTTAGACATTCCATGTTCAATACCATGCATTGCATCCAACTTCGCACGTGATTTCAGCAAAATAAGGCTTATAAATTATTGTAGGAAGAGTATAATGTAGAGAGTTGGACGGATGGAATAATCTATTCCTTGTATTTGATAGAGACGCAGAAATTCTAATCATTTTCAGTTCAGATAAATTTAGAAAATGTATTATGTAAATGATCATTCTTGACATATACTATTACATAAATTATAACCTACATGGATGAAACAGAAAATGTATTTTAAAAGTTAACAATGAAGAGTTGTATCTTTTATTCGAAATATTTCAAGTATATAGCTAATATTTTTTCTTCTCTCTCTCTCTCACACTCTTTCTCAACTCTCACTCTCATTCTCTCTCAACTCTCTCTCTCTCTCAACTCTCTCTCTTAACTCTCTATCTCACACTCTATCTCTCTCTCTCTCTCTTCACTCTCTCTTTCCCACCTATCTCACTCTCTCTCTTCACTCTCTCAACTCTCACTCTCTCAACTCTCACTCTCTCAACTCTCTCTCTCTCTCTCAACTCTCTCTCTCTCAACTCTCTTTCTCACTCTATCTCTCTCACTCTATCTCTCTCAACTATCTCTCTCACTCTATCTCTCTCAACTCTCTCTCTCACACTCTCTTAACTATCTCACACTCTCTTAACTCTCTCTCTTAACTCTCTCTCTCTCTTAACTCTCTCTCTCTCTCTTTCAACTCTCTCTCTCTCAACTCTCTCTCTCTCTCTCAACTCTCTCTCTCTCAACTCTCTCTCTCTCTCAACTTTCTCTCTCACACTCTCTCAACTTTCTCTCTCTCTCAAACTCTCTCTCTCTCTCAACTATCTCTCAACTCGCTTTCTCTCTCTCTTAACTATATCCCTCTCTCAACTCTCTCTCTTTAACTTCAATCTCTTTCTCTCTCTTACACACACTCGTTCGCACTTGTGTGCATGCGTCCGTGCAATTAATTCATCAATCCATTTTTTGAGTTGTCTTTGGAAAGTATTGTTACGTATTTACGGAAACTTATAAAAGGAATAGGAAATACTTTTAAAACTAATCTCGCTTACTTTTACATTTAGAAAAAATTAAAGAAACTTATAAGGTATAGTTATACATTAGTATACGTTTATTAAAACCATACTTAATACTTTTGAATATTTTATTTTTACAAATGATAATGTCAATCTATCCGAAAAATTAGAACTTATATTTTAGATTCATTTTTTCATGTATCTTTGATCATAGTCTAATGTTTTGTTAGGTATATTTTGTAAAAATATCTGAATACTAAATGTTTTAACAGTAAAATATTGTACAGTTTAACAGTTTCATATTGGATATATTGGTTTATTTTATATGAATTTATTTTGAAATTGTTACACTTATTGGTAAACTAATTTAAATTTTGCAAAGCTAGCAGTGAAATTTATGTGTCGAGGAGGCATGAAGACGAAAAACAGTTTCTTAAAATTGGCCTTTAATAATCAATCATAAAGTCACTTTGCTCGTTACTGGAGCGACAAAAATAATAAGTTCTAAAATCAACATTACCAGAGACATCCGATTCGAACCATCTTCTAATATTGTAAAATTAATTTCTAATCTAAAATGGTGATGCAACCTGCAGTTGCATTGCCAACCAGCCTTTCTCTCCCTCTAAGAGTTAAACCACTCACACACTTCTTATATTTCCGTTTCTCCTTCCTTTTTCTAAAAACTAACATGAGCCGAGTTTAAATACTCGCTCGATTTGCATGGCAGTTGCTGCCAACCACAAATCACGAAACTCAAAAAGATCGGGTTCGAATCGGTGTGCTTACTTTCATTGAGATCATGGAACGGGATTGGAAAAACAACACAAGGAGATCATAAAAATTTGGATCCGACTATTTAATAGTCTAACAGAAATACATGAGTTTTTCTAATTACCAGAATTTATAATTTATATGTACCAGAAGTTATAATTCATATTTATATGCTATTTTTTAAATATTAAATATTTACGTAGTTTTAATCTTTATACAGCACAAATCAACTTTGTCCACATCCATTTGTATCATGAATTTCATGTATATTTGACTCATGAAAATTAAATTACTTTTACATGTACTTTATTGTATGTAAATATGTTTTTTAAGTTCTTTGACACATACACATCTTAGGGATAGAAAGATAAATTATATATACTCATTTCATTATGCAATAAAGTGATTGAAATTTGGTTTTCGTCTATTACTCATATTTAAACTTTTGAAACGTTTCACTTTATTTTTCTTTTTAAAATATATTTGAATAAATTTATTTTAATGAACAAATGTGTGCAGATAAAATGAATACAAGTTCCAATTTCATCATACAAGGTTCTGCCCTGAATTTTTATTTAGGCGATAGTCCTCTCATTTGAAAGAACCCAATAAATAGCTCAGTTATTATTTTGTTACAACTTCAAAAATTGCCAACTCTTCTCGCCTATACATAACAATAAAATGTCCACAAGTAAAAGAAAGAGCTGAAGCAGTGGATCTATACAACCATTTTTGTGGAGAGTGTTCATATAATGACTATCTGCTTCAGAGATTTTCATTCAAGGAAGGAAATGATCTTCTAGTAAAGTCTCTTGAGTCTCAACTCTAAAATTTATGTTCTTATTGGTCTTATGTCATTTTTATCAGTAAGCGTATGAGAAAAACAAAAATTTAAAATGAGTCTATTTAAATTGAAATAAAATAAATGCAAATATATATTTTAATCTGTGTGGGGCAATATATTTGTACAATGTTTTTAAACTATACACTCTTAATCAGTGCTTCCCAAACTTTCAAGTTTTGCACCCCAATATTCAATCCTAATTATCATTATATATATACGCCTCCCTCCCATTTAAGTAAAAATATATTTACTAAGGCGGAATATTATTATAATAGACGCATTTTTCACAAAAGGAGAATATTTTTAAAATTGGTCATTCTATGTTCATCTTTTGTCAAAATATTGTACTTAAATAATTTTTTATTTTAATACTATTCTTAAAACAATTTAAATACATTTTTCATCGAAGTGACACTAAATATCATAAATATTATCCATTTATACTGTTTTGCAAAATCACGGTTCCAAACGTAGTCGGATAACTTAAACATTAAAATTTTAGTACATTCTCTAGATAAATGCATCTAATTTATTTCAGTAATAATTTCACTGATATAAGTTTATTACTTTTTTCTCTAATTGCTTGGAAGTTATCCAGAAATATTGCTAAAATTTCGTTTATTGTTTGCGTTTCTGTAAAATTTAGATATTTTTTAAAAAAATTGTATGTTTAAATATATATATATATATATATATATATATATATATATATATATATATATATATATATATATATATATATTAGTATTTATTGTAATTGTTTTTTGAAAAAGCATTTACAATGTTTTAGTGTGCGTTTTTTAAAAAATATTCCAAACGTGTTAGATTACCTTAATTTTTATTTGGAACATTTAAATTAAAGTTTTATGACTTTAGTAAAGATATAAAACACAATTTAATAGCCATGGGATAGCCCCACATGGGACGAATTCCTATTAATTTAGAAGAAATACATTCCTTGCATAACACATCTTTAGTCATGTCTACGAATATAATGAACAGTTGCTGTGTAATTCCTGGCCATGTAACTTTGAAGCAGAGAAATAGCTTACTTAGAACTGAGTTGTGGATTCGAGTTTCATGTATATTAATGAGATCTACTTCGACATCAAATCTAATCATAGATAGAATTACTTATAGGACTCAACTGTAACTTTAGAGATGTATTTACCATCTAGTTTAATACCATTGAGTATATATAGATTCATTTGATCCCACCTAACGTAACGTTTTAAAATAATTAATCTCCCTTCATTTCAAATCTATTTCTGATGTATATTTTCATAGTCTAACTGAAATTTTGAACTGAAAGGACCAGTCGAGTTTTTGACTTAGTTCGCCATTATGTGGCCGATATTTGATCTAGTCAAAAGTATATTGGGGAATATTTATTAGTGTCATGTTTTATTTCCGTACGGGAAACTGGAGAATTTCAGTATTAGTTATTCATCGTACTAATGTTATATATATATATATATATATATATATATATATATATATATATATATATATATATATATATATATATATATAAGCTTGAAACTTAATTCTCAACTTCTCACGAGACAATATTACTTTCAGCTCGAGTTTGGATTCTACTAAGTACCGTAATGTAAATTAAATATAGTTTCATGACATTAAATACCATTTGATCGCAAAGACATCACATACATTAGCTGAATATTTTGTGCCAAAGGATGAAAGTGCTCATGTACAATGAAATACGTTTAGCGCGAAAACGCTTAAGACAAAATATAGATTAACTCAAAATAATACAGCGTTCCAGACAGACTGCATGCATTTTCATACATTTTTCCTATTTTAACACAAAATGAAAATTACTTAACACGAAAAGATTTCCCTTCTGCTAATGAATAAAATACGGAAAACATCAGCTGCTCAGGTGAGATATAAGAGAGGTGGTTTCACATGTTTTGTAAAAAAGAAGCTAACTTGGCTTTAAAATACCCTCAGAATAGCCTTTGACACTAGCCAAACGTTTTTATCTAAGCTATTTTCCCCCTCCACCCATACAAACGCCACACAAAAACATATAATTTCTCATCAGTAGGCTTTAGTATTCGGTGACGAGTACATCGCAGTGTAAGTAAAAATCACTGAGATTAGTTGGCGTTTTTTCTTTCTATTTTAGAAGAATATTTTTTGAGCACAATGACAATGAGCTCAGGGGAGAAGCAAACTGCTACTTTGTTTAAAATGAAGATGGAGCTTCTTCTGTCTGTTGATCAAATACATAAAACAAAAACGAAAATCTGTAAAGGTTTTGGTGTTACTTAATTGTGTATTAAACTTCATTAAATTCTTTTGAATGTTTTTTGTTTCACTTATTTTTATTAAATACATGCACATGTGCATATATATATATACTCATATCTAAAATTAAGATCACAAACACAAAAATCTAGGATAACTAAAGAAATATTATCTGTGTTGCCAAGGAATTCGGCATAGAGACGCATTATAGAGTGAGAAAGTATATAGCAACATAACCATGTAAAAATTTTTGTTTTAAGGTACAGTATATATCAAAAAGTGTGAAATCATGAGTTATAGAAAAAAACCTTTAACTCATTAAAAATCTGTCTAATTTGAAGTGGACCGGTATACAAGCTTCATAACGAGTTATCATACTGTTTATTGAAGATATCAGTAAATATTTGGGGCAACATATTCCATTCTTCTAAAAAAATTACTTTTGACTCCTAGGGGTTTATGAGAGTGTGGCTACTTTGAGAAATTTCTTTTCCAGGATCATCGGAAATATGTTCAACCCAATTTATATCCAGAGACCTCAGAACCAATTCATAAGGAGAATATCTTCTCCCTAAAGAAATTAATCAACATCCTGAGTTCTGTGTGGCCGTCCATCATCCATAAAAATGTAGTCCGGCCCATAGTACGCGTAAAAAACTCATATAGCCTTCTAAGATCTCATCCCTATTGCGCTGCGAGTCGGCATTATTCGCATCGAAAACGCGCATTGGTGTACGTCTACCCAACAATATGCCACCTCACACAAGGATTCCTTTGCCACAAAATCTGTCGATTTTTGTTAAGTAAATGGGATGAAGTGAGCTCCAATTTCTATCCAGATGAAGACTCGATGAGAATCGTTTTGTCTGCTACATTTCAACTCATCACTGAAAAGAACACGCCTTCATTATTGTATAGTGTCCATGACTAATTTTTTCCTCTCCTCAATAAGTGGTCTTTTCTGTAGGATGCAGTCAAAGCAGTGTTTCTCAAAATGTGGGGCGCAAACGTATTAAAAAGTCGAATGCAAAAGATTATTTAAAAATGTATTAATTTTCTGAAAGTAAACAAACAAAATACATTCATATATCAGTATTGATCAAATGTATTTTATGGTTAATTTAATACTAAGTTAAGAATGTTTAATATATATATATAATTATCAGTAGCCCCCTCTTCACATAAAGCATTAATTTTTGCATATAGTACTTATCCTGATGATTTGTGCGGTTTATAATTATTTCAATGCTGATTAAAAATTACGTGATTCGTTCCCCGATAACACCTTTTAACACGTAGGCAAGCGTATGGGGTGTATTGAGGGGCAGGGGTAGTAAAGGAATAAATAATCAAATTCTCTGAAATAAGTAAATCCTTTGCAAACACTGTCCAGGTATTTTTACTGCATTCCAAAAACTTTGGAATTATTTTATAGATAACAGTTCACAGAAAAGATCGTACTTCGGAAAGATGTATTGATAAGTCCGGGGTAATTAACGCACTGGATGAGCGAGATGTTTATGTACACTGGATGCACTTAAGAGGTTAAAGTCAAATTGTTGGTTTAGTGTCGAAATAAAATATTATTGAATTTAATACATTGTTATCGTATGGGAGGGGGCGTGATGAAAACTAAGATTGAATATTGGGTCACAAATATTGAAAGTTTGAGAAGCAGTGAGTTAAAGGGACACACAAGGCTCGACGCTGGGCATAAAGGACAGTTTCTGCAAGATGGCTGTAGAGCGTTTGAATGGAAATGCTTCTTCCAGACACAGCAGCTAGGTCACGAGCAAGATGAGGAATCCTTGTTCACTTATGTCGTTTACAGCCAAGTAGCGATCCGGTGCAGATGTTGATGCTCTGTGGGGACCTTGCCTGACCTTCATGGTTTTTGACAGTACCACTTGTTTGGAATTGATTATACAGCCGGATGGCCACTTTCGGGCCCCTTGGGACGATCAAGCCACCTCCGCTTAAGACTGGCCAGCTTCAAACCTGCAAACGGCTCTCCATCTCAAAAAAATAATCTAAACAGTTATGAGAAATTGTCCTCATGCTGACTTGTTTGTTTTGAAGCAATTTTTACAAATCTACATGAACAAATCTCATATTTTTAAAAGTAATTATGTACTTTATCTGGTAATTATGAAAAAACTAACGTTAAACAACACCTTTTCCGAAACTAAAGGTTAATATTCTACTACCCATTCTTTTAAAATATATAAAATACAAATTATATCAGTTTTTCCGGAGACAATTTAAAATTATTATGAAACACATGTTTGTGACTTTAATTTTGGACATGATTGTATGTAAGAAAACGAAATCTGATAAAGTTAATTTTGTTAAATATATTTTTTGAAGTATTTTTAAACAAGAAGAAATATTTCAGTTCCCTCATTTTCGTATTAAGTGACTTTCACTGTATTTTGACTGCGGGTGATTTACAAATGCGTAAATGAATTTTTATCAAAAATTCCATTTACTTTTCCTTCTTTGATATCCCCGTATAAAATTAAAAAAAACATCATTGATTTTATTTGTGTTTCTAATTTCAAGCGAAAGAAAAGAATGAGTAAATTTAATGCTTATTTGTTTTATCTTTTTTTATTCTTTAGAATCGTATAGTTAAATAATTAATGAACTACCAAGAAAAAAAACCATTATAACATATTTATTTTTTTAAATTCAGATACTGCGTTATATATTGTTGCTCTTAAATGTAAACAAATTATTTACAGCTTTCCTAATTTTGGCATGTTTAATTTGTTCTAGATTAATTTAATTGCGTCTATTATTTCATTCGTATAAAAAGAAAAAATGGTCAAAATAAATAAGCTATCGATTGTGAAAAATAGTAACGTCTTTACAATTAATTTCTAATTATTTATCATATGCGTAAGCAAAAATGTTCACACAAATACCTTATCCAAGACAACATAAAATTAATTTTATTTTCAGGAGTTAAATAAGTATTTTTCTGTGGATGCTATCTATAAAATGAAAAATTCAAAGTTTTCTATTAATTGTTAGATTTTGTGAAAACTCGGATTATTATTTGTCACAGCGTGTTTAGTTGCTTATGGTTACATAGTTTCAAAATGAAGCCCATTATTGGAAATTGTATGCATTAAAAAAGTTAAACACCATATTATTCCTATTATTTTTCTAATCTAGCTTACTAACTCATTCAAAGGGCTTCGGATATTACATAATAAATTTTCTAAAAACTCTGCATTTTCTTTTTCCTATTTCAAGGAAGTTAGAGGCGTAATTTTCTTCGTTTTTAGAAAAGAAAAAAAAACATCTCTTTCTTCGTCTAATTAACTTTACAAAAGTTCTAAATTTAAAACAGAGTAAATTGGTTAGAAAATCAAACAAATAAAAAAATAAGAAAACAGCGAGGAAAAAGAAGGGAAAAAACGGAAAATAAGAAAGAAAAAATCAATCTTCAGCACAAATTATTTTCAGTGATGTGAGCCTTTTCTGCCGGAAAATTGACTTCGACAATTCTTGTCGAGAAACACAAACAGAAGGGAAAGGGAAACTACGATCAGAATTCATTAAACTCACAACGCCTCACTAGTTTTCTGATTCGATTTTCATTTTGCCCCATCTTCTAAAAGGACGCACAAACATATTTGTTTTGTTCTTAGAAAAGATCAAACCAGGCCTGCCTTCAAATCAAAGTTAACTGGACAAGACTGCGTTAAGTGAAACAGGCAGAAGCTATGTGAAGCCTCCGGAGCATTCAAGATGTAATTACTACAACGCAAATCCCGGGTAGCTGCATCGAAAATTCATTCCACGTCAATTTTATGGCGGCGAGCTCTCCATAGCATGATAATCAAAGTAAAAAATGGCACTCAATTTTTACGTTGATATCTTTCTTTTTCTCGTTTTTTTTCCTCTTCTTACTCTTCGTCCTCTGATTTCATTACTTGGAACTGTGCATGGAGAGTGGAATCTTTATTTAAAGAAATGGGGTTAAGAAATATTCAACAAAAAACTATAAAAGGCTAGAGTATGTTACTAATGGTACTTCATCAGTTTTGTCATCTACCTTATGCATTTATATCGCTTTTTTCATATTTTTTTCTCGTTACTCGTTCGGAAAGAAAAAGTAATTTTGGGAAAATAATATTTCTCATGTAATGATTGGAATGAAAATTTATTGAATATATATGAGCAATGAGCAGAATGGGAATTTCTCAAGGCTATTGAGAATATAAATGAAGTAAAAGTGCCTAATTGCCTTTTACTTTGAGTTTTCTGAAGATTCATTTTATTCAAATGCGCATGATTAAGAATTAGATAGCTTGATTTAATTTGTTTTACATTCACCAAGTCTATATGATAATCCGGGGTGAAACATCATTGATCATTTCTTGCAAATGGAAAAACACACAGTTTTCTTCCGATTCTATCATACCCTAACATCTGTATATATCTATACTTTGTAAAATTGAAAAATAATGGCATTTGTAGAATACAAAAGAGTATTTGGGGATATTAATTTACGAACTTAAAATCATACATTAAAGTTTTTTTTTAAAAGAAAGATAACATTGAAGGTGTTTTTCATGCTATGTTTTATGATTAAATTAATTAAAATTCCTAAATTAGCATACTTAATTCTGAAAACATTGTTTTATTTGGAATAAATAAAGCTTAAAAAATAAAGTATGTTTGTAATAATGAATAGTTAGTTGATAACTTAGGGAATTTATAATACGATTTTTTAAAAACCTACCAAGAAATAATTAGTTTCTTATCAGTGATTTTTTTCATTATTGAGACTTGCTAATCTTTTTTTTAAATGTACACATAAATAATAGGGTGCAGCAAAAATTAATACAGGGTGCAGCAAAAAACAAACAAACAGATGTGTGTGTATCAGTGTGAACACGCAGTAGAAGTTAACTTCTTTGGCTTATATGTATTGTTATTCTTGTTGTCGTGTACGACATAGTGTAGGGGTGCACTTCTGATAATTGAGGGTTGCCAGAGCCCTGAGAGGTTGGACTTCTGCTCATTTTAGTCGCCTTTACGGCACGCAAGAACTTTCGTTGGGACTATTCTACTTCGGTCACCACACGGAAGACTATAAAGATATCTTTTTAATACCTGATACTGATGATGAGTTAATTTTGGCGAGATTGTATTTGGTGTTCTTGGCAAAGATTGTTCGAAGAATCTTCTAGGCTTAATGTATGACGCCTCCAATTAGGCTTAATGCAGCTGCATTCAAATAAAACATTTTGAAGCTTGAAGTAATTTGCACTTTTCAATTTCTTTTAAAGTCTTCCGCGTAAAATATATGCCAAGAGATAGTCACTGGAAGTATGATAACTTGATAAACAAACGTATAACATTTTATAATAGCTCATTATAATGTCAATCACTTTAAATGTAATGAAAATATGCCTCTGCGCACTAGTAGTTTTTGAATGGTTGGCGATATAATTACGTTGTATTATCTTGTGATATCGTACTCCGTCACAAGATTTTTCATATGGGGTTTCTGACAGTACAACCACACATTCAGAAATACATCACTTTTTTGATGTGCTTTCGGTTGTGACCACTTTAATGGACTATCTAAACTTGATATTTGATTATTTTTAATGGAAAAGAAAAAGAGTATTTTTACCATATGAACTAGCCTGTGAAACCATCTCGATTATAAATTATATGCAGCATACTTTGAGTTACTTTAGGTAGATCTTCCAATGTAACCATCTACGATCTTAGAAGAATGGAAGTTGTTGCCGCTTATATGTATTGAATTGTATTATTAAGTTTTATTTTAAAATAATATTATACATAATTAAAAGTTTATTATTATCATTATTATTTCAAACTGTATTTAAAAAACGTGGGGAAATTCGGAACTTCATACATTTCTACCTTACGTTCATGGCGTAACCGTAACAGGTAAATCATAGCGAAAATTTTTCCCTACTGTGCCATAAGAAGTTAACTTCAAAAACTCGGACTAGGAATTTTTTTATATAACTGTATAAAAAATTAAGAAATTGACAAAATATTATAAATAATAATAAGGGCAGTCTCGTAATTTAAGAGCAGTCTCGTACTAATAAAAAATGTGTGCGTGTATCAGTGCGAACGTACGGTAGAAGTTACCTTTTTTGGCTTATATGTGTTGAATTGCATAATAAAGTTTTCTTTTTAAGTAATATTATATATATAATTAACAAATTTATTATTATCATTATCATTTAAAACTGTATTTAAGAAATAATTAGGATGGAAAAGGTTTGTAAGTATTAACCAAATTTTCGTTTTCAATACATAATTCTAAAAAAAAATATTGTATACATTTATAGAAAACTATCATTATTATTAGTCTCTATTCATTATGCTTATGAGTGTTTCAATTCATACTTTTGTTATCACAGGCTTGTGGTAGCTAAAATAAAAAAAATAGGTGTTGCACTCAAAATCATTTAAGAATCTCGAAAACATTGTATCAGTCGTAGTATTTGATTTTGTCGTCAATATTATTCTGTTATTTTGTAGAGATAAGGCAAAATTGTCTCTTTGTGTCTTAATGTTTCCCCTATTTGAGGTAAATTTGGAAACTCAAGCCATATTATCTTAACTAATCCTTCATCATTTGTTTCTACATGAATTATCTTTCCAAATGCACCATTTGGCAATCCATCAGTCACATCAATATTTTTGTGGTAATCATGTAATAAATATTATTCACATAAATTGTTTGATAAGGCAATCCATTTGTATCAATTAATGACATCTTATGTAATTTTTAACGTACAAATTTCTTGTTCTTTTCAAGTACAACCAATATATACATCTTTTTCTGTTGAAGTTATTCTATCCGCATATATGCATTCAATATTTCATTATTATACTCATTGACGGAATTATTAGTGTTGAATAATCGTATACCTTGAGAACGCCTTATTTCAGTTTTTTCCACTGTACAAAAACGAGACTCATAATTATTGCTATTTCATCAAGTTGCTCGCCGTTTTCAATTTTTGTAAGTATAGAAGAAAATTGTTGATTCGCTTGACGCATGATTTCATTTAGTTCATAAAATTTTAGATTTCGCCATACAATCGGTCCAACGATGGTCTGTTTTGGTTGCTTATAGATGAGCGTAGGACGAACTGGTGGTAATTGACGTATAAATCTATTCAAATAATATCTAATCCTCCAAAATTTGACTGAAAATTTCAAATTATTTGTTTTAATCCGGAATCAACCTTCAATAATAATTGAGCACTGATTATACTTATATCATCAATGATTACGACTTTTATGTATTTGAAAAGAGTTCTGAATTGTTGATCAGTTTCAGAATGTAACGGAAGTAATCTTGATGAAGAAATTTTTAAAGCTGTATGAACAGTCATTCCTGAAATAGCTACTGCTGCTTTGCCAGTTGAAGCACAAGTTATATATGCTTGACAGTATACATCAATGTTCGTATAGCGATTATAAATTTCCATCAAAAGTTTAATGACGAATGTTTTACCACATCCGGCAGGGTCGGTACAAAAGTATTTGAAATGGAGTTGGATATGATGATAAAAGATGCGAAATAACATGAAGTAAAAGTGCTTTTTGTGTGTGTTTTTCGTTAGACATTCTCACTAATTGATAGAAATCTTCTTTGAGCATTAAAGTTTCTTTTTTTTCAATAGTAGTAAATTTGTCTTTGTAAGTAGTTAGTAATGTTGATAAGTATATATATGTCATTATTGAGACAAAAATAGATTTTTCATTCACATTTTTTTCCCTCGCCAAAATCGGTGATTTTCGTTTGTCTCCAGTTTTTCTAGTGTAACCTCTAAGAAAATGTGAAGTGGACGTGATGAAGTAGATGTTGATTGCCAATTTGGCGCGAAAATGGTTTTCGTCACCAAACCCTTGGCTTTTCGTAAAATCGCACTTTTTATTGAAGTTTTTATGTTTTGAAGGCTTAATTTTTAGGTTAATTAGGAATGTTTACAATTTCACACATAGATTGAAAATAATGGTAATTTTTAAACAAAAAAAAACCTAAGAATAATTTTTAGTAAAGAATTCTCCTAAAAAGGCCAATAGAAGAAAAATGCCAAAAAAAAAAAACAACTTAAAAACCGTAACTTTGAAGCAATTTTTTCAATCATTGTACAGATAATGGATAATGTTGTTCTACACACAGAAAATAGTTTCGTGAGATTACTTTTATAAATAACTAAGTTATTTAATATTTACTTAATATTTTGATTATTTTTTGAAAAACGTAAAAAAAAAAGTTTTCGGCATTCTTTTTTTCAATGACTGATTCTAAAAGAGAAAAGCATGAACTTTTTTAGGGTTGAATATCAATTCATTAACTCGAAAGGAAATTGAATGGGAACGGTTTAGAAATCATTTTCATAAAAACGTATCAATTTTGACTCATTTTAGAAAAAATTGTAAAAAACAAAAAATATCACTATTTTGTAGAAAAAAAAATTATACCATATCTTGGCGAAAAAAAATTATCTTTCCGATTCTGCATTTATTTTTTTGTCTGAGTTTGATAATAAGAATTAGATAGCTTCTGTTTCGTCCAAGTTATAATAAAACAGATTAGTTTAAATAATTCACAACCACACAAAAACTCGGCATTCAAAATTTTCTTTTTATTTATATTTTCACTGTTGCCATTTACATAAAACCATAAATCTTTTTTATTTACACAATCCCTTCATACAAGTTGAGTTGTTTCATTTATTATTATAAATTTCTTAGAGTTTTGAATTTATTTTAGTTTAAATATATTATATATGAAATTACATCTCTCGTGGCTATGATATGAATTTTTGTGTGTCTCTGTGTGTGTGTTAAACCCGTGGCAGCTTTTTTAAAAACGTGGTAAAAGTCAGAACTTCATACATATTTAACTTATTTCATCGTGTATCCGTAACTGGTAACGATAATTTTTCCCAACGTGTCATAAGAAGTTAACTTCAATAAATGTCATTGGTTCCAAAGTGACCGCCATTTGCAGCAATGAAGAGGCACAAATGCTTGAAGAAATTTAAAACAATGGACCTTAAGTCTTTGATCTTTAATATAACCCGTGAACAACCCGCAGAAGTTATTGCTTTAGAGAGTCAAAAGTTTTGTGCGGTTTAGTGCAGGTCCTGGATTCTAAAATAGACCATACACTGTAATCCATGGGATTGAGAGCCAGCGCGAGTAGGGTGATCATTCTTCAGATGATATCATGTCTAGAAAATTTGTCATACAATACTCTTGTGTCTTTTCGGCCTTGCAAACTGGCACTGAGTCTTGTTGTAGCGTCCAATTTGCATTTACAAAATGCTTTTGTCCCACGATAGTACAACAGTTTCAATGATGTCTCTCTCATACACTTTATGTGATTGATTTTAACGTACTCTTCCTCAAAAAATCAAAGGTGTTTAGCCACTTACGCAAATTCCGCCCCAGACAATGGCCGACTTTGGATATTGGCGTTGTTCAACAATTGCCGAGGTGCTTGATGCCCCAACACATCAGATTCTATCATTCTGTGAGTTATGAACTTGTTGAACCGTAAAGAGCTTCTAATCAGTGAAAAGGATGCTCTCCCAGTACCCGTCTAAAATCTTTTTGGCATCTTCGGAGCGGTATACGTTTGTTTTTTTCAGTAGGAAGCAGAACTTTTCGCAAGTTCTAAGGCTTCAGTCCCAGCTCCGTTTCTGCTATTCGCCTCACTGATCTATCACTTATGCCCATGTCATAAACGATCTGTCTCATGGGAACAATCGGATTTCAGGGGAATCACTTTTCGATGGCCGTTCGATTAGTTGATGTATTTACAGTGCGTTTTCGTCCACTTCTCCGTCATTTACCATCATTGTAAAGCTCTTTGAAACGGCATATTGCATCAGACACTGTTTTCCGAGGTATGTTCAGCAAACAAACTGTCGTTTTCTTGCTGAAACAACTTTAAAAATAGCATACCTTTTGCTCGATATTAAGAAATACATTTAAAATATTTTATTATTAAAGTGTTAGATAAAGAAACATGGAAACACCAATCAAAAGGAAATTCGTGAACTATTCTAGGAGGCAAGAAATTTGTTTTAGTAGAGATAATGCAGCCTAATGGTACTTATATCAATGTTTTAAAAATTTTCTTTGCTTACAAATGTGAATCATTTACTTTTACGATTCCCTTTAGTGTATCAAATTATAAAACTCAAAACAGAAATTTATTCTTTGTTCTATGTATACAAATTCAAATGTTTATTTTTTTTAAATACTCGTCTTCTAAGAATACGTTTTCAAAATTTTTGCTTGTTTTTATAAAAATTGTGATAGTTTGAAAAAAAAACTCATTACATTTTATTGAAATCTACTCAAAAATGATCTGAGTGGATACTTGTTATAATGGATAGCATGCACAAAACAAAAGAAACAAAACAAAACTTCAAAAATCAGTATGTTTTGAATCCATCAGGACCTGCAATAAGAACCTCTATACGACGAGATATAGAATCAAACTTGAAATGTGTACTTGAGAAGAACATTTCCTTTTATTTCTATCCCAACACTCAGTGAATATGCATTAGATACGTAACGAGCAACACGAGCGAGGCACTGACCAATCAAATCCCAGACATGTTTAAAATAGGGGACTTATCTTTTGAAAAGGCTGTATGCTTTGGACTATAAAAATGTCTGATCATTCCGGATAGATTGTGGATGAGCATTGTATTGTTGAAATACAGATCCAAAAATGCTTTAAAACAGTGCTTCTCAAACTTTCACTATTTGCGACCCAATATTCTATCACCATTTTCCTCGCGCCCCCCCTCTATTCAATAACAATGTATTGATCTCAATAATACTATACTTTGACACTAAAGCTACAATATATATACGACTTTAACCTTACCGACGTATATAAACGTTTCGCTCAGCCAAAGCATTAATTTTCTGGACGTATATATACGTCTTTCCGAAGTACGATCTTTTCTGTGTAGTGCTATCCATAAAGTTATTCCGAAGGCTTTGGAAGGCAATAAAAGGACCTTGACAGTGTTTGCGTAAGATTTAGTTATTTCAGAAGATTTGCTTATTTATTTCTTTTCTCCTCCCCCTCCCACTAAATAAACATCAAAATACGCTCGTGTACGTGGTAAGCGTGGCATTGGGGAGCAAAACACGTAACTCTTAATCGGTAGCTAAGGAATTAGTAATAAACCGTATAAAATATCAAAATAATTGTTAATACAAGCCCATGGGGGGGGTCACTGATAATTATCAAACTTGTTCATAACTTAGTATTGTTAAAATAATAATAAAATATACATTATACAGTACTGATACATTTATAAGTGTATTATATCAGTATAAGTGTGTATTCCATTTTTTATTATATCAAAAAGTATTTTGTTTGTTTACTTTCAGTAAATTGATAATTTTTTAAATAACCTTTTGTTTTCGACTTTTCAATAGGCTCGCACCCCCCTCGTAGAGTTATCACGCCCGCAAAGGGGGTGCGCCCCACAGTTTGAGAAACGCTGCTTTAAAAGAAGAATATGACTAATGCAGGGATGGCCAATCTTTTTGGGAAGAGTGCCACTATCTAATAAAAAAAAATTATGCGTGCCACTTCTCCAATTTTTCCAAATATTAAACAAAAGAAAAAGGTGAAAAAATTGTTACTTATTAGCTTATTAAGCGACTTTCATGCAAATGGTACATTTTTCAATGCGTCTGTGTAGTGGTAATTTAAAAATAATATAATAATAAAAAGGACAAAAATACTGCTTGTAGGTTCCATTGTTAATAATCTATATACAGGCCCAATCAGTCAAGAGAGAGTTTGGGATAAAATAAAAATAAGTAATTTAAAACATTTTATTCTAAATAAGTATTAAATCGTCAGTACTTACTTAATGGGAATATTAAAACTGTACTTCCCTCCCCCCTATCAAGTGTATTAGGATTAGCTCTTAAAGATGCTGACGAAACTAAGTTGTTTTTCGAACACATCAGCTAGTTTTGAAAGATATTTTTTGTTTTTATGTTCATAATAAAAAATATTTATATACAAACATACTGATCCAAATTTCGAAGGTTTATTTGTACGAAATAACCTCTTTTCAATAAAATTATGAAAAAATTTGTATTTATTATTATTTTTCCAAATTTTTCAATAAGTCTTCGTGTGCCACTATTACAACTCCACGGTGACACACTATGGCCCACGGGCGGCGGGTTGGCCACACCTGGACTAATGGGTTCCAGAACGTTTCTGATGTACTAATTGTTTTTGAGATCCCCTCCCCCCGAATTCTTATCAACTGCCGTCGTCCATCGTACTCAACGGCATACCAAAATATAACAACCGGTGTTCATCTGGTCTAATGTTAAATAACGCTGTCCGGAATATGGCGTTTACCAGTACAATATTTAATGAAGATGCGGTCATCATTACAGACAAAATTTAAGGTACCGAATAAGGTTTGGAACCATGATTTTAAAAAAGTGCATAAAGGGATCATTTTCCTGATATTTAGCGTCACTTAGATTAGAATACATGTATAAAATTGTTTTAAGGACATTTTGACAAAAAATTATTTAAATATAAAATTTTGGCAAAAAATTAACTTAGAATAATCTTTTTTTTTTTCAAAATGTTCTCCTTTTTATAAAAAATGCTTCTAAAACAATAATATTTTGCTTATATAAAGTAAAGACTTCTCCAGAGAGTCTGAACTAGGATTTTTGAAAAATTCACATTATTTTCAGAGTTACCACCAATTGAAAGAATTATTTTGGTGTTTTTTTCTTAAAATGATTATTGATCCCCTCTGTTGTCGTAAAATATGGATAAACCGACTTCTAAGTTATATATTTCAAAAATTTCAGTTGAGCCTATGTACAGAGGTCTGAGCTATATACAGGTATAATATTAATATAACAAAAGCATTTTTCAGAAAAGGAGAACATTTTGAAAATTAGTCATTATATGCTCAATTTTTGTCAAAATATTGCACTTCAATAATTTTTTATTGTAATAATATTCTTAAAACAATTTTATATATATTTTCCAATCTAAGTGACACTAAATATTTCCATATAAGTGACAATAAATATCATAAATATTATCTATTTATATGCTTTTACAAAATCATGGTTCCGAAGTCCGTAGTCCGAATCACGGTTCCGAAGTGCGTAGTCCGAATCATGGTTCCGAAGTCCGAATCACGGTCCCGAAGTGCGTAGTCCGAATCACGGTTCTGAAGTGCGTAGTCCGAATCGCGGTTCCGAAGTGCGTAGTCGGATACATTAAGGCAGTACTCCGCAACGTTTTTATAGCTGAGGATCGGTCAAAATTTGATAACTTTACCACGACCCACTGCGGGTGGAATACGTTGATTGTTTGTATTTTGGATTGTTTTGATTTAACAATTTTGTTTACTTATATTTAAATATGCCTTCAGAATAAAATATAGTTACACCCAAAATGAATAAAAGTGATTTCCGTGGAAAGTTGTGCAAATCCGAGAAAATGCACCTCTTTAAATAAAATGGCAATAGTTTAATGTTCCTTAGGCGGCCCGGCACCATTTGATCCGCGGTCCGGGGGTTGCGGTTCATTGCCTTAAGTTATCCGACTACGTTTTAGAACCATGATTTTCAAAAGCATATAAATGAATAATTTTCATGATATTTAGTGTCACTTAGATTAGAATATATGCATCAAAGTATTTTAAGGACATTTTGACAAAAAAAAATTATCTAAATATAATATTTTGGCAAAAAATTAACTTAGAATAACCTTTTTTTCCAAATGTTCTCCTTTTGTGAAAAATGCTTCTATTTTAATAATATTTTGCCTGTATATATCTCAGTCCACTCTACAGAGGCTCAACTAGAATTTTTGAAATATATAGCTTAGAAGTGGGATTATTCATATTTAACGACAACAGAGGGGAGAACATTTAAGAAAAAAACGCCAATAATTATTTTAATTGGTGGTAACTCTGAAAATAATGTGAATGTTTCAAAAATTCTATTGGAGCCTCTGTATAGTGGTTTGAGCTATATACAGGCAAAATATTATTATAATAGAACCATTTATCACAAAAGGAGAACATTTTTAAAAAAGATTATTCTAATTTATTTTTTTGTCAAAATATTATATTTAAATAATTTTTTGTCAAAATGTCTTGAAAACAATTTTATGCATGTATTCTAATCTGAGTGACACTAAATATCATGAAAATTATCCATTTATGCTCTTTTTTAAAATCACGGTTCCGAACGTAGCCTGATACCTTAAGCAAAATTCATTCGAATTTATGATTTGTTGATAATTACCACACCGAATTAACTGCTGATGAACCGATTGTAGGCTCAAATACGCATGGTCTTATATCTGAGGAATCCTTGCGGAAAGGATTGCTCGCATAACAGGATACAGCTGGTGAATCACAACATGCATGGTGTTACAATTTTTCCAAGCATGAGTATGTATATTTGTGTGATATGGTATTTAATATTCTACAGAATGCGAAAATTTTTTAAAGAAAATATCTGTCAATATGTAGGAAAAAACACCAGGAATAATGCATTTCAGTGCAATGACCTTACATTTCATTTGATAATTCATAAACTCAAATAATTTTTGAGTTCAGCAGTTGAATGAACTATTATTAAATGTAAAATATATGATAAATAGAATTTAAAATGCATTATATTTAAAATTCCTTACTTTTGTCAATAATTTAGAATATACAATACAATGTAATATGAATTTTAGTGAACATAATTGTTACGTGTAATATATATATATATATATATATATATATGTGTGTGTGTGTGTGTGTGTGTGTGTGTGTGTGTGTGTATTATAGTATATATAGAATTGTATATATTGTAATGCACACATATTATAGTGATTATTACTCACTATATAGTATGTATATATATTTGATTGAATGGAATGTGGTGTACTATGCAAGCAATCCATTGCTAAATGATATAACTATAGTTTTAATGCATACCGCGCGCGCGCGTGACAGTCTTAATTTTTTTAAATGCATCAGTTATCAGTACTAGTTTCGAGGAGTAGTAATTTTTTCCTAGATAATGAATTTACTTGTTTTCTAAATTTCCATGTTCTTTATATTGTATAAGTATTTTCAAGTCGTTGATAATTGGATTTCCTTGAAAGGCATTACATATTTTGTCTTAAACCTTATTTATAGTGCTACTTTATGTTTTGTTTGTAGTTCAGTAGTCCGAAATTTCAATGTGTTCTTAAGATTTTTCTTAGTAATTAGATGTTGCTTTTAATTATTCGCAGTTTTGTTTCGTTTTAATTATAATAATGACATTTCAATATCATTTAATCTCTTTAATTTGAGAATTTTATCTTTTTGGAAATTTTTTCAGCAAAATAAAAGTAAAAAATGGCGTTTACCAGACCTTCTTTAGTTTCCGATAAAGGGATTGTAATTTCAGCTTGGTAATTCAGCAGGGACATTTGTAATTGAATTTAAAGTGGATAGTTTCCCTCTCCGCTTTAATTTTTGAGTAGGTACCGCAATTTGTTGAATGAGTAGTAAGAAAATTAAAACAATCAATTTCACAATATGAAAACCGACTCATTTGTTTTAGTTCTATTTAATTGTTTACGATGATCCCACAATTTTGATACCTTATATTTAGACATGCTCTGAATTACATATTCTGATAAACACAAATTTATTTAATTTATTGTTGCATTAATCAAAAATATTATAAAAAATAATTTTGATGAAATAATTTTTTCAATAAATAATTTTGATTTCCCTAATGTTAATCTAAATAATCGTCTATATCGCATTTTAAATTTTAATTTTGTGTGCTCACGTATTTATTAAAAATAATTATAGCTAAAATTTTTATATGTATGGTTGCAATATCTTCATTGTAGACTTACAATAAAATATAAGTTTAAAAACAATGCAGTTCATGTTTAATCAAAAAGTCGGAATCCGCGTTAAATGTAATTGTCAGTAGTAAATAATAAGTTTACCATTCGTTTTCAAAAACTTTCATTTATGGAATTTAAGTATTAAAAATTTTAATAATATCTCAAAGAAAATATTCGTTCACTCGCCAAAGTAAGGTGAAGAAAAGTGTAATGCGTAGTGTTTTTCTCATTATTCAGAATTAAAAGAAGAATATTACAATTCTTAATTTAATTTCTATTTTTTTAAACAGTTATAAAATCCCCGTGCACTACAAAGTAACACAGGGAGCTCTCAGAACTATTAATCACACATTGCAAAGGAATAAAGGGGGAAAAATGTCCTTTGAGGTTATGAAGGATTACAAATATTTACAACGAACTCACAGAGCTTTTCAAAACCCTTCTGTGGTGCAAAGAACTTGTTGAAGATTCGGAGGTCCATTTATTATAAGTTTCTTGAAAGCCAGTCTCAGAATGTCCCGTTCCCTTTCAAACTTGGAATACAGAAGGAGCACATGTTCTACATTTTGTTTGCCACCAATATCACAATCACAAGAAGATGACAAAAACTAAATTAAATTTGTTCAAGTAGCTTTTAAAGTTATCACGACCAGTTAAAAATTGGGTTATTTTGTAATTAATACAAAAATGATGGCAGGTCAGTATCTCATTAATGGTTGGAAAAATGACTTTCTTAAGCTCCCTTTATTTGAAATGAGGTATATTCTTGGTTTCAAGACTTCACAATTCTTTCTTTCATAATCTTCTATTTAATTGTTGATTTGAGCAATTCTAGGAAAAAAATAATCAATATTTAAATGTAAGGAACATACTGTATATGTCGATTGAGCAGCAGTTTTTTTTTTATCAACGCTTCACACTTATACTATTATTTGAAGCTCAAAAATGTTTAATAACGTACTGAAGGGAGACAAAGTTTAAGTAATAAAAGGAGAAACTGATTATTTAACAATATAGTTTATTTCAAGAAAGCAGTATACCAGGTATGAAAACAAAATAAAAGCTAAGACAATGTATGTGATATTTTATAAATATCAACATCATGTTGGAATTATAAGCTTATCTACTCATTATTTATAATTCACCTTTATTAGAATGGAAAAAAAACTTTCTTGGATATATCTAATGTATTCTTAGATATATAAGTATTTTGCTGAAACAAATTTTATGACATTATTATCAGTTAAAGCTAGAAACACTAATCTTCCTTCAAGAACGTGTCAACATGAATGTGTGACATATACTTATAATTCTCAAGGTTGTGCTAAGTTTTTAATATATTAACTGGGTAGTTCCACAGCATTTTAAAAAAAAATCTAAGAGAGTTTTTATGTTTAATGACAATCAAGAAAACATCATGAAACTCCCTATTACAATAGCATTATGCAATGTTTAAGTGGACTAAAATGGTTCCTTACTTGCATGATAAGAGTTGATATAAAACTTTTCTATAATTAGACGTTTCAAATCGTAAAATAAAACAATCATGCTCTTTTGTACATAAATATCACATAATATCCAATGAATCAATTACATGCATGAATTTCAATGGCTTTGAAACGAAACTATTCATAAAACAAGTAATATATATACATGTAAAAAAACTTTAAGCCAATTACTATTTAGGTCAACAAAGAAAATTTTTATTTCAGTTGCTTTTTATATTAAATAATTACAATTAACAAAAATATGTATATACATATGGCAGAATCACAATATTAAGTGGCAATTAATTTGTATTAGTTATCATTAAAGTATAGTATTGTCATCCAAAGCAATCGTGTATAGAAAATTTCATCTAAAATGAGTGCTTTAAAATGTGAAAGAAAAAAAAACGACACAAGTCGCCAAAATGGTCGCTAAGTCACCAAAAATGATGCTTACGTGGCTGTATCTGTAATTCTTTGAATAATTAGTTTAATGAATTAATTCTTACTAATTACAAATAAATTAACGGTTTGTCCGCCAAAATAATCGTGTATATAAAATTTCAGCTCAATTGATCGCTTTAAAATGTATTTCAGTAACAATTGAAAATTTTAACAAGATATATGTAGGGAGATTGTGAGCTAATAGTATGAATTGAAAAACAGGTGAATGACCTGTGGGAAGTAGAAAATAATTTGTTGTTGTCATCACAAGGAAAACTTATTATATACTATAATTCAACTAGAAACGAATACATAAATAAAGATAAGGTAGAAAACAAAAATTATAAAAAAAAAGATTTTCATTCGTGGCCAATTAATTTGAACCTCTAAAATAATTTTTTCTTAAAAGTTATCTCAAACAATCTTCATCAAAAAAAAATTAAAAAATAGTACCGTTTTTCTGCAAAAGTCTACAATTAAAGATTAGGGTCTGTATATTACAAACAAGCCTTCCAATCCGGAAGTTGTAATTTAGGATAACTTTTGCATGAATTATTAATGAATCTCATTTCTCTAGAGAGTTTTCTTTCACGAAAGTACTTCAGATGTCCCAAGTAATAAATGGCAAAATTTAATTAAAGTCGGACACAATTATTATGATAAATATCACAGGAGAGAAAATCATATATGAAACTGAAATGGCAAATTCTTACAGCCACTCCTTTCCTATTCAGTATAAAATAAAGAATGCGACGTGACAACGTTGTGCAGGCTTCAGTTAATTTATGATTCAAAACATAACACAGGACTCCTGTTTCTACAAATGTAATTTTGAGAATCATAAATTTCGCAGATCTTAAATAATACTAATAACTGAGAAAACTTCTTTATTTAATATATTTAGAAATTCTTTAAGATTCCCATTTCTACCGTATATAATGTTTATGATGTCAGTATATTTAAGGGATTAATAAAAGCCTATGTTCATATAATGCTAGTGGTAATGCATCTATGTTATGCTTCTCTGGTGAATTTATTTCGATCTTAAAGGCTTTATTCAAATTAAATCTGTTTTACTGTTTAAAACTAGAATAACACGTATAAATTTGAAAATAATATTTAATTTACTTATTCGTTCTTAAATTTAAATTACTATTGAAGATTTGTACCATGGACTTTGGAAACGAAAGTGGGAAGTCTATAATAACTTATTGAAATTTTCATGTAGAAAATTTTAATTAAAATTCCATCTGTAATTTTAATTGTATCTTTTTTGATAACATTCGTAATTAAGCATATGTTTTCATAACAATGGTGATTAAAATTATGACTTGATAATAATAGTCATTATGTTTTAATAATAATTTTGATTAATAATAATATTTATGAAGGAATGAAGAATAGGATTTTTAAAATTAAACATAACTATGTAAACTATACTTCTATTTTATGAATTTTATTCAATCGTTTATTTCTTGATTTAAAGGGGATGTAACAAAATAAAGGTTTCCTTATATGACATATTTTCATTGATAAATGCTGTCTGAAGTTGACTGAATGTGCATATAAAATTAGAAAAATTAGAAATGCATGTTATTTTGATAAATAAAACTTTAAGGTAATTTTGAGAAGGCTGAAATAATCATTTCATTTTGCTAGAAAATCATTAACGGATTTTGTATAATGAGGAAATGACAATGTTCTACTTTATTATTGATTTTGACAGAAAGAAATTATTTTTAACACATATGCTTTGTACATCAGCACAGACTATATGTATATAGAAAACTACAAAAATTAATTTACAAGATCAGAAATATATTGAATAAAATAGAAAGGAAACGAGAGAGAATTTTAGATCTCGTTTCCCTTTACACACACACACATATATATATATATATATATATATATATATATATATCCTTTCTTTCATTCTCTAAGCTAATTCAAGCTTTGATTAGGATATATTTTACTCCATTAACTGTTTTAAATGTCCTTTAATATTGAATATATTCATTAGCTTGCAAAAAATATGTTTATTTTCTCGTTTCAAAAATTAATTACAAGTAGAAAGGATTTTTTTCCTATTGTTTATTTCTTATTTTTGACTAATATTTGGCTTGCCTTTTCTTATATATTTTTAACAGCAATCTAAAATTAAACCCGTGCCTAACTGATTCGACGTTAAAAAATTGCTTGTGTTCATACTATGGTTTGTAAGAACTCCCAAATTATGTCAAATAAGCTCAGAAATATGTCCATTATCATTGGAAATAGTTATTTTAGCAAAGATTATTCATGAACTACTTCCTGTGGAAGTGCAATAGAAATATTATTTTACTTGATTTTTTTTATATAAAACATATTTTTAAGAAAGATATTTATTTAATAAATATTTAACATACGAATTGAAATTAATCAGTATATTAATTCATTTCAAACATGATATTTCGATTTCCTCATTTAATGCTACTCTATCATAAAAACCTCACATAAAATTACCGTATTTTATAAATTCGTTTTAGGTTCAACCAAATGAAGGAAATATAAATAATTTAAATGCTTATATTTCGCAGAAATAAACAGTTTGAATTATTAATACCAACGGAAACCCCAATTTGACTTTCCAATATCCCCCCTTTGACACCTGTTACTGTACAACCATGTCATTTGTAGTTACAGCCATACATACCTTTAATGCCATTTCTACTGCCACACCGTTTTGGTAAATGTGATCCTAATTTCAACGGGTTCCACCGACCGCAACGCAACACAAGGTGCGCCTCAAGTACTAACACGATACAGCGTAAATATCATAATCTACACCTAGCTTACATAAATCCCATCACAGGAATTTCGCTGTTTCTCTAATCAATATTAATGAGAAATTATTCTAGGAGGTCTGCTTTTCTCAATACTCGTTGCGTATGTGAATTCAGCTTGAGAAATGGCCTCTACAAGGTTTAAAAGCATTCGTCCACAAATTAAAAGGTTAATACATCACAAGTTAGAGTTGGGGTGGAAAGTGTCTTGATTTATTATGTGTGTTGCAGTTCGGCTCATGAATTTCTCTTGATATGTTCCTAGAAAATTCATTTGACATAGGTACTGGCTACCTCATAGGGACGTAGTGAATTATTCAGCGGTGTATAAAGTACAGGTGATCACTGGAAAATATCGGTGATTTGCGGTGGTTGAGATGAGTTTTGATTTCACTAAGAAGTGTGGAAAACGTTTGAATTGATTTAAATCTGTCTAGAAGGCGCCATGTTGAAATACGGTGAATTTTCATGATATTTATTCCCGTCATTAATATTTGTTGCCAAAAGTAAAGTTGATTTAAACATATTTAAATAAAAAAGGCTGGCAAAAGTTTTCATGATTTAAGTTATGATCCACTATAGTTTTTCTGAACGAAATATAGATTTATATTTTAACATTTACTTAGTTTATTTATAACCCACAGTTTACTTTGTTTATTTACTACCCACATTTAGTGATAAAGTGTTTATTAATTAAATAATATTACATAATGAAAACTTGAGTTGTGTGTGAAAATGCTCTTTGTCATTAAATTTTTATGTAATATGTATTTGTATTAAGGATTACGATTTAGAAAATGAAAAACAATGTTAATTTAAATCAGCGCTTTTCAAACTTTGGGACACACCACCTAGGGAGGGGGGCGTGATATTCCTTCGTGGGTTGAGAGAGCATATCAAAAGGACGGAAATAAAATATTTAAAATAATTCTAAATTTACTGAAAAGAAGTAAAACAAAATACATTCTGATGTAATCAATAATTAAAATACATATTCACACTGATATTAAATACTTATAAATGTATCAGTTTGGCCAAAAGTATTTGATGATTAATTTATCAATTCTAAATTAAAACCAAGCTTAGTAATTATTAGTGACTTCCACATGGGCTTTTATATACAAAATTAAGTACAAAATATAATACTTATCTTGATAATTTATTCAGTTTAAAATTTAAGTCTTATTCTAGATTAAGAGTCAAAGAACAATCTGTATTATTGCATTTAATACACAATTGTTGTATGAAGGGAGAGTGACGAAAATTATGACTGAAAATTGTGTCTCAAATATTGAAAGTTTGAGTACTGATTTAAAGATAAAAAGAAATAAGGAAACAAAAAATAGGATTGCAAAATAAATTTTATATTCTTTTTTTCAACACAATATTATTGTTATTCATTCTTTGCAAGATGCTTTGAATATAGTCTTGCTTTTTTCTTTGCTACCATTATATTTTCATATTATACACAACATAAACTTTTCGTGCTTGACTCTTTATTTTCAAGTAGCAAAATTTTAAAAATAAATAAACTATTTCAGAACTCAAGTACATATTTCATTTTACACCAGTACATTTTTGCAGATTTTAAAATATTTTAGATTTATACGTAGGATATATATATATTATATATATATATATATATATATATTATATATTAGATAGAATATAATATTTTTTAATATGAGACACACAGAAAAATAAGTCGGAATTTCATGAAAATATAGCACATTTGAATCTTATATCCTTTGACATTTTTCAAGAAGTATGAGAAGAGAGAACTTGGTATATGACTAATATCTCTAGTACTGGTCTTTCTATATAAAATACAAAAAATATATTACAAAGAGTTTTTCAAACAATAAAATTATGAATATTATTTAAAAAGGAGAGATGAGATGAAAAACAGTTTTTATGTGTTGAATCCTTTTTGACATTTAGTTGATGTTTCTGATTTTGGTCAATAAGAGCTATGTAAGCCAATTCAAAAATTAGTCCATGAACCAAATTTCATTTTCATTTTAGAATTTAGAGCATTTTCTCTGTGTTTTCTTTCTATTCTGTAAATTGATTTAATATATATTATAGGATAATTTAATTAAATTATCAAGTCATTAAATGCATAATATTGTATAGTTCCATCTATTACAGACTTAACTGTTACATCAATTCATCAAAAGGTTTCATATTTTATTTATTTTCTAGTATAAAACCTGCTACAGTGGTTTGTAGAGGTGGCGAGTAACTTTGTACTCTAAACGACCTAAACAAACAAAAAAATTCAGAAGTCATTGCGATTTTTTTTTTATGTTTTCTTATCAATGCTTTCTATTAACAAATTATTTTTTCACTTTCTTCCCAATTTCTTTGATTGTAATGAACTTTGTATTCCAAAAAAATCTAATAGGTTCAAATAGAATTGTATATTGAAATGATTTGTTTTGTTTTACAAAAAGCATGCCACGGAATTTATTTGCATGCATATCAAATTAGAACTAATCAAATTAGAACTAAAGGTTGGAGATGGGCGTTGTAATTTAGGACAATAGTCAAATGATGAAGAATGCAATATTAGGAATATCTCATGCATTAGACAATTGCAGAATTTGGAGTCTCAGATAAATTTTATGATTAGAAATCCGTATTAATCAGGATGAAGGCCATTAAGGAAATGCACGTCATAGTCCTCAATGTAACAGGGATTCTAACTTTAATTGCTGAGTTATATAATATCTTTCCATTTTTTCTCAGTTTTAAAATACATTAGAGACAGAGAAAAAATAGTAGAAGAAAAAAATATCACACTTTTAAAAACTTTAAAAAATTTTAATCGAAGAAAATAAATATTAACTCAAATTAAATTTTAAAAGTCATGCATTATGTTAGTTCTTAATGTTAAAAAATCATATATATATATATATATATATATATATATATATATATATATATATATATATATATATATATATATATTTAAATATATAAAAAAATCACAATTATCAATTTAAAAATTTAAATATATGAATCCCAAAATACCAAAACACTTCAGAATATCAATGGCGAATATAAAAGATAATGTTCCATCATTTTCAAACAAAATTAAAAAATTATAAAATAAAATAAAAATTTATGAAATATCCAAGTGCAATCTCGGACTTAGGACCGATAAGTGGGGTTAAACTAGTTTGATGGCGCCAACCTTCCCCCTATTGCAACTTGGTAAGTTAATTGGAAAATTTTCAAATTTCAGAAGGAAAAAAAAATTTAAAAAATTAAAAAGTTAAAATTAAACTATTATACTTTAAATTAAAAAGTTAAAATTAAATCATTATACTTCAAAAATAAAACTATTCGCCATCACATTCCGAAAGATATTGTAATATTAAAATTTAAAAACAATTTAGAGCATAATATAAGTGAACCTTCAAACTCCCAAGATGATGCACCCATCTTTAAAATAGTTGTAAAGGTAGAAAAAATAAATTCCTGATCCGAAAGTTCAAATCAAAAAATATTTGAGATCCGAAAGTTCAAATCAAAAATTATCTAAAATCAAAAAGTTCAAATTAAAAAATCCGAAAGATCAAGTTAAAAAATCTGAAAGTTCAAGTTAAAAAATCTGAAAGTTCAAGTTAAAAAATCTGAAAGTTCAATCTAAAAAATTCGAAAGTTCAAGCTAAAAAATCCGAAAGTTCAAACTAAAAATTTCTAAAAACCGAATGTTCACATTAAAAACACAGTATATTCACAAATGAATAGAGTAAATCATTAAAAAAAATCATTAAAAAATACAGTATATTCACAAATGAATAGAGTAAATCATTAAAAAATACAGTATATTCACAAATGAATAGAGTAAATCATTAAAGACTCACCAAACAGTATCCCATCAAGAATATGATCCATTTCTTATAGCACGGTTTTTCATTTTTAATATATCAATTACATATCATATTTTGCTCTTAACATCTAACCATGTCAATCCAATCAATTCTTGATCCAACACTAGAGTATGACTACTTTTCATTAGATGCAAACCATATCACATGTAAAAGACTTGCTTGATTGATTGGTCATAAATGTCTGTTTGGACATAAATGTTTAACTGGTAATAAATAATTTTAAAGTGTATATATAGTCGTGTAAATATTGTTTTAAGTGTGTGTGTATTAAAATGTATATTAAAATGTAACATGTGTGTTATAAGTATATATATATATATATATATATATATATATATATATATATAATATCCTTAAAATGATTAAGATATGGAAACATATTTCGGACAGAAACAAATCTCAAAACCAATATATGGTATTTCCTAGTCTATAAAATGTACATTTTTTACTCCAAAACAAGTCTTTAATTATACTGTTTTTTATAAGACGAAGGCTTTACTTCCTCCTCTAAGATGCAAGCTGATTCACTTTAAGACAGTGCTTCTCTAAGTTGCAATACTCGCGACCCAATATTCAATCATTATTTTCATCGCGCCGCCCCATACAATAACATTGTACTGAATTCAATAATACTATACTTTGACGCTAAAACTACGATACGACTTTAACCTCTTAAGCACTCACCGTGAATATAAACGTCTCGCTAAGCCAAAGCTTTTATTTCTCCTGACGTATATATACGTCTTTCCGAAGTACGATTTTTTCTGTGCTCTGCTATCCGTAAAATTATTTCAAGGCTTTGGAATGCAATGAAAGAACCTTGACAATGTTTGCGAAGGATTTACTTATTCCAGATTATTTTTGCTCCTTTATTCCTCTCCCCTCCCCCAATACATCACATACGCGGGCCTACGTGGAAAACGGTTAGCATTTGGAAGCGCATTGCGAAACTTATGATCGGCAGTCAAGGTTTAATTATGAACCGAGCAAAAATTATAAAGATAAATTTTAATTTTTTTATAAATTATATACATGACAAACCCATGGGGGTCACCGGTAAGTAATAAACTTGATTTTAACTTAGAATTATTGAATTAATTATAATATACATTGTGTAGCACTGGTATGTTTATAAGTGTAATATATCAGTGTAAATGTGTATTTTATTTTTGATTATGTCAGAATGTATTTTGTTTGTTTACTTTGGGTAAATTAACAATTTTTTTTAAATAATCTTTTGTTCTCGACTTTTCAATATACTCGCGCCCTCCTTGTAGAGTTATCACACCTCCCAAGGGGGCACGCCCCACAGTTTGAGAAACACTGCTGTAAGAAAATCTGTTAAATGTTTTTTTTCCCACATCAGGCATAGAAAATGTTTGCTTTCAATGTAAATGTCAATAATAACGCTGTTTTGAAACAATAGACAGCAAAAGAGTTTTATTATTTCCTTGACAGTACTTCCTTGAAAACACAAATAAAGCATACATTTAAAAATTGTATTGTATATGTATGAATATTATCTAACATACAATTGAAAAATAAATTTAATCTTATATTTTAGGCCGTGGACTATGGCTCAGAAAGTAGTTTAAGAGATAACTTTCATAGCTTTTGTTTGGACGTAATTCAGAACTGCTTTCAGTAGCCTTATTTTGAAGAAAAAAAATGTAAAAACGTTCTTTTTTAATGATGCGTAAATTAAATGTGTATTAATAAAAATATATAACACACTGTTTCTCGTTCGAAATAGCGCAGTACAGTACATTACAAACACCGTACATTACAAAACATCGTAAAACAATCGCATAAATGACCATATCTGCACAACTTGCATTTGCTTGTTTTCATCGCGTATTTGGCTTTTTTAAAATAAAATAATTCTTCCCAATGGCCAATTTTTTTAGCTCAAAATCAAAAGGTTTCGACGATTGATTCATTTGAATAAAAAAAAAAGCTTTGAAATAAATTTGAAGTCTACAGGTAGTCAAGTAGTATGATAGTGTCGTTCAATGGGTAATAGGTTACTACCTCTTTTGTGATTATATTTAATATTTAATGGACATAATTCAGTTTTACGTAAAAGGTTTGAATACTCATATGAAATCTGAAGATGGAATATTGCCGTACAGTATTTATTACATTTAAACTTGAAGACATTAATTGCGTTTCAGAGTATAGAAATAGAATTTTGACAAGCGTTTGACACCTCCGTCTGAAAAGGTGATGCAAGAATGGAGGAAACAGAAGATATATTTTTTATTGTAGATAAAAGTAAGCGTTTACATTAATGTATTTTAAAATGATCACATATTTAAGAACATATTAGGAACAGCATGATAAATTACAGGAAAAACGTTATTGTTGTTTCAATCCAAATGATTTTGATTGAAGCAAAATAAAATGTGATACATGTGTCTAACACCGAGTTATTTGGTACAACGTCATGGTACAAGAGATTCATGAAAATAAATATTTGTGAATGATTACCAGAACTACAATACAGCACAGAAACTAGCACTAGAATAAAAAAGAAAGATCACAGATCCTAAAAAATTGTCATAAGCTTGAGATAAAAAAATACATGTTTTGAAATAAGACAGATTCAAAACATAGATGGAGTGCCCTTGACATCTGACGTGTCATCAAGAGATTTATGCATGCAGAATGGATAAAGTGGATTGAAGCGTCAACTCATGACGTCACTCAGGAAGAACGAAAAATGGCCGTCAATTTTTCGTGTTTGTGAGTGATAAAAACATACTGCCAGAGTTAAAAGTGGCGCCATTATATAAAGTCTTTTAAAATGTCTAAAATTAGCAATATGCCAGATGGAAGTGAATATGTCATTTTATATGAGAAAAATGACAATTCCAGTGACAGCGACAAAGGGAAAATAACTGCGCAGATGATTTTAGCAGCTGTGATGATGAGATTTCCTATGATTGAACAATGAATAAAAGCTAATATATAGTTTTAAATAATATAGATGTCTTTTTTGCTATAGAAGAAGATAAAAAGTAAATGTTTTTCAATAAAACATATACTTTTTATCTCTTTTGTCTGTTCCAAGTGTAATTTAAGTGTGTGTGTATACATGTATATCAATGGATGCGTGTGTGTAGGAAAGCCAGCAAGAAAATGATAAACTCAAAACGAATTCGAATTTACTTTAATGCTTATTAACAAAAATTAAACGAAATTTCTCGAAATAAAGAGAAGAAAAAGGAAACAAAAAAGTAAGTTTTTAATTATATAACAAAAAATGAAACGATCATTAACGAAAATATATTTGATTTCACCCCCAGGCAAATTATAAATTTTAAATCAAAATTAATATTTAGTATAATACTCCTTCTACTTCAGAACAGCAATAAATTTCTTTGGTAAGCTTTATACCAATTTTAGGCAAAACTTTGATATTATAAAAATTTAGAGTAATACCCAATACTTGATGGCAGCGCCGTTAAGCTCATTTACATTTGTATATAGGAGATCATGTGCATAATTTTGCCTTGTAGGTTCTTCACAAAATTTTCAATAATATTAATTAAGAGGATGCGGTGTCTAGCTCAGAAAGGTCATAATATTAAATATAAACTAAATCTTCATGCCCTTCGCCGCATACACTGTAGTTTTATTTTGTTGAAATATAAAGTTATACTTTAATATACATGGTCCATTATTTAAAATACTGTTGCGAAATTTATCAGCGTAGCTGAACCTCTATTCTCGTTTTCTCATAGAAAAATTTATTTTTTACTTTTACCTTAAGGCTGTCTTCGGCTAATGTTAAAGAATAGCACCCTAATTTGGAATATTGCTCCAGATATAAAAGTGCACGAACATTAATATTACATTCTGGCTTCACTTTTTTGTAGGGAATCCCTGATTTCATCATATTACTAATTTTTATCCTAGTTGACAATTTTTTTCTCCTTTTCCATAATATTAAATGATCTATCCGTCTTCATATTAAAAGAAAAGAAAACTAATTATTTAGCAAATATTTTGAAATTTTCAGAACACAATATTATAAACTAATACACGAGTTACAATGACACAATATTTTATAAAAACTGAAGCATTTTTTCTGTTTGAAAATGTGCAACGCGTAAAATTCACGCTCTCATATATACGACGAAAACAGCCTTAATGTGCAATGCTCGCTCCAATCATGACACTCTTCCATGCTTTTTTGACAATATTAATTCCTGTTCGCGAGGATCATAAAAATAGTAACCAAATTCAACAGGTCCATCTATAAATTGAACTTTTATCATCACTGAATATTATGTTTCTCCATTCTTCCTTCCCCCGAACAGGGTTTTCGGCAAACAATAAATATGCTGCTTTGTAACTGGATTCTAAACATGTTTTTTGCATGATATTTTTGTCCGAATTATCTTGGTTTATTTACGAAATAAAAAAAAAACAAAGTTCTCATAGTTTTTTAGATGCCCAACCAACACCCACCAGTAAGGAAATGGAGTGATGAAAGAATAGGATTAGATACTACTATTTGAATTTAACTTTGGCCTCGAGATTCAGGATTTTTTAATTTTCTTTACTTTAAATCATGCAGTATTTTTTTCATGCAATTTCTAACACCATGGTAATTACTCGTACCAATAATTTAATGAATATAACAAATTTGTAAATAAACAATCGCTTGTTCATGATAATTTAATTTTATACTTCTTTCTGTAATTTATTTTTCAAGAATAAAACATTTAATTGGGCTTAACATTTATACTTTACCATCGATACTCAACCCGACAAGCCTTTTTAAATGGCCCGGCTATGGCCCATTGCTCTGCGGAATCCATTTATTTAAATAAAAAATGTGTAAAAAATTTGGTAGGAAATTCTTTGTCAAGAAATATATATCTATTTTGCTTTTTGCTGTCGGTATCGTATGGGTACGAATTGATATTCTTTTTCTATTTGGAACAGTTAGGGTTAGTAATAACAGTCAATAGTGGAATGAACAGTGGGTGGAATTAATACTAACCTACCTGTTATATCTCGCAAGCGAAAAATATACGAAAAAAATATATCTTTTCAAGACGATTGGGAAGTTGACTATTTTGTAGTAAAAAACAAACATGGGTCAGTAATTGTTTGATTTGTCACGAAAGGGCTGTATTTAAAAAATACCAATAAACAGGAATCATTCAATGACACTTTTCCTCGAAGATCTCTTTCAAGAGGGGATAAATAGGCTTTTCGTGAATAATCCTTGCAACAGCGACAAAGTGTTTTGTCAGTGGTAATATTACAGTGTTAAAAAAGGCATTCTATGAAGTTTGTTATATTATTAGTAATCATATGAAACCATCTACTGATGCATAAATTGTGAAGGAGTGTTTCTTAAACATTTTTAGTTTAATGTTAGAAACAAAAACAAAAAAATGTAAAAAAATAATAATTAAAAAAAGCAAAGCAAGAATTATAATATTATGATAAATTCCTCACATTTTAAATTTCCTTATCTTGATCTTAAAGCATTTCTCCTCCCCCTCCTCCATTTATCCTCATGTTGCGGCCCACGTGAAATAACTAACATATGTATGCGGCCCACGTGAAATAACTAACACATGTATGCGGCCCGCGTTAAATGGCTGACATATGTATGCGGCCTAGCAGAAAAAAAGTATGAGTACCCCTGTACTGTACTCTCTCATTTATATTGTTTGACAATTATAATACATTTTAAAAATTCACCGTTTTTAAATTATTTTGAAATAATGCATCTACACTTTTTTCTGCATCATGTAACTTAGATTAAATATGATAAGCATGGATATTAGATAACACAACTACTTATTAGATAACACAAGATAAACATGACTTGCATGCGTTAATTTACATGAACGAAACGTACAATTCTTTCGAAACCAGTTAACTTGCGCGCTTTCATTTTTTTTTCTTCTTTTCCATATACATATAACTGGTATACAAAGAACATTTAACCAATTTGGATTAAAAGTACCAAGGGATTTTTCTCCATATAGTTCTTTGATTGAACTTTTGTGCGTTAAAACTTGACTTACTAGGAAATTACTGATGTTTTTTTTTTCTATTGTTCATTATCTAATTCAACAATTTTTGTTACCGTTTGTTTTTCTTTAGGTTGAATTTAATAGCTTGAATGTATCATAAAAATGTTATGCATAATAAATTGGTAACTTCTTATTTGGTCTCTCTCTCTCTCTTTTTTTGATCGAAACGATCATCTCTTCCCCTGCCATCGTTATATACAGCGACAGCTTTTGGACAAGGTACTCCTTCTTTAGTACTGTCTTTTTCTTGTACGATTTCTTGTACATGTGTCATAATAACTGGACTATGTGCAGTAACACAAAAATGATGTTTGAATTATTTTTCCCACCATTATAACAGCAAGATCAATACATTATAATAAGTTTTGCGCGTCTCATAAGTGTACTTTTTAAGATGATGTATATGGAAAGTAATCTTCCCAAGGCTTAAAGGATTAAAAACTGTTTAATCGAAGTAATAAATAATTGCAGTAAATTTTAAAATTTTGTATGACTTTATAATCTTTATTTTAATGTGTTCATTGAAGTAAAGTATTTTTGAGAATATTTACATACAATATGTAATTTAATTTAATTTACAATATTTAATTTAATTACTTACCCAAAGATTATATAAATTTAAAATGAAACATTACTTAATATAGATTACTCTTTTGCATTTATGGAAAAAAATAAAAGTGCTTACTTTACAAATTGATTAAATATTAAACGAGAATTACAGTTTTCTTTTTTTAATGACAGCGTAATTTCTATCACATAGCAGACAACTATAAGAAATATGTGGCTTACTTTAAAGCGTCAAGTTTTCTACAATAGTTGACAGATTTGTAATCATGTAAAAAGAAATTGCCTGATCAAAAAGACGTCTTAAGTTAAATATGATATGGTAAATAAAAAATATGACACTTTATTGTATTTATAAAAGAAATAAGAAATATTTATTCATAATATGTTAATTAATTAACAGATTAAGAAACATTGTGAGGGTACATTGAGTAAGAGTTAAGAAATGCTAATTTTCAATGGTTTTTAAAATGATTGAAAACCATTTATAAAAATAGAATATCTAAAATTTGAGATCATCTATGTTTCTCAGAATATCAAAACAAGTAATACATTTATGTCACTTTACAAAATTAACACTGTTTCACACGCACGCATTCATTAAATAACTTTTCTACTCACTACGATCAAATTTTGTTTACGTTCGAGTTATTTATCATTTTTTATATAGGAAATAAAAATTAGTTAAATTATATTTTAAATGCAATATTTTATCATCCGTTACATAAAATACATCCTTTAACATATTAATTATTTACTACTTTAAATGAATTAAGAGAGTAAAATAAAATTCGAATGCAATGTACAAAAACATTTGTTGATCAAAAGAGACAGCTATGTTTTTTCGAATATATAAATCAATTTTTCCATTATTATTTTAAGTAGAAATATTTTAAAAGTTTATTTTACATTATAAAAGAAATCTAAATATACACATGTAATGAAATAAACGAAAAAAAAAATGTTTGCTTAAGAAGCATACAGAAGGAAAAATAAATATTGCTGAATTTTACTTTTCGTTTTCAAAACTCATAAATATTCGATAAAAGCTGAATAATACTTTGTAAAGAAAGGTATATAAGCTACTTTGCTTTAATGTTATCCTAAGCGTATTATTTTTATAAGAAAAAAAACGAATCTAGGATGGAATTACTTATGTTTCGATTATTGTATCAGAAAGAATTGAATTTTAGAGCGAAGATAGAAAAAAGAAATATCTTGTGCTGAAAGCGTCGCAAAAGTCGAAAAGAAAAAGCAATTTTAGAGAAATAAACTAGAAAATAGTCCAAAGGAAATTCTGAAATATAGTTCAAAGTGAGAAATGTGACATACTAGAAAATCAGATTTATATAAGAGGAAAAGGGAGAAATGGCAAAAAAATAGAAATAAAAATATCTTCAAGCTCTTTCGAAATTTTGAATTTAAAACATGTATAGAGATTGCTGTATAAATCTGAATCACATTCTCGAATATTTGCTTACCTAAAAACTATTTATTACTCTTTTTTCGACAAAAACTTGTTTACAATTCTTTATTTTTTTAAGTTACATTTTTGAAAAATGCGTCTTTTTTATTTATTTACTTCTTATTTGGTTTTTTATACTATACTAATGAAACTGAAAGTAAATACATGAGTAAAGAGTTATATACAACTTCATACATATAACAAGTTTAGAATTGGGATAGTAAATTTATTTAAAAGAATTATACGAATAATAAATATTTATATATATATATAATAAGTTAAAAATAAATACATTAAAAATTCTGTAATAATTATAGTCTGTAAAGCATGAAATATGATTAAAACTGACATCTTTAAAATGCTTAGTAAAATTTGAAATTGTAGATTGAAGACTAATTCTGCAAAGAAAATTAAAAACTAAACATCTGAAGATTTCTCAAATCAATTTCTATTATGCTTGAAAAACCACAAAATTATTAAACACATTTAGACGTTTCTTTAATGACAAAATGACTTGTGTATACAATTTTCTATATTTTTTTAGAAAAGGTACATTTTGAAGAATAAATTGATAGCTTGTTAAAATGCTTTGCAATCATGTCGAAGTTTTTTTTTTTATCTAAATTTAACTAAATAAGTTTCAATTTAATTAGTTCAATAGAATTTCTGAAACTTCAATACTTTTTAAGAATATTATGACGAATTTTGTGTAAAATAGTATAAATAATTTGTATTTTGATGTGTAATGCATTTATATTACTCTATGTTATATTTCCTTTAAGTTAAATTTGCAATTTTCACAAGCAACACCTTCCTTTACGATACAATGGCAATTCAATTGGAAAATGGCGAAATCTTGGTGATAGAGCCTAGTTGTCATTATTTCTGGCAACCAAGTTGGCGACATGGCTACCAATTTAGTGACTTTGTTGACCATTTTGGCAGCCATATTGGTGACTATTTTTGGTGAGTTCATGATCATATGGATTCTTCTGGAAAAATTAGTGGAAAACATTCCACAAATTTTACGATCTATGACGCAAGTGAATATTTTTTGAAGGATTCGCGAAGCCTGTAAATAGGCAGACGCTCACCGAAACTGTGTAGTATTGTTTTGACTAACGATTAGTAGTCTTGTCTTGACCGTGAAGAGTCGACTAGCAGATCGAGCGGTTCTTGTAAGTATTCTTTCACATACTTGTATTTCAGACCCTGATAGTTGTGTCTGATCACTGTTGAAGGTGCGAAGACCTTTTGAGATTTATTCTGCGAATATTGCTGTTGAATCCAGTATTTCGAGGATTGTTTCTCGACAGTAAATTTCTATCGCTCCTGAAGAACTGTCTTGTTCTTTGCGACTGATTTGCATAAAATCCTCAAACCCCGATTAACGTATGAATGTATTTTTTATGAAGTTTCTTTTATTTTATGTTTAAATTTTCCATTTTCCTATAACGCTTACTTATTTAAAATATTTGTTATGGCTTAAAATTGTTTTATATTTCTCTTTGAATGGTACAGTAATTTCTACATTACGAAAAATTAAAAAAAAAACAAAATTCTACAAAAAAGATTCCCCATTTTTTGCAATTTATGTTAGAATTTTCAAAAATCCTAAATAAAACTTAAAACTTACAAATGTAGCATCATAATATGGTTTTGTGATAGTTACATGAAAAAAAATGCAGACGTTTCATAAATTAAAAATATCCTTTTCTTAAAAAAAATTATATTTACGCTTAAAATGGTCATTGGGTTTAATATCCTTCAAAAATTTCAGAACAAATTTAAGTAATTTATTTTTAAGCATTTAAACATGTTGAATTGTTTTGCATGTTTTTAAGCAAAATTTTTCATTACGTATGAAATGCTTTTGTGGAATAACTTTCGTGGAATTTTCCACCGTTTCATTTCATCATACTTAAATTTAAAAAATATAATCATCTTTTTTCTCAAAAAAATATACAAATTACTTATAATCCAATTTTATAAACTCTGAGAACAATGTTAAATACTTCAGATCGAAAATGAATATCCCTTATTGTATATATCATGTAACTGGATAAGTGTATGAAAAACAAATAATATACTGAGGGGGAAAGGACATATTAACAATACATAAAAATTTTTTTATCAGAAACCCTGTTATTGCAGTATAATACATCTTGATAGCCCAAAACAATAAATGAAAACCAGATTAATATGAAAGACATTTTGAGAGTGGAAAAATACTTTTTTTTTTTCGTGTGATAGAAAGAAATGGGAAACATTCCTAATGTCTTTTTTTTAGTTACTTCGGTTGAACAAGAAAAGACATCATTAAAGTGACGCTTGTTCCATCAATTTCTGTAATCTTCACCTTGATTTCTCTTTGTGTTTCTTTCTGATTTTTCCCCTCGTATTGTTTCTTTAATCATGATTTTAAGAATTATACTTTGATGTGCTTTATTTTCATTCCATCAAAACTGGTTCTTTATGTTCGAACATAAATTAAAAAAGAATAATAAAATAAATGTTTTAAAAAATGGAGGAATCACCACAATATATGTATTTCTTAAGTATAGTATTTTTGTATTTAGAAAAATCATTTCAAATTAAAACCGAATTAGTTCCACAAGTATGTATTTTTAATGTACTTTAATCGATTATTGTGAATAATCGATTTCAATCTAATACCATGCAGTCTGGGTTTTACGTTTTTAACCCCTTAAGTGGTTAAATTTTGCCCAAAATGTTACAAAAAATCATATTTATTTATTGCATATAACTAAGCATAATACTTAAGAGAATGCGAAAATGGAAGGATTTTATTTTAATTTTAAGTTTTCACATTAAATTTTATTTTGTAATTAGGGAACTCAAATCCACCTAAATGTTTGCCTTTTATAACCACACTCTGTAGCCAATGAAAAAATATTTCACGTATATATTTTTAATTTTTATCATACTTAAAAGAAATTTCATGTTCTTAACTCTTTTTCAAGCGATTAAGGATTTTGTGTGTGTGTGTATACATATACACACACAATTTGAAACTTGGTGTAATACTAAGTCTTATATTGCAATAAGGGACAAGATAATATCGTTTTTTTGGATTATCTTTCCATTTTTTCTCAAACAACAACTTGTACATTGCCTTGCGAGTTACTGTCCTTTATTGAATATTTTCAAGAATCTAAATTCCTGATTTCAATGAAAATTTCCCGCCTTCACCCCAAAGAAAATATCGGATGTGAAGTATTTCGGTACCCTGGACAAACTACATCTCTTAAAAACGCTGGAACTAATAATCTAATTATAAGAATGAAAAATATGTGGAAATCAAAGATAGAAAGAAGAAAATATCAGTGCCCGTACAAAGTACGTGTAACCCGCCTTCAGTAGCCCGTACGGTGTACTGGGTTAATGTATATTAATCTAATATTGAAAATAATCAATTTCAGTCTAATAATATTCAGTCTGGGTTTTAGGTTTTAAAAACTATTGCATTATTATTAATTTGCTATCTTATATGTTATTCTGTAACTTTTTACGTTTAATTGAGAAACTGTTGATTTGAAGAATTGTTTTTATAATTCAGAATTTAGTTTGAGTATTAAAATATATAATATGAAATGTGAAGATGAATTATACTATTCAATAACAATGTTAACAAAAGCAATAAATTAATTTATTGCAAATTCGAATTAATAGATTTATATTATGAACAATCTTACAGATAATATAGAACAGGGATGTAAATCTCAAAGGCCAACTTGAGCCAAACAAACACGATTTAACTTTAGGTGGGCCGCAAAAATAACCAATATTTATAAAATTGTAGTTTTATTTCGAATAATGCATTATAATAAGCATATATAAAATAACAAGAAAAAACTAACGTTTACTTCCTCACACTTACCATCTCTTGTCAGCTACTAACTTTCTTATTTCTGTTGATTTTTTTTTGTTATTTTATTATATATTATTGTGTATCGCTATACTGTGTGAGCCACAAAAACGTTCTCTGTGGACCGCGAGTATGATACCTCTACTGCAGAACTTTTATTTCTTTGTGTGTGTGTGTTTTGAATAAATTTAAGTTAGGTATTGCATTTTTGATGGATATTCTAATTTTACGAAATAAATCTGTGGAAACAACAAGAAAGTATTTATTTAATTGCATTGCATAAAAAAATGTTGATATTATTTGACAACAACTTTTACAATATACACCTACTTTATTAAATTCATAGTCAATGACGTATAATGTTTTCAAAAATAAGAGTTTGAGGTACTTGCGTATTATACCATCAACCAATTTCATCAAAACAAAAACAAAAATATTGCTTAGTTCCGAGATATACAACAAGCAATATCTTGCCCATTTAAATACAGAAAAAAATGATGACAATATTTGGTGACATTTTTTTAATTGACGATGTTTTTCCGTCAGGTGAAATCGCTCGATGATATAGTAAGTAGGTACCGAATTTGGAAATTAATGAGAGGAAGTATTTTTCAACCTAATTATATAAAAGAAATCAGAATATTGTGAGAAAAAAATCATGATCTTTCCATACTTTCTATTTCACTTTAAAATGTATTGGAAAGTTAAGACACTCTGTTTAAGACCACATATAGGAAATAATGCAGACTTAAAATTTTAAGAGAAATGTCTTTTCATCTTTTGACATTCTATTGAAAGTTTTCAGTTATTGAGTGTTTTCCTAAAGTATTTCAAATAGGAGAAATCACTCAGTTTTGAAAGAAATAAAATTTTAAAAAAAGGCTGAGCACTATTTGTCATTTGACAATTTGTTTGCTTCGAAAATCTCACGACTCTCTTTGGATTGTTATTCTAAGAAGATTTTATCGTTAGTTTCGCAATATTTAGATTTTGTCACTTCCCAATTTGGTTACATTTAGCTGACGTATATTTGAAGCATTGTTATCTTAAAGTCTGTCAATCACGTCAGTACAATTCAAACAGAAAAATGCTTTGATAAATAGATTTCTAAAATTCTCCTTTAACTGGGTTTTGAAGAAAATCTCAACAATTAATATTTGCTATGGCAGCAAAGTTATTTAGTTAAAATGATTTTTACAGAGGTAAATGTAAAGGAAGTTAAGTACCTAGCAGAATGTTGGAAGAAAAATTATACTTAAAAGTGTGAGATATAGGAAAACAGGAAGACATATATTAACAAAAATATTTTTAAAGAATATGGTAATGTCTTATTTTAAAATATGGTTAGAGAAAAGCTCGAATAATTCATAAAAATAACTAAACATTTCAGCGTTTCATATACCATTAAAATTATTAGGATTAAACAGATGCTATGAAGTTTAATTTTCCTTCAATGAATTTAAAAGCATATAAATAAACATGAAATCAAATTAATATATCGTAAGACATATTTTCACAATCATATGTTGTTTAACATTTATCGTTTCAAATGGTTAAACATAAATTTTGAGTAATAAGAAAATTTGTTTAGTCACTTACGGAAATTGAAAAATACCTTTAAATCAATTAAAATTGATACATTAATATATAAAAGTTACGTTATATATTACACGCTATGTATTATCGTGTCCTTGATTATTAGACCATACTTTAAATGGAGGTAGGGGATATTACAAGGGTTTAGATTTATATAGCAACCCAAGTTAGGAAAGCAGTATGACAGATACAAGAAACGAAGAAACACTAGACTGTGATCATTTGGAATATTTATTGTTCAAAGAAGGGTCATGCTGGGAGTTTGAATCACTTGTGGCCCACCGTCACTATACTTATAAACCGCGTAATGATCCATATTCACATAAATTGTGGTGCAAATTAGTACACATTCAGCGATCCGGGGCACCTCTCTGTTTGTGCAGCTCCCTCTGGCAATCCGTAAATTTGGTGCATATCTACTAGTTCGATGTTCGTAAGACATTCCATACTCCTCTGCGGGCGATGAATGCTCGAATGATTGATGTAAAATAGGTCTGCTTTTTACAATGATCTTGTGTACAACGCCACTTAGCGTCAAACGAAGTATTTCCCCGCCATGGTTTGCGATGTAAATCTGAACCCTCTTGTGATGTCCCTTTAAGTTTGTCCCAATAATCCTGAGACACATTGTTTGTGACTGCAGTAGCTAAGTAGTCATGGTTATGAAATCGTCGTGTACGTTATCGAATTGTGTGCTAGAGTTTTAGTTTAGTTTATGGACTCGTCGTGTAAAGAGACTTATGTATGATAAATATATAGAAGCTCGAAATTGATGTCGCATTGAAGCTTGGAATGTGAGAGCCAGCTCAGATTTCTTTCACGCTGCTTGGTAGACGTCCAGAATTACGAAGTCGGTCGTCAGTAGCTCTCGAGTAATTTTCGAATTGCGACATAAATAAACAGTCAAATCAAATCAACAACTAAATTTGAAGAATAATAGATGGGATAAAACTTCCTGAATCCAGTCGTCATAAATTTAATAAAGAAACGTTGCATGCATAATTCAATCTACACTATTAAAATTCATAGGTTATCTATGCGTCCCTATCTTCTCACGAACCGCATGACGCAGAAACTCGCCGAAGGTACCAAAATTTTGGGAATGATCCGAGGAATCCATTTAGACCAATAATATTCTGATATTCCAAATAGTTAAAAGGATAATAATTAAAAACTTTAAAACGCATAATTAGAACCATGTTTCTTCGCCAGGGGACAAGTTCAAAAATTCGGACCTTCTTTTTCTTTCAGACGTTTTTAAAGCACGATCTAATTTTTTTCATGACACTTAGACAAAAAATAACTACAGATTCGGAAAGATCGTTTACTTCGCCACGATATGGTATTATTTTTTTTACCAACTAGTTATATTTTGTATTTTTTGCGATTTTTTTAAAATGAGTCGAAATCGATACGTTTTTATGAATATGATTTCTAAATCATTCCGCTTGCATTTTATTTTGCTCTAATGAAAAATATATTTTACACTAAAAAAATTCATGTTTTTCCATTTTAGAATCAGTCATTTAAAAAATTTAATGCCAAAAACTGGTTGGTTTTTTTTTACGATTTTTCAAAAAATACTCAAAATTTTATTTAAATACTTAATAACTTCTTAATTTATAAAAATAATCTCAATAAACTTTTTTCCGTGTGTAGAACGATATTATACGTAATCTGTGCAAAGATTGGTAAAATATTTTTAAAGTTATGGTTTTTTTTTTAAATGTGTTTTTCGTTTTCCCCTTTTTGCGGGAAATATGTAAACATTATTTTTTTAAAGTTTTTTTTGTTTAAAAATTACCGTTGTTTGCAACCGATACATTAAGTTTGAATGCATTAACTTAAAAATAAAGCCGGGAAATTTTTAATTTTTTCAAATAACACAATGCGAAATTTTACATTTCGTCCTTTTATTTTTGTAAGTTTTTTTCTCTGCTTTTCTCCCTAGAAGTCGCGGCGCAAACGGGAAAGGCGCTTCCTCATAGATCGCAGTACTCCGGTTCGGAACTGAGGTTTCAATTTTAAGATTTTATAAAAAATACTCCAAATTTTATTCGATCATTTAAAAACTTCGCCAGCAAGTTTATCATTGGAAAAATAATTTATTTCACCACGAGATGCAGTTTTTTTTTTCTAAATGAATTTTTTCTAAAATGAATCAATATCGATGCGTTTATAAGAAAATTATTTTTTAATGCCTTGAAACTTCATATATCGATTGCAAACAACGTAATTTTTTTAAACAAAAAATGTAAAAAATAATGATTAAATATTTCTCGCGAAAAGGGAAGAAAACGAAAAACACAATTATTTTTTTTAAAAAAAACTTAATTTTTAAGATTTTTAACAATCTTCGTAATCAGTACAAAGATTGAAAAAATTGCTTAAAAATTACGGGTTTTTTTAAAAAAATTGTGCTTTTCGTTTATTTTCCTTTTTGTTATAAATAATGCCCTTTTTTTAACAAGATACGTGTTTAAATAATTTACTAAACACAGTGGAATGAAAAAGGTTAAATTTAAAATAAAATATCTAAATATTTTTATCAGTTCATTTTTTTAATGTTTTTTTTCTCAGTACATGTATATCTTTATATATAAAAATCTTTTGTGCGTGTGTTTGTCACTTAACTCCTCCTAAACGGCTGGACCAATTTCGATGAAATTTTTTGTGTGGGTTCAAGTAAATTCGAGAATGGTTTAGATTTACAATTTGGTCCGATATCGCAATTAGTTAAAAAGATATTAATTAAAAACATTCAAAAAATACAACTGAACATTCACCTGCATTGTTGTAACAACGGTATTGTTATAAAGAAGCTATATAAAAAAATTTAATCAATTCCTACTTAGATCAACCAAGAAAAAATTTATTTTAGCTACTTTTTATTAAATAGTTGCAATCAATATAAATATGTATATACATATGACAGAATCACAACATTAAGTGGTAATTAATTTTTATTAATTATCATTTAAGTTTCGTATTGTCATCCAAAACAATACTGTATATAAAATTTCCCTTCAACTGAATGCTTTAACACGTGAGAAATAAACCTTTTTCAAATTTTGACACAAGTCACCAAAGGGTCGCTAAGTCGCCAACATGGCTGTATTTGTAACTTTTTAAATAATTAGTTTTAATCAATTAATTTTTATTAATTATAATTAAAAAATTATTGTATTGTCATCCAAAATAATCATGTTCATTACGTTTCAGCTGAATTGAGCGCATTAAAATGTATTTTATTAACGATTGAAAATTCCACCAAGATAAATAAATAAATAAATAAACAAATAAAATATGTATAGAGATGGTGAGCTAATAATAGGCATTGAAAAAGACGTAAGTTGGCGTCGAAAATTGATTTTCAGCCAAACTGGCCAAACCCGGTCTTAATTACGAAAATGCAGACGATTCACGCTTTTTAGCGTTTTTAATGGTGCCTGACTAGTTGCGAAGACATTTTTTGAAATTTTGCTGAAAATTTATTTTTAAACTCATTTTTTTGTTTAATTATAACTGAAAACTAATAAAAACAACAAAAAAAATTTTCTTTCAATGTATTTTTTTTAAATATGGCCAATTTTAGGCTTAAATTAGACGTTATTTGTACGTTACGTTAAACATAGTAAAATAAATTCTAATGCATAATATTTCAAAAAACCCACATAATTTTACTCAAAAACAGTTACTAATGAATTGACCTAATATCTTTGAAAAATTTTAATTTGTTACTGAACTAGAAGTCAAAAAGTGCACGCAATGCAAATTTTTCAAAAATTTCACATTTATCACACAGAAAAAAAAATCATAAAAAAAGGTAAATATGCTGTTTTTTCTTAGTCCCTACGTCACAGCATACATACTATAATAATGCACAATTACACAAAATTACAGACAATTACCTACAGAACTTTTTTGAGATATCATGCTTAATGTGTTGTAAAATATCAAAAAATCTGTTTCAGAGAAAATGCATTTAAAGATTTAAAATTCAAAATTTAAAAAAACTATACTGCTGAAAAACCTAAAACCTCTATATATCAAAAAGAACAAACATTTTCAAAGCAATTATGAATATTATATACTTTCTTCAAACTTTTATCTTTTAATATTTTTAACAATTTTATAGTGTCAAAAGCTTTTTCTTAAAGTCTAAGTATACAGTTTACGAAATACAGATTAGACGTATAAAAAGCACTTTAAAAAAAACCTTATTGCATTAAAAATAAAAATATTTTACATAGAAAAACAAATATATATTATTCCATATTATTTTAGAAGTTAAGAAATATATCATACAAAAATATATTTGTGTTGTTTTTACCAGTAAACATTCACGAAAAACTCTTGAAAAATATTGTTTATCACAAAAGTTATCATAAATTAGAATAAAAAATCCTGCAAAAAAAGTACTTTAAAACCCTCCATATGAATATACTAAGCCTTCTGTTTTTTCATCCTTAGTACTTTTTGTTTTTCTAGCTGCTTTTCTTTTTTTTTTCAAGACAATTTCGCAATCGGTAAAGAATGTCTTAAAGATGTTGAAATCCGTTGTTTATCAAATTTAAGTAACTCTTGAGCAACACTTTCAGGAAGGGAACCATTTACATTTCGAATTACTGATAATATACCAGCATAACCAGAATTATAAAGTATTAGAGCTAATAATGCACCCAAACGAAATGTTTCCAGTCCAATAAATATATTTTTGGGAACAATATTCCACAAAATGTTGTTATAACTTTCATTGCAGTTCTGTGTCTTACCATGAAGACATTTTTTCAACAAAGTTTCATTACACAGTTTTAGATATGTAGGCTTTATTTGGTTTATAATTCTATTAGGAAGTCCATGCTCAATTTCTTTGAGGGGACTCCCAGCTGCTTTTGCCCTTTGGTAACGACACCAACTCTCAGATCCTTCAGGACACTGTCCATGCAATGAATTGTTTTTTCAGATACACAGTGAAAAAATGCAGCTATTACACTACTCATCATCTTTTGAAGATTACCTACATTGTTTCGAATAGCTATTCCATAATAGTTCTGAATTCTGTCGATTAATTTATTAGTTAATTTATTTTTCCCTCCCAAACCTTTTCGTCGTTTTTTTTTTTTAATTGACGCAACCGCCCCCTACACGTTTCTGTACATGACCTATACACTCGAGTTTGGTTACTGTATTAATTCCATAAAAGTTTTTAACAGATTCATATCCTTTTGAGTCCCCATCTCCGTAGTATTCATTGTACTGTACATTCCTCACATTTGATCTCTCAAATATACGGTAGGCTCCAACAACCTCCATGTTCCCCGCGGAACCTTTGTAGTTCGAACATACATGTTTCGATGATTGGCTATTGCCTTTCGCGCATATGTGGCAATATTGTGTCATAACTTCAATGTCTAAAATTTTACCGGTGTCAACTGATATGGCACTTACACACCCATTCAAAGATGAGTAGCCTCTGCGTTGCCAAGTACCATCAATGGATATTCCACAATTAGTGAAACTATTTGAGCCTTTGATTTCACTCAATGCAGCGTTGATGTTTTCTTGAGCAACGCGTTCAGTTGCTTTCAACAGTTTTCTTTCTTGATTGCGGAAAGCAAGTTTTGACAGGAAAGGTAAACCGAGGAAAGCACATAATTTTTTGCCAGCTGAAAATCCTTTCTCGATTATCCTTAGCCCCAAAACAATTGAAGAGTTTATAAGACAAGAACCTTTCATCTTCTCTGTCGTAGGGAAACCTTTAAAGAAGGAGCAGTTTTTGCACTTTAGGTTCATATGTGAGCATAATCCACTGACAGAGTCTTCTATAAGTTCCAAGCCCTGAGAATAACAATCAGGACAACAAACTATGGCAAAAAATGAAATCAAAGTTGTCCAGCTGACAATTCTATTGTCTTTAGAAGTTTCAAACAATCTTTCTGAGAAAATTTCCAAACTTGTATGGCTTGATTCCAACTTTTTGGCACTAGCAGATTCAGTAGAATTGAGCTCAGATGTTTCATCATTCTCATTAATTGTGGCACGAATGGTATAACGATTTCCAGTAAATCGGCGCTTCTTAGACCTCCCCCAGATCTTGATTTAGCCATAATTAATCAATATTTTGTCTTAAGAAAGACAGTTTTTTCATAAAATATATCAAAATAATAAATTAAACGAGGAGCGAAGAATCGAGTAGCTACAACATAAGCAAATCGAAAATGACAACAAACCTGTAAAGTTGTTGCCAAATTTTACTAAAACTATTAAATAATTTTTAAAAGAATATCACCATATTCAGTTTTAATGTTACCAAAATTAATATTTTATAAATAAATTCAATAAAATTCCAAAAAGAGTAAAAATCTTTCAAATTCAAAGTACTTCTGGTTTCGATTTCTAACTTCCGGTTCGTTTTTGTTGTTCTCACTTGACATAAAAACTGCTATAAATTCGTAAATAATTGGAGTACAAGCAAAAGTAAGGTATTTTTAGAAAGAAGAAAAATTCAAATATTAAAAATATCAAATAAAATTTTTTTTGTCATGTTCATCAAAATTGACGATTTTACACTAGTCAGGCACCTTAAAATCTTTTCAAATAATCTTTATATATGTAATTCTTCTGTGCGTGTGTATGTAACTGAATTCCTCTTAAACGGCTGGACCGATTTTGATGAAAGGTTTTGTCTGTTCCAGTGGACTCGAGAAAATTTAGATTTAAAATTCGGTTTAGAAATGTTTATTTAATTAATTTTTTATTTATAAATTGTTGATCTTGGAATGTTTTACATTGGATCCGGCAGACTGCGCTAAGATCGCAGTATCGGATATTCAAAAATCTTTTATTATAATTCAAGTTGGTCCCGACAGTTGGTGCTGTGATCATTTCAGGAAAATATTTTGTCACTTCGTGTTATTTTTTTGTTGAAATAAATCGTGTGTTAATAAAATTATTACATTCAGATGTAATTAGTGTTTGAAATTTTACTCAAATTTTACTTAAAACGGTCCAGAATGTTAAAGCTTATTCATGAAAATTTGGAATTTTTGAATTTAAGATGTGTGTACTGGACAACGTCTGTCGGGTCCTCTAGTATATATATGTATATCTTTGCTTTTCTCCATACTTTTTTTTTTTTCAAACTTATATATATTTTTATGTTTAATCAAACATTCAGTCGTTCAGAATAAAACAATCGTTTCAATAGATATCTGTAAATTTTCCTTTTATTCATTACTTATTTGATAAATTTATTAAATTTGATTTTAATAAATATGTTTTTTAAAAGGATTATTCCTATTATTTCATTGCTAAATGAATTCTTTGTTAATTAAAAAGGTACATCGTCCATTATATTGGATCAAAATACATTTTATAGAGATTTTTAAGCTAACTATATGCAATGATTGATTGATTCATGATAATCTGAAATCTATTTTACCATTTTAGATTCTTAGAAACTAACTATTAGTCAAAATTGATGAACATTTTTTGTTTTACTCTTAGTATCAGAATCGTTTTCTATTTATTGTTTCACATTAATAATTTTTTTAATTCTAACACATTTTTTTTATAAGTCATACATTGAAATTTGAAGCTATATCTTATCTGTGAGAAGGAGGGGAAGACAGAACAATAAATTTACACTAAAAAACCGTGTTCAGTCTATAGAGAGGGGAAAGAAACCTGTCTTAAATCAAAAATAAGTGGAATGGAACCAATTTCGAAAAAAGGAAACTTTTTGACATAATTTTAGAAATCACTCACATTGTGCGCGTACAAGCACATACACAGAAATGCTGGTCCCACGAGGAAAAGAGAAAGCCCGAACAACGCCGGGCTGAGCGGTGGAGGGGATGGAAGTCATTTTGAAAAAGATTGTTCGAAGTGCTGATTTTGTAAAGGAAAGGGAAAATTTATAAAAGTAGAGAAAGCCAGTGCAACGGCGGGCCATGCAGCTAGTAATACATAAAACAGCGTTTCTCAAACTGTGGGGTCCCACATTTTCCAAAAAAAAAACACAAGATTATATTATATTAATCATTAAATGTATGATGATTTATTCATTAGTTCCTTTTATTGGACTTATTGGTCTTTAAATGAACATGAAAGTTATATTCTATAAATATATAAACATGAAACGTAAGGAAAAATTGCATAAATTCTTTAAAATTTAACATGCATTCGAGGAAAGTAGTATAAAAGTAAATAATCCATAGATAACTTTCCAAAAAAAAATTTAATTGGTAAGAAATCTATAAAAAACAGTAAAAATATATTTCATTCAAATAGAAAGACAAACAGCATTCAAATTCTAAAAGAGTCTTTAGAATCACTAAGTATAAAACATTAAAGTTTTTTAAATTAGTTGATCATTATTGTTTTAAGTCATTGTTTATCTATAGAAATCTACATAGCGTCTATGTAATATTTGTCATTAATCTAGTTAGTATTTTTCTCAGTTTCAGAAACAGATAACAAATTATGATGTTTTTAGAATGTCAACTAATTTTAGTCTAGAAAAAAAAACTTATTAACGGTAATTCTCCAAGTACATAGATAAGAAAATGCAGATGCTATCATATTTTAAATCATGAATCTCTTGAGAGGGATATTATCTAAAATAGAAAATCCTAAAAATTTCACACCAAGAAAGGTGCCTAAAAACAAATTCCAGCAAATCTATAAAATCCTTATTAAAATTTCCCCGTCTGGAAACAATAAAGATTCAGATTTTCATTGACACTAACGATATCCGTAAAAAATCTGGGATAAACTGAAGAATATGTTTTGCGCCACTTCATAAAACTCTCTAAACAAGAAACGCAAAACCTACCCCTGGGGTCTACCATATTTTACGACGCCGATAGGACCCTCAAATTTTTGCCCATCAAATTTGAACACGGTTCCATACGCAGCAGTAAATAGACCTCTTTAGAAGAACCCTACTATTCTAGCAGAAATAGAATAACTCACCCACCTTCCGGTAGATGTCGCTGACAACAGTAGATTTTCACTTTACGACCCATTTCGGCCAACCGACCCGAAATTAGTTGAAGCTCTTTTCCTTTTGCAGTTTATTAACTTTTTAAAGAGACGTAAATGTCTGTAAAATGGCTTTATGCTTTATAACGGCGAGAAATATTTTGGCCTAGAAGATGAGAAAGATGTCCTTATCCATGAGAGAGGCAGGATTGAAGTCACTTTTGCTGAGAGATCGTTTTCTTATAAAAAGTAGAGACTATGAAAATAAAAATAAATTTTTATTGCTTTGTAACAGTTTATGGGGTTTCCAGTAAACCAATATGTTTATAGAGTAGTCAATATAATTCGATATCAGTCTTTTTATAGAAATGGATATTAAAATAGGTATAAATTTTATTACTCTCGAATTTTTTCTAAGAATTATGAGGTGATTATGGTAATGAATTAATTCATATGCTAATGAAATTAAAAGAAAAGGTCAGTTTTACTAAAGTTAATTTTAATTGAGGAGTAAAAAAAAATTCTGAAATCCATTAATTAAAGTTGTTTTAATTTATTTATTGTATTTTTTCTTAAGAAAAAATAATTGTTAGGGTTAATATTTGTTTTATTAATTAATTGTAAATAAACTAAAATATAACATTTGTGTACGTCTAGTGTCTTATAATTTTAAGACATTTAAAAAAAACTATAATAATATTATATATTTCACAACAACATATTCTATAACAAGCTAATATAAATAAACTGTTTGCATATCTTAAAATAATTACAATAATTACTTAATTTTTAGTTTTTTTCAGTGCATAAATTTTTAAATAACTTTTAATTATAATTATCTAATAGTTATTAAAGAATTGATATCGAGAGTTACTATGATAAAACGTAATCTTTTTTTTTCGTATTATTTTCACCCTTTTACCAAAATGTTGTGATACCAAAATTAATTGAGTACAAGACAGACTGAGAAAACAAAATGAATTATAGTGGAAAAATTGGAAATTTATGATACTCTTGTCAACTCTACTACAAAACCCGAAACCTGGAATTTTTTTAAACTATTAATTTAAAAGCAAATTAACTTCGAATGTGTATTCTAAACTGATTCCTCCACTAAATCCCTTTAATTTCATTACTTCACTTTTATTCTTGATTACGAGAGCACAGTTGCTTTTATTTCAAGATTTAAAACAACATGAAATCTCTAAAGAAATTAACTTTACTTTTTAATTTAATATTGTGATGGTTTTCAAATAACTTCTCTTACTTTTATATATTTCAATCTATTACATTTTATCATTTTATCCAGAAAGAGAGAAGTAATTTTTTAAGCATTCTATAGTATGAAAAAAAAGTTTTAAGAAAGAGAAATTCTAGTATAAAAATGTGGTGTATGACCAAATTCTCTTAATTAATTACATACTTAAATATATTTTTTAAATAAATAAGCAATTATAAACCTATTTCTCTCATAACAGTAACTCAGAAATGTATTTACTATGTTTCAATATAATTATCTTTGAACATTTTCTTTTTTATATCGTATCATTTTATTTTCAAAAACGATTAAAATGCCCCTTTTTATAATCATTATGTGATGCAATTTCCTTTCAATGTTGACTGTTTTTATTTAATCGTAAAACTACTTTTTTTTCTCCGTCTAATGAAAAAAGGACCATTCAACTAATCCAATTAAATGCCTTAAAATCGAAGCAATTTGTTTTGAAAACTTGAAGAAAAATTTTTTGAAATTTTATTCTAATTAATGACAGACATACTTTTACATCATTTAAACAAAAGCAATTATAAAAATAGAGATGATATTTGAATGAACCGCTTCATGATATATTTGGACACAAACGCGTGCGCGTTCATAATAAAATATTCTCTTAACAGTATAAAATTTTTCAAGTATGAGGCTTGTCATTTGTATAAAACAGAACTTTATTTTGTAACACATGTCTAAATTTCTTGTATGTGTTAGTGTTATAGATTGATTGAAACAGAATTAGGATAGTATACAAATAGGTACAACTGAATGTTAAATTTAAGGGTAAATGCAAAGCAGAATACACATTTTCCATTTAATGTTATAATATGTTTTATAAAATAATAGGTAATTGAATATTAATGTCACGGTTTATTAAAAAATTTGGAACAATAGTATTAAAATTCAAGCTTGTCTTGTTCACTTGTAAAAATAAAGCGGTGACTTCTCACTATTATAAATGATATAACTGCAAAAACGGAATTTATAGTTGTTCAAATATATTCATGAATAGATTCATTAAGAACAGAAGAATCCATTAATGTATTTCATTGGGTTCGTTCGAATGTTAGTTCACACATACATTTTTAAAAAAGAAAACTCAAATAAAACTAACATGTTCATTTTCATTCTGTTTCTCGTTTATAAACAGATATACCATAGACTACAAAACATAACAGTAAGCGTATAGCTTATACCAGCAGAGATAGAATTATTTAGCATCGATGAGAATACTTAATATCTGTTCACGTAATGAAATACAGATTGGAATATTTCTATCCAAGTAAATCTAGAATTTTTGAAAAAAAAAATCTAAATATTCTATTCATTTTCAATTAACGCGTACTGCAAGTATATTACCTTCAATACTCACACAACTTCCTACATCACTCATGCAATAGTTGTCTTCCTTTATAAGAATGCCTGGGGTTAAAAGAAACATCAAGAGCAGTTCCGAAAATTGTCTTTCTTTCTTCTCACTTATTATTATTAATTGCTAGAATGAAAAAACTCGTAATACGAGCAAGTTCATTAATTTCTAATGAATAACTGGAGCAAATGAACGAAAATCGCGTTCTTTATGTAGATTAGAGACGCAAAAAGACAGATAGAGGAACTACTTGTAGAAACAAGGAAAATGTGTTTGTGAAATAGAAGTTTAATTATCGTGTTTCCCTGATAGCTAAGCCACAAATTAATTAAAGGTTTTTTTTCACTCTTTGTTTGGCAAAATAATATTAATCCTCTAGAAATGTGATACTTGGAATGATGGAAGCAAGCAACGCGCGCGATTTGAAGGCATTGTTTCTTTCAAAATAGTGGGAATTAGGAGATTGAAACTGATAATATATTCTATTGAACTTAGTTTTATTTGTGTGAAGTATTACTGAACTATTGTGTGCTTATGAAAATGGAATTTATATGACGGAAGGGAGAACGAAACAAAATTAAGTCGCTATGTATATGATTAATACAACTTTGTTCTGATATTATTTTTCAAGATAAAGAATGACAAAAGAATATGTGAAATTTTAAATGAGAAAAAAAAAAGATCAGTTTCTTGGATAAAAATAAAATTTAAAAAAACAATGACTGAATGCTTTATTAATTCGAATGATTTCGAATGTTCTATTATTTTCATGCTAATAATCTTGATCTTCTAAAAGGCATCATCCAAATGATGTTTCGAAACTTCACAATTTTGAAACTCTTTACATTAACCCTTACTCCGTTACGTTTTCTACATTTGGATCTTTCCCCAGCGTTGGGCTTTTTAGCTTCCGCAAAGGCACGTTTTTTTAAAAAAGTATTATAGGTGTTTTTTTTTTCAAAATGGGAATATGGTGTAGCTGATGTTATGTAACCCTAATAAATCATCAAAATAATAAATCACAGATAATAAATAATAATATATAATTGGGATAAGTACGGCTGGTGTTTTAAATTAATCATAAAAAACATGTCATTTATTCTCTTATTCTTTTATTTCAATGAAAATTTAATAAAAGTTTTTTTTATTATTTCTAATGGGTTGTGAATTGCGTTTTACCATTGCAGACTTAGTACAGACCTAGATGGCCTTTTTTTTCATTTTTTTTAGTGCGGCACCCTATAGGCAGATATCGTCTAGAATAATAGCACCCTACAGGCGCGGATGGGCCTATATCACCGCAGGTAATTTTGATGCCCAGTTTCCTCCACAGAGAAAGGCCCCTTAACTCTGATGATGCGAATCTGTACGAAGATTTTTAATTTTGTCCAGGGCACCCAAGCCAAACAGACACTCCAAGGAACTTTTACATACCGTATAATCATAAGACATGGCCGCTGTCAATTCCCTCCGTCATGAAAATCCACCAGGGCTTAACCCGTAACCTTAGGGGCACAAGGTCAGTGACAAACCAACCACGCCACCTAGTAGGCAGATTAAATTAAAGTAATATATAAGAAATAAATATACAATTTAAAACCCAAATATGTAAAAATTATAATTAAACATGTAAATTGTTTATCAAATATGCTTTAATTAAAAAGCAATCTATTAGAAAATTTTGAAAACAAAAATCTATCAGACACAATTTTGGAGAACTAATCTCAAATGAATAAATAGTTGAAGTAGACAAGACTTTTCAAGTGAACAGAATGAAATTTTTATTAGTAATTTAAACAGAAGATGTCGGCTTATCAATTAAAAATTATTTGTGATAATTACTTTTCTTACAACAAAAATGCCCAAACATATAGCGCTTAAAGTTAAAAAAAAACTTGTCTAGACGATATTTTCTGGTTGGCTTTTAATAAATTATTCAAACAGTTGAACAAGACGACTTTTTGCCATATATACATACAATGAAAGGTATCATAGAAAAGTATTTTTGTCTTTGAGTCTGTAAATTTAAGTACTTTGAAAAACTTGAATTAGTTCGGATGCTTTCACCTGGCGTTCTAAATTTAACGCTGAGAAATTAACGCATAAATTAAAAATATATTTTATACATTAACATAAAAATATAATCTGCAATAAGCAAAGAATTATAAATATTTCAATGAGTGCAAAAAGGGAAAGTTAATTTCTCAATTTATGAATAATTTAATTAATAAATTGTTAGACTTTCTAGAGCAATCGAGACTTACGAGCCATATTTACTTTTGCAATTCTGATTTCATTCAAATGAAGAGGGTGACATCTAAATTTGTACTTCGACTTCTTTTCCATACCTCTGTTCTACTTGGGCATAATTGAAAGGTATTAGAAGGACGCAATTGGCGTTCTGTAGAAAAAACTCTGTCGCATTCAGAGAAATATCGAATACAGCTGTAAGGGTTAAAGCAGTGGTTCTCACACTTTTTTAACTCATGGGCCAATGTTTATAGTCCCAACTTGCCCATGGATACATTCTTATTGACAAAACTTGCCATGGATACATTCTTATTGACAAAACTTGACCATGGATACATTCTTATTGACAAAACTTGCCATGGATACATTCTTATTGACAAAACTTGCCCATGGATACATTCTTATTGACAAAACTTGCCATGGATACATTCTTATTGACAAAACTTGACCATGGATACATTCTTATTGACAAAACTTGACCATGGATACATTCTTATTGTCAAAACTTGCCCACTAACCCCCAAGGGAAAAAAACAACATAAATGCATAAAATAAAAAAAAATTACAAATTTAAAAAAAGAAACAAACATTTTGTTGAACAATTATTTATTAAAAGTATAACTTTTGTTTAAAATAAAATTTTAAAAAATTAATGATTTGGAGGAATTTGATGAGATGTCATGGGTGTTTTTATGTCCGGCTCAATGCTTATGAGTAGCAACCGGAAATCCACCCAAGCACTAATTTCTAATCGGTTTCGTTTTTTATGAGGTTTATAATGGCCCTGAATCTATGTTCTACCAAATAGGAAGACGATAAAATACTCAACTACTTCTGTACAATAATCTATTATGACGGATGTAAAATCGGGATCTTTTTTTGTAACCAGAACTTGTCATATCCTTCTTCAAACATTGGTTTGAATCCCTCATTTTTGGATTTTTCAATAAGAAGTTCCTGAATTAGTATGGATTCATCTATGTTTGAGATTTGAGTTTGTCCAAGCACAAAATGATTCAACGCCCAGTCAGGAATATTCAAGTGTGAATTATTGTTATTTATTTAAATTTCCATAAAAATAAAAAGGGATCATTTTTGTAAAATTTTTTTATAAAACCTTGCGCGAAACCCCTGACATTATTCAGGGGGCCCCAAATTAATTTTAATGTTTTACGAACCCTCTAAACAATGTCGAGAACCCCTAAGAGTCCATAGGGGCCACTTTGGGAAACACTTGATTAAAAAGACTAAGTCAGTGTTTCTCAAACTGTGGGGTGCGTAATAATTCCAATGAGAGGGGGGGCGAGCATTTAAAAAGTCGAAAACAAAAGATAATTTAAAAAATTAAAAATTTAATGAAAGTAAACAAACAAAATATTTTCTGATATAATAAAATATAAAATATACATTTACACTGATATAATACACTTATAAATGTATCTGTACTTTGCAATGTATTCCATTATTAATTTAACAATATTAAGTTAACAACAAGTTTGAAAATTATTAGTGACCCCATGCGCTTGCATTAACACTGATCTTGATAATTCAATTCGTTAACTGCCGATTTAAAGTTACGAGACTCACTCACCGCTGCCACAAGTAGCGCACAGAAGAATTTTTCAAGAGGGGGAGTCCGGGGTCGAAAGTTCACCATTCTTGTATCATGCTCCTTTTTATTTTGTCGATTTTTGGGAACAAAACACAGAAAAAAACTAATTTTTGAATAAATAATTAGCATTAATTAATAAAATTAATCATTAATAACAAATAATTAATTAAATTCTACATACTATGTACTTAAAATTATAATCAATCCGAAAAAAAAATCAAGGGCTTTGGGGGGTCCGGAACCCCCCCTTGTGTGCCCCACTGAATGCCACCCTTTTCCACGTAGGCACGCGTATTTTGATGCTTTTTTATGGGTAGGGGAAGGAGAAAAGGAAAAAAATAAGCAAATTCTGTGAAATGATTAAATTCTTTGCAAACACTGTCAAAGTCCTTTTATTGCATTCCAAAGTCTTCGGAATAATTTTATGAATAACAGTGCACAGAAAAGATCGTATTTCGGAAAGACGTATATATACGTCCAGAAAATTAATGCTTTGGTGGAGCAAGACGTTTATATACGTTGGTAGCATATAAGAGGTTAAAGTAGTATTGTAGCTTTAGTGTCAAAGTATAGTGTTATTAAATTCAATACATTGTTATTGTATGGAGGGGGATGAAAATGATGATTAAATATTGGGTCGCGACTATTGAAAGTCTGAAAAGCACTGGACTAAGTGTTGTAGTTTGTGTTTGTTTCATACTGCGTGGTTATTAACGAAAGACTACGGAGCAGCACTAGGATTATTGTCAACAAGCCTCCTAATTTTGAATCATGATCGGGGGGGGGGGCAACAATTGTGAGCTGGCACATATCTATACAAACTAAGCCGAAAGGGGGACTTTGAACCACGACATATTTTACATGCATCGGCCCTCTACATTAGCAGCTTCCAGTGGTTCTTGAGCTTGAATTTATGACATGCGAGCCACGAGCTCATGATTATTTCTACTGGGCCACACTTCATAATTATAGCCGGAGTATAAAACTAGAAATACCTTTATACAAAATTTAAAAAAAAGATAATAAAAAGGCTCTTGAATTAAAAGCAAGCCAAGAAGTAGAAAAGAAAGAAAAAGTGATTATTAAGTTAATTTGATGAACACCTCCTTAGTGCTAAAGTCAAATCTCTAGGAAGGAATAAGCATTTTTTAACTTTAGAGAAATTGAATTTTTTTTCCTAAATTGCGATAACAACTCAATTTTTTTTAAAAAAAAGTTAAGTTTTTTAGAAGCGTTTTCCTTCCTATTTTGAATTAAACTACAATTAATTGTGAACTAAAAGAATTATTGGCATTATAAAATACTTAATCTCAAAATTACTTTTAAAATAATACATTGAAGTGGCATATATCCAACAGGACAGAACCCGCGACTTTCGGTTCCGTAAGCACTCGACTAAAATAATCACTTCACAGTCTGGAGGCTAATACGGTCTTATATAGACGCCCGATACCTCCACACACTCCTCCTCCACTAAATCTGTGGATAGGAGAACGAACGATACCGTTGCTATGGCGAGCGTGGGAGTTGTTGCTGTTTATTGGAGGAATTCCTTCAAGTGTGTCTGTGACGACTTTGTGTTTCTGCATCAAGTGAGTCTGACGAGTTTTTGGTTGCTATTATTGAGGGTAGATGGTGCCACGACAGTTCAGAATGTTACACTTTACCTTATTCAGCCAGGGTCACCAATGAAGTGGCGCTTATCCGAAGGACAGAACCCACGACATTCGGTTCAGTATGCACGTAATATACCACTAGACCAAAATGATCACTTCAGTGCAGAGGCTGTTACTGGCTTATACAGACGATACCGCTACAACAGTAAAATTGGCATGAGAAAACAAAAGCAACAATGATAATGGTTTTTTTATATTATTTTTATGTTGATATTTGCTTTGAAACACTCTTGATTTAAATAAATATCAAGATATAACAATTACTTGTTCTCGCTCTTTAAAAATATTTTGTGTCGCATTCTGCATTGAAAAATAATTATAATAAATAAGTATTTTTAGGGCAAAACAGTAGTTCAGTAAAACCCTCAAAAAGTGTGGCACCTTCATGAAAAAAAATTCCGTTTCATATTTGCGTCAGATAATTTATAAGCAGAAATTTAAGTAGGTTATGTGATAATAGCTTGAAATTATATATATACATATGTATTATTTCATAAGTAAACAGTTATTTTAAAAATTACGTAAGAATCGAATAAAATTTACGGATTTGTTACACATATAAGGAGAATTTCAAAATAAACAAAACTGTTGTATCAGCCCCTGCATAATTTAAATCTTCTCCTATAGTGCTAATAAAACTACACTTGTTTTAAAAGTAATCGGTTTAGTTGATTTTGTTTATGATGAAAAAACGTACCACAATTGAAAAGTTATTTTCCAAAAAATTTCCATTAAAATATTTCTTTTTTTTTATAATGTGTTTCAGCTAGACAGTTCTCCATACGTGTATGGAGAATGCTAATTAGCTGATTTTCTATTCTTCAAAGGCTGAGTATATGATTTCCTCTTTCAACGACCAGAATCTATTCTGAAAAAAACTTTTATGGATTTTCCACCAAGCCCCAAATTATGTAAATAAAGTTATGTTGACAGATATACAAAAATAACTATTAATAAGCCAGTTACTATATCTTCAAATATACCGTAAAAGTTTTATTTTGTATTTTCGAGGAAAATTAGTGCGTAGAAAAAAATCTGTATTAACGACTTCTTAGTGCTTTGCTATAAATTAAATAAATGAGTTGAAAAGACTGGTTTTCCCCCCTCCAGAAATCTGATACTTTGGCTCTTCATATTAGTTATAAAAAGTAACTATGTATGACACCTTTTTTAAGTGTGTTCTTAATTACATAAATAGCTGAATGGTTTTACATATATATATATATATATATATATATATATATATATATATATATATATATATATATATATATATATATATATATATATATATATATATATATATATAAACGTCATATAAATTATTGTCCTTTATCCTTCTACATAGACACTTATTTACAATGTTGATTTTGTTTTTGTAAAAAAACATGAGTGTTTTATTTTTTAAAAATAATCCTGTTGTAACAAAAATATAAATAAAGGCATTATTATATATGCATAAATAAACATATCCTTCCGGTATGTTTGAAATAATTTTTTTTCAATATAACACTAATTTTTTAAACTAAGAGAATTTAAAATGTTTCCCATATAATTTCTAAATATGAAAAAGAATGGTAACGGAGTACTTATCGGAAAAATATTGATAAAAGCATATACTCTTAAAATATATAGTCATGCACTTTCAAAACATCTTTTAATTGACTTGTTTCATGTATTATAATGTATGTAACTAAATCAGTGCTTCTCAAACTTTCAATACTGGCGCCCCCCTTTTCAATCACAATTTTTATCGCGCCCCCCTTATACATTAATAATGCACTAAATGCAATAATAATTCACTTTGACGCTAAAGCTACAATACGAGATCTTAATTATAAACCATACACATTAATAACATAAGTATTAAATTTTGAATACTACTTTTAAGCAAAAAATAAATTAACTAAGTAATAGGACAATTATTACGTTATTTTTCCTTTCTCTAATTTTTAAATTGAACATATTGCAAAATGCGGTGACTGCTTAGAAGACAAAATATGGATATCTGCTAAATATAGAAAAATAACTCAGAGGGTCAATTTCTAATCATAAGCATTCCTTATAAAAACTTTGCTTTGTAGAACAAGCCCATGGAAGTCGTTAATACTTATTAAACTTGTTCTTAATTTAGTATTAATTAAATAGTTATAAAATACTCTGTGCAGCACTGATACATTAAAAGTATACCGGCCGAAGTACGCGCTCTTTGCATGAGTTCGTTTAAAAGAAAATAAAACATTCTTGCCAAACATTAAAGCCAAGTGCGCGACGATGTTTACAAAAATGTAAAATGTTTTTTTAAATGCTTGCTCAAATTATAATGAGTTTTAAGCGAATTTTAATTTTAATCCTCACAGAATTAGCATTTATAGTTGATGTTAAATAATGAACAACAATATAAAATTCCGATGAAGAATAATTGTATTATTTTTAATATTTTTAAAGCAAAAAGACTTCAACATGTTTTAACCTGGGAGCAGGCGCGCACTCGATACGATCTAGCAGGGGTTATTGAGTCACCCCAATCCTTTTTTTATAATTATTTTATTGTACACGATACAAATCGTTATTCCAGTGTGAATAATTTAACTAAGAGAAAGTTACTTACCTACTTTCAAGGACTCTTCAATTTTTCTTTGGTGACAAATAAACAGTTCTGCCAGAATCAACAATTTCGTGATCTGTGTGTCCCGCGCGACCACTTCCGGGTAAAAGTGTATTCATTATGATAATATGTATGTTACTGCTAAAAACAATTGTTATGCTTTATGTTTGAAAATACTCCTCTTGGTCTCAGTCTTCGCATAGTAATCCATCAAAGAGTGTGTGTGTGTGTGTGCTTTCCGTGGTTTTCCAAATATCATAAAACTGTTTTACGTGGAAAAAAGCGCAATAGAGAAATACATTACTTACAACTTCCTTAAATGAGAAATAAACACATAAGAGATGGGTTATAACTAACTCTACTAATAACTTAGAAGGTCAAACAAATTACAGCTATAATGTGCAGCATTTCAAAAATAATGACAGTGATGAATTTTTTTATGTTCCTGAATTTTTTTTTCGATTCTGGATCTGGGATCTGTTTTTTCTCTGAAAGAGTAGAATGTTATTTTTAAAAAAGAAAACGTAATAAAAACTCTCTCATCATGGGATTACAGCAAATTAAATAAAATATTTTTTATTTGGTTATAGAATCAAAGATAGCTAATTAAGTATTGAAGAAGTTTTTTTTTTTTTATGACTTGATATCGCCTAGAACAGGGGTGGCGAACCTTTTGGGTCAACGTGCCATTTTTTCTAAAAAAAAAAATGCGTTTAATGAGTTATAGGCGTGCCATCAAATAATTTTGACTTGTGATTATTGAACAACTAATAAAACTAAATACGAACAAATCAAAATTCTTTATTTAATACGAAAAATACATTTTGCACTGTATAGTAGTAAATGTTTTAGTTTACTTGTAATTTTAATTAAAGTAACATTAGTGTGATTTCTGCTGTTGTAGATTAGATGAGAAATAACTTATATCAGGATTATAAGATGTTACTTTTAGTAGAATGCATGCTGAATTAGAGTCGTCTGTTAAACGGTTTCTAAGCGAGTCTTTGATGTTATTTATCTCTGAAAATAATGACTCGCAGGCATAGGTAGATGAAAATATGGTTAAAATAGCATACGCCAACTTCTTTAAACAGTTAAATGAGTCTGGAATCGAATTCCATGTTTCCAAAATTTCGTTACTGGTATTTTTACTTATATTGCTTGTCAATCTTTCTGCTTCAATCAATTCCAACTTTTTCCTTGTTTCAATAAACTTTTGAATCCATATTGAACTAGACTGGAAATCAATCAGTTGCATTTCAAGTTCTTCAATTTCCAACCAATCGAATTGAGACAAGTTCAGTTTATCAAACGAAATCACATAAGGGTACATAATAAATTTGAACGTTTCCGATAATTCCTTGAACTGAGAAAATCTCGCTGAAAATTCTTTGATTAAAGAATCCATTATGGAAATAAAGTCATCAATAACTTTTTCTTCGTTTCGTTTCTCTTGGGCATCTAAATCTGTGATATTTTTTTCAAGTTTGGGAAGTACTTGTAGTTTTTTGTAATAATATCGTTTCTGAAAACATATAGTTTAGCTTCAAAAGCGGATCCATCATGACGATAACTGTTTTATGCGGGCCTTGAAGCTTTATGTTCAATTTGTTGAAATATTGGCATATGTCTGTAAAAACATCAATTATAAAAGCCACATAATATCCATCAACTGTGGGTATTGTTCAATTTTGCTCTCATTTTGTAGAAACAGTCTGATTTCTTCCAAGCAATCAACAAATCTTTGAAGTACGTTCCCGCGGCTCAACCAGCAAACATTGTTATACATTATTAAGCCATTATACACCGAATTGACTTCATTCAACAAAGCATCAAACTTTCATTTATTTAAAGCCCTTGACGATATGAGGTTGACTATTTTTGTGAATAAAGTTATTACATTATCAAGAAATCTTGAACCACTCTTTGCACATAAGGCTTGTTGGTGAATAATGCAGTGGTATTCAACAATCGAGTGTCCTACGTCTGTTTTAAATAAAGAAATTAAGCCATTTTTTGCCTACCATATTTGGAGCACCATCAGTGGTTACTAAACAATTTTTTCAAATCAATTTCCTTCTCAGCAAGCGAATTTCTTACTGCCGTACAAATATCTGTGCCCTTTGTAGTTGTTAACAACGATGTTATCGCAATTAATTCTTCCTTAATGATGTTTTCTACACAATATCGAGCAAAGACAGCTAAACGTGCCGATTTAGTAGTGTCAATACTTTCGTCAAGACATAGCGATATAAAAGGAGCGGAGTTAATGTCATTTTTTGTTGATCTGTAACATTTTCTGCCAATTTCAAGATTCTATCTTTCATTGTGTTTCTAGATAGAGGAACATCTTTGATGCGCTGAATTATCTTATCTTTATTATCAAAATCATCAAAAGTGAGGGCGCACATGCCAACCAAGCTTCCTTCAAAACTCTCCCTCTTAAAAGGTTTACCATGCCGAGCAATGGCATTTGCAGCTGAGTAACTTGCCGCACTTGTGTGACAATTTTTGCTTACATATTTAAATATAGACGTCGACTGTTTATTTCTGTCTTTTTTTGCACTTGCAATTAATTCTTTTTGCTCTGGTTCGCTTTTTTCACAAAAGGATTTGTGATTTGTTTCAAAATGCCGTTTTACAGACGATATATGTTCTGCATACCACTGTTCCAGAACATAAAAACACACACCGCTTTGTCACCTTTATTGATCATGCCATATTTATCAGCCCACCAAGTTTGAAATTCTCTGCTATACTTACTATCTTGCACTTTTTTTTTTGTTGAACTAGCCATATTAAATACCAGTTAAAAATCGTAAATTTAACACAAAAACTTTAAATGTACAGATGTGTCGATGAAATTAACTATTCTATGTGCTCTCGCTTGATTCCCCCACCCGCCAAAAACACCCCTCTTTACTGACTGCGCACGACTGCGGGCTCATGGGCAGATTTATTTGTTTTTAAGAAATTGAGTGCTTGCAGGAGATTTCTGTAGTGTCTGATCTTTCGCTTTTGTCTCAGATCATTAAAAGTTTTAAAATAAAGCAGTGAGAGCTATTTTACCAATTAGACTTACAAGACAAGAATTAGATCACATTAATAAATTAGATGTATATACAAGCTGAACTATTAATGTAAACGTTAGAATATGTTTTTAAACAACTTGAATATATTTAGAAATAGTTACGTACACTCACTATGCGTAGATAAACTTTGCATCATTAGCAATTTATAATATACGAAGTATTTACGCAAGACATAACAAACGAGTCTGCTCCCCCACTTGTCGGCATCGCGACGGATCACTCGCGTTTGTTCATAATACTTAATAGTAAACTTAATTATTTTAAGCCAAAATGCAAATCGTTTTTGATCGATGGCGTGCCCAAAATATTCTGTCGCGTGCCATCATTGGCACGCGTGCCATTGGTTCGCCATCCCTGGCCTATAACTTACATCAGAGTAAAAAGTGCATTTTTATTATGTCTGAAAGTATTTTGTTTTAATTCATTCCAGTAAATTAATTATTTTTTAAATCTTTTATTTTCGATATGCTCGCGCCCCTCGTAAAGGTTATCGCGCCCCAGGGCGCGCCCCACAGTTTGAGAAACACTGAACTAAATGGATTTTTGGTATCCTGAATTATAATCTTAAAAATTAATTGTTTAATTTTAAAAATGGGTTATAAAAATAAACATGCAATTTAAATAACTCCAAAAGGATTTATATCACTTTTACGTACTAAAGCTTCCACAAACGGATTATATCAGTGTAATTTGTAATTATTAACAATTATTTTATAACCATAATTTCCATTTACTTTCATTGAAAGTTAACCATAATTCTAAACTTCTCAACGTAGGCTTGATGTCTTGGAAGCAAATGTTACCAAATGGCACAAACACCAAATAATAATGCGAGGTCAAAATTGTGTTTTTCTAATTAAACTAAACTATCTCAAGCATAGCACGTCCAAAAATATATGCATCCTCTTCCATCCTAAACTAAATGTTTCAGTAATTCGTCGAATTTTCGAGTAGGAGGACTGTTAAATCTCCGCAGATAGCTTAAATCCCATTTCGTCCTCTTACTAATTAGTGGTCCGACGCTTAAGACGAGAGAGCTTCAGTAAACGGGGTAGTAATCTGGAGTAATTTCCAGCAGGGGATCTTCGAATTACCGACTGCCTGTGGACAGCAGTCCGACATAAAGGCTAATTACCGGTGAAATCACGTGCCACATTGTGAGATGACGTCATAATCTCTTGATTTGAAGCTTGGAGATGAGGAGATGGAGGAATGACTATTTGGCTTCTTACGCAATTATGGAAAGGGGTAAGAGAAAACAATTGAATATTTTTAGGAACGAAACATTTCTGAGAAGTATGGACACGCGTTGTCTCAAAAACATCGTAGATGAACACAGTTTTTGAGTATTAGACCGATTCGTTTTTGGAAATTTATCGACGTTATTTATAAATTTCCTAGCATAGAAGAGAATAATAGAAGAGATAAGAATGCTCGATTACTTGTAAAAATGATTTCATATTTTTTTCAACATTTCACACTAAGAATAATACTATATATTCCATTACTTTGGGCACTTTAGATGCACAAATATATTCGATTAAAGATTTATGTTATAAAAATAAACAAATCTACATAATCAACCGAAAAATTAATTAAGAAAAACCTACACTGATGTGTGTGTCATTTTATGCATATTAATCATTTTTGATATTTCGGTTACTTTCGTCTAAAAAATAATTAAATTTGTTGATTAAATATTACTAAAATTATAAAAATTAACATTTTCTTCCCCTACCCAATGCAATTTTTCTGAAAAAAATTCATTGCATTCGTTTGATATTATTGCTTGCAATAATTGCAAGTACAATATAAATGCGAATTATAAGCATATTTTGTTGATAATAACTAGGATTGTATTAACTCAGCTTATGAAGAAAAGCGCTTTATACTGTTTGTTTATTGTTAGGTTATCTACATTCTAAAACGGTAACTTAAAGGTAAATTGAAATAAATTTTGATAAATATGTACATTTCATTTTAATATTAATTTTTTTTAAATTCTAAAAAGTTTAAAAAAATCAAATTTATAATATTATAAGTTATTAAAATTCACTTTTTTTACAATTTCATATTTAATATATATTTAAATAAATAAGTGCAATAAACATTTTTAAAATTCAAGTTATATCTAGGCTTAAGTTTAAAAAAGTACCTCTAGAGATAAAAAAAAAGTATTAAACTATTTATATAAAATGCATAGTAACTTTGCAAAATTCTGCTCAATTATATCAATAAGAATACATTTCATGGAGTTCAGCCCATATTTTAGGAACATCTGGCCAAATGGATAAGCGAAGATAATGCACCAAGATTCTGCACATAATCAAATGAAACCAAACACGAGAAAGCTTTTAACGGAATCAAAACGGAATCGTGAGTAGTAGTTATAGCAATTTCATGAAAGGGCATCTATAAGATTAATGACGCATACGTTCTTATCTTATTGACTATGCGTGATGCTATTTTCAACTGTTGTCAGGTCTGAAAAATATACAAGTAATTAGTTAATATGATCTGAGAACATGACTTTCCTGTATGTCAATGATACGGGAATAATAATTTGCAAGTGAATATAGTTTCAGATGCATAATAAATACTTTAAATCAGTGTTTGTCAAACTGTGGGGCAAGCCCCTTAAAGAGGCATGATAACTCTACGAGGAAAACGCGAACATATTAAAAAGTCGAAAACAAAATATTACTTAAAAAAATTATTAATTTACTCACAGTAAACAAACATAATGCATCTCCGACATAATAAAACATAAAAAACACATTTATATTGATATATTACACTTATACAAATATCAGTACTGTACAATGTAATTTACAATTAATTTAGCAATATTAAGTTACGAACAAGTTCGGTAATTACCAGTGACCCCATGGGCTTGTATTAACACTTATCTTGGTAATGTGTACCGTTTATAATTAATCCCTTAATTGCCGATTAAAAGCTCCACGATTATTATGCCACCGTTTACCATGTAGGCGCACGCATGTGATGTTTATTAGTGTGGGGGGGGGAGAAAAGAGATAAAAAAAAAGCAAATCCTTCGCCAACACTGCCAATGCATTTGTATTCCATTTCAAAGCCTTCGTAATAAATTTATGGATAGTAGTGCACAAAAAATCGTACTTCGGAAAGACGTATATATACGGCCAGAAGCTTAATGTTTTAACTAAGCAAGACGATTATATACGCCGGTGGGGCTGAAAAGGTTAAAGTCGTATTGTAGCTTTAGTGTCAAAATATAATATTAAATTTAATATATTGTTATTGCATGGATGGGGGCGAAGAAAATTATGATTGAATTTTGGTTCACGAATATTGAAAGATTGAGAAGAAATGATATCATAAATTTTTAGAAGATTTTTGTACAGAAAACTCGTTTGAAATATAACTTTTAGCCGGATTTGTTATAAATATGAAAGAAAAAAATGTGTAATTGATACTGTTTACCATAAATTAAAAGGGATGTCTGGAAAGTATGACCGCACTTTCAAATATTAATTCCAAAAACAATGATACACAAGTAAATAAATATAAAAAATATTCTCTTACGTGTTTTTTTTACTCATAAACAAATATTGAAGTTGTTTTACAATGCTTTATTGCTTGATTCCAATACGCTCATCATTAGTAGAGCGCAGCAGATCGAGTACAGTTGAACCTGTTTTCGTGCGGTAGATAGGGACAGCATTAAAACAAACGAACAAAAAAATATTCAAAAATTTCAGAAATCCTTACATATAACAAGTTAATTCGTGGAAATACTACAAAAAACTTTTTTTATGCGGTGGATAGGGACCGCTTAAGAAAAGTCGCATTTATAAAATATGCCAAATATTTACGAAATTTATGTAAGAATACTTCCATAACCAGATAAAAAAATAATTAAATATTACACATAGAAACATTTTAAAAACATATAGTTTTTCATTGTATACACGGATAAGTTTTCAAAATACACATGCATAATTCATTGCTACTCATCGTAATCCAAAGACCTGTAATAAATAAGTTCAAAATCGCTTTCGTCACTTAGAGGTACAATTTCAATTGATTTATTTTTCGGCAATATAAAGTAAGAGATAAGCTTTTGGTTGAAGGTCGGGTGCTCAGTTGCTTGTAAATGTCACGCGCGATAACCAGATATACAAAATCGAAGCCCTTTTTGGAATTTTTTACGTCTTTCTTAATTGGTACCTATTTTAAGAAAATGCTTTTCCAATTTGTAGGAAAGCTGGATTCCTGCATATTTTTATTCGCTTTCAAATAATCCGGTTCTTCTTGTCCGTTTTAATAATTCATCAAATTATTGATAATGTCACTGTCATTGAAAGTTTCGGCTTCAGTTAGGCGCGGGCTGCAGGAGCGTTGTGAGAAAGCAACTGAATGCGCATTAGCGGGAGACTTTTTATAACAAATGAACAGAGCGTCCTGAAGTGTCTACACTTCAGTGACGTAACATACAGCCCCGAATCACGAGAGGTGGAGATTGGACTCTATGGGCCCAACACCTGACTAACGCTAAATATATATTTACCCAATTTATAAAATATTAAGGTATCCGACTACGTTCGGAACCGTGATTTTTAAAAAAAAAAGACTTTAAGGACATTTTGACAAAAGAAATTTATTTAAATATAATATTTTGACAAAAAAAAATAACTTAGAATAATATTTTTCAAATGTTCTACTTTTGTGAAAAATGAGTCAATTATAATAATATTTTGCCTGCATATAGCTGAGACCTCTCTACAGAGGCTCAACTAGAATTTTGGAAAAATTCACATTATTTTCAGGATTACCACCAATTGAAATAATTATTCGCGTTTTTTTCTTAAAATTGCTCCCTCTGTTGTCGTAAAATATGAATAAATCCACTTCTAAGTTATATATTTCAAAAATTCTAGTTGAGCCTTTGAACAGAGGTCTCAGCTATATACAGGCAAAATTATTCTAATAGAAGCATTTTTTCACAAATGGAGAGCATTTGGAAAAAAGATTATTCTAAGTTAATTTTTTGCCAAAATATTGTTTTTAAATATTTTTTTTTGTCAAAAGGACCTTAAAACAATTTTATGCATATATTCTAATCTAAGTGACACTAAATATTATAAAAATTATCCATTTATGTGCTTTTGAAAATCACGGTTCCAAACGTAGTCGGATACTTTAAAAGGAAAATCTGACTTTCGGGGGGTTCTAACTGGCAAAGTAGTGCCAAATCCATTGAGTCCTGCCTCGGGGGGGGGGCAGAACATTAGGTGTCCAAGGCCTGACTAATGCTAAATGCTCATTTACCCTATTTATAAAATATTAAAGGCGAAACCTGACTTTCAGGGGGAGAGGGTTCCTAACAGTCTCCGTTACGCCACTGGTAAATAGGTAGAAAACATTACAGTGGCGCCAAAGCCATTGAAATTCATACCCCGCTTAAAAAAAGATCGCACATAAAGAATTACGCAAAAATAAAATCGGACAAAACAAATCGCCGAAAAAATCGCATAAAAAAGACCCCACAAAAACAGGTTCTACTGTGTATACTATGTTTATCACCACGTTCCACGAAGCATTGCAGTACGAACACTCTGAATGGCTCCCGTAATTCGACTTTTCATTTCATCAGTGTTACTAACTGAAGATAGGTAAACAATGTTTTTCACGTACCCGTACAAGAAGTCCAAATGTATTATATCTAAAGATCTGGGTGGCTACGTTATTAGACTTTCTCTTTCCACCCATTCATTACTTAGGGAACATGTTCTCACTTGCAAACTCCTATGCAGAGGTGTCCCATTTAAGCCGTACATATGTTGTAGATTTAAATTTGGTTAATCATGCTGCAACTTGAGCCTTTTCTTGTGGTGTACCCATTTTGAAACCAAAATATTGTAAAATCGGGACATATTTCGTTCAAAAAATTTTTAATCTTTTCTTTTTACAACATGAAAAACCGTTAGTAAACATCTTCATTAGTTTATTTTTAATTAATTTTTGAAAGTGTAATCAGACTTTTTTGCACACCCTATATATTCATTGAGAAATGTTTAAAATATCCTAAATTTCCAATCCAAATTTTCTGATATTCTTTAAGCATAAGGGTACGATGTTCTCTTTTATTCACTACTATCTTATTTCGATTATAAGAATCCATATTCTTAATTCTATTAATAATATATCTGAATAAATATTCTGAAATAAGTTCAAACACAATGGCTAATATTATTTTTGAAAGAATTTTAAGCATTTTCAGCGTATTTTAACTATAAATAAATGTTTATTGATTGTATTACATATCATGCAAGTGTTCTGTTGGGAATTAAATTTCTCTTATAATTCTTTAAAGCTAAACTTGAAACTTGAAGGTAAATATAAGAAACAAAGTATTGAATAGGATTTATAAGCAAAGACAAATGCCATTATATATATATATATATATATATATATATATATATATATATATATATATATATATATATAAAAGAAATATGTATTATTTATAAAAAACAAGAAATAATAGATAAAGAACATAACAAGAAATAACGAAATAAAAATATTAAAGCTGAACATGAAGAACAAAATTATAGAGAAATAAAAGAACTACAAAAAAGAACCTAGCGAGTCAGAGAGCAATTTCGGACTTAGGACCGAATAAGTGGGGTTAAACTAATTTGAAGGCGCCAACCTTCCCCCTTTGCAACTCGATAGGAAAACCAAATAAAATAAACAAAACTTCAGAGAAAGTATAACTCAGAGAGCATGATAAAACCAATCACTACTATTATGTAACAAACTCTCCAAAACTCTTAATGCAGAAAAATCACAAAATCACAAAATAATTATGTAAGAAAAATAGAAAAATACTAGAACAATTACATAAGAAAAGTATCTTTCAAAAATAATTTAACAAAATTTCTTTACTCACAAAGCTTTTACGAAGAGAAACAAGCATCTTGCCATTAATGAAAATCAATTATTCACCAAGTTAAAAAATTCAGAAAACATAAACACATGTTTTGAACTGACTTTTAAAAACCAGCCAGCAAAGACAAGTATAAATGACGACAATCAAATATGGTAAAATTTGAATTGGTTGATTGTCAAAAATGTAAATTTGCTAGGCTCTAATTTGGTTGATTGTCAACAATGTGTAAGATGTTTAAGATGTGTGGAAAAATGTAAACTGTGATATGAGTGTTATGATATAATCTTCACAGCAAGACCACTAACATGCTGACTTTGAAAACCTATTGTTGTGTGGTGGATTTGGAATTCGAAGTAGCAAGACGGTTAATGTAATTGTGATGAATATAAGATCTCAAGAAATTAAAAGGGTATTCATGATCTAAACAACATTGAAAAAAAAAAAAATTTTTATATTATTGTATTTATCTATTTTGTGGGTAGTTAAGTTATCATTTCTAAATAAAAATTCAAAATGATATTTCTGTAAATTGATATATGAAAATTACTGTTCCATACGGGAATTTTAATTATATGGAACTTAAACGAATCTCTTTTTGTCAAAAATGTTACTGACTACATTATTGTTAATAAGATGCAAGTCTAAATCCAAGAATTCCACCCTATTAGAGTTGAAGTTAGTTTTAAGGAGCTTGAGATAATCAGGGTAGAATGTAATATTTTGGTTTGTATTCACTATTTTTACCAAAAATTATTATATCATCTATATAACGATAAATTAAGTAAGAATCATTTATAACATGATCCATTTCAAAAAAATGTAAATATAGGTTTGCTAAACAATTACTAGCTGGACCACCCCTGAGGTAATCCTTTGATCTGTTTATAAAGATTATGATCAAATGTAATGAAATTTTCTTTAAAAATGAGGTTAACAAGAATATCAAATTTTTCTTTTTTTCATTGAAGTATATAATTCATATTTATCATAAATTAACTGAAGAACCTTAATCATATCGTCAATATCTATAGAATTAAAAAGGTCCTCGAAATCAAAACCATGCATAGAAAAATCAACATATCCTTAGTAACTCTAGCAATCTCCAAGCTATTTTTAATAATTGCCGTGTTTTGTAAATTATCAATTAGATTTTGAAGAAGAGATTGCAAGATCTTCCCAGACTTCGTGATATATGTATTGTATCCATTAGTGATACTACGGAATTTTATAGGGCTTTTATGAAATTTTGGTGTTAAAAATACTTGATATTTAATATTATTTAGATGAATATTCAGTCTTTTGTTCAAAGCTAAAAGACGATTATCATCTTCTCTATTATTGTGAATTGATTTTTGAAATGAATTATTATTTAAAATGTGGTTACTTAATATTTTACTGTAAAAATATTTGCAAATTATGGCATAATTAGCAGAGACCTTATCAACATATGTAATAACGAAGTCATTTTGGATATTTACTATTGATGATTTAAGATCTTTATACATAAATTCATTTTCAACAGTAAAATCTAATTCCCGAATTTCTGTTGCTACATAAGATCTAAATTGATTGAATGCTTCAATCGGCATTCCGTATTTAATTGCCATTTTAAGGTAGAAGTTATCTAAATCTTTTATGATTTGTTTAATAACGTTAGATTTATTTTTTGTGATCATCAGTCTAAAACTGGTACCTTTTTCCATAAAATTTCTTAACAAATCATCTTTCACGATGCTAAGGTCTCCTGTGACAACGTGCTGATGATAATCATCAATATAGTCTCGATATAGATTGCATCTACATGATTCAGAACTTAGAGATCCGAGATTTGATTACAATTAAATATAAATCTACCAAATTTCTTGTTGTATTTGAAAGCCTTTTTTAATAATAATATTTTTAATAGGAAAAAGGATTGATATTTTTGAAATATACTTGAAAAATTAATTTTGTTAAAGGATTTATTCATAAATAATAATGTTTAATATTCTGTAGAGTAATTTTCACTTGCATCTAATTTAATATTCATTTTTGTACTAAATAGTTATTAAGGTCTCGAATCATATGCATACCATTAGAATCTCGAAATTTATATCTGCTTAAAATATCTGTCATAGTTTTAATTTCAGTTTTATTCAAGCCAAACATAAACGATTTAATTAAGCCTGTGTTGTAGTTATCATCAAATTTAGCAGCTAATTCTAACATAGAATTCTTGAGGGTTGACATGTCTCTAGTAACTCTTTTTCTGCGTTTAGCTTTTGAAATTCTCGCTAAACGAATATTATTACTATTATCAATAAATTTATTAAAATTCGGAAGATATAATGAATTCTCGGATTTTTGTTTAAAAGTCAATAAGACACTTACACCCTTCCATATAACATTCAAACCATAAGGATAATATGATCTAAATGAATCTATAAAAGTTTTCGAACCATAATCTTTGTTTAATATTTGGCACTATTCTAAGTATATGTACAGTTATGTTATTGAATCCATGTTTATGAAAGTGTCCTATCTCAATCTTAGCCTGGATTTTGTTGCAATCAAATTTCCTTGTATCAGACCTATGTTGGTTCAATCTAATATTGATAGTGTTAGAGGTTTGACCTATGTAAGCAAATTTACATATGTTGCATGTCATTTTGTAAACACAGTTAAAAGTCTTACAAAATATATAACCTGCATCCATATCCAACTGTTCCCCACTCATCATGCCACACGCCTTGCATCTTTTATCAGTGCAAGATCTAAATTTTAGTTTTAAAGCATGAATATCTCTGAAAAACCGAGTTTCTAATATGTTACCAAAATCATTATATCTTTGATTTTCATCTATACTATCGGAAAAATGAATATTTCGTTTTGTTGTACGAGATAAATTCTTATATTTAGAGTTCCAAAATTCGAGTTTTAAAAATTCTAACACGACAATGTTTAGATACAGAAGGGAAAGCAAAAAAAATTCTGATTATCAAAACAATTCACACATTTTTGTATTTTTTAAAAATTTATAGTTTTTTTTTATATGCCAACTCAGAACCTTTGTGCCCATCACCACAACTAACTAAAGCCATACCCAAATATATACAAAATTTCTACATAAAAGGTCTCATAAAATGGTAATGGATGACGATGGTACAGATACCATTATACTGTACCACCGAGCAATGTCATACCTTGGTATAACAAATTGCCAGTCGCTTAAAACTTGTTATTTTTCAAATTCATAGCTATTTTAAAAGTTAAAGGTATATTGAAAGGACCCAAATAAAATATCACTAGCAAAAGTGTTTTCAATCACATTAATATAAAGTGAAATAAAGAGCAATAATTCCAAAAAATCTAATCCACTCATAGATAACATATCCACAACTACTTTATAGGCACAAAATCAGAAGTTGGCATAATATTTTTATATAAACAAGAAAAACACACAAGGAAAAAGAACAAAGCCAAATAAAACTTAATAAAAAAAAGAAAAACATTCATAGACAAGATTTTGAATCTAATGGCGATTTCAAAATTCGCTATAAGCAAACATACTCTATATTAACTACATACATAACTGAACAAACTCATTAGTAAATAGATTTATACATAGATAGGCGCAAAGCAGCCAAATGAATGCATAAAATATATATAAAAGAAATATGTATTATTTATCAAAAACAAGAAATAATAGATAAAGAACATAACAAGAAATAACGAAATAAAAATATGAAAGCTGAACATGAAGAACAAAATTATAGAGAAATAAAAGAACTACAAAAAAGAACCTAGCGAGTCAGAAAGCAATTTCGGACTTAGGACCGAATAAGTGGGGTTAAACTAGTTTGAAGGCGCCAACCTTCCCCCTTTGCAACTCGATAGGAAAACCAAATAAAATAAACAAAACTTCAGAGAAAGTATAACTCAGAGAGCATAATAAAACCAATCACTACTATTATGTAACAAACTCTCCAAAACTCTTAATACAGAAAAATCACAAAATCACAAAATAATTATGTAAGAAAAGTAGAAAAATACTAGAACAATTACATAAGAAAAGTATCTTTCAAAAAATAATTTAACAAAATTTCTTTACTCACAAAGCTTTTACGAAGAGAAACAAGCATCTTGCCATTAATGAAAGTCAATTATTCACCAAGTTAAAAAATTCGAAAAAACATAAACACTTCTTTTGAGCTGACTTTTAAACCAGCCAGCAAAGACAAGTATAATATATATATATATATATATATATATATATATATATATATATATATATATATATATATATATATATATAATGGCATTTGTCTTTGCTTATAAATTTAAATACTTGTAATTTCTCCAATTCCATGTCAGCTTTGGGGACTTTTATTCGCACAGAACTTTTTAAAAGTATCCAGGATAAAGCATTCGAAATAAAATCATGTATATATATATATATATATATATATATATATATATATATATATATATATATATATATATATATATATATATAAAAAGCTGACATGGAATTGGAGAAATTACAAGTATTTAAATGAAGAATACTAGATAAAACCTCAAACCTTAATTGTTTTTGTCTTTCGCTTTCATAAGCACATGATTACAAACACAAAGATTTTCAAATGTTTTAATCCGAATGTCCACAGATTCCACTTTTTAAGAAGTTAATTACAGACGATGCATACGTAATTCCGGAAAGGAGAATGTTGAGTTTGTAAATAAAAATAAATCATGTAATATTGGGAAAAATCCCATATCCTTTTTAATGGGGTACTATCATCACACTTATTTGCGACACCTTGGATATTAAAGACGGACCTCACAAGTTTGAATTGTCATTCAGTGACAAGAACAAATGTGTCTTAACGTCTCGACTTCCAGACATTCACACTACATGAACGTGAAGACTGTAAGTCTCGAAAATCGTGGTTTTTGCTACCACGACTCTAATTGAGAGATTCAAATGCATTGACGGATCTCGTAAGTTTGGATTATCATTCCGTGACAAGGACAACATGTGCCCTAATATCTCGATTTCCAGACATTCACACTACATCAGCGTGAAGACTTTATGCCTCGAATTTGTGGTCCTCGTTGCCAGGACACGAAACCGCAATCCAACTGCAATAATTCTAGATGCGAACTTCTTACAGCGACTACTCGAATTCTGCAGTTGCATAAATTAGAGAAATATTTGCACAATTACAAACAGTCTCGGACCAATATCATTTCAAACAATTTTTCTTAAAAGCATTTTTTTTTTGTTATGCAAATTGAAAACATGTTTTTGATGTAAAAATTAAAACAATACTTCTCTCGCAGTTAGAGTTGTACGCATATAAATCACGAATTTATGTGTATATTTTTCCATTACTAAGAGATCAATTTTAATGCTGCAGAAATAAAATTTTTAAAATATCTGTTAAAATTCAATGAATGGAAAATACTATTGTATCAGTTATTTTCCCCCACATTTGTATTCTAAAATACATTCACATTTAACATTTTTGTTTTATTATTTTTTTCATCTTATTAAAGGTGTTTTCATTTGTTACATAAATAGAAAGGTAATAGTTTTATCTTTTATAGCACTAACACACGCATCTGTAAATTAAACTGCGAATAAAACTGTAATTAAAAGGCTAAATTTGGAATTAAATAAATACAGTGATAAAATCATAATTGATAAAAATGAATTGAGGGCGTAGGTGCTGAATAATCAAATGCGAGTATAAGATGAAAAATTCTGAAAACATGCATTAAGAGATGAAAAAAGCAAGTACACAGAAATATTTTCACTTATCTATACTCTAAATGTGTTCAGCTATACTTTAAATGTTTACTTTATAATCATTAAAATATTTCTTTTCGCACTTTTTAAAAATATTTTTCCAGAAAGTAGCAGGAAATATCAGCATTAAAAATATTTCTGCTTGGATTAAATCTGAGATTAAGACATAAAGAATGGAAACGAAAACACATTTGCAGCTGTTAGGAAAGTAGTTTTCTCTTCATCAAAGAAAAAAATTCTTTAAAGGATTTAAAATAAATGTGTAATTTTTCTTAATATTCAGATATTTTCGTATTAATTTCCCAGAAAACTGAATATGATAACAAAAAAAAAAAAACGCAGTCTTTCAATTTTGCTTGCTTGAGAAGCGTTCAATAAACAAATATCAAATACCCCTAATCCCCTTCATTTGCTGTTTTTTTTTAGAATTCAGTTACTTCTTGTTTGTGATTTTGAAAATTTGTAACTAACATTTATTCTTTGTACACATTTTTAAAACGAAAATTATTAATCACAAATGAAGTACTCAAATATAAATTAAACATAAAAATCATTATTCAAATTTTTGATTTGACGAAAAAACACTATTTTATCACATAAACACATTATTTTTATCAGTTATCTAAGAAGATAAACCCCATTATATTCATAAAATAAATTTACTATAAAATATATTATTATGAACATAAAAGATATTTAAACAAAGTATAAAAATTTGATTTTTAGTAAAAGTAAGAAACTGTGAAAGACTTTAAAAATTTTGATACATTTGTTGATTTAAAAACAAAGAGTAGTATCAAAGTTTCATCACTTGGGATTAAATTTAGTTTGCTGCGACTAGAGATAGCAGAGAGAATGTGTTTAATAATTTTTTTAAAAAAATAACTTATTTTTAATGAAGTTTACTGTTTATAAGTATGAAAAGTATTTTCGGAAAATGTGTGTAGATAAAAAGAAAAATATGACCTTAATTTAAACTGCCTTTAAAGTATAATCTGCTTTCAATGTCATGCCCAAATTAAAAGGTGGAAATAACCAGATTTTTTTATTGAACCAGAAATATTCAGAAATAAAGCATAAAATATTTTGTACTAAGTTTTAAAAATTCAAAATACGTATGTAAGTTAGAACAAATAAATTTTCATGATTTTTTTAAATAGATTTATAAATATTATACTTTTTAAATAAATCCTTGTCAATACACTTAGATTTTGTGAATTAAAAAAAATTAATACACCTTTTATAAGGTATCCGAATACGTTCGGAACCGTGATTTTGCAAAACCGTATTAATGTATCATATTTGTGATATTTAGTGTCATTTAAATTGGAAAATGTATTTAAAAATGTTTTAAGAATAGTATTACAATAAAAAAATATTTAAGTACAGTATTTTGACAAAAAATGAACATAGAATGACCAATTTTCAAAATATTCTCCTTTTGTGAAAAAATGCTTCTATTACGATATCGTATAATAATATTTTGCCTGTATATAGCTCAAATTTCTGTACAGAGGCTCAACTAGAATTTTGAAATTTTTAACTTAGAAGTGGGTTTTTCCATGTTTTACGACAACAGAGGGGATAAATTTTAAGAAAAAAACGCCAATAATTGGTTGGTTCAATTGGTTGTAACTCTGAAAATAATGTGAATCTTTAAAAAAAAGTAGTTCAAACTCTCTGGAGAGAAGTCTTTACTTTATATAAGCAAAATATTATTTTAGAAGCATTTTTTATAAAAGGAGAACATTTTGAAAAAAGTTTATTCTAAGTTAATTTTTTGCCAAAATATTGTATTTAAATATTTTTTTGTTAAAATGTCCTAAAAACAATTTTATGCATGTATTCTAATCTAAGTGACTTTAAATACCATGAGAATTATCCATTTCTGCTCTTTTTTAAAATCACGGTTCCAAACGTAGTCGGATACCTTAAGGAAGCAATATTCTGTACAGTATACAGTGTTGCATATCATAATTTCTTTACAACTGAGCTATTCATGAAAGTTGATTTCACATAATTAATCAAAATAAACTGTCTTTAATCATCCTTATATGACGAAATATATTCCAACATTTCTCATAGTACAATCCACTTATAATTTGACATTTCAACAGATTAGAGACTTGTTAGAAGCGAGAATTTTGAAACTATTTCCATAAAAGTTTGGAATCGCCCACTTCTAAGGTCGTAGAGACGTCTAAATGTTCCTTCTTTCTTGTCGTAATTGTTTGGATTCAATACGTATCATTTAACATCTTATTATTTCTTTTTCAAAGGAAATTTTAGACTTAATGATAAAAATCATTATTTCATATGAGCTTTGATATTTTGTGTCAATGGGAATATTCATTACATGTACTTTTAGTATGTTATTCAGATTTGGTGTTTATTTATTATATGTAACATACGTATCTTCTATAAAGTTTATATTTACTTTTTTAACTAAATTTTAGTTATCTTTTTAAATTCCTTCTATTAGGTTACGTTATCTCTATTTATTTATTTGTTTGTTTGTTTGTTTATTATGGCGGAATTTTCAATCGTTAATAAAATACATTTTAAAGCGCTCAGTTGAGCTGAAGTTTTTTATACATGATTATTTTGGGTGGCAATACAGTAATTTAGTTGTAATTAATAAAAATTAATTGATTAAAACTAATTATTTAACGAATCACAAATACAACCACGTTGACGACTTATCGACCATTTTGGCGACTTGTGTCAAAACTTGAAAATGTTTTTTTTTTCTCACGTGCATTCAGTTGAAGTGAAATTTTATATACATGATTATTTTGGATGACAATGCGATACTTTAATGATAATTAATAAAAAATTAATTACCACTTAATGTTGTGATTCTGTCATATGTATGTACATATTTGTATTAATTGTAACTATTTAATAAAAAGTAGCTAAAATAAAAAATTTCTTTGTTGATCGAAGTAGGAATTGATTTAATTTTTTTAATGTATTACTTTTTTTAGAGACCTACATCCCGGTTTTCTCATTTATTTGACTATACAGTAAAAGTGATTATAATATCCCAATAATTCTCAAAATATATTAGTAGGACTTTAGTAGTAAATACTTTTTATAATATTTGTATTATCATTTTTGTTTTGTGGATATATGAGATTTTCAAATAAAAAAGTATTTTCCGGAAAGGTTTTTTAAAGGAAACACAATTTTTTTTAAGAAACTTTTGAAAAAGATTTTTTCTTTTTATATTGGGGAATTGTCGAAAAAATGCGAAACAATAAACTTTTTTACTACTTAAATATATTTACTTGCTAATATTGCAGGATAATGCATAAAGTAATATCAAACTAAAAATATTAAATTTAGTTTCTCTTAGTTTACATTCTCTAAAATTGCCACAAGTAAATAAATATTTATAAGTTTTAACAGTATCTGATTATTGGCATATTGTAACTTTGAAGCCATAAGCAAAATTTCTTTAAAAAATAAGCACACAATTTATTACAAGTAAAATTATGCATATAAATAGAAATACCAAAATACATGTTCAATATTGTATTGAAAAAAAAAGTAAAATTGACATTTAGTTTTCATATCCTATCTCAAAACACTTTATATTCATGAGACATTTTGTATAAAATTTTCAGTAGTGTTTATGAAACTAATTTTTGAAAATGCATAAATGCGTGAATGTATTTAAATATGTATACAGAAGATACTTAACCTAAATTAGATGTAGTTATTCTATTATAATTAATTTAAGCAAAACCTTGAATTGATGAGTATTAAAATGTTTAAACATACACTGAAATATAATTAATTGATTAAAAGATATTAATAGATGTTGAATGGTAATAAAAAAGAAATGGGGAAATATAAATTATAAAAATATGAAGTTTATATAGAAAGAAAAATATGATGAAGAGAATGCATAATATTTTTACTTTATTTTAAATATAAAAGCTAAAATTCGGATATGTTTCTATAGTGAATTTAAAATGATATATATATATATATATATATATATATATATATATATATATATATATATATATATACATAAAAATTTATATAAGCATATTTTTCTACTAAATCATTGTAAATATCTTTAATTTTCATAATGAAAAATCAGAATGAATTTCTTAAAGAATTATTTTTTGTTCTCAGAATTACATAATCTGGCATTTTGAAATGCCTCAAAAAGAACCATTTATCACAATAAGTTATAAATATGCACATAATTATTCAAATTCACAGCACCCCTGTTTGACGCAAAGCATACTGACATCATCATGTGTACTGACATCATCATCAGCCCCGTTTGTCATATTATATTTTATTTCAATGTTCTTGAAAGCAGACTGTACTCCAAGTCATGACAACAATGAGTCCTATTTCAGCGTCAATCAGGACCCAGCGCGTCGCTCGTTCACGTGGCTTTTATAAGCCAGCCGAAGTCGAAGTACTTTTGTGTGAGATGAGTTGAGTTGTTCTGGTAGATGTTTACCCCAACTGACTCTTGAAGGTTTGGGGATTCATCACAACCCCCCACACACACTCCGCATGTCTCGTACAACAACCGGGGCAGAATCACTGTTGACACAACAATGACTGAAAACTTAGATATATTGTTTTTTAAAATTTTTATAAATTTGATAATTATCACGGTGTGGAGTACCTAATACTATGTTGCACAAATACACAACATATTTCCGATTAAATGGTGTTGGCAAGCTCGGCTTTGTTGAAATCGCTAATATGCCGAAAAGGTTACTGGAAAAGCCTCGCTAGAGGCAGTCCACTTATTGTTGCTCAGGAGAGAGTATCGCTTTTTCTTCGTAATCAGCGGGACCAAACGTCCCCATAATAAACATTGAATTGAAAACGCATCTATTTGTCGTTCTTGAATTTTCGTTTTCGTACACCTCACTCCTCTCGCCAGATTTTTTGGTCACATTGTAGCTGGAGAAGGCCAATAGTTATATAATTTAGAACTTGTATTTGAATATGTCTGCGATTAAAGCACTGAATCGTAAAATGAGCAATATACTCGTCCAACTTACAAAACTATCGTCGAAACCGTTAGAGAATCTAACGGAATTAGAACTTCACACAGTATTGGACACTACTGGAAATTAAAGAAAAATTTGAAAATGTCAAACAAGCATATTTCGAAATTGCAAGCGATGAGGAATTTAAGGATGTGAAGCCCCTATTAAACAAAACAGATGAAAATATTCAAGAATTCCAGTTTAGTGGAAAATTGCTACTTTTTAAATTTACTGAAGTTAATAAATTTAAAGAAGACAATAATAGTTCAGATAATGCAAATAGTGTTCGGCTTCCTGAAATTCCGCTACCACAATTCGATGGACAATTTAGTAATTAGAGTTCTTTTAAAAGTCAATTTCATAATTTAATACAAAATAATCCCAAGTTACCGAACTCTCAAAAATTGTTTTATTTAAATACTTCGCTTAAGATATTCGACAACGTTTGGAACCGTGATTTAAAAACAAGCGTATAAATGGATAATTTTCATGATATTTAGTGTCACTTACATTAGAATACATGCATTAAATTGTTTTAAGGACATTTTGACCAAAAAGATTATTTAAATACAATATTTTGGCATAAAATTAACTTAGAATAATATTTGTTTTCAAAATGTTCTCCTTTTGTGAAAATGCTTCTATTATAATCATATTTTGCCTGTATATTGCTCAGATCTCTCTACAGAGGCTCAACTAGAATGTTTGAAAAATTCACATTATTTTCAGAGTTACCAACAATTGAAATAATTATTGGCGGTTTTTCCTTAAAACACTGCTCCCCTCTGTTGTCGTAAAATATGGATGAATCCACTTCTAAGTTATATATTTTAAAAATTCTAGTTGAGCCTCTGTAGAGAGGTCTGAGCTATATACAGGCAAAATATTATTATAATACAAGCATTTTCAGAAAAGGCGAACATTTTGAAAAAAAGATATTCTAAGTTAAATTTTTGCCAAAATATTGTATTAGAATATTTTTTTTTTTGTCAAAATGTCCTTAAAACAATTTTACGTATGTATTCTAATCTAAGTGACACTAAATATCATGGAAAGTATCCATTTATGCGCTTTTTAAAATCACGGTTCCGAACGTAGTCGGATACCTTAAAAGTGCTAAAAAGCAAGTGCAGTCACCGAATGATACATATGATTCCTTGTTTAAAGTTCTTACCCTTCGCTATGAAAATACTAAACTCGTAGTTGATAGCCACATCCAAAGTATAATAAATTATAAACCATTAGTAAAAGAAAACCCTGCCGAACTTCGCCTGTTAATAGATGCCTTGCAGAGGAATATTCGCACTTTAGAGACATTAAAATTTGAAAGTAATAACTTAGTTGATATTTTGTTGATACATTTAATTTCTGTAACATTAGACAAAGAAACTCAAAGGCAATTTCAATTAACTGTTAACTCGCATGATGTGCCTACTAGGGGCACATTTTTAAACTTTTTTGGAAAAAAGGTATCAAATCTTAGAAAACTTAAATCACATATTTTGACTCTAAACCTAAATTAAACGTCACAAATAACAACGGAAGGAATAATTTTCCATCCTACAAATAAAAAAAACTTTTTATTAAAATTTTCTTCTCAGTATTGTATAATTTGTGAAGAAAATCATTCTTTGTATAAATGTCAAGTGTTCTTAATATTGGAAGTGTATGAACGTTTCGATTAGTGTAAGTTAAAAACATGTGCCTGAATTGTTTGAATCCAGCACATAAACTAATTAACTCTACATCAAAATCGAAATGCTCATTTTGTAATCGCAAACATTCTATATTGCATCGAACAATATACAATATACAACCCATAACGGAAAAGAAATCAATCGTCGTTTATAAATCATTCTGTATGTGTAGATGTTGCTCCTCCCCCCTCCAACGACACATTTCGCAATCAGTGCAAGTTTGACTCCAAGCAGCGTGGGAACGATTCAGAATTTCGTTACACAGTCAAAACAAACTCAAGTTCTTTTTTTACCATATTTGTTTATGTAAAAAATGGTTGTGGTGGATACAAAAAGTGTAAGGCAATTTTAGACTCTGCATCGCAAGCGTTATTTATCACAAATAATTGCGCAACCTTTTTGGGATTAAAGTGGAATAAAATTAATATTCCAGCTGGAGGATTAAATGGTGCTACAGTAACTGTTGGTCATCAAGTCAATACTGTGCTGTCAAGCAAAAATAACGAGTTCGTGACGGATATTGAATTCTTTGGTTCCAAAAATTACGGAATTAAGGCCATCTCAGCAAATAGATATTTATTATATACAATTGCGTAAGGAAATTACATTTGCAAATGCCCAGTTTTTCAAACCTTCAAAAATAGATATTATACTCAGGGCAAAGACATTTTTTGAAATTTTAAAACCGAATCAAATTAGAATAAGTAAGGAAATATTGCTCCAAAACACATATTTTGGATATTTAGTTACTGGTAGTGTGCAAAGTAATTCTAATAAAATTAGCTGCCATTTATTTATTGAAGACACTAGCTTAAATGAAACTTTAAGATCGTTCTGAGAAATTAAAGCTTTGCCTAAAAAACACCTATCGATGATGAATTGAAATATTGCATGGAACATTTTGATATTAAGCACGCTAGAGATAGTAATAATCGATGTATAGTCCAGATGTTCATAGTAAAAGATACAGTTGAACTAGGTTAATCTAAGGATCTCGTTGTTAAAAGACTCAGTAGCACTTTAATTCGTTTAAGTAAAACTCCAGATATTAAAAAATTGTACAATGATTTTTTAGATGAATATGAAAACCTAGATCACATGGAGGAAATTAAGGAAGATAGTCTTCCAAATCCCCATTACTACATTCCTCATCAAGCTGTGCTAAGACCTGACAAAAATACAACAAAATTACGAGTGGTATTTAATGCGTCTACCAAAACTCCAAATGGTATATCGCTGAATTATACTTAAGGTGGAACTGTTCAAAACGAACTGTGGTGTGTGTGTACACTTAAACACATCATTGTATTTTCAGCTGATGTGAAAAAGATGTACAGGCAGGTGAAGATTCATCCTTCATAACAATATTTGTTGATAATTGTTTTGAAAACTTCTGTTGATTCTCCTTTGAAAACTTATCGTTTAACAACAGTGACATATGGTACTACCTGGGCTCTATTCCTCACCACCCGAACCCTTATTCAGTTGTTAGAAGATGAAAAAACAAAATTTTCCTTTAGCATCAACTATAGTTACAAATGATTTTTATGTCGATTATGTTCTTAGCGGTGCAACAGATTTGAAAACAGCCATTGAGATCCCGTAGCAATTAATAGGAATGATGAATACTTATGGAATGCATCTATACAAGTGGTGTTCTAATAGTTGTCACCTCCTTTCGAAAGTATCAACTGATGTTCGAGAATATGTAGTAGGAAATGATGATCATATATCTGTGAAAATATTAGAGTTTTCTTGGAATCCTAAAAATGACTGTTTTCATTTCACATTAAATAATAAAGATGTTCCCTCAACCTTTACGAAAAGAATAATGTTGTCATTTACTGCTAATTTGTATGATCCTTTATGTCTAGTTGATACTATCATAGTAAAGGCAAAAGTATTTATGCAGAAATTATGGTTGCTAGGACTTTCTTGGGATGGAGTAGTTCCTTATAAGAAACAAAATTGGAAATTTCATTCGTAATTTACAAAATATAGAGCATTTGAACATTCCTCATTGTATCATTTAAAAGAATAATACACTAGTAGAAATTCAGTGATTATCAGACTCATTGGAAAAAGCGTATGACGCTTGTGCTTAAGTGTTCGTTGTAAAGATTGTTTTGGAAAATTTAGTGTTCATTTGTTATGGAGCAAATCGAAAGTAGCACCTGTAAAATGTGTTACACTTCCACGATTGGAACTTTTAGGAACTGTATTATTGTCGAAACTTGTAAACAAAGTTCTAGAGAGGCAATGCAAATGACTATCGATGCAGTGCACCTGTATACAGATCCTACTATTGTGCTATCATGGATAAGGACCCAACCCCACCGTTTAAAATATTTCGTTTCAAATAAAGTGATTCAAATAACGGATCTTACCAGCATATTTGAATGGCATCACATCAACTCGAAAGACAACCCAGCTGATCCCTTATCAAGAGTTCTCTTTGTATATGATCTGAATAGAAATAACATTTGGTGGTGTGGTCTAGATTTTCTTCATGGAGATGTCGACTTTTTGAACAATTGGGACTGTTTAAACACTTAACCTGTTTATGTGAAGGAACTAAAGCCTATTATGAACATTTTTGTCCAATCAACAATGAATGACTTTTTTGATGACTTGTATATACTTTCTAATAACTATATGAAATTAATTAGAATTTAAGGTTTCTTGTTTAGGTTCCTGCAGAAGCTACAAAAAAGAATGTAGATGCTATTTGTTTAGCTAGTAGAGAACTAAATCATGCTCGTGATGCTCTAGTACGACAGGCTCAAACTCAGAAATTCAACACAGAACTAAAAGCCTTATTACTAAAGCCTTAAGATTGGGTATTAATATACCATCGCAAAGTAATTTAAAATCTTTAAACACTTTTTTAGATGAAAATCAAATTTTGCGAGTTGGAGGTAGATTAATTAATTCTGAATTAAGTGAGAAAGTTAAACTTCCTATAATATTACTAAAAGGCCATAAACGTACTTTATTAATCTTAGATTATTTTCATAAAAATTTTTTGAACGTAGGACCAAATACTCTGCTGCATCTTGTAAGGCAGCAATTTCGGCCGCCTAACGGCAGAAATCAGTGTAGACAAATCGTGCGCAATTGCGAAATTCGTTTCAAAAACAAACCAATTTTAACCATTCAAATCTCTCTCTCTCTCTCTCATGGGTAATTTACCTAAAGAAACAGTAATGTTAACATTTCCTTTTTGCCATACCGGTATAGATTTTTGTGGACCCTTTTTTGTTAAATTTAAAAATCAACGTATAGGAATTTGAAATAAAATTGAAGTTGCTGTGTTTTTGTATGTCTCGCAACTCATGCGATTCACTTAGAATTTGTGACTGAGTTATATTCAGATGCTCTCAATGCTACTTTAAAACGTTTTTTCTCTCGTCGTGTTAAATGTGCAAGCATAATTTCTGATAATGCCTCAAATTTTGTTAAAGACTAAAAACTTAAGAAAATTGCATAATCTTATAATGCAACCAGTTGAGAAAGTGTCTAGTTTTCTATCCACTGAAGGAGTGTATTGGAAATTTATACCTCCCAGATCTCCTAATTTCGGAGGAATTTGGGAAGCTGGAGTCAAGTCTTAAATTTCATTAAAAAGAATTATTGGTAAATTAGCTTTGAACTCTCTAGAAGAATTACTTACAATAAATGTTTAAATAGAGGGAATTCTCAATTCCAGACCTCTTATTCTCCTTTCTGCTGAAGTTTAAAACTTTGAAGTTCTTATACCTGGTCACTTTCTCATCGGGCGTGCACGTAATGCTATTGTTGAACCAGATTTATGTTCTGTCAATACTAATAAACTTGATAAATATGGAAAAATTACTAAAATTGTACAAAATATTTGGAAGTCATGGAAAAAAGATTATCTGAATAATCTGCAAGCCAATAGAAAATGCAATTTGATCAATCTAATGTAAAGATCTCTCTCTCTCTCAATACCGTTGTATTGTTAAAGGAAAATTATCTTCCCATAGCTCATAGGATCATAGGAAAAATTTTCCAAACGTAACCAGGTACTGATGGCAAAATTATAGTTGTTCAATTGAAATTAGCAAATGGTACTTTGTTTAAAGACCTGTTTCAAAAATTGCGCTATTTTACCTATTGTGTAATGTAAATATTGAAAACTAATTTTTTATTTCTTTTTATTTTTGATTGTACTGTAAAGATTACTTCTGCTTTGATTTCGATCGTATTTTTAATTCCTATACTTTGTATTCTTGATTATATTTTAGTTCTTACTATGTATGTTGTTTTATACCCTCTGTACAAAATTTACGGAAATGTACTATTGGTTTGAAATGTATATTTCAAGACCCGGTGTGATGTTGGCGAGCTCGGCATTGTTGAGTTCGCCAGTATGCCAAAAATGTTACTAGAAAAGCCTCGTTAGAGGCAGTCGACTTACTGCTGCTTATGAGACAGGGTCGCTTTTTCTTCGTAATCAGCGGTACCAAACGTCCCCAATAATAAACATTGGATTGAAAACGCATCTATTTGTATTTCTTGAATTTTCGTTTTCGTACACCTCTCTACTCTCGCCACAAGTGGTTACGGAAGGAAACAACAATAACTAATTATTACAGCAATATATAGTTAACATTTACGAAGCATGATAACATATTTCAAAATAATACAATCATATACTAACGAAGGTGTGACATAGATATGATAATTCTTCATTGCACACCCTGAAAGGTAGATATTTACAGCAATATACATACGAAACACAATTTGTCTCAATAGAAAAAAGGTATATTTTCAAAATTGTAAATAAATTATTTAAAGACAAAAGTATACAATAACAGAAGTTGAGTTTTCATTCATGACTTAACTTTAAATTACCAGGGGAATATATAGAAACATCTTAAATTAGAAATATGGACAATTTGGGAATCTTTCCTTGCCAAAGAACTTAGTTTATTAATTTCATTAGTGACTTCTAAACATTGCTTTATTATTTCACAAGGGCCAGAAAAAGGGAAGCTCAATTTCCTCATATTAGAATACTGGAACCCTTCACACACAAGATCCCCTGGTTTGAAATTTTTTTCAATACAGCGAGCGTCATATCTAATCTTCTTTTTAGAATGATAATCTATTGTTCTCTGCAAGGCCAGTTCATGTGCTTCATCAACAGGTTCGTAGTAATTATTATGATCTATAGGTGATTGATACGGCAAAAGACCAAATAACAAGTATGCTGGTGGGTATTTAGTTATTGAGTGTGGAGTTGAATTATATTCATTACACACTTGGTCTAGTAGTTTCGTCTAAGGAATTTTAGTAGAAGAAGCATTTACCTTGTATTTATGTCTATTAACAAGATATTGATTGACAAGTTCATTTTTACTATTTGTTTGGGGGTGATGAGCTGTAGTAACAAATGTTTAATATTATAATTTCTGAGGAATTTTTTTAAATCTGGAAGAAGTAAAGGCACCATTTCTATCAGTTAATAATTTTTCAATATTTTTTTTATATAAATGACTTGTTTTAAGATATTTGCATAAGTTTCAGAATTTTAATTTTTTGAAGGAAAATTCCACGCATATCTTGTTGCATGGTCAATTACAATTTGTAGAAATTTTTTTGTAGAATTATAATAATTGAAACCTCCAACACAGAGAGTATCAACATATATAAACTCAAAAGGTTTACTGGTAGATAGAACTTTTTGCAGTTACCCAAATTTATTTTGTTTCCTTTTTTTTGTTAAGTTTACATAACATGCAATGTTTAACAAATTCACTAATACCAGTTGTAATGTTAGGCCAATAGTATTGAAGTGAAATTAAATTCAACGTTTTTTGAACACTAGGATGACCAAACTGCTCATGAGCTTGATTCAAGTTTTAATGGAAATGGAATAACTATTTTATTTATTTTTTCCTTACGGTGATGAACAACCGTATGCCTGGATAACATATCTGCTTCAATGTTAATATAACCCTTTAAATATTTACTTTCATAATCATGCATACTTAGCTTTAATGATCAGTGGAATAATCGACCTCTTAAATTTGTAACATTTTTTAGCCAAACAAGAGCTGCATGTTCAGTACGTATGATAAATTTTTGCCCATGTAGGTAGTAATAAAATTTATCTAAAGCATATATTATTGTAAGGCATTCTAACTCAGTTATAGCATAATTTGTTTTCGTAGTCTCTTAAGGTTCTAGAATGATAAGCAGTTGGGTGTAACATATTTGAAGCATCAGGTCGTTTCAACACAGCTCCAATACTTTTTTGTGATTCATCAACAAAACCAGGATCTTACAAATGTAAAATAGGTTTCGGAATTAAATTTTTTTAGTTTTTAAGTGTATTTTGACATTCATCAGTCCAACTAAATTTCACATCCTTTTTTATAACAAATTTAATGGATATCCAAGGTCAGCATATTCAGGAATAAACCTATGATACATATTTATTGAACCCAATAACCTTTGTGAAGTTCTTTTACATTATTTGGCGGTTTCAACTTTTTGATAATGTCAATATTAGTATTGTTTGGAGTTACTTTACCCTCTTGAATTTCATAACCCAGAAAGTTAATTTTGTTAGGGCAAAGACACATTTAGGTAGTTTCAATTTAATATTTTCTTTTTGGCAAATGTCAAAATTTAAATTGTCTTAAGATGATTCTCATGTTCTTTTTCTGGTGAAAAAAGATTGACATCATCGAAATAATTGCAAGCAAAATCAATTTATATTTAGTTAATATTCTTCGAATTAATCTATTAAAAATTGCAGGATCTGCCTTGATTCCACATGGTAATCTACACCATTCATATAAGCCAAAGTTAGTGCAGAAAGCAAATGTCTTAGTATATTTTAGGTGAATGGGAACATGGCAATAACCGGAAGCGAAGAGTAAAGTGGGAAAACATTTTGCTCGAGCTAATTTGTCTAATAAACTTTCCAAAATAGGTAATGGTTCAGAATCCGATTTACATAAAGTATTTAATTTTCTGAAGTCTATACAATGTCTGGTCTTTTTACCTTTATCACGTTTAAAAGCTAAAGTTACTGAATAGGGACTATTGCTTTCTTTAATTACTCCAGTTTGCAATACTTTCTCAACTTGAACCTTAATTTCATTTTCCTGAGTAGTAGAAGTACAATAAGGTTTGATATGAACTGTTAAGTCAGATTTGAGTATAATTCTTCGAGGTTCAATTCTTAACTGACCTACATCATACTTGCCTTTAGAAAATATTGAATTATAATGGGAAAGTATTTCTCTTAACTCACACTTATTCTCTATGACAATCTGTGGTAAAATATTTTGATCCTCAGAGATCTGAGAATGAGGAGTGTTACCTTTGTTTCTTAGTTTATATGTAAAGAATATTTTCACTCATTTTTGTATTTATTTATTTTATTTACATTATTTACATTTAGTTTTATTTGTAGATGACTGCAGTCAATAGTAAGTTTAAATTTTGACAGCTCTGGCAATCCAAGTATAAGATAAGGCAAAGTGTGATCTACAACATACACAGTTACATATTGAGAAATAGCACCTATTTTTATATAAAAGGAACACATGTCTTACTCAGGTTAACTGTCTCCTGGGTTTATTGAACAATCATGTTTTGAGAATTATTCTTTTTTAACTGGTGTTTACTTACAAAATGATTAGGTATAATAGAGATAGTTGAACCAGTATCAAGGATACATGGTAAGGGTTTGTCTTTAATACATCCAGCTATTTCCAATAACTGTTTAATTTGGGATTCATTGGTTGAAGGGTCAACATTTCATTCCATAGAGACTTGAGGGGATACTTGTATTGCTGACAGTCTGAATGGAAACATTTGAGCCCAATGATAGGCATTTTGATCTCCTGGCACTCACAAAATCTACAAGGGTTAGGTGGTAAGTTACACTGAAAGTGCATTTTTGGTCTGTTAAATGCTCCAGGAGTTTGGTCAGGAACCTAGCTTTGTCCAAACTTACTTGGCTTAAAATGTCTAGGATTCTAATTTCGATAATTTCCCCAAGAAACATTAAATATTGGGGTTCTATTATTACTAGGATTTTCAACTTTGTTTTGTTCACTGTCTTGAATTTTTAATAGTTTAGTCACTGTTATTAGCCATTCTGTTGGGTTACTAGGAGGATTTATAGAAAGTAACTGCATTAAATTAATTGGTAAGTCATCTGTTAATCCTTATAATATCATATATGTGGGTAAGTTTAATAGTCTGCCAATTTCCAATTTTTCAGAAAAATATTGAGCAATTTTCTTTCCATTAAATGTTTTTTGCGTGAAATCACTTAAATTAGATATTGATGGGGCTAGATATTTTTTTCTGTTAAGAAGCAAGTGAATTCCTCCCAATTGTTAATTTTATCATAACAATTAATGCAATCCGTTAAGGCACTGTTCTTTAAGTAGTTAGGTATATTAGTAATTTTCCAAGAATCATTTAGTTTCAATTCTTGACATTTATCATTGAAGTATTTTAACCATGAATTTACTTTCATAAAATTATTTGAATAGAAAGCTATTAATTGGTTCTCAGAAGTTTGAGCTTTTGATACATCACTTGTTAACGTCCTATTTGTTTTTCACCACCACGTAAATGCATTAAAAGTTTTACAAATAGAATAAATGAAATTAAAATTTATACAGAAAAACAGCATCAAAAAGTTTTACATATAAACAAACGATCACAATTACAAATAATTATACGCCAAGGAAATCAATGTAATTTTAAAAACTGCATATACCAAAATATAAGAAATCATATAAATATACCAAAATATACCAAATCAAATAAATATATCAAATCAAAATTAACTTATTAAAACTTAATTATGAATATGCAATCAATTATTATAAATTTACCATAGTTATTTTACGAACTTAAAATAACTTAAATTGCGAACTTGAAGCACTAGAATCCATCACAAATTTTTAGCATTTGAAGAGCAAGAATGTTGAAGAGTTTAAAAAGTTTTGCTTTTTTTTTACACTACACAAACTTTTTGGAATTTGAAGAAACGTACTTGTAGACTTCTTTTCTGTTGATTATCACAATTAATTATTTGGAGAACAGTCTTGACACACACACAATTAGATTTCCGTAATTTTCAAAATAAAGTTTTTCAAGAAATTTTCTTTTAAATAAATCGTATTCCGATATGTGTAGCAGTTCAATTTTTTTCTTCTATGTTGTGCTCTTATTCAATTTCTGGAGCTGTCATTTTTATACCTGTTGCGTGTATAAAAAGATAAGCAGGTTTAACACCCTTTCGGCATGTATCATGCTTTGGAGTAATTTTTAGAACGACTGGAGAAATGCATCGTGCAGCCGTTTATCATGTTATATTTTGTTTCAATGTTCAGCAAAGCAGTCTGTACTTCAAGCCATGACAAAAACGAGTCATATTTCAGCGTCGTTCATTCATGTGGTTTTTGTAAGCCCACCGAAATCGAAGTCAAATTACTTATGATGGAGGTGGGTTGAGTTGTTCTGGTACTATTTAGATTCGAATTAAAAATTATTTCTAAAAGGTTTATCGATGAGTCATTATGGAGGCAGTAGAGACATTTGAATATTCCATCATTTTTTAACAGAGTTGTGTGAATTTGATATGTATATTTTTCAACTGGCTGTAGTTTTATTTATACTAGCAACTAAATCAACATACTATATAGATTTGATTTAAATATTGTGTCCCCGTAAGTTTGATATGTGTTTTAGAGTATCTATGCAAGCAGTAAATAATGAATAGTCCCAACCTTTTCAATGTATCTTCCTTAAGCTGTGTGATTTTATGTGTAATTGTACTCACAGATACCTTTTAATTTATTCAGACAAATCTTTTAAAGTACATTTACAATTCATTCTTTAAACACTTCATACTTACATGAACTAAGTATTTCAAAGCTGATTAAATAAAGAACGCTTATTTTACGTTTATTTGAACAATGTTGAACGGGTGTAAACTGAGAGTTTACATACATTTTAATTCATGAATTTTATTTTTATTTTACTTAACTAGTTTTGCCTTTCTAATAATATTGTACTATTAATATAGTTTGGGTTTTCCTAATATTTGTAAAGAGGAACAATTTAGATTCCTTTTCATATAAGGATTGCATGTTTTTGTATACTGAATACGATTTTTTTCAATCAATATGAAAGCTTAACTATTCATTTCGATGATTGGTGATAAAATAAAAATTAACAAACTTATAATACAGCACAAAATCTATGTTGAAAAAAGTTATTTGGACAGTATCGATTTGACACTTAAAAACTCCGTCACTTGTTCCATGCATAATGATTTTACAAAGTTGAAAAATCTTTTAAAAATAGTTGCTTATATAAGAGTTAATTTTAATATATCTTGTTTCGGAAGGTTAGATAAGTGTTCATAAATCACGTTCTTGGCTATATACATTGATGTTTGTAAAAATTACGACACCATGAAGGAATCATCAGAATTGAATGAACTGTGCAGCAAATACCAATTATAGGATGTTACTTAAAATAGCACAGTTTTAGAGCCACTACGCATGCATGGCGTGCGCAGCGTGCTCTGAACTGATGCTGAAAGCGTATAATTAGAGAGCTGTAGCGGGACGTTGAAAATAGCTAATGATTATTTGTTAGTGGAGAACATTAAGTGAGACTTAAGTATGCCTCCACGATGAAATAAGGAGAAATTCCAACAACTTACAGAGTTTGAACGGGGAAGGATTGTCGACTTTCAAAAAGGAGGATGTTCCTACAGCGCAATAGGAGGTCGTGAGCATGCGGAACAGTTCGACAGTGATGCGAGTTTGGAAGCAGAGGAGTGACGATCACCGAACAACTCGAAACACTGGCAGAGGACTACGGAAGGTGACGTTAGCGTGCGACTATCGACACCTGCTCCGTATGGCGTTGAATGACCGTGCAGCTGCATCCATGCAGTTGGCAGCACGTTGGTCTATAGCTAATGTTGGCTTCGTCAATTCGTCGGCGTCTGCTGCACCGTGGATTGCGTGCAAGAGTGCCTTTAAACAGGATCCCCTTCATGGCAAACCATCGACGGCTGCGTCTGCAATGAGTTCAGGAGCATAGATCCTGGCAAGCGAATTTGCACCAGGTTGTCTTTTCAGATTAATCACGTTTCAATTTGTGTTACCATGATGTTAGCATTCGTGTTAGAAGCTACGCCAGTGAACGTTGACTTCCAAAATGTGTTATCGAACGACATGTGGCCAAACACCCAGAGTTATGGTTTGGGGTGCGATTTCGTATCATGGACTATCCAATTTGCTACAAATTGAAGGTACTCTGAATAGCAATAGGTACGTCCGTGAAGTACTTCAGCCCGGAGTCGTTCCCTTCCGTCAAGGCATCCATGGAGCTGCCTTGCAGTAGGATAATGCACGCCCACATGCTGCGAAAACTGCTCGAGACTTTTGTTCAGCCCAACACATGTAACTTCTTCCCTGGCCTGCTTATTCGTTGGATGTGTCGCCTATTGAGCCTGAGTGGGATTAAGTTGGTCGGTGTCTTGCTCGTGATCTGTGTCCTGCAACTTCAAAAGACGAGCTTTAGCTGCATACAAGCAATATGGAATTCTCTTCCACAAGCAGCCATTCAAAATCTGTTTGAATCCATGCCACGTCGTATAGCAGCTCTTGTTTCAATGTGTGGTGGCTACACCAAATACTGATTTCGGACACTTATTACTTTTTGTTTTTGCTTTGAAAATTTTGTCATTGATTTGTACTAATACAAGCCTTTTGTGCATTAAATAACATTTAATTCTGATGATTCCTTCATGGTTTTGTACTTTCACTAACAGCAGTTTATAAAAAGAAATGTAGCTACAGTCATATTAATACCCCCCCCATCTGATGTTATTTTGGACAAAATACAGAAAGACCAATTAGTTTGAATCATATTAAATATACTCTCGTTATAATAATAATTGAACATTTTACAGAAACAAGAAATAGGCTAATTCCTTGAAACAAAAAAAAAAAAAAAAAAAAAAAGACCACATCAACGTACTTGAAATACTCTTTAAATAGCGTACGTATGAAAAACTGTATGCAGTCGATAAAGATCAAGATATTAAATATCTGAAAAACAATAATATGCTTTTCCACCAATTTTTGCTAAATACAAAAAAAATGTAATATTTTAAACAATTCCGATTACTATCTTAAATTTTTGATGGCAGCATTTTTACACCTACATAAAAATAAAAAGTATATATTTTTTCATTATTTTTGCAATATTTTTTGTGAATATTTCTTAGTAATATTTCAACGTATTTGTTGAAAAAAAGGCTGCTTATACATAAAATTGCTATTTATTCACTCAATCCATTCAACACAACAAATATTTTCCTTTTAGTCTACTTATATTCCATAAAAAGCTTATAAAATAAAGAAGGTATTCTTGACATAAGTCTCCCCGCAATCAGGTTTCTCTATTTTTCCTTCCATGAATTTTTGTTTTCTTACAATTGTATAAACATGTCTAATATATGACATTTCAAATTCTTGAAAAACTTAACTTGTTTCGAAACGTAGAAAAACACATAAATAAAACTCACTTACTTTTGATTCAAATTTTGAAAACCATTTAAACAATTTAACTTTTTGAAATGATTGAAGTGAATGATTTTCGTTTTATTCTACGCAGATAAATTTTTCGGCGGTTCAACCAAATATTACTGACGTCTGCCAAATTTGGGGCAGAAAAAGTGTTATTTGAATAACCATTTGTCATTAATCTTTTTTTATAATCAAAAGATATAAAATAATACTGTCTAGACTGCAGGTGAGCAAACACATAAATCTTTTACCCGGTTTTTTTTTTTTTTTTTTGATTTTTTATAGGCAAGACACTTTGAAAATGTAATTTTTTTACGTAAATCTAAGGAATCAAACGGAACTGATAATTTTTTTTTTTAAATGTAGCCATATATTTTTCCGGAAGAGTTTGAATTTACCTTATTCATTAAAAGAGGATGAACTTAGAATTTAACAGTGTAATGAAGAATATTGACTGATTCAATTACATTATTTATCTCATTATGCTAAAAAAAATACTGAAATCATATACTTCTTAAATATTTCCAAAAAATCAAGGTGTTTATGTATAGATGTGCAATGCATCGGCATAGTACTCATTGTAAAGAATGCATCACTTTAAAATAACAACACATTCATGAATATTAAAAAATTAAATAAGAAAGAAAAGTATGTCATAGTGTAAACATATTGATTTAAGAGAAAAATATACATAATACTTTGTATATAATATCGGATTTATGTGAAAGAGAAATATTATGTGGATTTCCCAATGAAGGGTCTCAAGATCTTTTGAAATATGCTTAGTTATCATTTTCCTTTAAGTTTGTCAAATACATTTTGTCACAAAAAATATTTATACTCAGGAGAAATTTGTCTACTAATGCAAAACTTGACAGAAATGTAGTCTGGTAAGAGATGCGCAAATGGTTAAAATTTTATCACAAACGAGACAAGGGTAAGTGTGCTATGCGCATATGAGAGGCGCAGCTGGGAGAGTTAAAAAACAAGATTGCTCATACAATAGGATTATTCGAACAAATCTGTCGACTTGGATGAATGGTATTATGACTCGAGACAATTGGGAGACAACTGGTGACAGTACAAACAACTGTCGTGCCTTGAGTGGAGGCGTATAGTAAACGTCAGAGGAGCAGTTTGGTCTAACAGGCGCATCGGCTTCCACACCAGTAGGAACGATATGGTTGTTGCTTAATGTGGGCAACAATGGATCGCGAAAGGGATGGTCAACCGTCGCGGAATGTCAAGGCGTCCCAGGAACACAAATAAGCTCGATGATAGCGCAATCATAAGAGTGGCCACGTTATCAACAACAACGTCGCTAAATACGACTCGACGACACTGAGCACCTTTCCGACATCCAGTGGTATCGAAGAAAACCATTCGGAGATGACTAGCCGAGGCAGGTAAAAAGAGCCAACGACTATCAAGACGACTACCACTGACCCATCACAGGCAAAGCTGATTGGATTTTTTCTGACTTAGGGGAAGCTGGAGAGTGATCGATTGGAGGTGTGTGATCTTCAGCAATGAATCCCAATTCAATCTCAATGCTGATGGCCAAATGTGTGTGGAGACAATCAGACCACCAGTCTGATCCGGCAAGTATTGTCTAGAGGCATACGGCAATTACATAAGGTGTGAAAATATGGGAAGCGATTTGTTGGGGCACACAATCCTTTCTAGTCGTCTTTCAACGCACCTTGATAGCTTTGATTAACTAGCGTATAAAAATATAGTAAAATATACTATTTTTATACGCTCTCATCAGTAATAAGAGAAACTCACAACAGGCTGCATTCCTTCGTTTCCTGTCTCTCTTACTCTCGAGTGTGGAGGCGTAAACACCACTACACTCTCACATTTCCGCACTTTCAAAGAGACTTCTACATTTGGTTTCTAACAGACATAAGGAAATTACACAGGGTGTAACAGTGTGGGAAGGGATTTGTTGCGACACATAATCACCTCTAGTCACTTCAACGCACTTTGATGGAGCGCAGTTAAGTGGACCTGATTTTAATGCCATTTGTACTGTCTATGCTATCAAGTCACCCAGTGGTCATTTATCGGCAAGGCAATGCTCGTCTATATACTGCACGACTTTTCGAACAATGTCTGGATATGGCGTACTCCCGGAACTTGCTAAGTCACCAGACACCTCGCGTGCATAGCTACGAATCATCTGCTAACTGTACAAGCTATGTTTCGGCTTGTATAGCTACCAGATGTGAATTTACTAAATCCATTTTGTAACTTTTAACGCCATATCTTCTTAATGAAACAACTTGTTCTACTAAATTTGTAATAATTTGCTTATCTCTTCATGCGCTACATACGTGCCAAGTTCCGTAACAGTAATTCGTTTCCTTCTAAGTACATTTTTCTTTGCGATGTTGAAATATTCAGAATATTCCGAATATAAATGTATGAAGCATTTGTAAACGGAGCATAACCACTTGAAAGGAAACAGATACAATTCTTTGAAGGGTCTTTTCAATTTTTGTAGAAACATTCCTGTTATTTTTGAAATATTTTACTTTGTTTTGTTGGCATAGAACAGTTGAAGGTTTATTAGCTTGCGGGCATATGGGATCATCTAAATAGGAAACATGCCATAGTAGCCAACAAGAGGTCTGCGATGTTTTTGTCTAATCGTGGATTTGAGTATTAGTGCCACTAAACACTACAACTTGAAGGGTTGATGCAAGTTAAACCTATACAGATTATAACATTTACATGATGTAAAAGCATGAAAAGTGGGGTGCCACTGAGGTATATTTTTCTTACTTGACTGATGTTCAAAAATATGAGGCTCGTAGCTAATAGCCCCAGCCCTATTGCTTCCAAATGCGATGCTAAAAAACAAACAATAAATTGAATAAGTAGTAAACTTTGTCACAATATAGAAACAACTACGAAACTGAGTACGTTTCAGCATGTGATATGTTCAATACAGACTATTTTAGAAGTCAAGTGTTTGTGCCCTAATAAAATAGGAAGGGAACTGTCAATGTGGATGTACAATATTGGGACTACAGATGCCTAAGAGATGCACCTAATGATAATATAAACATCTCAGAAATTTTGGGAAGAATCTTATAGTAAGCCTCAATACACCAGGTTGGTAGAACAAACGAATCGATCATTCAAATGGAGAATATGAAGTTTCCCAATTTTTATTTCGGTTTTAATCTAATAATTTGAGAATAATTCAGAATTTTTTTGACAACTAAAAGTTCCTACATTATAATGCAGATATTCATTCTAAGTTAAGTCAACTTTCAACAGAGGTTTGATCACAAGCAAGGTAGCAAATCAAGATTTTCAAAACATTTCGTTAAAAAAAGAAAGTATAAAAAAATCTAGAAAGAAAGAAAACTTTAACAATGTCAAAAGTTATAAGCCAAACAAGGTCTTTATATGCATACGAAAAACCCAGGAGATAACTGAGTTTTCATCCTGGTGCGTCTCCATAAAAAATAAACTCTAATGAGGGATGTAATCTGCCGATCTACTGACTTCTGCCAAATTTAGCACTTAAGTAGAGGACAATCAAGATATAGTACTACGACGTCAGGGTAATGTCTGTCGGATCAGCAAAGCTTCCCCTTCTAGCTATAGTACTAACTATGCGGCAATGTCTCTTTGGGGATTCAGAAACCTCCCCGCAGAGTTTTATCACTATTTTATTGAGAGAAATGAGCTTCCCTCAACCACCTGTCTATATCAAACCTAAATGGAACAAGAATGACACTTTTCTCCCTATGAGACACCACACAGAGCAAATTTATGGGACAATTGAACTATGTTAGTAAAATTATGTGTTTCTAAAAAAAAAAAATATATGCAAATATGTACAGCTGCGTAGCAAACAAAACATTAAGCCTGAACTATAATACATTTTAGCATAATTTGAATATGGAACAGTAATTAAAAATTAGGTAAGTGTGTCCTATACACAACCTTTTCATGTATGTATCTAATCAAGGCAATGAAAAGGAAATAAAATAAAATTTAAAAAAAGAAACAAAGAGAGGAATAAAGAGAAAAAGAAAAATTGAAAAAAAAAAATCCTAAATAATAGACTGTCAAAACAGATAGAGATTGCTTGAACGCCCCTTAGGACCATCTCCCTTATTTACGGAAGATATTAAATCTCAGTGAAGGGAGGGAAAAATATCTGATGCCTTGGGTACATAAAGAGGAAAAATCCCTGAGAGATAGCAAAAACAAAAAGAAAAAAAGGAAGATTTTAAGACTCAGTTCCCCTTTACATACAAAGCTATCCCTACCGCTGAGAATGAGCAATGTGGTGGTGTTCGGTCATAAAACTCATTACCTTGATACATGGGCTATGACGATCCTTTTCAAACGGAAAAATGATCAAATATAATATAAAACTGTATGGTTGTAACTAACTAATAATTGATCATTATACAATCCTAAAAGCTTGATTAAGTACTATTTTTTTAAATATATGATGTTAAAAATCAATTTATCGTTTAAATATTAAGAGAAAAAATAGTACACGCCGTAAAATCCGGCGTATAACACGCACGATTGAAATTTACGGTTGCTCATACGCCGGGTATAAAAATGATAACTGCTTAAGTAAAAAAGAGTGAGCATAAAAACAAACAAATAAATAAATAATAATAAAATTAAACTCTATATAGATCAGAATACTGTTTTCTAAAATATACCTAATGAACTTAAATGGTTGTAGATCTAAAGAGTGTTTTTTTCCAGGTATAGAAGTTTAAGTTGGCATTACTTTCCAAGATGGCGACCGATTTAACAGCTGTCAAGTGATTTATTCTCAGTTTGGTTTGGCAATTCATCAAAACAATCATCAAGCAAGGCGTAGATTCGTCGAAAGGGCCCAAAACGAGATTGCCGTTGTTCCCGATTTTCATAAGTGAATTTTATTTAGCGATGAAGCGCACTTCTGGTTGAATGGCTACGTCAACAAACAAAACTGCCGCATTTGGAGCGAAGCTAATCCACAAGTGTATGTCGAAACACCGTTACATCCAGAAAAACTGACTGTTTGGTGCGTTTTATGGGCTGGTGGAATCATTGTTCCGTACTTCTTCAAAAACGATGAAGGCCACAACGTTACAGTCAATGGTGATCGGTATAGAGCCATGATTACCAACTTTTTCATTCCTGAATTGAACAATCATGATGTCCAGGAGCTGTGGTTCCAACAAGATGGCGCAACATGTCACACAGCTCGTGCCACAATCGATTTATTGAAAGACACGTTTGGTAACCGCCTAATTTCACGTTTTGGACCTGTGAATTGGCCTCCAAGATCTTGTGATTTAACCTTGTTAGACTATTTTCTGTGAGGCTATGTAAAGTCATTGGTCTATGCGGATAAGCCACAAACGCTTGACCATTTGGAAGGCAACATTCGCCGTGTTATTGCCGATATACGGCCACACATGTTGGAAAAAGTCATCAAAAATTGGACGCCCAGATTGGACTATATCCGAGCCAGCCGTGGCAGTCCTATGCCATATATCATATATAAAATGTAATACCACAATATTATCTTTCGAATAAAAAAAATCATGTCAATCGAATAATACATCGTTGTTTTATTGCAATTTAAAGTTCTATATCTCTAAAAAACACTCTTTAGAAGTATACAATTTTTTTCCAAATCCTGGGATAATATATCGAATAAATGACTTCAAAGCATAAGAGCATTGCAACCGTTCATTTCAGGTTTCTTCTTTCAAAAGGGTGTGCCTGGTTATACGGTTAATATACCTAAAAATTTTAAAAGAGCAGCTTCAAAGAATGGGTGTGCTTTCTACACCGGTGCGTGTTTTACGGTATGTATTTAAAAATGTGGATGGATTCAAATGGATACGTGCAATGCGTTAAAGTATATCAAACTTTATACCTTAGAGATTCAAGAACAAAATGTTAATATTAGGGCATTTTCGTCTTTAAAGTATATTTCCTAGTTTGTGACATATTCTTTAATGTTAACATTTCTTCTATCTTCCTATTTATTTCATTTGTTATAAAATTTAACATGCAAAAATGTGTGAAAAATACAGATTTGTATAATACACTAATACTTTCTTATTGTGAGTAATAATTAAATTATTGGTCAGTTAGAAAATTATGTTTCTAAAAATTTTTTAATGGAAGAGTTATATAGTTTTATATTTTGCTCATTGTATGACAGAAGGCCATTCGATTTTAATTAATGTACATGTTACTTTTTCTCAGAAGTAATTATTCGTTTTCAGTTGTGTTGTTGTTACTAATGTCACCTGATCGAAAAGACCAGATCAAGGCCCGCGAAATGCATCATGGCAAAGGGCTAAATGACACCTGTCGTTCGCCGTATCTTTGAGCACAATACAGGAGTCATAACGGTTTAGCTTGGTTTCACCCCAATTTTGAGGGAGAACACCCTCTGAGTGGTCAGGGGCCTTCCACCTCGCGAGAGAACTTGCGGCTCGATGGCTACTTAAAGTACCCCCCCTGCCACGAATGCCCTATTTTTCATTTTATTCATTCACAAACATCCATGTCTTTTGCGGAATTCGAACCCATCCCCAACATCGGTGCTAACCACTATAAGGGATGGGAGGATACTTCGTATCGTATTTTAAGTGAATGAAATTGAATCGCAGATTACATGAAAAATATGACTCAGAAATATTCTCTTGTGAAGTGATGGAACAAACTTTCAGTGTAATGTTTTTTTATTTTTTTTACCCTTTCTACAAAAAAAATATCTACGCTCATTCTTTAATGCTATGAATCTTTATTATCCTTTAAAAAGTAAATTTTAGGGGTTTTTAGTTGGATTTTTCTATTAACGGTCAAATTTTCAGAGGTTTTCCTTTTTCAAGTGTTCGATAAAAAATTATTTGCAAGTATTAATTAATTTTTTTTAGTTAATGAGTTTTGATGTTAGAATAAAATGAGAATTGTAAGATTTGGCGTAACTTTTTTTAAAAAAATTTTTTTTTTATTTTATATATTTTTTTATATGTTTTGTGTATATTTTTCTCTCTCTCTCTGAATGAAACACATATACTACTTCGAAAGGACAAATGATTACTTTTAACTTCACCTATCTCTCATTTTGTACATACACTCTACATCGCTTACGCTTAGATTTAGGTATAGAGCCTTAGGTTTTAAAGATTTTTTTTTCATTTTATTCATAGAGTTATTTTTTTAATTATATTTCTCTTTCCTTTTTTTATATGCGTGAAATGAGAAAAGTTTAAATTAAACATAAATTCAAAGCAAAACTTGTTGGTTCACTCAATTACCTAATGGCAAAAATATTAGAGGAATTTTCTTCATTTTAAACTTTTTGCCTAATCGGTGGTTCACCCCTGAGCGATAAAGATGCCAAACATTTCTCTCGCGGTTCGTCAAAAAGTAATCGTCGCAACTGACCATCGCGTGTCCTCCGCCTTCTTATTTATCCGGGCAGACTAACGGTCATCAATCTTGCCAGATTCCCCATGCCTGGCTATTATTAGAGACTCCCTACTATCCCTCAGGAGTTCGGTCGCTGTTGGAGTGTTAACAATACCCCCTAAAGTCTCCTTTTCACAAAGCACGCATGGATTCTCAATACAAGCAGCAGCGCCATCTATGGGTAATTTATTATTCCATCCTCCTCCCTACAACCCATTTAATGCGTTGTATGATTTGTAGTGTGATGCAGGAGTAGTGTATTGCATTTCTGGTATTCTTTTCCCCCTCCCTACGGTCTATCACACTTTTTTTCCCTTTCTTTTTTTCACAAAATCGAAGCGACGACAGATTCCCCCTTTTTTACTATTTATTATTATCATTTTGGCAGATTATTATTTTCTTGGTTTCTCCCATTCGACTTGGCTTCCTTTTATGAAAACCATCCCTTTGAAGATATATCATCTTTTACCCTCCTAACCCGTTTTTTTTCCCACACACAGCCGAGTATTTTTTTAAAACCATTATTATACGCATAGGCAAAGGGGAGATATTTATACATCTTCAAAAAATGAACAGGATGCCTTGAAAAGAATGATACAGGGGTCTTCAGAGAATGTATTTCAGATATAGAATGAAAAGAACAGTAAGAAATTGCCTGTCAAGGGTAGAAATATATATGTACGGATTCGAGTCCAGCAGAGCATTATTTTTTTCCCTTCGTAATATTCTTTTATTATTATTATTTTACTTTTTCTTTCCTTTCTTTTTCCGTGTGCATTTGACTGTGGTATATGATTTATGGCCAAACAATGAAATATAGCTTCTCTAGAACCGCTTGTAAAAGTAAGACCGGACATATTTTTACCAGAAGGTTTCGAATATGATTAAACACTGTTATTTCTTTTCGGATTTGGTCCTGCGTATTAAATGATTATTTTCCAGCAAAGCCCCACGGAAGTAACGGCTCGGAATGAAATAAATGATGAAAAAGGTAAAAAGCTTATTATTAGCCGGGAAATATTTTTAAAGGGGACTGAGGGTGGGGGAAGGCAACTAATGAATGACTTCGGGGCTGATGTTGATGAATGGTAACAATTTGAGACGCGTAATCCATTTCGATGGCTGGTATTGACTGTTGTCCTATCCATTCCATTGTTTTTGTCCACAGGGTCTTAATTAGCTAATCCATGACATGAAAGCGGAGAACTGGATGGTTTATTGGATTTTTGTCGCCAAATAATAACCAAAAGGAAGAAGTCTGAAGTATTCTATTGTTTTAATCTTTCCATTGATTGCTTGTTGTTGCAAGTACGGGTGAAAACAATTGGCTTACCATATTTTGCTCTTAAGATTTATGATAAATTGCTTCAGCACCATCAGCAATTAAAGCTTTTTGTTATTTAAGAGTAAAATCCATTTTTCATCTTAAAGTGGATCTTAAAAGCGATGAACAACGAAACTGAATTGGTTTGAAAATAATCAGAACAGATTAGAATATTTACTTATCAATTTAATTGGTAAATGGTAAATTTTTTGTAGAATTCTTTTACGTTTTCGAGTGATTGTAATTAGCTTAAAATTAAAATAAATGTATACTTTTTTAAGCCACTTTTATTGCATTAAAACGTTTTCATTCCCAGTTTAATTAGGTTAGTAGTAAAAATGAAAATAAAAACGAGAAAATATTTTATAGCTATTTTATATCTCCATGACTAAAGAGAAGATCATTGATAAAATATTGTTTTAAATTAAAAAAAATTAAATATATAAATATAGATTCTCTCTGAGTTATAATATACAAATTATACAACAAAGACCGAAAAAGACGTTAATTATTATTGTCGTAATATAATATGTGATAATATTTTATAGTAATCTCATTATTATATTAAAAAAGATTTTAAAAAATCTGTAAAAAAAAAAGCATAAAAATATGAATGTGCAGTTGATTGCCATTTTAAATAGCTATGTATTTGAGAGTATTGAGTTCAAAAACTTCAAACAATTCATTTTACTTAAATTCAATCTTTCATTACTGGCTTTACTTCAGATTCATCATTATACAATTGCTTTATAATTGTAGATTTCAAAACAAATGAAACAAAAAATTTAAGGAAATTATATCTAATGAAAATTCCATTTTTTTATTATATTGAAAATTCCATTGCAATGATTTTAAAACCAGAATATATGATGCAGAAATGATCCAATGAATCCAATAGCTTTACTATATGAGATGTATTTTCTATATTATATCGTTTCCAGAATTAGTAAAACACAGTTCATTTTATTAACTTTTTTAAATTTTTAATAGCATTAAGTATGCATAATTTATTTATATGATTTAATTTAGAAGTAATTTAGACATAAACCTAAAAAATTATAAAATTATATAGCTCTGGTATAATCATTATAATCCATAATTAATTTAATAAAATGTTGGCAATAAAGCTATTACAATTACTTTAGGATTAAATCATACACATTAATTAGTACATCACTTAAAGTAAATTAAATAAATTTAATTAATCATAGTTTGTAGCTCAACAACATGATAAAATTAAGTTTTGTGGGATATGTTGCAACACAAAAAGGCTATTATCCCTCAAAATAGGATACTACAGTAGACAAAAATAGAGAAAAATATGCTAATGTCATATGTCCATTGGGTACTCTTTTTGTTCATTTAGTGAAAATTTTTCATAATATTCATTGAAAGTTAACAATACTACCATATTTATTTGAATTTGATCCGCACTTTTTTTCTGATGAAAATACTACTGAAAATTGTGTGCGGCTTAGAACCACACACACACACACACAAAGGGAAACAAATCCGTTGATTGGATGAAAATGAAAATGATACTGAAGATTAGAGCAATCTATGAATGTAAAAGTTTTAAATGAAGCTAAAATAAATTAATTTAATTTCTATTTAATTGTTCTCAGTTTTAAATTTCTTTTAATTTCGTAAATATTGGACACTGAAAAACTTTTCGTAAATTTTGGACCACAGTATGCTATTTTTTATTTCTTCACAAAGACATATTCAGAACTTAGTACGAGGTTTAGAATCGATAGCAGCTTAGATTCGAATAAATACGGTATTCGTATTATTGAACCCAGAATAAATAAGAATTTATAGATGGTTTATTGTTGCTTAAGCCTTCCAGAGCTTTAAAATTGTTGGCGAGAATTTGGCGGAGAAAATAATGCAACCCTAAGTTGTGATCTGAATTGTCACCTAAAGAATGCATCTTTTTTTGCTACAACGATATCTATCACATACGATCAACGACTTAGCCGTATATCACTTAGATCCCTGCCCTTCTTTCATATACAGAAATATATCTTACGCATGTCTATTCACTACGTTTGTCATCTTCTAGTCAAAGGAATTTTCCAATCCTATATCCTTACGTTTTCATAGTAGTGAGCAATCAATATGATTCTGTGTAGTAGTATTTTATTGAACTTCAAAGCCAGTATAAAAATCCACATGTATTGTTAGAATTCTAACGCAATTTCTCTGGATTTTGCAAGGTTTCAAAAGATAGATGTGTTTGGTTATTTTCCTTCCTTTTCGATTTTTAAATTGAAGACCCTGAAGTATATAAAGTAAGAATTTTATTAATTTTATTTATAAATAACTATAGGAAGAAAATAAAATAAAATAAATACAGATTTCGGCAAGAAAAGTAATAGGAATTTTTGAATAAAAGTAATAATGATTATTAATAAAAAAATATTTCTGAAGTTTAATTTAAAAAAAATAAGTCATGGTACATACTTGGGATAACTTCAAAGTGGACGAGTGTAATTTCAGATACACGGTTTCGAAATTTAATTTTTTTGTGAACCTTGGCATACAATTGAGTTTGAAAATTATAAGTATTTAACACCTATGTAGTATAATTGAACCGGTTTCTTTGAAAGTGGTGTAAGCCCATTTTTGACAAAAAGTTAGTTATTAAAACATTGAATGTAATCTGCTATGATCGTTTTATGTATGAAAAATTTCAAAAAAATCTCCAAAATTTTCTTCATTTTGTGAATACAAATTTACGTAGTTAATAAAATTACAAATATAATTGTTTTGAAATTGTTAACTATCCCCATATAATATAAAATGACTTACACCACTATCAAAGAAAATGGTTCAATTATTTTGTATTTATATTAGTTTATTATATCTTATTTTTGTCTTTATTTGTCTCCTAATCATAATACTCTGTGCAGGACTTATATGGTGAAGCCAGTTAAGAATCTTGTCTCCCCGGTATCTACAATCTGACCATTGTAGTGTTGAAAACATAAGTGAGGTTAATTTCTTAAAGACAATGTCCAGTGATTTGCTTGCTCATGTTCAATGTTCAATGCATTATTTCAAAGAAAAGCTTCTACGATTTTTGAGACAAAAATAATCTCAGCAGCTTACATCTTGTAGAAATCTACTGTATTGCAAACTTATCGAATGGTAAGCTGAATATCTTACTATCCCCTGAAATGATAATAAGCCAGTGCTTCTCAAACTTTCAATATACGCGACCCACTATTCAATCATCTTTTTCATCGCGCCCCCTCCATACAATAACAATGTATTGAATTCAATAATACTATATTTTGACATTAAAGCTATAATGCTACTTTAACCTCTTATGTTCCACCAAAGTATATAAACGTCTCGCTCAGCCAAAGCCTTTTTTTCTGGACGCATATATACGTCTTTCCTAAATACTATCTCATCTGTGCAGTGGTATTCATAAAATTATTCCAACATCTTTAGAATGTTATAAAAGAACCTTGATAGTGTTTACGAAGGATTTGTTTATTTATTTATTTTTCTCCCTACCCTTCAAAGAAACATCAAAATACACTCATCTACAGGATAAACGGTGGTAACGGGGAGTGAATCGTTTTTTTTTCAATCGGCAGTTAAGAAATTAATTATAAACAGTAAAACTTATCAAGATAAGTATTAATACAAGCCTATGGGTCACTGATAATTATCAAACTTATTTTTAACTTAGTATTGTTAAATTCATAATAAAATATCTATTGTACAGTACTGATACATTTATAAGTGTATTATATCAGTGTAAATGTGTATTTTATAATTTATTATATCAGAAAGTATTTTGTTTGTTTACTTTCAGTTAATTAATAACTTTTAAATAACCTTTTGTTTTTGACTTTTCAATATGCTCGTGCCCCCTTATAGAGTTATCCCCCCCCAAGGGAGGCGCGCCCCACAGTTTGAGAAAAGCTGTAATAAGTATATTATGCGCGCAATATTACGAAGAGCAGCTGTTGCATTCAATGTTGGTCCATCGCTCCTTTCTGCATCAGTCGATTACAGATTCACATTACTATTACTTGATTATGACTTGCACGATCATCGAATTTCCGAAATAATAGACTGCGGTATACAAATGATTATGACCAAGAGGTCATGCTTAGCATTGATTCTGTCGAGTTGTGGACTCAAATCCGCAATCTCTAAAGAAACGCCATGCAGTATCACGTTTGACCCATGACTATGATTCAGATTAACGTGGCCCGTTGCAAATAATTTAGGAATGTGTGAATTTAATAAACAACCAATTTATCAGTAACTTGGAAGGGTAATCAGCATTTCCTAAAGGCAACAAGGTCGAATTGAGAAATGTAATCCAACGACACTAGTATTCATCTTCCGGGGATACTGAAGCATTTCGTGCAAAAGAAAGTACAAGAAAAAGCAATACCAGAGCTTTAAAACGGTATTTTATCATTAAGAATTTGATTGTAGCGCTGTAGACACACCAGAAGAGCATCAATGTTAAATTGTTAATGATTTGCACATCATTTTACAAAGACACAACGGTGAAAATTTTAAGCTTCAGGTGCTTCGTTCACAGTGTCGCAGTTTGGGAGATTACGCTGTTAAGTTATATAAGTTTTCCAAATCGAATAAAGGTGTTAAAACATTTGAAGATTCAGATATTCGAAACTTCATTAACGTGTTTATATTCTTATAAATAACAAAAAATGTATTTTATATTAGTGTATTATATTATAAACAGATATTTTAGCTTTCAAATCTGAACAGACTGGTGAGAATTTAATTTGTTAATAAAGTTAAGGATAAATTATGTTAGCTACTCCAAAACAAATGTTGCATCAAGAACAATTTATTTTAAGCAGACTGTCTTCCATTACCGTTGTGTTACATTAAATTTCTTAATTTGAAAGTATATATTCAAGTTAATAAAATTATTTGAAAGTATGATCCCATTAGCAACACATAATTTGATCTTACAGACAGAATTACTTGGGCTTATATAAATATCAATTAAGGCGGATTATGCTTTTCCTAGAAAGGTACAATGTTTATTAAAATTAATTAAAAATATTGAATTTAATTCATGAATAATTAAAGATAATTCATTCCTTTTAATGTTTTTAGTAAATTTATTAACATTATTAATATTTTTAAGAATACATTACAGAAATATTGAACAAAACATATTACAAGCATATTATAAATATATAATTTTACAAAACATATCTACAAACATTTTAGCCTATTAATTATTGTTTTTGTATGAAGTTGATTACAATAAAAATATCGTTACGTTAGTCAAGGAAAATGTCGGAGTGACTAAAACTTTCTTCTATCTCAATATATTTTTTAATATATATGTGTGTGTGTGTGTATTCCCATTACAATTCAAATTTGATTTCAATTTCAAATAATACTAGTCTTGTTTGAAAAACTCCACTAATTGTATCAATAAATACACATTCGCAAATTTAAGAACTCTAAGTAATGTAGAAAATATAAAATTTCATTGCTAAACTTATAAAAGTCCAATATTTTAAACGAAAAATTTATGTATTATATTTGTTTCTGAATTCATAAGCCTCGTAAAATGTAGTAAGAAGAGTTATAAGGTAATATGCAATGTAGAAAACTATCAAGACAATAAAACTAAATTAAAACAATAATAATTGAACTGAAATCAAATTAAGACATAGTATATTTTCTTTTAGAGTATGGTAAACTTATATTTTATTGGGATATATTCAGATAATTGTATATATTCAAATTCTTCAAATAGTTAAAGCTATACTTTAATAAGAAGTTTAACATTCTGACATTTACTTAATTCAATTATTGGCTCCACCCTGAATATATTCACTTAAATATATTTCCTTTCTAAAAACTTCTTTTTTAAAACATGTATGGAATATTAAACATCTTAGGGAAATTTAGACTAATTAAGATCAATGAACATTTTTTGGTTCATGGAATTCTAATATTTATAATTTTTATTATATTCACTTCAAAATTAACTATTCCTAAAATTGATTAGTAGATATTTGTTTGCTGTCTACTTGGGGAGGAATTAATTCGCTGATGTTGTGGAAATTTTAAGGGAAAAATAAAACTATGAATATAGTCATTTTCTTTTTTAAAAAATTGTTTGGATTACTTATGGAATTTGGGACTTTAAGAAGACTTAAGTTATTCTCAAGGTGTCTTAAATTAAATAATTCTTTCAGGAAACTATAGTTAATGATTTTAGCCAATTATTAGTCTTTTTTCCCCTCAAAATTGATTGTGATGAAATATACTAGTGTTTTAGTATCGTTATAATTTATAGTTTAGCTTAGCTGACTGTTTAGACTTTAAAGAAGGCCATACCGGAGTGATTTAAAGAAAAATCGCAGTTCCATGCTTTCAAATGATTTGTTTTATAAAAATTTTCTTTCATTTAGTATACCTTCCATGATGTGATGTATTTTTTCTCATTTCTTATGCAATAAAGGTAATCTATTTATACTATAAGGATATCTTTACTGTAAGTACGTGGTTTGTAGTTTAATTATAATAACATGAATAAATTTAAACAGTATTATGTATAAATAGTGCTATGAATGTATACATAGAAAAATTTGAGTTGAATACATATATTTGTTCAACAATAACAATTATAATAAAATATATCAGAAACATTTGTAGAATAATAATTTGGATTAAATATTCAGGAAAAAATTACAATCGTATCGTATTCTATAAAAGAAATATAAATCCCTATTGCAAATAGTGAATATGGTTATTGCCAAAAAGGCTATTTGCTATTTGGTTATGCTAAGCTATTTATAGTAAGCCATTAGGTTATGGTTTATAAATAATTTAAATAGAAACCTATATTCTGATGAAAATAAATCTTTGTAAAAGAAGAGAAACTATTGGTTCACGCTATCTACTGCCTGAAATATTTAGCATATACTTTAATACATTGTTTTAAAAAATTCAAAGAAATAAGTATGATCATAATAGCATTGGTTCCTTTCTAAGCTTTAATCATTTTTCTTAGACAAACTATTCAAAAACGAAAAAGAAAAAAAACTTTCTAGCCCGTTATTTCCAAGACATTTTCGAAGGTGCAGAAACGATCTGAGGGCGCAAAATTTATAGTAACACGTTTGTCAAGGATATCGTTTCATATAAGATTAAGTAGAGTCGTTTCGAGTCCTATTTTTAGATAACGAATGCTATGAAATCGGTTGAAACGGAAAAAAGATGTATGAACGTGACTACTGACTTTCAAGGCATGTTGCAGTTTAAGATGAAAAGTTTTTTCCCTTTATTTTTTTTTATTGAAGACTTTTGGGCTATGTTTTATCCTAGAAGCCATTTACGTCAAATGGTTCACACTTAACTATATTGATACTCGAAATGATGTCAAAGACATCACATTTAGCCTGTAATATATTAGTTGTTATATTGTGAAAGATGCAAAAGCGTATTCCGATGGTCAAAAGTATTCTATAAGTTTATTTTATCAATAAAAATTATTCTATCAAATAATCAAAAGAGTAAATCTATATTAAAAAGTTATCACGGAGTAAGAATGAAAAAATTCTTTAGAATTACGGATGAATTTCAAAAATGTATTTTTATGTAAAATACTGAAGATCAAAGAAATGCATTAGTATATTTTATACAAAACTATTATTTTTCATGAAACATTTACGAAATTCCAAGATGGGTAAAACAAGGAAAGGTTAAGGAAAAACAAATTGTTTTAGAAACAGTTTATGTAAAATAACCCTCAAAATATACATATCTTCAAAACCACAAAACAATTTTAGTATTTTTATATATCATACATTTAACATATGAAGTCTTGATTTTTATTAAAATTTTTATTGCTGAATTACTTAGTTTTTTGTTTGATACTGTAATAATTCATCCTCATTAATGATTCTTTACAGTGCACGAAAACAGCAAGCTCTGCCCATAACTGAATTATTTTACAAACACATATTTGCCGATTTCCAATTGTAATCTCTAAAAATTGGCTGTTTCATATCCTGTAAAACGACATGCAATGGCCAACATAACTACTAGTATACACATGGCTAGTAGAGATTGAGTGTTAGGCAGCTAAAGGAGAACGATACTGGAGATCGTAGTTACGTTACGGTGGATCGCAAGTGTTAATGTTCGTCAAGTGTAGAATGTTTGATCGCAAATCGACACTATTGATGTACGACTAATTTCAAATACAATGAAAAGGGAGATAAGCCCAATTTTGATTTTAAAAGCTTACAAATAGATAGATGCAATAAATTAGCTGTGTATGGTCCACGAATTATTTGCTTAATTCATAGAGTTAAACATCTGTTCTATGGTTAGACAATTTATTAAAAAAGGAACAAAACTTATATTGCTCATTCGGTACTTTTTTCATATTAACCATGGTTTGAGCGGATTAAAAATAATTGTTGGGTATACCATTTATAGGAAAAATTTTAATATGTTTCGGGCGTGTTTTAGTTCAGTAAGTCCTTAAAAACTCACACAAAAGGTTGCTTACAGAAAAATTCCAGTAAATACATAGGGAAATGTCATAGCTTTGATCATATATATGAAACACACGTACACACATGCTGGACATGAATTGGACTAAGACTGCTAACATGCGTACCGGATGATTGTTACATTAATGTAAATTAAATTTATGTATGAAAAAGTGCCCTAAACTACATTAATCTCCTTCAAGTCATTGACAAGATCTGCGCCCTATAATATCTAACGACCCCAAAGAGTACCATTAGCTGTGAATTAAAAAATTGGATATAACATTTTTAAGAATTAATACTCAATTATTTACGTGTTTGCTTCCAATACTTATAAAACGTCTTACAATTTTGAAATTTCTATCAACGATATTACTTAGAGTGCTTTTATTCTCTATTAGTTTAAATAAATTTTTCTCCTATATTTTTATTATTGAGAAATTACCTTTGAGATACAACAGCTAATTATAATTTAATTTCAGTTGATTGGATACAAATCTATGTATATACTGATTATTTTTCATGATTATTTAAATTGCTGTGTGAAATAGAAAACAAAGTAACACTACATATCTGATTTTTTCCATATCTTAAAGTTATTTTCTACGAAATATAACTTTGAAAGAGAAAGATTTATTTTGTCTAAATATATATATATATATATATATATATATGTTTGAAATTTGAAATTGAACTCGTGGAATTCTATTCAAGATTTTAGTGCGTGAGAGCAGTGCTTCCCAACTTTTTTTATCGCTGTGGAAGGGTTAACATTTGATAATCCAAAGGTCAAAAGGGGGAGGCGCTGATTGTTTACATTTTAGATTGTTTTGATTTAATAATTTTAATTTAACTGCATTGAAGTATTCCTTCAGAATGAAATACATACACCAAAAAATGAGTATAATAAGATTTCCATGGAAAGTAATACAAACCCGAAAGAAATACACCCTATTGATGAAAATAAAAATAATTTAATATTTCGCGAGTGGCCTCGTACCATTTGATCTACGGATTAGTACTGGTTCACGCCCCTTTTAAGGGGTTGTTTCCAATGGTAGAAATGTCGATGTAATGCTTTTCCCCCCCAATTTTTGGGGGCTATAACTTTTGTTTAAGCAACATTTTTTCATATGCCTCATATATGTATCTAACATTTATTAACAAAATAACAGATATTCCTACATATTTTTGTTCTGCTTATTTACTTACTTAATTAATTTTAACTACATTGAAATAATTACTATAATAATTGCATTTATTTAAATTGTGCCTGATATTTATATCATCAACTCTTACAAATTATATTAATAAACACTATACTAGTTTTTTTTAATACTTTTAATGAATGGTATGAACATTACGAATTGAATTACATTTTTTTATTTTTTGAGATACGAATGGGTTTATCGAACTAGTGTAAAACATATTGTAAAAAAACTACATCGAAATGTTTCACTGTTCAACCAGCTCTGAAAAGCTCAAGTTCCTTCCAATAAAAGAAGTTAGTAAAACAACAACGCGTTCTTGAAAAATTATCTATATCTCATAACATATCTTGTCAATTCACTGTAATTTTTTACCATTATTTCTATATTAGTTTTATTCATAACTGAGGAAAGATTTTTCTGTGAAAGGCATTGTGTGTGTGTTTAATATTTCAACATATTTCTTTCTAACTGCATATCACAGATAAATAAAATATTCAACAAACAACTTACAAATTAATGACCATGAACTTCTTAGAAGAGGAAAATTTTCCCACTAAAGAAGAAGTACTTTTCTTATAATAGCTTCCATAAAATGTTTTCACGGAAAAGGGTTCCCAAGGGCTTCGAATGAATCATCTCATAGATAAAGAATATTAGAATACGCAAAACTATTTCTATTTTTATATATATAGGATTCTTCTATATGTCTTAATGGATGTAATTGACGTTTTCTTTTCTTGTACTTTTGCCAATTATCAGCATCTGTATTCTTCATGTACAAACGAAAATTAATTTTAAAAAAGTTATTCCGCTAAATAAATATATTACAGAAGGCTCATAGAATTCTACTATATTATGTTAATACGTATGTGTGAGTGAAAAAAAGAGAAGGTGCATGTGGGCACATATTTATTAATGCTACACTGATATTATTAATTACTTTAGTATTGATTTCAAATATGTGTACTGAATTGCTGTTTAAGTTTTTCTTGATATTACAACTAAAGTATGGAGGCATTAACTGCGCCAGGATACTTCTTAATATTATCCGAATTACTTATGCATACTGAACAAATAAATAAAAATGTCTCGTACTGCAAGCAAAATTTGGCGTTTTCATTATAAATTGTACATATCTGAATAAGTTTCAATGTACCTTTCTCAGGAAATGCAATGTCTGTTTATTTATAGAAAGATAACATTACTTTCAAGAAGAAATCCCCAGAAATATACCAAAGCAACTGTTTTGTTGACGGCACGCGGCACTAAAGGGCCATTATGAGACCGATCAAAAATAAGAATTATTTTTAATGGATCAGTGAAGAAGGAAAACATCTATTTTATTTTTATTAAAAAACTTCTGTAAACGGCCTGAAATTCAAACTTTTTTTGGAGAATAAGAGATAGCTAAAACGGATATATAAAAGCTATGTGTAGCTAACTAAAGGAGAATTGCTGATATTGTAGTATAAATAAATTATGCAAACTAAACGACACTTAAGTGATTTTTTTAAAAGTTTTTAGCACTAATATATAAATGCCTCAGTTTTGGTAGTTCACTTTTTTTTAAATGTCTCTGGTTTAAAAAATAAAAGAGTAAGATATTTTAAAATGTGACTTTGAACATCTCTGATAACTTATTGTTATTAGTAGAAGAAATAGGATTAAACATCCATTTTCTATCAATATTGTCTTAGTAAGAATCACAGGAATAAATTTAACGGATTAATTAAATTACTTATTACTTATTAATTTATTTCTCTGATCATCTTTTTTTACCAAATATAGCAATAGAAAGGAGTTATTATGTCGGTAAGTGTTCTCTCGGTATTTGAAATTCCTCATAGAAATTAACAACTGTGTTTACAACGAAAATAAAAATGCTTTTATATTTAAAATTGAACTGAAACTCCTTTTTTTTGTAATGTGATCGTAACTTCTTGTCATCGTGGGTGGAAATATTTTGAATTTAAATACAATAGTCAAAGATTGTTTTTCAATAAATAGCTAAATTTCTTTTGAAATTGATGTACTTTTTTCAGCTACGTAATCATATTTCATCTTCTTATGCTGGATGAAAACTTTATGACTGCATATGTTGTAAAATACTTCATAAAACCTCACACAGCTTGCAAAATACTTGTTACCAACAAAATGTTTCTGTAATCAGTGATGCGAAATTTTGGAGACTTACAAATTAGAGTATATCTGTAGCTGAAACGAATCCTGTCCTTGTGTTTTGCCACATACTGAAGAAGAGATAGGTTCGAAATTCTTTACATACAGAAATACTAGAAGAGAAACGCTGGATATTTCGATAGCAAATTACATGTGTATCTATCACTAGCATTTTACTCCAGCGTTTCTCAAGCTGTGGAGGAGTGCTCTCCTGGGGGTGCATAACTCTACGTGGGGCATGAGTATATTGAAAAGTCAAAAATAAATGATTATTTAAAAAAAATTTAATTTTCTGAAAGAAAGTAAAACAAAAGACATTTTGAACTATATGAAAAATAACATAATACTTAGAAGTAGCTTAAAATATTTATTACTTAAAATCAACCGATACAAAATTTAGTACTTATACTGATAATTTGTAAGTCTTATATGTAAGGCCGTAGTGTCAAAGTACATAATTATTGCATTCAACACATTGCCATTCTACTGGGGGAGGGGCGAAATTTACGATTGAAAATTTGGTTGTCAATATTGAAAGATTCAAAAGCACTGCTTTACTCAATCGAAATATGCAGGTTAAATTTAATGTAAATAAGTTTTAAGTACGACTTCTATTATCATATTATGCCAAAATCATAGACTATAACTTCAAAACAAATTTGGAATCAATTTAAATATATATTTTTTTAAGAAAAACATTGGATTATTATTCTCTTTCTTTGAATAAACTACAGGGTGACCATAATTAAGCTGCAAATACTCAAGGGGTGCTGGAGAGAAAACTACCGGGAATATTCCAGAGAAATTTAGTATCTACGCGTTTCAGAACATGCGCAAATCAAATATGTAAAAAAATCGCCATTTTCAACCGATAGATGGCGTTGCGCAACATTTCCATGCCTATCGACGGCATGTATGCAATTGTTAAGCTCATCGAACAATATAAAAACAAGACCACGTTGAATAATTTTCAATCATGACTCTGAATAAGAAGGAACGTGCATTTTTTTAGTGAATATATTCTATCAGAATGGTAACAATTATCCAACAATTATATGGAAGGACTTTTGATTTTCTTGTGGACCCATATTTTTATGGGACCCCAACTCCAAGTGGTCTCAAACGCTTTAGTGTTACAGAGACTAGCTGCAGTGCAATGTTGAGAGAACAACTGATTTCAGCAATACAAGAGAGGCATTGTTTAGAAACCCCGATATTATGCACAGGACGGAGCACCCCTCACATCGCTGAACTTTTTAAAAAATGTCGGTTCTTTGGTGTAGACCGAGTCATAAGTAAATGTTTCGAAAACGCTTGTCCCCCATGTTCAGTGGACCTTAATACTTGCGATTTTTATCTGTAGGGACATCTGAAAGATATGGTTTATAGAAATTGGTATGCTTCTGTTGCTGAATTGAAATCTAGCATAACGATGCACGTGAGGTGCGTTACTACAGAGAATTTAAATGCGATGGTGGACCATGCTGTCTTACGGTTTCAGCATGTGGTTGCATCTGGTGGTTCGCATATTGATCACACCATGTGATAATTTCATTGAATAAATAATGATGTAATAGTTTTCTAAAGTATCTTTATGGATTGTTTGGTTTGTTATCTTAATTTACTTTAATTTTTTTATATATAATTACATGATACTTTAAAAATTTAATTACTGGTGTGAATTGTATGGATTTTTGATAAACTGTAAGGGATGTTTTATATTGTTTATATGCCTCTTAGAATGTCATTATGTTCTGTCTATCGGTTTGGGAAGTTATGCAACTGGTGAGTGTTGAATAATGATACAGCGTCATCTATCGGGTGAAAATTGAGATTTTCCCTAGCATATTTGACTGGCGCATGTTCTGAAACGTGTAGATAACAAATTTTACTGGGATATTCCCGGTTGTTTTCTCTCCAGCACCCTTTAACAATTGCAGTTTAATTATGGACACCCTGTACTTCTAGTTTACATACCGAATGATATTATTTATTGTTTTATTGGAGAGAATTGTCCACCAAATAGAGTTTATTATTCTATGGAGCTTAGGTTAAGACTGATGCTCAGCCAAAGTAATATTTATTGCTATATTTATATTTATATTTTTACTTTTATTTATTCTATGATTTAAACTAATAGTTTGTAGATTTGGAGCATATTTGAGAGCATAATGTTATTGGAACTTTTGATTTGGCCCTTCTAAAAATTGCTTTAGGGTATCAAAAATGTGCATAACATTTGGGAGTACATTTTTACCATCTACTCTGTGTGAATTGCATTTTTCCCAATGTGAAAAAGATATCCACACCATAATGGAATCACTTCTTTTTCCCCCAATACCACAACATAAAACTTATGAAAAATTCTTGTCTTAAAATATTCCAATAGTAGTCAATATTGGTCCGTCGGTCTAAACCAAATTCCTCTTGTCCAAAAAACAATATTTCTGCTCTATATAGTTGCAAGATATGACATTATTCCTTCACTTTAGACATGCTCCGTTATTACATATCATCAGTCATAGTTTTCTTCTAAAGAAACAGTAAGAAGTATTCGACTTCATATACTCGTAGTTTGATGGGACAATTATTCACTTGTCTGTAGTACTGTCGCTGTGTTTTCCATTTCTTCTTTCAAAGTTTGTCTATTACAAGGTTCTGTTTGCGATAAATATTTTTCCCTGTTCCGTTGTTTTACTACTAATATTATGAGTTTTAAGTCCAGAACGATTAAGAATAATACTTTTGTCACGACAAATTTGCCTTTTTCCTTTGTAAAACCAAACTGATTTTATTTTTATTCAGAGCACATTTTATTATTATCCAAAGAACAGGTTGGATTCTGTCAGTATTTTTCCTTTTTTCCTACCTTTTTCAAATGTGTTAATTCTAGCTCTGGACTTAAACTAAAAACCGTTTATGTTATTGGGAAAGTAAAAAGGTGTTTTTTTTTATTTATATAGCTCCACTACTTTAAAAATTCAGTTTGGAAAATATATGCTTGATCTATTTTACTTTTCGAAACTAAATCAACACAACAAAATTGCTTGTTTTTTTTTCATGTACTTCTCTTGAAATTCTATTCTCAGTGGTCTTATAATTTTGTATTGAACCATATTTTATTTGATTCCAGAATAAATGTTTAAGGGAACTCAGTAATTTTCATTCATATAGAAAATCCATTGCTTCTTATATTTTTCTTTATTTCGAAAAAAAATGACCACACCTGGATAAAAACTATATGTAAAATTTACTTGAAAAAATAGAACAAAAAACAAGGCCATGAAATTTTATTAAGATAAACTTTTTCGAGAGAATATATATTTTAGTTCGATCATGAATAATTTAAGGTTATGAGTGATCTCCAATACTGATAATTAGAAAATAAATGTATTATATTCTTAACAAAAAATCCTCTTTCTGAATTCGAAAATCTAGACAAATGAGCTAATGAACTCCTAATTAGTTCCAAATAGTTTAATTAATGAATTAACAAAACTGTTTTCTGACACTGTCATATAATTTACGATGCATAAACACCTACCAAGTTATTCACTATTTATTTTAGGCTAGCGTTTACTGAAATAGGTGGCGCTTTGCAGGAAAATTGAATTCACCAATTCTAAATATTTGCTTAAGTTTAATATCAAAATAATTCAATTTTGAAAAATATACTCCTTATACTTACAAAACGGAATAACATAAAAACCATTCAAATCTCATGCATTTTATGTTATGCAAAGAATTTTACTATGCATAAATGTAGCAATTAAATAAACACAAGAAATATAAAGTACAAAGTAGATCGTTGCAATAGAAAAAGATTACTTTTACCAAACGATTTGTTTTAAAGTAACAGATTTCAAATAGAAATGCGTTACAGACATCGAAATAAAAATAGCGGTTTGAAGATTGCCTAAAAAATCCTTAAAAAATTGATCTGATTTTTGAGTTAGACTTGGCATTTTAATTGCAATAAAATTATGATAAAAATTACCTTTCGGTTAATTAAAAAAACTGATTTTTTATAATAGGTTTACTTCAACCCACAGTATATGTATGAAAAATAAGAAATAATCTTTTATCCATACGTTAGACTCCTTAGTTTTCTATTGGCGAGAACAGGAGTGAAATTTGATATAGAAAAATAAAAGCATAATTTTTTTTTACTTTATACAGTGGGCCACAAAAGTGTTCATACACTTGCACTTTCTTATAAAATTTAATGTTTTCGACTAATAAAAATTAATATATATTGCAATTGTAATTTTTTTATGATCGTATTTGCAACTTATTCTTAATGGAATAACATAATCAATTTTTTAAAAATAATGAACCTATTTTTTAAAAAAAATTAATTATCAAAAAGCTACTTAAAATTACGCCACAAAAGTCTTCGTACTATTAACAAAAATCTCAACTTTCTTCGTACACTTAACAAAAATTTCAACTTAGCTTTAAATATTGTATTTCTTTCTTAATTTAGTACTTATTAGGATTTCTTTTAGTGTCCACAACAACTTTTAAGCGTCTTGGTATAGATTTCATCAGTTTTTTGTAATTTCTACATCGATTTTCCACCATTCTTCTGTGATTATTGTTTTTACTTAACATTATGAGTTTGTATCTCGTTCTTTTTTTACATCAAACTCTCACCAAATATGTCCTACTGCACTAAATAAAGTGATTGAGGAGATGTTTTCATAATTTGGGGACAATTATAGAGACACCAGTGGCGCACATTGAGAGCAGTGCGCTTGGCGTCATTATCCTGTTAAAAAATGAAGTTTCCAATATCCAAATTTCGGGCGGATAATTTAAAATTTCTCTTTAAAATAATTAAATTGAACTCATGATTCATAATACCATGAAAAAATACCAAATTACCTAATTCTGAGGCCAATTTACACCCCCACGCTAAAACACCTTCCCTTCCATGCTGAAACATGGAAGCGAATTAGTTCTTGTTCTACATAAATTAATGAGTTTAAACTCCTTATTTTTTCATTTACAAGCTAGTTACGGCCCATGGGAACCAAAAATGTTGAATTGACTGCCATCCCAATCAATTTGCTGTCAATTTTGAATTTTCTGAAACTTGATTCCAAGAAACTAGTTGGATCAACAAAACATGGAGGTAGAAGTGTTCTGGCATGGGGGTGTAAATCGGCCACATAATTAAGTAATTTAGTATTTTTTGTTGATATTGTGAATCATGATCTCTATTTAATTATTTTAAATTATGCGCCCGAAATTTGGTTATTGGAAACTACTTCATTATTTAACAGGATAATGACGCCAAGAGCACTGCTCTCAATGTACGCCACTGGTGTCCCCAAATTATGAAAACACCTCATCAATCACTTTATTTAGTCCAGTAAAATATATTTGATGAGATTATGATGTAAAAAAAACACGATATATAAACACATAATCTGAAGTAAAAACAATAATCACAGAAGATTGATGGAAAATCAATGCCGAAATTACAAAAAACTGATGAAATCTATAATAAGACGCTTAAAATTTGTTGTGGACACTAAAAAGATATCATAACAAGTACTAAATTAAGAAAGAACTACAATATTTAAAGCTAAGTTGAGATTTTTGTTAAGTGTACGAAGACTTTTGTGGCATAATTTTTAGTAGCTTTTAGATAATTAAATTTTTTTAAAAAATAGATATACTATTTTTAAAAAAATGATTATGTTATTCCATTAAGAATATGTTGCAGATATTATAAAAAAATTAAAATTACAATATATTAAATTTTATTAGTCGAAAACATTTTATAAGAAATTGCAAGTGTACGAACACTTTCGTGGCCCATTGTATCTAAAATTTTTTTTCCACTTAATATTAAAAATTAAATGCTCTCCGGTTTAGAGTATCGCAATCTGTAAAAATGTGTGCATTTTTTTTAATACGCAAATAAGAGTTTATTCATCTTTTGTGTAATAAGAAACATGCATTTCTTCAAAGCAAGAAAAGAAAGAAAAAAAGAACCTTCCTAATATTTTAAAAATTAAAGTAAAAATACAAGGAATATAAGAGTCAAAATAAATTTCCCTGCAATTTGATGCCATGTTTTTGTTTTAAAACTTTGATAAATCTATAGAAGCGAATAATAAACAGCTATTTACTATTCATAATTATAAAAAAATAATTATTCTAATACTTCCTGTAAACAACACTTGTTTACAAGAAGATGTTTCCGACATGAATAAAAGCTGTTTTTATAAATTATTGTAAAATGTGTCATAAGAAAACCTAAATTTTAAAATATAAAAGAACTTTTAGCTTCAATGACTTAACATAATTAAATACACTATGTAAAATAGCTTATGAAAATAATATTCAATATTATAAAAATAAAATAACGTGTACGTAAAGTCAACAAAATGTTTATTGAGTAATTAATTAGAAATTAATTATAAGAATCTATTTTTGCAAAATCTGAACTTGATGATTTCTGAGAATTTGCTCATATTTAGCCGTACAAATTGTAATACTACTCTCATTTTGTAGTCTACATTTAAAATTATTTTTTTATTATTATTTTTATATTTGTTAATGCTGAAAATTCGAATTCATGTAAATAAGAAGTAGAAAATGATAACAATATTTTAAAAACTTTTATGGCTTTTATGAGGTAATCGCCTCTAATTTTAATCCAAATGAACTACGGTATTTCGTCGAATCCAAGCAGCATTTTCTTCTTTTTCCAATGTTATCTCTACGGAAAATAAGGCGCCGCTTAGAATCGAAGGAAAAATATATTCGTTGGATAGGGCAATTACAGGCTCATGTGAATATTTAAAAGTTTATAGTACTGGTACAAATTTAATTACTATTTTCTTATTACATATAGTTCACATTTTAAATTTATTGTATTTTCTTTGAATTGGAAGTCAATAAATCATTTTACACTATTTTTCATTTTTCACTAATGCTTGTTGAGAATTTGGGCTTAGAATGTATGGCGGCTTAGATTCAAATAAATGCGGTAATTGACTCTTCTTAAATTTTGAAATTATATCTTGATTATTACAAAGCGAAACTAGTTTTTCCTTTTCTTTCGAAGCCAATTCATGTACAGAAGTTTCCGTTATCACAAATGGATTATAAACCCAATCAAATTTTTTTTATATGAATCTATCCAAAAAAGGATAAATTAAATATACCATGAATACCCTTAGTTTATTTCTATAAAATGGTTGAATGTTTCGGTTCTGGATTTCATTTTTTCTCAGAGTATAATTAATAATTTTATTTTAAAAAAAATTGCAGCACCCAAAAGGAACGTAGCACAGTAGTTGAGAATCGCTATTCTACTCATATATGAAATAAATTATCTAGTATTAATATTTTTAATTATTAATCTACAGAAACTTATAATTACCTTTAAGGTATTAGACTATTCTAAATTCATGTATTTTGCCAAAAATTGACAAATTTATCTTACGATTTTATTTTATAGGTCATCTTATTATAACTTTATAAAAATACCATGTTTATTATTTCCCATTCACTAGAATACAAATTACAAATGTTCAGTAAAAACAAATACCAAAATTTAAACAAGATGTCATACTTTAAAATGCGTTTTACTAAAAATGTTATTTTTTTTTAAAATGCTCTAACGGGGACCGCAATTGTTCAAAAAATGTTCTAAATAATTAACCGAATTTTTTTAAGTACGTTCTGTATAATAGTAGAAGACTTTTAACCTTCAGATTTATCAATCACTGTTTTATTACAAAATTTGCAGTCCCTTTTGGGAATATAATCACTGTTTTTAAACTAATTTCATATAATAACTAATATAAATTGCTCTAGTTTTGGTAACAATTAAAATATCTGTTATCCTGAAGTACATTTCAAAAATGAATAGCAAAACAACACATCAAAACTGAAAATTTGTTCATGAATTTTTTGTAGAGAATTGGTCCCGTTTATGTAATTTTTTGTAAATTTTTACCAATTTTTTCCTCCAATTTAGTAATACTAATTTCTTTTTCTCCCCTTAATTTGAGCATATTTTTTTCTTAAAAGTGCTAAATAAATCCAAAAACCACAAAAAATCTCCATGTTTTTTGTTTTTTTTAAAGTTGTTGCACAAGTAGTCGGATACCTTAATATCTTCAGAAAAACATGTAACTTTTCTCCAATTAAATAAAAAAGTGAAGTCTGGAGGTAGATTTCAGTACTACGCACACACACACACACACAAATCTCAACTCCATTAGTCTCAAGTTTTGACTTCACTTCCTGAACGAACCGCGTGGTTCCTTTGAATCACGGTGGCCCAGTCATTCCCGTGCGTCACGTTTCGAATCAATAGGCCAAAACCCTTCCCTAAGCAAAACATTCACAGAACAAACCGCTCCAATATATTTTTTTTTTGCTCTCTTTTCCAGTCCATATATACATCTTCCTCTTCCTCGTAACGATGTCAGAAAGTGGTGGGGGCGGAAGAGACCCCTGGAGGGACATCTGGGGTGTTCTTGATACACTGACTCTCTGAATCAGTTCATTTATATTCTGAACGCCTGTGATTTTTCCTTACCCTCTGTCGCTTGTTTGTTTGCTTGTTTACTCGCGAGCTCCGTTCCTTCCCTCCCCCGCCCTCTTGTCTGACTAAAAGCCGTGGTCCTACTGAGCGTGTGGTGGTGACATGAAAAAGGATAAAAAGGGAAAGGAGAGTGTTTTCTTCTGAAAGGGCGTCGAGTATTTGTCGATTTTTTTCGGGGCTCCGCTACCGCTCCCTGTCCCCTTGCGCTCCTTCTCACACGTTTTGCGCGATGCTTGAGAATGTGTTTTACTAGGATTTACATTTAAGCGTTGCCTTGACTTATTTTTTCTTTCATCCGGGGTAGGGTGATCAGGAGGGTTTGTACTACGCATATTGAATAAGATTTCGATCGACTAAGAGCTACTGCTGAGGATTTTTTTCAGCTTTTTTCCCTCCCCTCTTCCAAAAATTTCTGTTTTTTCCCCACTAGTTGACTGTGCTGAAGATGAAGAATAGAGTGTCAGACTACATCATCCCTGAAGCATCTCAAATTCGAGTAAATGTTTCTTAAATTAAAGGTGTCATCCATCTTACGTTCGCAAAAGATATCTGATTCCGGATCTTCGGTTTGGAAAAAACCGTAATCGAGTTCGTGCTTCTGCTACATTGTAAGATAAGGAGCTACCCACTTAGCGTTTAGAATTTAAATGAAATTTAGAGCCTTTCTTTAAAGAGTTTCGTGAGAGGTAAAATTTTCTAAAACCACATAAGAACTTATACTTAAAGGACTCGTTTCTTTACCTTCTTTCTCTTTATAAAAGTTGCTACTTGAGAGTCAACGCATGCGTTTCAAGAAATCCTCAATTATTTATAGAATATACTCAGTGTAAATAACGATGAATTTTCGATTTTTGTAGTCGAAGTTAGAAATGTTTACCTTTGATAATAAAAAAAGTTAGGATATCATTTTTTTGTTCTTTTTTTTTTTTTACTTTAAATCAAAAATAGCTGATGTCTAATATTTGTAAATAAGATTTTCAGTTGATGGGATGTTTTAAAAAATTTCGAACTTAAAACAGTATTTTCGATCTTTTTTTTAATTAGAATAGTTAGAATGTTCATCAATATTCTCTTAACAATATGTTTAAAGAGAATTTTCTATCATAGATGAAATTCGCCGGTTCAGAAGTGTCTATGATTTTTAGACACGTATATAAAAATGTTACAAAAATACTAGTACTATGACTAAGTGTTTAAAAAAAGACAAATGTTTACTCATTTCATACTTACGAAAAAGTAACGGAAAAAATACATTTTCTCCCCTTAATAATTCTTACACATTTATCTAAAATTCATGTAAATTTTACAAATGGTCTCGGTGAGATATTAAACATTGAATCTATCTATATTAGCCATCTGTTAGACAATCTATTAAATATTGAACACATTATTTTTTCCTTTAGTACACATAATTCAATTTCTTTTAAAGGAAATGTGATATTTGTCTCAAACGGAAGATATACATGTATCAATAAGAAATCAAAATAAAACAAAGTAAATGGATATTAAAACTAAAATTACTATTTAATAAAAGACTATTACTGGTTCGTCACTATATAATAGGTGTACAACTTTGCTTCCGCCGTTTTTTTCCGAAATTCGAGGCTTTATTGTAAAAAACTGATTATACATTTATGATTCAAAGTATTGTCCATCACTGGCCACTACTTTCTCCAATCTTTCGGGCAGCGTACGAATCCCGCGTTGAAAAAACTGGTTATCTTTTGAAGCGTTCCGCAAATCGATCCAATTTTTTACTTCTTCATAAGACCAGAAGTGCTGGTCAGCCAGGCCGTGTGTCATTGATCGAAACAAGTGATAATCCGAGGGAGCAAGGTCTGGAGAATACAGTGGGTGGGGTAGGACTTCCCATTTCAACGTTTCCAAGTATGTCTTGGACACTTTTGCAACATGGGGTTGAGCATTGTCATGCTGTAAAATCACTTTATCATGTCTCTCGTTGTATTGTGGCCGTTTGTCTTTCAATGCTCTGCTCAAACGCATTAATTGCGTTCGATAACGATCGCCTGTGATTGTTTCAGTCGGTTTTAACAACTCATAATACACTACACCGAGCTGGTCCCACCCAATACTGAACATGACCTTGGAACCGTGTATATTAGGTTTGGCCGTCGACCTGGAAGCCTGGCCGGGATATCCCCATGATTTTCTGCGCTTAGGATTATCGTAACGCAGTGTTTCTCAAACTGTGGGGCGCGCCCCCCTGGGGGGCGCGAGCACATCGAAAATAAAAGATTAAAAAAATTTATTTACTGGAATGAAGTAAAACAAAATACTTTCTGACATAATAAAAAATGCACATTTACACTGATATAATTTATATATCTGTTATATTACGTCATAAAAAATTAAAGCTTCTGCTTCTATTACGGTTTCTTTTCAAACCAAAATGAGAAAAAACAAAACTCAGACCCATAATCGAAAAAAATTTTTAGGAAGATAAAAAATTCATCACACACACACTGTAATATTATTGTCATCAGCTGTAGGCAGCAGAATGTAGTTGCTGCGGTTTGACCTTCGAACTTACTTGTACAGTTAGTTAGTCCTGGCTCTTATGTATTTGTTTTTTCATTTTGGGAAGTTGCAAATAAACTATTTCTGCTGCGATTTTTTCCTTGTAAAATATTTTTATGATTTTTGGAAAAGCACATAGAGCTCTATGAAGGATTACTTGGCCAAGATTTATTTCTATGAGTTATTCCCAAACATATAAAAAAGCATAATGAAAAACGTTTTACAAAATTTTTTTGAACATCAATATTGTAATAAATACACTTTTAATCCGGAGCTGTCACGCCGAGCACAGAGTGCACGAAATCGGTAATTCTGGCAAAACTGTTTAATTGTTACCAATGGCTCTGACACTATCTTTCTGTTAAAGAGTCTTAACGTGTGAACTAAAATATATTTGTCACATATCTCAATCTTTTGGGAGTGACAAACGTTTTTTACAATCTTTAGGTACTTGTTTTGACTGAGTTCCCGGTGTGATAACTTTTTTTCCGAAATATTTTCTGTGTTCTTGAAAGTAGGTGAGTATATTTTCTCTTAATTAAATTATTCACTGGAATTACGATTTTTATTGTGTACTATAAAAATAATTATAAAAAAAAAGATTGGGGTGGCTCAATAACCCCACTCAACCATTAGTATCAAGTGCGTGCCTGCTCCAGGTTTAAAACATGTTAAGACTTTAAATATTGTAAATAATACAATTATTTCTCATCGGAATTTTATATTATTGTTCATTATTCAACATCAACTCTAAATGCTAATTCTGTGAGGCTTAAAATTACAGTTCGCTTAAAACTAATTATAATTTGAGCAATGTTTTAAAAAATCATTTTTCATTTTTGTAAACATTGTCGCGCACTTGGCTTTACTCTCCTTAAAATTCAGCGATTATATCAATATTGTTTTATTTTCTTATAAATGAACTCGTGAAAATAGCCTGTACTTCAGCCGGTATACTTTTAATGTATCAGTGCTGCACAGAGTATTTTATAACTAATTAATTAATGCTAAATTAAGAACAAGTTTAATAAGTATTAGCGACTTCCATGGGCTTGTCTTACAGAGCAAATTTTTCAAAGGAATGCTTATGATTAGAAATTGATCCACTGAGTTCTTTCTAAAAAAAGCTGATATCTATATTTTGTCTTCTAAGCAGCCACTGCATTTTGCAATATGTTCCAATTTAAAAATTAGAGAAAGGAAAAATAACATAATAATTATCCTATTACTTAATATTTTTTTTGTTTTGCTTAAAAGCAACATATAAAATTTAATACTTATGTCATGAATTTGTACGGTATATAATTAAGATTATTGCTTTAGCGTAAAAAAAAATGCATTATTATTGCATTCAGTACATTATTAATGTATTAAGGGAGGCGCGATAAAAATTGTGATTGATAAGGGGGCCCCACTATTGAAAGTTTGAGAAGCACTGTCGTAACGAATCCATTTTTCGTCCCCAGTCGCAATGCGATGCAGAAATCCCTTCCGTCTTTGCCTTGCAAGCAGCTATTAACAAGCAAACAAACGTCGTTCAACATCTTTCGGCTTCAACTCGTACGTCACCCAATTTCCTTGTTTCTGAATCATTCCCATAGCTTTCAGGCGTTTTGAAATGGCTTGTTGCGTCACTCCCAATGATCCTGACAATTCTTGTTGCGTTTGACACGAGTCTTGATCAAGTAATGCCTCCAATTCTCCATCTTCGAAACCCTTCTCTCTTCCACAACCATGCTGGTCTTCGACTTCAAAATCACCGTTCTTGAAGCGTTGGAAACACTATTGGAACGTTATTTCACTAATAGCGGCCTCATCATAGGTATTTGAGAGCATTCTATGAGCCTCAGCTGCAGATTTCTTCATATTAAAGCAGAAAATTAAAACCTCCCGCAAATGACGAGAATTTGGCTCGTAAGCTGACATGTTTAATCGAGAATAACTTTATGATGCAGACACAAATCGACTAATATTTCAATGGCGTTATGTTTACAAAGTCCTAAGCTTATTGTGTGACATCTACGACCTTTTTATTTTGACTTCCACTTACCGCTACAGCCATCTATTGCAAAACGGCGGAAGCAAAGTTTTACACCTTTTAAGATAATTAAACTTTAGGAAACCAGTCGAAACTTACGGGACATATAAGATTTTTAAATTGTTTTAAAAATATGAAACCTTTTATTTCGGACCATATTTAAAAAAATTCAGACGTCGCACAGATATAGCAAGAAATTTATTTAAATAAACTGTAACATATTACATAAGCAAAGGTAAATATGTAAAATACATGCATTTGTCCTTACATTTTTAGTTTTAAATAGGCTTAATTAATTATAGTTATTTGTAATTTGTTTTATATTTTGAAAATACTATACAATTAAAATTAAATATCTATAAAACTTAGAATATCTAATGCAAATTGATAGCTAAATTAAACTAATTATTTATTCTAAATTCATGATATATCTGTTTAAAGGTACTTGTTTAGGTCAAACGTTTTCAACTCAATGAATTCTTAAAATTATAAGGTGGCTTTGGGGAACCCCACTCCGCCTTTAGAAGAACATATATCAATATAATACTTAAAGTAGATCAACATTTTATAGTATTATATAAACACAATATTAAAATATATGTTATTTTATAAAAATTTCTAACATATGAATGTAATTTATCCATTAATAACATTAATCTGTGTTCCAGGTGTCTCATCCCCATAGAGAATACGAATCTATTTTGAATACACATTTATAATCTTCTTTTCGAATTTTTTGTTCCTCTGATGGAATCCCTGGTTATACCTCACGAAACCCCAGGGTTCCTTGGAACACAGTTTGAAGAGCTCCTGTTTAGAGGAATTAAGAACACATTATTTGGAACTAATCATACATATTTTATAGTATAACAAATACAGCAATATCTTTGAAAACTTTGGTTGATTGCTTTAAAATATAGATTATTGATAGATTTGGGACTATTATTTACTTAACTAAATTATTCAAATTGGTTAGCAGATTGCTCAGATCCTCCGAAAAAGCACATGCAATTAATTGTAAGACTGTATTTTTCCTTTAAAGTTTCCACAACTTGAACACTTAAGACACTGAAATTTTGTTTTTAATGTAATACATATAAGCCCTTTTAAAAGACTACTGAATTGGGATTTCAAATATTATAAAGTTTAGAAAAGAATGATGCAATCTCACAGGCTTTTCTTTATAAAATTCATGATAGACTTTGTAAATCTATCTGAATCCTTATGCAATACTTTATGAAAAATCACTATTATTATTTTACTAAGATATTGGCTACATCAATATTAAACAGATATATTGAGGTGCAGCTTGGTTGTTTACATCATTTTTTTTTTTAAGGTATCCGACTACGTTCGGAACCGTGATTTTCAAAAGCGCATAAATGGTTAATTTTCATGTTATTTAGTGTCACTTAGATTAGAATATATGCATAAAATTACTTTAAGGGCATTTTAACAAAAAATATTTATTAAATACAATATTTTGGCAAAAAAATTAGAATAATATTTTTTCCAAATGTTCTCCTTTTGTGAAAAATGCTTCTATTAGAATAATATTTTGCCTGTATATAGCTCAGACCTCTGTTCAGAGGCTCAACTAGAAATTCGAAATACATAACTTAGAAGTGGGTTTACTCACATTTTACGAGAACAGAGGGTTGCAATTTTAAGGAAAAAACTCGAATAATTATTTCAATTGGTGGTAATTCTGAAAATAATGTGAATTTTTCAAAAATTCTAGTTGAACCTCTGTTGAGAGGTCTCAGCTATATGCAGGCAAAATATTATTATAATAGAACCATTTTTCACAAAAGGGGAACATTTGGAAAAAAGATTTTTCTAAGTTAATTTTTGGCCAAAATATTATATTTAAATTAATTTTTTTGTCAAAATGTCCTTACAACAATTTTATGCATGTATCTGAGTAACACTAAATATCATGAAAAGTATCCATTTATGCGCTGTTTTAAAATCACGGTTCCAAACGTAGTCGGATAGTATATCATTGCTCACACAGTAATATTAACAATTCCTAAAGCAAACTGTAGAATATTTTATTTTAATCTTTTTTATCTGTCAGGTGTTTAGCGCAATAATTGTATAGTTCATTACATGACCTTTGGAACAATGACATACTCCATCAAGATCTAGAATGATAAATCCGTAAATCCTCTACTCTATCATATGATTCTCAAACATTCATCATTAAATGGAATCGTGGACAATACGCATAAATTGCGATGCAGGCATAATGCATTTCAAAGGTAAATACACATGATCTCAGCACTCAGCGAAGACGTGAGGACAATTACCCATTTGCAGGTAATTCTGACGTTTGAATTTCCCCCACTACGCATTCCATCAATGTAATGGAATTAATACTAGTTCCATACCTTAAAACATAATTATATCGATTATTGTATCATATTCTCCGCGTTTCTTATATACACTGGAATTTCTAAGAGTTTTTCTTCTTTTTTTTATATACCATTACCATTTAACAGTCATGTTTTCACGCACAAGATGGTGCTCTGTAAGAAAATTAATAACCAACCCAAATCTCTAATAATATTCATCATCATCATGACAGCAATTTAATTTGTTCTTGCTCTTCAAGAGTAAATTAATCATTCCTTATATACAATATTATAGAATGAATTGGTTATGCTAAGCATTATAAAATATCAACATATCCAGATCAATTTGAAATGTATTTTCCATTCAATATATTTGGCATTTACGTAAATGTATTCAATAAACGAGAGTTAAGAACCTATGCATGCGTTTAACACTAGATTACCCAAGGAAGTCATTTTGAACTGATTTTTAATTTCAATTAGAAGAACAATGATCTATATTATGACACAATTTCTTAGTCTTTTTTAGAATATTTTTTTTCCAAGTGAAGTAAATTATTTTTATTGTTAATATTTACTAATAACTTGTTATATGACTGTAAATAATATAAAAAATATCAAAACTAATTTTAAACAATTTTTTTTACACATTAGTTGTTCTTTCACAATGCAGTCATTTTCCTGCTTTTGGACAATATAGGTATATAATAAGTTTCAGTCATTCTAGTGTTAATCCCTAACTTAAAATATTTAAGAAATTTTAAAAGATAAAATGACACTTCCTGCCATCCAATAGAAACATACATTTGATTTCTTTTTATCTAATGTTTAGCAAAAGGGGATTGTTTTGCGAAAGTTGAACTTCATCCCTCTGAAAACTATCCCCTTTTAAATACTACACATCTAAAAATTATGTATTTCTTGCAATACTTAAACATTTTGTAAACAGTAACATCCTTTGAGTTACCTAAAGATTTGAATCTATTATTTTTCTCCTGAGATGTAAGCATATATTTTGAAAATTATTAAAATAATATCTGACTTTTTAAAACGTTTTAGTTTTTGAATTTAAATTCGGTATTTTTTCTTAAGACAAGAAGCACATTTTTACCCAAAATATTTCATAATTACTTTAAAAATTGAAAAAAAAATGTTCCTTCAAGCAACAACTTCACACTATTATTATGTGTCGCAAAGAAGGGAACTATTGCTATGGTGCAGCTCTGTTTAGTTCGCTGTTAAGGCTGGATTTTTCCTAAGACAGGTGTGTTAAGAAGGGATTGGAAGGCTCATAGATGTTCACCTTATAGGTTCACAGTAAATGTTAGAGTGCTAGTAAATCTGGAAGACGATCGGTGAGAGAGACCATGTATTGAAGCTTGTATAAGGTTCCCTCTAGTGACTGTGAAGCTCCTTAGGGTATCCAGAGTCTCTTGGTTTCTCCTTCTGGTGGCATCGGGCATCGAACCCAAGACTTCTGGTCTGGAGTCCGATGCTCTAACCACTAGGCTACCCACGGCCTACTTCTTTGTTGACTGGATAAAGGAAAGGTAAAGGTTGACTTTCTTTAGAATAAAAGAGTCGGGGTGTCCAATCTGGGATACTTTTCCAGACGAAGCTACTTGACCGTTGAGACGTCCCTAATTCCCTAACCGGAAAGGGGTCTTTAGACTTCTGGATCTCCGCATATGCAAATGTTTGTTCATTTTAGGAAGTTTTTGCTCATTATATAGAAGTAACAGTATTCCTTTTATAAGTGAGCAACAAATGTATTATTTAAAAATCAGTTTATTTTCCTAAGTTCATATAAAATTGTTCATATTACCTCATTAAAGATAGTATTCAAGGCAATGTAAGCAGCCTGTATTCTGCACATTTCCAAACAACCTGCTCTATTCCTAACAATCTCTGAAAATGACGTGACATTCTCACATTCGTCACCAACAGTGGAAAAAAAAGACCGGAATTTCCTTTTTACCTTTTCAAAATATTAAATAAGAATAATGAAATGAATTATCTGAGATTTTGTAACTATATTAGCATCCTTAAATCATACACGGAAATTTTTGATATGCTCCAAGACTTTTTTTTCAATTAAAAGTTAATAATGCATATAATTTTTTAAAAAAAAATACTTTACTAATAGCAACACTATTTTCTTCTAATATTTCATAAATTTGGTTAATTTTGAAACATTTATTAATTGTTCGTATTATTTCATTTTTAATGCAATCATTTGAATATGCAATTATTCAAAAGAGAAAAATAATTCAATTCTTATTACTCAAACATTTGAGCGTGTGAAACACAAGCTCAGAGAACATAAATGTACGAAAAAGGAATTAAGTTAAGATTTCGAGATATCAGGTATCATTAAATAAAGCATTGTTTAAATATTTCATGCAACCTAAATCTGCAAAAATGAGGTTTATTTAAATCATGTGTTTTACTGTAAAATAAACTTCAATGATTTGTTCTTAACAGTATAGCGGCGCATAATGCTCATATTCAATGCAAAAAAAAACGATTGAAATTTACATGTGCGTTTAATATGCTAAATGAAAAAATGATAGATTTAAATGTATGGAAAAAAATTAGCAAAAATGTTAGATTTATACATGTTTCAAAATGCTGTTTATTTTGAAAAAACAAGTAATACATATAAAAAAATTAAGTCAATTCCTACTTATAGATCATGAAAGAAAAATTTTATCTTAGCTACTTTTTATTAAATATTTACAATTAATATAAATATGAATACAAATATTGATACCGTATTGTCATCCAAAACAATCTCGTGTATATAAAATTTCAGTTCAACTGAATGCTTTAAAAAGTGAGAAAAAAATATTTAAAAATTTTGACCCAAGTCGCAAAAAAATGATCCCAACGTGGCTGCATTTATAATTATTTGAATAATTAATTTTAATCAAATATTTTTTATTAATTATAATTAAATTACTCTATTTTCATACAAAATAATCATGTGTATAAAATTTAAGCTCAATTGAGCGCTTTAAAGTGTATTTTATTAACGATTGAAAATTCCACCACGATAAATAAATAAATATATAGATAGTATGAGTTATGAATAGTAGAAATTGAATGACATACACCTCATGAACTTAAAGAATTTTATTTTCGGAGAACATAAAGAAAATGTCATATTCAGCCCCATCATCGAATTTTTTTTCTTCTTCATCACTGTTTTTTGCTAAAAAAGTAAATAATCTTCTTCCATTCCTCCTAAACTGTTATACATACTATTTTTAAATGACTTTTGAACTATGTCAGGTCCACTCTTGCTAAATTTTTAAACTGGTATGACACATCTTGTCTCCTCCTTTGGTAAATGTTTTTCACCTTCTAACATCCACATACTCCGCTGTCCTTTTTAATTTTCCTTGAACAGTTTATTGATACATGCACCTAAAAACTGAACTAATGGATTTAATCCTCCTGGAATAACTGTCATGTCTATGAGACGTGATCAATTTCTTTGTATTATCCATATGGGTTATGGACAAGTCACAAAGTTCTTCTGGACTTTCTGGATTCTTTAAGACACCAGGACGTTTTTGCTAAATATTTCTTATCCACAATTAAATACTATTTCCGTCCTTTATCTTTTCTTGTGAACACGAATGAATAAACCCACTTCGAAAATTATTTTCCCAAATCACCTTTTTTAATAAAAAAAAAAAATTGTCATGCGTTTCAATTTGGCACTATTATTAAACAGAGAAGCACTGATGAGAAGAGAGTTTTTCGTGACCTGTGTTGTTAATGTGAAACGTTCTTCATCATTCCACGTACATTGTTTTATTTCCCATTATATCAGTCATTACAGGTGTTTCATCCATGTATCCAATATGTGTATCCAATATCCATGTATCCAATATTAAAAAAAATTTTGCCTCCTTAGGCTAGTGACTTGCTTTTGGAATATGCGTTGATAAATTTGTGTTGTCCAAATCTTCCAGGAGCTTTTGCGAAACTTATACACTTTCCTGTGAAAAATAGACCAAGTCAAAGTTGCTTTAAAATGTTCATTATCATTTACATCTCTTTTTCCCCATTTCAAGACAAATGAATGCAAATCGTTTCTATCAATTAATGCTTTCTACAGATTTTCTGGAATCCAGTTTATGACTCTTTTTTTCTACGATAGGTCATTTTGTTACAAAGCAAATTTTATTACTTGGCGCATTAAATATTTTAGTTTTATTTTTATTTATTTTTGTTTTCTTTTACTTACTTTTGTTTTCATGAGCCCCTTTGATGTTATGTGGTTTCCATTTCTCTTTGCAAATTGAACCACTTTCCATCTAAAACCAGCAAAGTACTGCTTCAAACATTTTTTTCCATGTTTACTACTAAAAGAACGCTACATCAGCTGTATTTCAACTAAATAAATCAAGATTTACTAAAGTCTTCAACATCGAAGAAAACGAAAATTCTGAGTTTCAATTATTTGTGAATTTTCTTATTCATTCGGTCTTGCCCAAAATTGTGTGTCCCCTGTGACGTCGTGAATAGGTAACGTTCAAACAATTTGTCACAGCCTAATTTTGAAATAATAGAATTATTTATTTGCTCAACAAATTACTTATCATTGAAGCAATAAAGTACAGTTTATAAGCCAAGCTGGTGTATTCAGTTTATATCATGGGATATCAAACATTTCAATCCTATATCCGAAGGGCACTTGCTCTTCTCTCTAAGACGTTGTTTCCAGTTCTCCAACGCTACTGGCGTTCATGGTTTCTTCTTTCGTCCGAAAAAAATCTCCTTGGGACTCCGAATCCAATCTCGGCTGGTCTCTGCTCTCTCCAAGTCTCTGGCCAAGTATCTCCTCTATCTTGCATCCAGTCTCTATCTCCCTTATTCCTGAAAAAAACCCTTTTAAGCCCCAGGGGCGGGTCCACAACACGCCCCTCGTCCCTTATTATTGGCAGTCCACCAAAATCTGCCCATGGCCCTGGGTCTCATTAGTGTCCTTTTTGGGCGGAACACACAAATATACTCCCACCCCGTCTGGAATCTAATGGTGCCAGGATAGTCCAACATCTGGACACATTTGTCCATTACACCCTTTTGTCTCAATCAATTATCTCGTAGATCTTCAAGGCGTCAGACTCGTTGGGTAGACATGCTTCGTCTTTTGTCAACCGGTGGGAACTACCTTGTCCATTCTGACTTCCAGTCAGAGGGTCGACGCGTTTTCTAGGCCAAATAATAAACAATGACCCATCGTCACGTGCATTGGTCTCTTAGCCACCTGCTCTGAGCCATAAAACTTGGCGTGAATAGAAGAATGGGGTACATACTAAGTAAAATCGCTACACCCCTATTCCCGAAAACCTAGAAAAAATATTATTGTACACATTTGCATTGAATACGACCCACCCTGTTAACAGAATTATTTATTCTTGCAAATATTTCTCTCTTTTATCTCCCTTTTATCGCTTGCCAATTCAATTCAGTATACTATTGTTCAAAAGTTGAAAAAAAATCCTTCTAATTAATAATTTTAAATAGTTAGAGCACCTCATATGAATACTTCCCGTTCCTTTATAAAGAAAAATATATGTATTATATACGAGGATTACACCTAAATTACAAAAAGATGCTTACAATTATCGGGGTGCTTGGTATATGTTGGAATATATGTGGTAATTTTTCACATTGGGATATTTCCTTTTATAAAACTATATTAGTAATTCGTTCTCTTTCACATATAATATTATAGTAAAAATGTTTTATTTAATTTTGCATTGTTTTTTATCATTAGAAAATAATTTGATGTCGCATTTTTAGCAAAAAAAAAACTTACGTGATAAATCATTTTTTACTAGAACAAAATTTCTCTAAAATTCAACAATATTTTCTTCCTTTAAGAATTTATTTTAGATTGATAGAATGAATTACGTTTCATACCTAAGGATTATTGTAATATGTTATCCTAGTGTTAATCTGGTAATATTCTTTTTTTTTTATTTCGCAAGTGAAAGTTTCCAACCTCATTCTGAGGCTCCTTCTGAATGGGTTTTGGTCACATCTCTTACGACTAACATCAAATTTTTCTTCATCTCTGCGGTTTTCAAGGCTTATCTAGGAATTTCAGAAACCAAAGAAATAAGCTCGCGATCATTGTTTACGAAAATATGATAAACACATGCTGCAGTACCAATAAATCAGGGGGAGTAATCTTTATTTTTTTTCTTCCGAAATGGCGCTATCTTTTTCTTTGTATATGAATTTCTTTATCCATGTATGTGTATTTTCTTTGAATGTTTGTATTTTGTTCGTTATTCTGCTTTTGTTTTTTAATTTAATTGAATAATTTAAAAAAGAAATATCGATGTGTTTCTAGACAGAAGTTTTGGGGCACTAAAATATTTTAGGTAGTCTCTTCTATAATAAAGTATCTGTTTTTTAAATGGTACAAAATATTTCACACATATTGTAATAGACTGTGTTAATACGAAAAAAAAATAATTAAATTAGATTTATCTCTTTCAAGTTGTATTTTTTTAAGAAAATCATCACTTTTATCATATAAAATTTGCTAAAACATTTAAAATTCTAAATTAACATTATTTTGCAGCAATCAGTCGTTCATATTTAAATATTCGAAAAAGAACTACACAATACTTTTTTAAAAATATGTTTCATTTACTGTTCAATACTTTTTAAGAATTCATCACAAATTATTTAACTTACATGTAAGAATAAATTTTTAGAAGCTACATATTCTGAGCAATAAAACTAAACAATATATATATATATATATATATATATATATATATATATATATATATATATATATATATATATATATATATATATATATGTTCTTCGATTTTCCCTAATTAAGATCATTTTTTTTAAAATTTAAATATATTTCTTTATAAAGTATTAATCCGCTTATAATAAAATTCTAAATATTTGCTACAGAAAAATGATATGAATTATAAAAGAATAGGGAATCATACAGACAATATTGGATAAAATACAGATCATTATTGGATTATTGGTTCCATTTTACTTTATGTTATTTTGCTTAGTGATTCTCTACTTAATGTTATATGTTGTTTAATGTCTAATATAGCTTTATGTATCATTTTACTTAATGTGTTACTTTACTTAAATCTACATTTTGAGAATCCCCAAAAGTTTAAATTTACATAATCGTTATTTTTAAGGAAAAATATATATAGAAAAGTCTCTCATTTACGAACATGACTGCGATAGACTAGTGGTTATGATCACACGAACTTGTGGCTGGAAAGTCAAGAGTTCGAGTCCTGGTACCCCTGAAAACCCCCCACGTAAAATTGGCTCAAAATCTATCAAGCCCCGATATTTTACCTTTTGTGTGGTAATTAAGAGAGGGGGATGGCAGCTCAGGTGTTGTCATTGTCCTTTGACCGAGGTTCAAAATTCCGTCGACGATAGACCTCGTGCTAATTTATAGTTATTTTTTTATCTGGTATATGTAATTCTATTTCACACGCTGATACAATCCTAAAGATTGAATATGTTGAGAAATTAATAGTTAGTTATAAGTTTTAAGGTTATGTATTTTTTATTTATTTTGATGGCTGGATTGTAAAGAAAAAAAATTGTTCTTATCTAAAACAAAATCTACGATATTAATTTAACAATGATAAATATTATAAAATATACTGTCTATGATTTGTCAAAAAGGGTTAAGGTTTTTTTAAATAACGTATGACCCCCTACCTTATTAAGTTAATAACGTTTAAAAAATATTTTTCAATCATATAAACTTCATGGAGAACTTAAGGTCCATTTTATCAATGGATTTAAAAGGAAGAAATGGACTACTTATACATAGCCAAAGGCAATTGCCTAACGTTATGAACTACAGATATTATATTAAATATCGAAACAATTGTTCAGTTTTTGTAATGTAATATATATTTTTTAAATTAATACACAGTGTTCATTAAACGTAAGCAATATATTGTAGAGGTTTTTTTTTAGTTGCTTATTGGAAATCGAAAGCATATTAGTAAATAAAGGGTGTTTTTTTAGAGGTATAGAACTTTAAATTGCAATAAAACAACGAAGTATTACTCGATTGACATGAATCTTTTTTATTCGAAAGATAATCTTGTGGCATTACATTTTAATCATGATTTCTGGCATATGACTGCCACGGCTGGCTCGGAAGTAGTCCAATCTGGACGTCCAATTTTCGACGACTTTTTCCAACATTTGTGGCCGTATATCGGCAATAACACGGCGAATGTTGTCTTCCAAATGGTCAAGCGTTTGTGGCTTATCCGCATAGACCAATGGCTTTACATAGCCCCACAGAAAATAGTCTAGCGGTGTTAAATCACAAGATCTTGGAGGCCAATTCACAGGTCCAAAACGTGAAATTAGGCGGTCACCAAACGTGTCTTTCAATAAATCGATTGTGGCACGAGCTGTGTGACATGTTGCGCCGTCTTGTTGGAACCACAGCTCCTGGACATCATGATTGTTCAATTCAGGAATGAAAAAGTTAGTAATCGTGGCTCTATACCGATCACCATTGACTGTAACGTTGTGGCCCTCATCGTTTTTGAAGAAGGATTCCACCAGCCTATAAAGCGCACCAAACAGCCAGTTTTTCTGGATGTGACGGTGTTTCAGCATACACTTGTGGATTAGCTTTACTCCAAATGCGGCAGTTTTGTTTGTTGACGGAGCCATTCAACCAGAAGTGCGCTTCATTGCTAAACAAAATTTGCTTATGAAAATCGGGAACAACGACAATCTCGTTTTGGGCCCATTCGACGAATCTACGCCTTGCTTGATCGTTTTGATGAATTGCCAAACCAAACTGAGAATAAATCACTTGACAGCTGTTAAATCCGTCGCCATCTTGGAAAGTAATGCCAACTTAAACTTCTATACCTGAAAAAAAACACTCTTTACTATACACTCAAAGGAATATATTACTATGCAACTTTTATGTACCTTTTATAAAAATAAAAATGTTAACCTAACTGAATTAATAAAAATTTTCCCCCTTTTAGTTTTCTATTATTTTTTTATGTTCGTCATACCTAATTATGTTTTAGTTATTACTCTCTTTTTGTGTATATTAAATGTTTGCAATAAATTTGCAACTGCAAAATAACGCATGCATTCAGAAAGCATAAGAGTATACTTTCGCCATAGCACTGACATTTTCCAACTTTGTAACTGCCATACAAACTATTTAAAAAATATATGAGAGTTTATTTACAAGATAACTTCCCCCTCTTGAACATCTTTTATACTCTCCCACAGGCTGGTATTGTAAGTACATAACACTATTTAAGTCTCTTAGCAGATCAATATCATCTAACCGTACGCTTGAATACTTTCCAGAAATAGACACTAGAGGGAGCTGCTGAATGTTTTTGGAATGGATAGTAAAAAACATAGGGAAAAAAAGGAAATGTTCTTTTAAGTTGCCTCTAGGACATATCCAAAAAGGGAAGAAAAAAAAGTGGTATGGGAAACCAACCCCAAACAGAGTGGGAAAAGTGGGGGAGTGCAGTTTCCACCAAAGGGAAGTTTTATAATTTATTTTGGACCAAAAAACTACTAAAAGTCTTCTTTTCAAAAAGCAAAAAGAACAAATTTTCTTTTGAGGTATTAGCTTTTTTTTTTCATCTTTTATGTTCATATTAGGGAGAAATAAGTATTTGATGTAAAACTTCCTTTCGCTTCGCTTTCCTTTCTGATCACAGAGAGTACGTTGCCGGTATAGATTTCTCTCTAAGTTGCATTTCGTGATTATATATTTATACGTATATCCCTTCCTATATACATGGATTTTAAAATATTTCTACTTTCCTACTAAACATTTACTGGAAACAACTAAAATGTTTTTCGCAGAAATTTTTCAGAAAATATGTGGACAGAAAATGTAAATGATCCGTCTTCCTCTATTAATTATCCATATAAAATGTTTACTTATGAAATTCTTCCTTTAATATACCGTAAAAACTGGCGTATAAAGCGCACCCATATTTTCACAAGCTGCATTTTTAAATTTTTTAAATATATTCGCCGTATAACTAGCACCTCCTTTTTTTACGAAGAAATCTGAAACATTTGTATATATTGCTCTTATGTTTTGAAGTCACTTATTCGAGGTATTATTCCAAGTTTTTGAAAAAATAGTATACTTCTAGAACTACATCTCTTTTACTTCGTAAAGCAAGTCATTTATGTTAAATAAACGGTATTTCGATACAAACAGAGGTAATTTTTTTATGTTCATCTCTTTTGTTATTTTTAAAGCTATCGTTTTTATACCCGGCGTATAACGCGCAACCTTAAATTTCCTTCTTATTTTTTGTGTTAAAAAAGTGCGCGTTATACACCGGATTTTACGGTAATTTAATTATGAGATTAATTAAATTGGAAGATTTTATCAAATGATCAATTACTTTAATTGTCGACTTCCCCAAAGAACTGAATAAATACACACACACATAAAAATGAAATATTTCAATAGCATCAAAGTAAGAAAGAATTTTTAAAGATTTTTTTCAAGTATATAAAATAAATATTAATATAAGATTACATTTAGATCGAATTTTATAATGATCTAGTTAAAATAAGGTATTTTGGAGCATTTTAACTGCTTATCTCCTTAACCGCACTCCTGTACAAACCTACCTACACCAGTATTTGAAATTATTTCCTTGAATCAGCAGAAAGACAATTTTAAGCATTAATTATTGTTTATTTGATTTAATTATTATACTTAAAAATACTTTTGGTACTCGTTTCATCAGTGTTTACCATCTGTATTTCTAAAAATAGTTAGATCAATCATATTTAAAAAAAAATTGATAAAAGCATTAATAAAATAAGCTTTTATTAATACATTTTCTTTATTATCAAAATGAAGAAACATGAAAAAATAAAAGTTTAAATTTTATGAGTTAGACAAAAGAAAATAAGTTTCAAAATATAATATATTATTTTAAAATGTATAATTTAATTCACTTATAGGAAATGTATTTCTTAAACCGATGAACAGTGTTTATTAATATACTTTTGAAAGAAGTATTAAAATACATATATTTTAATGATGCAAGTTACTTTATCTTATTAAAAAATATTCAAAATTTTACGATGAGCCATGTTTTACTCTTTGTTAGATAACAATTTACGTTAAGCAAGGCAAGAAAAGCACGTGCTCATCATTAAATTCAGAGTAAATTTTCATGTTAATAGTTCAATGTAACTATTTCAGGAATTAATGTTTCTTTGTATCAAGTTTTACAGTCTCTTCCATTTATCGACACTTAAAGGACTTTCAGTAGTCATTAAGTAACAAGAGTAGAGAGTGTTTTTTCATCTGAATCCATTACATGAGACTTGTAAATGAAATCGTCCATTTTTAGAAACTAAATTCCTCACTTGTGGATTAAAAATGACAAGAAACCGAAGTCTTGTGTATTAACGAAGTAACTTGTTATTTACCAATTGTATTTTCTGATTCTATGATGTTTTCCATGCTCATTGAAGAATCAATTATGACTTCAAGCAAGTGAAAAAATAATTGATGTTTTTGTATGTAAAATACTTCACATGTTTAGTTATCTCATTTCGATATCAAACGTTCCAAAAATTTGATTGCAAAGAATCAAGATATTATTCAACCTAGGAGGGAATTTTTTTTTCCTGCATAGAAAGTAATTCATTTGAAAACGCTCTAAAATAATTATGCGAAATCTTAGAAATTTAATAAAAATTTACTGCATCAAAGCGTAGAATCTAATACCATAAAAACGCAATGTAGAGCAATGGCATTTTTCATATTTAAGCCTAATTATTTTTGAATTTTTTTTTCTTTTTTAGTAATAATCGACACGGATTGCAAATTCAAAATAAATAAACATTTGTTCGATTTCAGAATACCGTATATTTAAATAAAATAACCTAACTTAATAAGGTTAAAATATTAAAAATTTTATGAAATGAATCAATAATAAAGTTTTAGAATTCGTCAATTTATACCTTAGATATAAGAGATTTATGGATTCATAACAACATACATAACTATAAAACAATTATGGAAATTATTAACGAGTTTTATCACACATTAATTAATAAATTATATAACCTAAAATAAAGTAACTAACGCAAAAAAAAATGCCAAAACCTTTAAATTAAAATTTTTGAGGAAATATATTATTATACATAGTAATTAATAAAAATTAAAACCAAAGTAAACTATATAAAATTTAGACTTATTAAATTTTATGTTAACTTTGGAAAATGAGATTATTGAAGATTTAAAAGAAATAGGACAATCAACTTACTCACCATATTTATCAATTTGTTGAAAATTTCAGCTCTGTAATTTAAACTGAAGACATTATTCTTTAAATAAATATGTATTATTTATATATTTCTTTATTTTGAAACAAAGAAATTATTTTTTTATACACACAGCACATTTCCATTTCAGAACATTTAAACGAAAATAAATGTCACGGTTGAGATCTTAAAAATTGTTGCCTGAAGTTATTTGAGTGTTGCCACTTACCACATACACACGTAAGCAACTCTACAAGTCTTGATGCAATATGGACCATATCCCCTGCAGATACTCAACGAAATGTTGAGGATGAGGATAAGAAAAGTACGCTCCACTTCCTGACTCCGTGATAACGTATTCCATTACACGTTTTCGTACCCGGGAGATAGTGTCGAGAAAACTTTCACTAAATTGTGTTTCCTCCGTTTCCCCAGCCCGAATTCTATCCCATAACAAACCATTCTTACCTCCAAAATCGCTGCCATCAAAATCACATTCGGCTTCGAGGGTCACCACTACTGCGTGGAAAAAGTTTCTTCAAGCAGTGTAAATGAATAGTATATTTTCTGTATTCGTATGTTAAAGCTCCAGGAGAGACGTCTTATTTTCTTTAAATAAGATAGTAGTAAGTGTTGTACTTACTACAAGATTCATAAAAGTTAAAATGGTATTTAAAAGTTTAAGAAGTAAAACGAAAATCCAGAAAAGTTTAGATATAACTGTTATGTTGGATCTAGCTTTATGATTATATATTCAGCATTATGCTGAGAGATAAAAATATTTTGAAACTCATTTTAACGTGTTTACTTGTATTGCCTTTAATAGTAATGTAATATAATGTGCAATTCTATAAAAGTTAAGATAATACATTCTTCTACTTTTTAACGACGTTACATTATATAAGTAAAGTTATAATTTTCCAAACTGTTTTTAATTATATATGTGAAGGAATCAAATGTTTACACTTATTCCCACTTTCTCTTTTAGCTCTCGATATGTATGGATATTTAATGGAAACGTATTTGCAATCCACGAATATAACTTTTTCATATATATTCACCGAATAATACTTTTTTTTTGTAATATTAAGATGTTTTGTAAATCTGAAATCAAGACGTGAAGTATACTTTTTCTTACGAAACACGATAAGTATCATTTGATAATTATAAAAGGTGCTTTTAAAAATCTTGGGAAAGAAACCTCAGAGTAAGACGCATCTATTTAAAGAGAAGTAATCAAGAAATTACACAAGTAGAGAAAAAAAAATGTATCCTTATTACAAATGGGTTTTTTTCTAAACTTTTGTGCCTAGAAAATTGGTTCCAATATATACTGTCGAGCCAAAACATTAAGGACACCTCCACATTTTTCATTGAACTCGTTTGGATGACGAGGAGGTCACGCGATTAAGACAAAATGCTGCTACAGGAGAAGATAAGCCATCATTCTTGCACTTAGTTTTGTGAGTGAAGGAAACGGCAATTGGTCTAAGCGAATTTGAAAGACAGCAGATTGGAATAGCCTGAAGACTTGGAACGAGTATCTTCAAAGCAGCATGACTGGTAGGTTGTTCGTGCTGCACTGTTTTTAGTATTTATGTAAGATGGATAAATAAAGGTGAAACCTAAATAAACCTAAACGGGTAAGCAAAAGTGTAGACACCTAGCTGTTGGACGTCTAAGCATCATCAAAGAAAAATGACGTCGGAAATTATCCCACCTGGTAAAGCAAAATAGGCACCAGACAGTGACTCAACTGACAACTCAATAAAATGCAGATCCAAGTGTGAGTATTTTGAAACATACAGTTTAATGGACACCACTGGATACATATGGAACTGTGCAAAAGACGTCCCGCTCGTGGATCTTTGTTGACAAAACGTCATTGCCAGCTACGGCTAGAGTGGACTCAGAAACATTGAGACTTGACTATAAATAAGTGTAAGAAATTTCCTGGATGGATGGATTGCGAATTCTCATTCATCACATTGATGGATGTGTCAGGATGCACCTTCTTCTCCTGGCGGATAATTGCTCCCTCCATGTGTACAGACTAGTAATGACGGTATTATGCTTTGGAGAACGTTCTCATGGGTGACTCTGGGTACGTTTGTTCTCGTAGAAGAGACTATGAAAGAATTGTTGTCCATCTGAGCATAATTGCGGATCAGTGTCAACTTTATTCCTTCACCTTATTAGTGCATCTATTTTCCCAACTGAAAATGAAATCCAGCAGGATAGCGTCCTATGTTAAAATGCTAGAATTGTTTTAGAAGGATTCGAGAAGCATGAAGAAAAATTCCAATACCTCGACTATCTAACTCAGCGGATATTAATCTAATAGGGATCATTTGGGTTTTTATTGAAAAACAACTGAGATATATAAAATATCTTTATGTCGGAATATATATCGACTCTACGAGACTAATGCTAAGACAATTGATACAACATGTCTCCATTTATCAACAAAAAACTTGTGGTATCCCTATTACGGCAAGTTGCTGCTGTTTTGAGGATAGAAAGTGGTGCAACGTATTATTGTGTAAGAGTACATTATGTTTTGGCTCTTTGGTATATATGTAGATATTTTTTCTTTGAGATATGAGTAACAGTTATGTTAAAATTATGGAATGAACTATTTTTAATCATGAAATAAGGTAAAATATAAATCGTTAATATGCTATTATTCAATCTGCAGCATAATAATTCTCTTTAATATTAATGTAGTCCTCTTTATGTAAAATAATGATTTATTCCTTAAGGCTAACTATTTTTATCAGTATTAAACGCATCTAAATATTTGCTGTAATCCTTGGTTTTATAAGATTTTATATTAAATATCTAAATTAGTTTGTTCTAGTTCACATCTTAAAACCGTCTAATTTGTCACTAAAAGGCATAAATAAACCCAAAAATCAAAGTAAATATTTTTTTATAAAGATTTGGAAAGAACACGATGAAATAGGAAAATTGATTCTTTCTAAATTTATTTTTAATCTTCTCGTTTATTATTTCTGTTATTTTGATTTAAAAACTTCTAATAATCTCGAAACTTTTAAATTATATTTTAAAAATTTACAAACCTAAGAAACATAAAATATACTACAATCTACGATAGTGCAATATAGAAGTTTATTTAAATCATAGCTTCAGTATCCAGAAAATCAAATGGAAATTGAATTCTCTCCACTGGAAACGCATCTAGAACAATCATATCCCCAACACAAACCCAAATCCTCTTAAATTCTTCTGACTGGAAAACACATCTGTCCAGTCCTCCCACTCTTTTAGGTCACTTTTCTTCCCTTTTTCACAAAATAAATTGTGAACTGCTTTTTCTTTGTGAATCCCTTAGCATACGAAGCAGTTTCGAAAAACATCCAAGCGATATTTTTTTAGGATAAACTATTTCGTTTGTAAAACTTTTTATAGTCCTTATTGTTAAAGTAATGAAATTGCTGTACCAAAACACAGTCTTTTTATATTTACATTGTCCAAATAATGTGTCAACAGTGTTAACGAGGTAATGATAATAAAATTGTAACCGTCATTGTGTTTTGATGGAGTTTGAGCTAAAGTTATCAGGATACTAAATACTTGCTGAGTAGAGAGGTTATGCATGAACATTCTGACGAATCTAAACGTATTTACTGTTATGGCGTGCTGAAATTTGGTGAGTTGAAAGTCAGCAGAGGTGACGTCCTTGTCACTTGACCATGGCTCAAAATAACGAGATCTTTTGGCGATAACATTAGTGTTGCTTCTAAGCACTGGCGTAGATAGTCCTGAGGAAGGCCCGTATCAAAATTCCTTCGGGGCCCCTTTTTTAAAAATAAATAAAAATGATTACATTTACAAAATTATTAGAATGCGTCGAAAAAATTACACATAGATTTAAGTAAAAAAAACACTTTGTCAATTAAAAATTAGGTACTTTTGAGTTTTAGGTAATTTTCTCGATTTCTTTTTCAGCAAATTCGTTTATGATAATATCCATAGAAGAAGAGGATTTTAGTTTTTGCAGCTCTTCAATTTCTATCGACAATATTGCTAAGTCTGATAACCGGTCTTGTCCTATGGAAGTTCTAAGACAGTTTTTAATCATTTTTAGTTTAGAAAAGCTTCTCAAAATCTGTTTCAAATATTGTGTCTTAGAGCAACCCGAGAACATTTTGCCGCAGCATTTTCTCAACAGGAAAAAAAATTAATGAAAACAAAGTAAAAAACTTTTAAGCTATGTCAACTAAGTTTAAAAACAAATATTAGTCTTGAAATCCATCTTGGTTAAGTAACTAATATTTGAACTCGAAAAACTCAAAACATAAACAGAAATGATTTTAGTAGTGAAAATTAAAGTTACTAACCTTTCAATATGAAAGAATTGATTGTGTTAAAAAATATTTTTAATTAATTTCTGAAGAATCGAGAAAAGCTTTAAAGTGAAACCAAAACTAAAACATAAATACAGTAAACTTCAAATATCTTAAAAACTGATATTGGTTATCATATCTTAAATTTAGGAACATGCTCCCCAATTGTAAAAACCGCAGGGAAATGAAATAAATAAAAGAAAAATGGATTTTTGTCATTTTTTAAAGTACTGTGTAGTCTTAACTTTTGTTCTACTTTTTGCTTTAATCATCAAAATATTTGAACACAAGTACCAACCATAAAAATTTAATTTTTTTAGATTCTCTCCATGGGAAATTCCTGTTATTAAGAAAAAAGGAAAATAGCTTTAAGTGATTTGAGAAGTATAAATTTCTTCTATATTATAATACTGATTTTCTTTTAATAAAAAAAAGTCTTTAAAACACTGCACAATAATATCCCCAACTAGATGCCTTCTTCAAGCCCTTATGATTTTGAGCAATTTTATATAAAAATAGACCAACTTTATTTTACACGAGTCTTTTATATACAATTTTAAAATTACAGGATTATTTTCCATTTTGATTAATTTACACTGAAACGGTTCAGGTTTTCATTGCTCTTGGAAAGTGGGAATACCAAGTTCAATACCAAGACAGCTGTATAAATAAAAAAAAGTTTCTCTGAGAAAAAAATGAAAACCGCAATATATTTCTGAAAAGTCAGTTCATTTTCTCAAAATGCTATAATAAATTGAGAACCTTTATTGGATTTCAACATTGCAGATATGATAGGTCTTGAAACTGAAGATAGCGATTTTTAACTATCTCAAGTACATACAAATGCCTTATATGCAAATGTAGAGGCGAATAATTTATTATTATTTCAAATATCATCATATATTGTCCTTTGTTGAAACAATATGTACGCACTCTTGATTTTATTTTAATTACTGATCCGTTCAGAGCCATGATAAATGTATGTAATTTTTAAAATACGTTCTCTTGATATTATATTACATGGCTTAAAAGAACTTGGAATGTAACTCCTTTTTTACCATGCAAATATAGTATCTACTTTGCGTGTTTTTACGCGGCGTTTCATATAATGTTTCAACCGTGTAAGATTGAAGTCGGATTAATAATGAACTCTTTTATACAAAGTAAGGAAATAATGAAAAAAATCTTACCTTTACAATTCAAATAAGTTTGACGAGTTGATTGTTGAAATAAAAAAGAAAATCTTGGAAATTACTTTGTAACGTTTTCCTTGTTGCTGTTTTTTTTTAATTTTGAGTTTTAAGACACCACTAGGGTATGATCTATTATCGCCCATATTTTGAACAGTCCACTATTCAAAGAATCACAACGAAAGAAACAGAAATAACAGAGTGAAAGGAAAAGCTTAATTTAAGGCGACATTGTACTTTTAAAATCCTCAAAATACTGCTATAATTTTTTATTGGCCCATACGACACCTCGAATCATTATAAGTATGCTGTAAAATCCTCAAACTTTATCTGCATCTTTTATCAAGTTAAACAATACCTATAACTTTTGATGCTGGACAACAGACTAAACAAAACTGCCATACCCACTTTTCAGATAATCTGCTAGAAAAGTGCCTGATAAAAAATGAATGAACTATTTTTTTACCGCTCGCAAATGGGACTATGATGGTAATTATTGCACTATGATTAAATATATTATAAATTAAATAAATTTACATCCATTTCAGAAGGTGAAAATAATAAACATTTTTATTCAGCGCTCACTCAGTTACAATATATTACATTTCTACTAACTGGTTTTACAGTTCTGAAGCAACTCATTAAATCCATCATCAGATTCTTCTTTCATTGCCCGATGTAACAGGATAAAAAACTGCTAATCTGAAAACTATAGACATTAATTATTTCTCTGACAAATGGAACTAAAAATCTACTCCCAACGAAGTTATCGTTGAAAAAAAGAGGAATAACATACCCAAACTCATCTGCCTTCTTCGTCCATCAACACCTGTTACTACAAGACTAAAATACTATGTAGAATTATATTGCAGTAACAAAGCATTTCAAGTCGCTTTTCCGATTCTATATCACTTCTTATTTATCATTATTTTGAGTAAAACGACATCTGCTTTTAAAGATTTTTTATAATTCGAACAAAGCTGTTAAGTTCATGGAAAAATTTTAACCGGACTTCCGGTAGCTTGGGGGCCCCGTATCATTGATACGGCTGATACGGTTGTAGCTACGCCCCTGCTTCTAAGTAAAAATTTAAGAAACAATGAATTAAAAGCGAAAATAATAGAGTGCAATTTAGACTAAACGTAATGGCTTTAACCTCTTAAACTGTCAATTGTTTTACCAGAATGTTTCAAATAATGACACATTTTTAATTGGATATAACTAAGCACAATACTTATATAACAGAATTTGAAAATGGAAGAATTTAATTTTTATTTTCAAATCGTGTATGATAATAAAATGATGAAAAATATTATTCATCACATTTGGGAGAAAAATTTCGTCTAACACTCATATAATTTTTGAAAAAAGGCAGACTTTACACTGAATGAAAAATAATATAAGCGTACAATTTATCTGTAATAATATCATTCGTAATAGCATGAACTTAAACAATTAACGACTAAATTAGTAAAGTAAACCAGAATTTTTTTTGAAAATACTGTACTTGAAAGAAAATACATTTTAAAAAGTGTCCATATATTTGCATTTGCTTGGTAAATCTACATTAGTAATTAAATTTAACTTATTAACTCAAAATTTTGAAATCTTTAAATAAATATTACTCACACATTTTGAGAACGTATAAAAGAAATATTACACTGAAATTTGAAATTAAAACATCGGCTATTCTATAAAATATAAGCATTTAAAAAGTTATTTATACTCCATATACACAGAAGATAGATTTACATATTTTTTCACTGTATGCTCAATAAAATATAGGATAACTTACATAAACAAATCTAGTTGGATATCGGAAAAAATTCAGAAAAACATTTGCATTGTATGTGGATATATAATGCTCTCCGAAAGTAAATGGATTATAAAAGATCGTCAATGTAAAATTTTTAATAACAAATCATAGGATAGTTCAAGAGTATACGTAAAAATTACTAAAAATAAAAATGCTAAAGATACATGTATATTTATAAAAAAGTATATATCATAAGTTATATTCCATTATAGAATCTGAATGTTATAGAAAATGTTAAATGTGTGTGTCGTAAAATCGAGTAACTCCTATTCATAATGAACTAAAAACAGAATTTAATTTTGATATGTACTTGTATTCTTTTATAAATAGCATTACAAATTTAGAAAAATCTCCAAGCTGCTCGGGATTTGGGTCGAAATTATATATATATTATTTTGTTAGATATAAATATTTTGACACGTTTTTTTAATAATGTAATGCAATTTATGTGATGCGCTTTATCAAATTTATTAAAATTTCGTACACTCCAAAGCGAAGCATCAAGAAGGAATTATCTGGAAAAATTGGTAGATGATGTGTACATATATTTAAAGGAAATGATAACAATAACTTCAGAATGAAATATTGTACTCAAGAAATACACAGCCGAAATAATAATAATAAAAAAAAGATAGTAAGCTGGTCCATCTTTAACCCTGTTATCCAAAGAATTATTGACATGTAAAGTAAGAGGTTGTTGTCTTGTGCAATTATTTTCCATAAATGTTTCAGTTAAAGTGTTAAAGTAGCGCAGTAGGAGGTACCTAATCATCTGAGCCGAACATGCTCAAATGAATCATTTAAATTTTTAAAAATTTACACTATACTGACATTCGATCGTAAGCAGATCGTGAAACTACCTTCTTAAAAACTATATACTACTAGAGTTAAAAAGTCCCCGGAATTGTCCCCCACATTCACGCAGGTGATCGTTGGAGGGGAAATATCTGTTTCGGGGGTTGGCAGCACTAGTAAGGAAACCACGCAGCTATCTTGAATTCATTTTCTGTACTGATTGTATTAGATGCAGATGATTTCTGACAAATCGAACTTTTCATTCGTCGGAGTTTGAAACGTCGTCTTTAGAACAGAGTGCAAACATCAAATTCTGTGTTTTTCTCCAGAATTCACCTGAGACGCTTGCGATGTCGAAGAAAGCATGCAGAAATGATTCCAGCACCGGCGGAACTTTATCTGTTTCCATGACTGAAGATGAAATTGAAGACATCATTTGTGTAGATTCAGATTAGGAAATTTAAAATGAGACGAAGTGATTGAAGTACCTTTCAAAAAATAGGATTGTTTTCAGGAGGTTTTGAACAATTATACGAACGCTGGAACAAGTGTGTGGTAGCAGAAGAGAGGTACTTAGAAGACCAATAAAATTAAATTATTGTTCTATGTTTTAATAATTTGTAATTGACATTAAAATGCTTTGCCTATATTATTTCTATCGATAATTATAGAAAAATGATTTTGTGTACTTCTTTCTCAATCTTGAGTTTCTTAAAATGTATGTGTGTTTGTATTTATAAAGGAAAAAATATTCAATCACTCTTCACTATATCTGAGGAACTATTAGACCTACAGACTTGAAGTTTGGAAGGCATGCCTCTTTCATGGTGTTCTCTACTTATAATTTGCAAAAATAAATCCCAAGAGGGATTATGAAGGGTTAAAGAGCGTTATAAATAAAAAATATTCGCATTTTTAACTATTAAACCAACTGACTTGAAAAATTTAGTAGGCATAATCCTTTTACAGCGTAGATATCCGCTAAGAATGGATTTTGCGCAAATTGACGCAAGATAGATTGTGAAGGGCTAAAGGGTGTTGTTGATAAGAGTATTCCCATTTTTGAACTACTTAGACTCACACACTAGAAAAGTAGGTATATTCCTTTTATTGAGTAGAGATCCGCTACGAAAGGAGTTTTGAAAAATCGTCTCCAAAGCAGTTTCAAGGTGTTAAGGGGAGCTATAGATAAAATTTCTGTTTTTGAACTGTTAGATCCACTTACTGGAAATTTGGTCAACATGTTTCTTTTATAGAATAAAGATCCACCAAACAACGGATGCAACGAAAATCGACTCCTATGGGGGAGGAGTTAGGAGGGTTACTGGGCATATAGATAAAGAAGAATTGCCGTTTTCGAACTGCTGAACCTATGGTAATGATATATCATCTACATGTTTCTTTTGCTGAGTTGAAATCCGTTACGAAGAGATCTATCGGAAATCGCCCCTCGAAGATGGTTACGGGCATATTGATAAAAAAAATTCCGATCTTGAACTATTAAACTTATACTTGAAAAAAAGCCAGGACATTTATTTTGTTGAGTAAAGACCCACTAAAAATGGGTTTTGCGGAAATACACTTAGAAAGAATGAGCTGCGTAAAGATAAGGATCGTAAAAGATAATTTCACCGTAATTCTGGAAATTCATGTCATATCCTGGAAAAGAATTGGAAAACATTGGAAAAGAATTTCACCAATATGTGGAACGTTTAATTCTAGGAGAGATATCAATAATTTATATTATATGCATACACATAAGTAAAGATATTTATAAAACATCGTGAAGTACCCGAAGAAGCGAGAGAAAGGCTAGTGTTAACTTGTATCCGTTTATTCGTATATAACATACGAACATAAAATTCTCCCTCTATAAATAAGTGAGTTAGGTATATAGTTATATATATATATATATATATATATATATATATATATATATTTATATAATAGAAAGTTTTCTTTTCGATCTCTAGAAATAAATATTATAATCATATGCTCTGAATTGTATCCAGTATATTTATTTTTTTGGTACTTTTCTAAAGAAAATATATTTCGTTTCACAGGAAATGGGTAAGAGGATTTAAAGGAGACGACATGTTATCAATAGTTCAACTAAAAATAAGCCCTGATGACTAAGAATAAATGACTTAAGAATTGCCCGAGTTGGCATCCCACTACTTTTCAAAAGTTCCATTTTAAAAACTCTTAGATGTTTCAGTGATACAACTGAGTCAGCAAATGGAGGCATAGCTTATTTTCATTTTTCATCGAAAGGAGATTTTCGTGCCTGTTCCGACTCTGGCAAATCCTCTTAACAGACAGACATTTCAAGAATTAAGAGTTAGCACAATTTGCAGGCAGACTTTTTCATTGCGTAAAGTAACTTTAAAATTGAAATTTTCTTTACACTTTGCTCAAAAATTAATTTCTTTTGGAATGGTACTTATATTAGAAAATAGGATCATTGTGATATGTATTTCACGCCAGTGAAATTTTTGCGTCCGTATAGTTTTAAATAATGTCGGGCATCTAAGAAGATTTCATTGTATGTTTCTTGCCTAATTTTTTTTTTTTTTTTGGTTTTGTATTAATTTATTTCTTTTCTCTATTTATCTCGTCTGCTCGAATTTACTATGCAAGTTGAAACAACAGCTGTAGATGAAAGATAAAATTGAAATATTTATATTTTTAAAAATTGATATGGAGATAAACTACACAAAAATATAAAAAAAAAATATTTCGCACCCGAAACATCTTATTTAAATTCTTATACTTAATACATGATGTGATATACAAAAATGAATACCTAATTTCGTTAACTAAAACAAATTTCTAAAGAACAATTTTTACAATATAGTAGTTTTTACTACCCATGTTTTTACATTTTTGACACAGTGTTCACACTTATTTCTTTAATATTTATTTAATTAGCTTTTGGGATGAATTTTAAGTAATCGTTTACCATAATACATATTTTATTTTCCATATTATCGAAGGCATCTAATCAATTCTTGTGTTTCCTACCCGGATAAGCTAGATACCTGTCACTCATAAAGAGTATACATATTTTACTTATAATTTTATGGATATATGCATAGTGGCATTAATTATTATTATATGCCATCACTTACGTGGTTTCATGCTTAATTTTCAGAAACATAACATAAATCTTTACATTGATATGATTTCAACACATGTTTTTTAAAACGAAATTTACTTGTGATAAAAGTTTGTACGTATTATTAATTAAACTAGGGGTGGGTAACTAACTGTCCACCAAGACAGTTAGAAAATTACGCTTTGAAACAAGATTTCTTTACCGTGCGCCTTCAAAGATTCATTTTTCATTTTTTGCTATTGGAGAAACAAAGTACATGAAAGTATTTCTTGTAATAGATCATCTACTGAATTTGAAGGACAGGGTCAAAAGAAGATGTAAGTATATTAAGAAAATTGAGTCTAAATTCAATTTGCTCTTTTATTCCATTATTGCTGGTATTGAAACAGCACTAGAGGAGCTACAGCTTGAATCTATTGACTTGAAGTCAAATCGCAGAGTGAAGGAAACGTTTAATGCTTTGAGATTGATTCTTACATATCTTTTTCAGCTGAAAAATTTCTCTCTATAAGATGAGGCTGTGAAGACAGTTGAAACAAGCAATCTCACTTCTGAATGAAAAAAATAATGTAGAAAAGTATGATAGGGTACATTTCTTTGCCTTATTGAACTAATTCTAAAATTAAATATGCTTACCACTGTGGACAATATGAAAATAGCATAACAAATAATTTAAATGAAACTGTCACTATTTTATTTAACTCATATTTATTATTTTTTATAATGAATCAAATCATTGCAAGAAGGTGCGGTCCACAGGTACCATCCGCTTTCACGCGTGAGCGAATACAAGTTGCCCACCCCTGATTTAGACTATGAGTTATTCGTTATGTAAGGCTAGATAAAATAATTTCAGTTCATGTAACACACACAACGAAAAAAACTTGATACTTATGTGTTTTACTTAACACTACTGAAATTTAAATGGAATTGGGGATAGCTTAATTGTCCTTGGCGAAACTTCATTCATTTGTTACATAATTGGGTTATTTACTAGAAAAGGTTGGTAATTAAAAGATTTTAATTAACTTTTAATAATGATGAAAAACAGAAAAAATGTTCATTAGATATTTTTTTTTTTTGCTGTTTGAAAACCTGTATCTAACGAGAAAAATTTTCGAAGCATGTAGGAAATTTATGCATTCCAGAAAAATGCCGAAAAGTTATATTTGTTTCCAATGTAATTAAGAAAAAAATTATTCATTAAATTTCCCTTATCAGGTTGATAATTAAATATTACTTGATATATACATTGATTTACATTAAAGTCTTGTACAACTTAAGGTAATTGGAAACAAACTATATACCTACAATTTATTCCTTTTCTCTCGCGTTATTTGCGAATACAAAATAATCCGTGAAAACGTTAACTCGCGATGCAAGATTTTTTTCATAGTTAAAAAATGCATAGTTAATTTATTAACTTGAAGGTAAATGAATGCTGCCTTTTCTAGTTGAGTTTTGCAACCTTGCTTATATTTTACAATCAAACAGTTGCATTACAGTAACCTTTAAACTTCACTGGGGAATTTTTTTCATTGAATGAGTTAAGTGTGAGATGCTTTCTTATTACGATTCCATCGGCCTAAATTTTATGTCCATTGTCAGTGTTTTTGATGAAACTGAACTGTGATGTTTTAATTCGTGTTTAACAATTATTAAATATTTTCAAAATTGGTGTTTCGTTTCAATATTTATCATCCCTACTTACTTAACACAAAATAACATACCATTCTAAATAAAACAGTAATATGTTTGTGAATATGAAGAACGGTGAATACTGTGGCTCTTTATTTGGCTTTCGAAAAACAATGTGTCTATTAAGAACAAAAAAACCCTTGTTTTGGTTATTTTAACTCGTTATAAGAAAATCAAAGAAACAACAGATAATACTTCCAAATCCAAGATTATGACTTCTATTACAATATTACAATTACTAAAGGCTGTGTAGATACTGGTGAAAAAATAAGAGCCGCCAAATCAGATGGAATAAAACAAGGATTTTGTAATTTTAGTCCATTAGAAAAGAAATAAAAAAGATATACAGTATAAAGTGTGATGCAAAACTATTTATCCTAATCACACCCTATTTATAGTACTAACTTCTACACTAAGTAGGATGGTGATCAAAAATGGATTTGTTAAAATCTGTTTAGTTTTTAAATAGTTTTTCGTTTTTGTTACGTTTAGCGTTAGTTTTAGGCTAATATATATACGTAATAACTTATCATTTTGAAAATACATTTTATGTTACACAACAAACGCTTAAACTAAAGTTAAAAATATTAAAAATGCATGTATTTAAAAATTACTACTTTTAACCGAAATTTAATGAGCGTGGCAAAGTATCAAGTGTGTGTCTCATTTTTTCATTACGGAATTAGGCACAAATCCTCACAGGTTGAATTTCGGTTTGTTAGCAATACATAAAATTGAGTACATATATCATTTATCTTCCTCTTCTTTTTTTTAATTTTCTCATTTCTCTCTATATAAAAAAAGATTTTGTGTGTGACACTGTATAAATTTATTTAAACATAAATTAGAGTTAATAAAAATGAGTTGCAAAAAAAGGAATTTAACTGAAGAGGAGCCTCAAGAACAATTTGCCTTGGGGTTCACTACCCCTACTCCCTACTTTCCAGTGTCTTCTCGAAAAATTCGTTTATATCGTAGATCAGTGCTTCTCAAAGTTTCAATATTTGTCACCCAATATTGAATCATAATTTTCATCGCGCCCCCTCCATACAATAACAATGTATTGAATTCAATAATACTATACTTTGACGCTAAAGCTACAATAGGACTTTAACCTCTTAAGGTATCCGACTACTTGCGACAACTTTTTTTTGAAAAAATGGAAATATGAGGATTTTTTTGTGATTTTTAGATTTATTTAGTATATTTTAAGGAAAAAAATTCTTAAAATTGAAAGCAGAAAAAAAATTTATTATTAAAATGGGAAAAAACTGGTAAAAATGTACAAAAAATTACATAAACGGAGACCGCTCTGTACAAAATTTTTATGAGAAAATTCTCAATTTTTCAATTTTGATGTATTACTTTATTATTCGTGTTTGAAATGACCTTCAGGATAAGAGATATTTCAATTTTTACAAAACCTAGAGCACTTTATCTTAGTGATTATACGAAATTGCTTAAAAAGAAAATGATTATATTCACATAAAGGACTGTAAATTTTAAAATAAAGCAGCGATTGATAAATCTGAAGATCAAAACACTTCTACTGTTATACATAACATACACAAAAAATTTCAGCAAATTATTTTCAAAACTTTTTGAGCAATCGCTGTTCCCGTTTGAACTTTTCGCAAAAAACACATTTCGAGTAAAACGCATTTTAATGTTTGTCATCTTGTGTAAAGTTATGGCATCTGCTTTTACTAAAACACTTGTAATTTTTGTTCTAGTGAATGGAAAATAAAAAACTTGGTATTTTTATTAAGCTTATATGATGGCCTATAAAATAAAATCATAAACAAAATTTGTCAATTTTTGAAAAAAATCATGATTTTAGGGTAGTTGGATACCTTAAGTACCACTGGCGTATATAAACGTCTCGCTCAGCCGAAGCGTTAATTGCACTGGGCGTATATATACGTTTTTTCGAATATTACGTTCTTTTCTGTGCACTGCTACCCATAAAATTATTCCGAAGGCTTTGGAATGCAATAAATAGACATCCACAGTCTTTGCGATGGATTTACTTATTTCAAAGAATTTGCTTATTTTTATTCCTTTTCTCCCCTCCCTCCAATAAACTTTTAATTGGCAGTAAAAGGATTAATTACAAACCGTACAAATTATGAAGATAAGTGTTAGTTTTTGTCTATAATCTTATGTAAGACAAGCCCATAGGATCATTGGTAATTATTAATGTTTCCTTAACTTAGTATTGTCGAATTAAGTACATTGTGCAGCACTGATACACTTATAAGTGCATTATATCTGAGTAAATGCGTATTTTATTTTTTATTATGTCAAAATGTATTTTATTTGTTTACTTTCAGTAAATTAATAATTTTTTAAAACTATTCTTTTGTTTTCACCTTTTCAAAATGCTCGCGCCCCCTTGTAGTGTTATCACGCCCCTCTAGGGGGCACGCCCCACAGTTTGAGAAACACTATCATAGATTGCTTACGTGATAAATTTCTCTAGCAGTTTCATGAAGCATCCATATGGTCACCTAGTCACCAAAAATGATCATCAAGTTGCCGAATTTGGTCGAATGTTGACCAAATTTGAAGAGGCACTAAACTGAATTACAAATTAAAATGTAGAAATGAAGACTTGAAATTGATTTTTTTCTACTTATAATATATTGAAAAAAATTTAGAACTACATAATACATATAAATTACAATTTCCCTATTTGTGTACAATGAGTATGAACAATTGTATGATTTGTACAATGGGGTTTGGTCCCTCTTCAAGTTGTCAGAGGGTACCCCGCCTCTCCTAATTTTTTTAAATGTATTGTTAAAAGAAATTTTTATTTATTAAATTACATCAGAAATTAAAATATTTTATGATGACCATGGATCATGATTTATCTTTTTGAATATTTGATGCTATCCAAAGACTTTGTTCTTAAGGACAAAAACAGCATAAATCTTGAGTAATAGAAGAATTGGAATTAAAGAAATACAATATAAATGGGAACAGTAGAATAATTAAGTACAAGAAAATCCACTACAATATTAAAATAACGCTACCAAGAAACAAGCTGAAAGGGAAGATAAATTAAGAAAAAAAAGGCATTTAATGATTTCTAGTTAAATAATTACAATTGAATGAAGATGTGGAACACTTTTGTTTGCTTTTTCAGTTATTTTTATGATTCCCTTTAACGCATAAATTAAAATAATTCAAAAGCTAAAATATATAAAACTGTTGATATTTTGAAAGATTTTTTTATTTATTTCGATAAGGAGAAATTTTGATATTACTTTACAGCATATATTTTAAAAATTAATAGCGAAAGTAGACTTCTACATTCATCCATTCTTTCGAAAATATTAAAAGAACATCTATTAATATACATCAGGAAAAATAAGTCTAAGAATATTCAGGATTACTTGTTAAAAAAGAAATAACGGTGAAAGAGTCCAAAATGCGCCACTTCAAAATGTAGCACTACTTAAATTATTTTACTACTCTCTTATTCACTCGAACTTCTTTCCAGTCACTGAAGTTACTGTAGCTAAATTACTTCGAACATTATATTCTGACTCAACTTCTATTATTTCTTTCTAGAAACTAAAGGACGCTTCACTTTGTCTACGTCAGCTGCTTCTTGCTTTATTCTTGAAGTACCTTCTGACGTTGTTTTAGAAGCACAAATATTTTTGAAAGATATAAATTCAGCTTTATTTCTTAATTGTATTTTTTTTCAAGTTTGATGGAGTTTTTATATGATTTGCATTTTATTTTATTTTCCATTCATTTACTTGAATGACAGATTTTAATTAAAAATGTAACCACGCAAAAAGGAAATTAAAATAATATCCAGTTTAAAATTAGTTATTTTTAAGTAAAATATATGCAATAATTGTGTTTTCCTTTTAAATGAAATTTTGTGATATTTTTTTGTTTGTTAAAAGTTTGAAATCCATTATTTCATGATAAGTAATGAGAATTGGTTCATAGATTAGGACATTAATATTATTCTATTATTTATGCAATGCTATTTACATTATAATGGGCTTTAAGAATATATTTGCCAAGAAAACAATTAAAGTGCTAATTAAATTTTATCAGAATTTTAATAAATTAAAAGAATACAAAATTATACAATTGAAAACATTGACATATTTTAATTCCTTTTATTGCTTTTGCAAGATTGTGTTGCGAAAACGCTTTGAATTACGTTGTTTATAATATATATAACTCGAATATTCTCAAAATATAAAAAAAACAATTACATATATTCTAGTAAAATTTAACTAACAACCTATAATGGGTTATATTCACGACTCTGACTAATCCTCTAGAGAGGATGTATGCTTATAAAACCTTTTTCTGCAAGGGAGCCGTGATTTATGTTAGTAAAGGTTACTATTTAAGGTCAAGTGAACAAGGGAGTTGAGGATCGGGATTGGCGTCATACATAGACTAAAAAGTTAGAGAAACTAATAATTGAATCACAGAGCCATTCAATGACTAATATTATTGTTGACGATCATATATTGATAAGGGTAAAATTTAGATTTTAAATATTTATATTACTAATTAAGATGATGTGCTGCCCATAACTTTGGTTCAATTTAGATAGTGATTAGAATGCCATAATAATTTTTTAAAGAAAATTCCTCATTTTTTGGTGAAACTTAACACTTAAACGGGAGAGAGTCAGCAACAAATCACTTACTACAAACAAATACATTTTAATCAAATAATTGACATAAAATCTTGGAAGTAATTTTTTTTTAAATTTTATTTTATCAAAATAAAAAAATATTTCAAACTAGTAACACAGACACGATTTTCAACTAAAAAAAACCTGTTATAAGTACACCTAAAACATTTTACCATTAACTTTGAGAAGAAGTACATCTCTTTTTTTAAAAAAAATGGTGTAAAAGCAACTGAGACAGAAAATAATTTTTTCACAAAACTTACTTAAAAGTTTTCTTTCCTCCAATACATCGATTTATTTTGCTTTTTAACCGTAATTTTCTTGTAAAATAAAGATGCATTTAATATATTCAAGAAGGAGAAAAATTTATTCATTCATTTTTTATGTGATCGATCGCTTAGTTGCATTAAAAAACATCGTCTCTCAATTCTAAGTTATTTTTACTTATACCCTAAAATGAAAATTTACATATCAGAAGAAATAAATACACTTACTCCTAACTTAAGAATTATCTATCTCAATTCAAAATTTCTAGAGCGAAAGTAATACATAAGAAAATATTTGATAGAAGAAAGAAAAAATATATAAATAAATAAAAGAAGGTTCCGACATATAATACATATGTAAAAACTATCGACGATAATGTTTCATTCTATGTAGAGTAATAAAAAAAAGTTCGAGTAGGAGTGGAAAGGAAAAAAACTATATATATATAATTCCTTCTTCCCGCTGGATTTTCATTTCAGAAGAAATTTCTTTTTAACTTCGAAACTTTCACCAAATTTCTTTTTTTTCCTTCTCCGTATCGCATTTATAAGTGTTTTTTTTTTTAAAGTAAATGCTGTTGGTAGACTTCAAGGTGCATCTGATGAACAGCTTTTATATCTCTTAATTGGTAAAAAGCAACGATGGAGGAAAGGCTTTAAGTTTAAGAGTCAATTTTAGTCCCAAAGTATACAGTGACTAATGCATCCAAAATCGCAATCAGTATCGCTTTGCACTCAATACCCCTAAGTTTCATTAAAAATTTTACATTATTTTTTTATCTGCCTTTTTTATTTCCACACCTGCATACGTATCCGATTCTCCTTAACTTTAAATTTTCCCGTACGCATTTTTATTCTGTGCTGACAGAATTTTTAATGGCCAACTACTCTGCATAAATCATGGACTCGAATGAAAAAGGAACGCTGGAATTTTAAAGCGTTGTTTGGAAAAGGTTGTTTCTTTTTATTATTATCATCTTCGATGCTGCAGAGCCGCTTTTGCCTTTTTTCCCTCCTCCATACAGTCTTTTCTTTGTAAAATACCCCCTGGATGTTTTAGTTTTAATTCAGTTTCATGGAAGGGTATTTTAATGTCACAACGCAAAAGAACGATTTTTAGTTGAATCTGTTACTGCATGCGAAAGAATTTTCGCAAGATAAAAAATATATATCTAGACTATTTTTATATCCTGAAGTTCCTTTCGTGAAAGATAACTTGTATTTAGGTATGCATGGAATGGAAAATTTCTATTTCGAATAAAATTAAACACATCCAAAGCAACTTTTATTTTACAGCAGTGTGCATTAGGGTTATTTTTGTGCTGATTTTTAGTTTGCAGATTTTGTTTCTCAAAACAAAATCAACTGATTTCTATTGGGATATATACCATACAAAAGCTTTTAGTAGCAGAAATAAGAAATATATGTTTATAAGTTTCATTTATTTCGAAACCAAACCTTTTTCCTTTCGTAAAAATTCCGCAAAATGCATTTAAACATTCTTTTTCGTATAAACCTTAATATAAAATATTGTTTCCCTTCTGTATTTTAAGAGGAGACATTTTTCTTCTATTGTAAAACGATTCCAAAAATATTCTTTAAAAATAGTTTTATTCACTTAGCCTTCTAAGCTATTTTCAAATCCACATATAAGAGATCTAAAATGTTATCAATGCCCGATAGGTCTCATATGGATGAATTAACAGACTAATATATTAGATGGGAAACTGACATGCGCTTTCTTTATAATTTCAAAAGATAATAAAATATTTTGGATGTCAAATACAAAAGGAAAAAAATATAGCTTGAGGCATAAGTGCAAGTCATAAAATGCCTTTCGCATCATCAGATCATTTCAATTCAAGCAGCAGTTTTACCACACTATTTCAGGATTAAATACCCAGTGTGATAGAAAAAAATAACTTTAATTAAGGATTACTTGAAACCGTATTTACTAAGATAGTAACAAATTAAATGTATGCACATTTCATAAAAAAATATTTCTAAGAGAGAAGTTTAAATAACAGTTTTAAATTAACAGTAACAGTAACCTTTAATGTTAAAAATCTAGAGTAAAATTAGAGATGAATAAACTGTATGGATTATTTTATGACAAATTTTAATGTATGTAAACAATGTAAAATATAAACCAGAATTTTATTTTTTTATTTATCTATAACATAAAATATTATCCTCTTTAGTTTTAAAATGTTATCTACATTCTAAAACTATAAAACTACCTTAGATTATATTAGAAGTCATTAAGTGTGATATTTAAATATTTGTATAAGGTTAAGGCTTATAAGGTTAGAATTTTAATATAATGATATCATTATATTTAAAATGTTTTAGTGCACCTTAATAAAATGACAGTATTCCCAAGTAGATAAAAATAAAACAATTTAAAATGTATCACCTTAAAATGGAATTCATAGTAAATATGCTCATATACATAAAGTAATTTTTTTTAATTTTAACATATGTGGTTAATTTTTCTTTTAAATTCATATAATTATTGTCTTACTTGAGATTGCTTCAATACTTACAACCGATAGAAAATTGTAAAAATGCATATTCAAATAAGTTTTTAAAAAAAACCCACCCACAGATAACCTTGAGAATTATGAATCAATATATTTCTGATTTAAGAGATTGAAAATATTGAAAGCTAATAATAACAAAAATACTATTGGAAAATAATGATTAACCATTGCTAAGAAAACTGTTTAAAAATATTTAAATAGTTTTAAATTGAAATAGTAAGTTCTAAGCAATCTAGCATGTAAACACTTAGTTTGCAAAAAGTTAAAAAATCGATACAAGAACAATCTTATCTTTTTTTCTCCAATAAATTTATTTTTCTTTCTTACAAATGATCACATAATTGCTAAAACTATCTCAAAGGATGGCATTATCCAAATCACATCATCTTCTCACTCAAAATATAGAACAAATAACTGCATGATAAAATACGTATTGGGAATTATGAACTAAAATACTACAAAGGTAAACTTTGAAAAATCGATTAACAAAATAGTTATTTTCAAAAAATACCAAGGCACCTTCTTTAAAGCAAAGCATATCAAAAGAGAGCTTAGATATTGGCCGGTTCTTTGAAAGAACTTGAATGAACGCTTAAGGTAAGATTCTGAAGAACAAGCGTTCAAAAGAAGACATTTCTTTTTCTACTTGTGAATATTTAAACACACTATTTTCTTTTTCCATCAAACTTTTGAAATATTTACGATCTTTCTCTAGACAGACAAACAAGTGAAGTTTTCCGACATGTTATGATATTTCTTTTAAATGTTTCGACTGAAGACTTTTTTTCTTAAATATGTTCGTTGGGAAAGGCTCATATTATTTTTTCGTACATTTTCGTAGTTTATTTTACACTGAAAAATATTTGCATTATTTTTATTTGATTCCCAATTCTAATTATTGATCTTATGACGTAAAATATAAATTAAAGGAATCATGTGTCATCTTAGACATTGTCTTTGATCTCCAATCAAATTCACAGTATTTTGTAATTAAAAACCCCATTTTGTCACTTGTAATTTGAATGTTACTGTAAAACACTCAGCAACTCTCTGGTTTAGATTCCAAAACGATATTCGTATCACGTAGCTCCTTTAAATCACGTTTCTCTATTGTGTTGTTGATGCCACGGATTGACGTCAGCATAGCAAAGAGCTAGATTACGTCTATCGTTTGGGCTGTCACTTTCAGCTTCTTGTAGGTGACAATACATTTTCACCCCATTCTGAAAGAAGGACATCCCTGTCCCGTGAGCTTACCATCCCTCTCCTCTTGTCACCAGCCTCCCGATAGAACTTTCGGCTCACCAAATATTTAGAGTGGCCCATGCCGCACACATGCACTATGCATTTACAAATATCCATGCTTTCTCCGGGATTCGGACTCAGGCTGTACCGCACAGCAGTGAGTGTCTCTAACCACGGACTTTAATGTTTGGGAGACTATGTATTTTTATCTATATTATGTAAGTTATTTTTTCTGATTGAATTTCAAATACTGTTGAAAAATGGGATAACACAATATATCTAACAAATGGTATAGACATACTTAAACTCTTCTGAAGTGGCTCTTCGACTTTTACTTTTTTCGATTACATAGAAAACATAGGCCACCATGTGTCACTGTAACCTGTTGCTTAAAGTCTCTATTATTACAGTCAGTGGAACTGCCGAATGAAATAATGTAAATTTATCTGTGATCAAAATTAAATATTTCAAAGTGCATCACCAGAAGCATACGATTCGTATTTAGGTGTGACGTTGTTTAAGCAACCGACTAATGGTTTATTCATATTTTATAACATCCTATTTACATTTCCAGTTTTAATTGCGTTAATCATTTCTAATTGGAATATCAATTTAATGCAATATTTGGTAATACTAAAATATTTATAGAAGTGCTTGGTGGAATTAGTAGCATGTCAAATTGCAAAAGTTATCCATTTTCTAACATTGACAAAATTATACATCATAAATCAAGAATGTGTTTGAAGTTCCAATTACATTTAATGATTTAATGATAATTATCAACCACTTGAGAGACCTATTACGTAATTTTGATTGAAATCGTGATAAAAGTGACATATTTTTATTTTTAATGTATTTTGTCTTTGGAAGGAACTTTTTCATACATAAAATGTGTTTTATGCTTCATTTTTGATATTTAAATATTCAGTATATACTTAACGTTGTATAATTAATAGATATATTGTGTTGCTTATTTAGTTTTTTTTTCTTTTATCATATTTTATTCAAAAACTAATAAACGCGTTAATAACTGCATTAGCTTTCTTCAGTAGCTATTGTGTCTCAAAACGTAAGTCTGAGTTCTAATTCTAATTTCTAATATATGAGAAAAAAATGAATATTGGTGAAATTAAATTTGAATCAAAGAATAAAATATCATTCCAGAAAAGATTTTATTTACAAAACGGCATTGTTTATATAAAATTAATACTTTTACATGGACTATGTCCTTTTGTCAATATTTAACATCTTAAGAGAGTTTAAATTGAATAAATTCGAGCACCAAAAATTGGGTAAACGGGTCGCTACTAGATGGTCACCAATGAAAGTGCTTTCACACTTAGAAACTTGCTGTCTGCAAAGGCTTGGTTGCCAAAATGCAACTCTTTTTATTGAAAAAAATTGTAACATTAACATGAAAATCAGTAATGATTACAGATATTCTATTAAAATGGATAAATAATATGAAGAATAAATAACATAAATTATACATAAAAGAAGTTTTCAATAGACATTTTCAATCGCGATCATTAATTCTTAATGATTGAATATAAATTACACTTTGAATATTAGAATTCTAAAATAATTTATAAGCATAAGTTTATGTTCATCAATTATTATGCTTATGGAATGAACTTTTAAAAGCGTATTTTATTTTATTTAATATTATAACTTATTTTGAATGAAATAAGCAGAGTTTGAGAAAATTCATTGTGAAAATATCGAATATATATATATATTAAATGAGCTAAAAAAATCTTCTACGAGATAAGATAAGTACTCATTTTGCTAAAACGTATATGCTATTTTTCACCAAGATAACGACGAGAAAAATGTAAGAAGACATATCTAAAATAGTGCTATAAAATTTTGAAACATATAACTTTTAATTAAATTTTTAGATAAGTATTCGAAGGCTAAAACACAGAGGAAAGGAATATTAACTAATATGTATTTTTGCTTTTAGCATTTTTGGCTAAATTCCATATTTGGCAAATAAATATAAGATTCGTTCCCAGCTTTAACTGCAAAGTTAATTTACTGCCAGAAACTATTTAGTTTAAAGTATTTTATTGCGCAGCAAATAAAAGTTATTTGTATAAGTTAAAAATATGATTAAAACTTAGCTATCACACAAATACGCTTAACATACTAAGAATATTATTATTAATAATTTTAAGAGTTCTAACGAGAGAGAACTCTTAATGAAGAAAATGTCTGCTCTAAATATTTTTAATTGTAATTAAATTTTTAAATTATTTTCATTAAATATTATTAAAATGTATTATGTTTTCCTACAGAATAATTGATATCCTTAATTGTACAGTAGAAAACAAATTATTTATGTAAGTTTGGAGAAAAATACTTTCAAATGCCCTGCTATTAAATAAATGTATTGTAATTTAAATGATAATAACTAAAATGTTGTATATGTATACATATCATCACATCTTATTAATGTATAGTAACTACAAAATTATTACAATACACACATAATATTTAAAATCTTTTTGTTAACAAATTATCCGTTTCGAAGTGCAAAAATACGGAGCTCATTAGCATTAAATAAATCTTTTTAAGTTATTTTAATGTAACACTTAATTCAATTTGTATAAAAGTGTTGCAATCTAACAGGATTATATTTTTCTCAAATTAATTTGAATAGATTTTTAACAATGAAATGGTTTTTATATTATTTGTAAAATTATAGGTTTTAATTAATCTATAATAAAAAGGGTAGATAATTAATATTCTCTTTCATACTCGTACAAATTTTGTAATTTGTATTTTTTACTGTGAAAAAGTATTTCAATTAATTTTAACTCAAATCATCTTGTTTTAAATTAAAGGAAAATCTCGCTGTTATTAACTCTGTTATTCTGCTTAAAATAAGCAGTAATTTTTTTTAATGTTTGTCATTTAGTTTTCATTTTTAATGACAAGCCTGATTGAAAATCAAGCTTTTGACTAATTTTATTATTTTCTATTGTCCATATTTTTTTTCTAGTTAATCGTTGTACTTGCTGTATTTTTTATATCTTACTTTATTTATTATTCTTTTGCTTCGAACCGATTTATATGAGTCTTGTCCGGAAACTAAGTACCGTTTCGAAAAAACTCGCATAAAAAACTTTTTTCAAAACAAAATTTATTGCCACGTGAAAGAGCATGTCAGAAACTGTTTGTCTGTGCATAATCATCACCAATGTTCCAACAATAATCACATCGGGAATTTAACTTGCCTAGACCCAATGCAAAGAAAGTTTTGCTGCCAGTGAAAAGAGCCAATGCTGGACAGCGGTTTGTGGAAACTTAGCGAAAAGCAATTTTCCTTTAACATTTAACCGTTCGTTTCATAAAATTACTCTTTCACTTCTTCAAGCAAACCATCATTAGCAACAAATAGCCACTCACACCGTGCTTCATCATAATCATTGGATTTGCCCATCATAGGACTGTCTAACCCACTTTCTCACCATTCCATCACTCAACATTTTCACCACAAATCTCTAGAATCAGGGTCGGAAACCTTTTAGCTGTGGCGGGCCAAACCAATCTACCAATATGATTCAACATGACAAACAGCTGGACATATTTGAAACCATTCGATTCCCGCAATAATTCATGCAGCATTAGAGAATAGAGATCAATAATTTAGATTTACAGTTTTATTTTGTAGTAATTTTGCATCATTTATAGATATTTCTTAACATATAGTGTTAAATAAATCCATTTCTTCAATAAAAATTTAAAAAAAAAACAATAAAATTGTACATATTAGGTGTACAACTTTGCTTCCATCGTTTTTTTTCGAAATTCGAGGATTTATTGTAAAAAACTGATTATACATTTATGATTCAATAACTGCGTTCGATAACGATGGTCTGTGATTGTTTCAGTCTTTTTTAACAACTCATAATACACAACGCCGAGCTGCCCCCACCAAATGCCATGCTGATCTTCGACGTCAAAATCACCGTTCTTGAAGCGTTGAGACCACTCTCGACACGTTCTTTCACTTATAGCGGCATCACCATAGGTATTTGAGAGCATTCTATGAGCTCCAGCCGAAGATTTCTTCATATTAAAGCAGAAAATTAAAACCTCCCGCAAATGACGAGAATTTGGCCCGTAAGTTGACATATTTAATCGACAAAAACTTCATGATGCAGACACAAATCGACTAATATTTCGATGGCTTTATGTTTACAAATACCTAAGCTTATTGTATGACATCTACGATCTATTTATTTCGACTACCACTTACCGTTACAGCCATCTATTGCAAACGGCGGAAGCGAAGTTGTACACCTAATGTATTATGTATTTTTAAACATATTTACTTAAATAAGAAATTGACAACATAAAATATAAATATTTCCCTTCATTACAGTTAAAAAAGAAGATAGATATAAACTTTATGCTAACCCAGCTCCTGCACCGCTCTACATTCATATCGGAAAATCAGGGTGAGTGAGTGAAGATTAACTTCGCTCTGTTTTTGCTACACGAGGGCTTTTGGCGGTGGACCTCATAATTTTGAACCATGGTCAAGTGACGAAGACGATACCTGAACTGGCACCCTCCTCTTCTAACTACCACACCACACCCGTTTGAGCTCTCGACAGATTTAACTTGCATCGCTCCCCTACGTGGCGGGTCTTCATTGGTACTGGACTCGAATTCAATACACTCAGCCATGATCCGATACCTTTACCACTTGGCTACCACGGCCACTCGGAAAATCAGGGATAGATTGTGTGACATTCAGTTTGACTAGATTCTGAGCATTCAGAATTATAATTCTTAAGCAATTTTTAATGTTAAACAATTTATTTACTGTCTCGATGTAATTTTCATATGAGGAAAGATTTTTTACTTTGATATGTAGAACACAAAGTAGAGAAAAGCAGAGTACATGTAATTTGCTCTCTTATACAGCAATGACAAACAATAATTTACAAAATAGCTGTAAATTTATCTTTCCAGCTATATATTTCAGATTTTTTCGTAATTCCGTAAATGTCCACAATTCTGAAAATATTTGTCAAAGAAGGTCTATTACAAATTTATCAACTCCCATCCAGACACAAATTGACAAATTTGTAAAGTAGTGAAAAGTGCCGCAGAAAATTGTATCGTGTGCCACATGTGACACGCGAGCTTTAAGTTGTCGACCCGTGCTCTACATGTTGATGTTGAATTTAAACAGACTTAACATATTTTGCACCCAGAAAATGGATTACAGAACTCACTTCACAGTCCGCAATCCTCTTGAGCATTTAAAACGCTCCCTAATATGTGTAAAATCAACACAATTAAGTTATGATGGCATCACTAAACTAACAATGAAGCAGATATACGTCTGCGGAAGCGTTGACTTGCGATATTTTCTTTGCGGTTGAGGTTGAATAATACGGTATAATAAAAATGTCTCGTTTATAATAAATGCAATCATGGACAAAAAAGCTAGCGCTCCAAGAAAGAGTCGTCAAAATCAAATGACATTTTACATAGGTAATGACTACTTTGATATTAGTAAAGGATTAGAAAATCAAAGAAAAAGGATCATTCATTTCAGAGAAAAAAGCAAAGAACGGAGGATTTAATACCTTGTTGAACCCCCCTCTAGCGCGAATGCACGATGCGATACGATCGGGCATTGAGGCATACAAGTTTTGTATGATGTCTTGAGATATTTCGTTCCATATTTGCTGTAACTTTGCCTCTAGTTCGTTCAAACTCATGGGATGTCCAACTCGCCGCCCCAAATGATTCCAGATATGCTCGATTGGAGAAAAATCTGGGGATCTGGCAGGTTAAGGAAGGGTAGTAATAGTGCGGAGACAGTCTTGTGAAATCCTTGCCGTGTTAGGCCGAACATTGTCTTGAAAAATGGCTCCTGGCGTTGTATGAGTGGCAACGCAAATGGATGCAGGATCTCATGGGCGTACCGCTGGGCTGTCATGATGCCACGGATCAATACTTGGGGTGATCGTGCATTGTAGACAATGACTACAATGTATTGTAAACAATTGACCGTGTATTGTAGACAATGACTACAATGTATTGTAAACAATTGACCGTGTATTGTTGGCAATGACCGATCACACCAGCTGTGGGAGCGGTGCGTCGCTGTAACGCAAAGGCACAAGCGAACATGATTGTCATCACAGCTGAGATTGAATCTGGATTCGCGCGCGCGCGCGTGCCCGTCGCTAAAGACAACCTGGTTCTATTTCGCTGCGGTCCAGTTTACTCGTGCGTGGCACCACTCCAAACGGAGGCGTCGATAGGTGGGCGTCAAGGACATCACACATAATGGGCGCCGCGATCCCAAATGTCCTTCAGCCAGGCGCCATTATATGCTTCGAGAAGACACATGGGTCCCTTATGAAGGTGCTACCTGTGCCTGGATGGCGGCAGATGAAGCAGTTGGCAGTTGGAGATGTGGAGGTCTTCCTGACAATTGGTCTGCGGAGGGCATCCTGAGCTTGGTCTTCGTGTAAATGACATCTCTCGGATCCACTGGTCCCCACACCTCCTCACAACACAATCAGAGTAGCCTAATTGACGAGTTACTCACTAGCTGATCACCCAGCTTCCATCATGTCGATGATTCTACACCTCTCAAACTGCGACAGCTGCTCATATTTTCTTCGAAAATGGCGTAATAGCATGTCTACCTCGGCTCTTCCTTTTTAAATGATTCAGAACACTCAAACAAGCTTTGGTTAACTGTTTTATACTCTACGGAGAGCGACGTTAAGCACTCTCTACCGGCTATATGTAATGCGCAATCACGCTGCATTTCTAATCATTTGCATATCTCCCCGACATATACCTCCATGCCAAGTTTCGTTACTATCCCGCAATTATTTTCTGGTGAGCCAAATTTTTTTTGTCCATGAGTTTATATCTTATTTATAAATGATTTTATTGTATTAATATTTCTTAACTTTGTTTCATGAACAGTTAAACTTCAATTTCTAAAGTTCATAAAAAAAATTTTAAATTTGGAAAGGAAAATTTAATGCATTTCTCCCTTTTTTAGATGAAATGAAAATTTATGTTACTTTATATATATAAAAGAAATTCACTTATTTCCATAAACCTTTTCTTCATTTTTTGAAACGTTAATTTCTTTCAAATGAGATTTGCTATGTTAATTTATATCTTCAGCTGCAAACTGTGTTTGGCGCATTCAATTTTGTGTTTGCTGTGTAAGCTAAGAAAACATTCCAGTATTGTTTTTTATTTGTGTATTTAAAGAATTTTTGCTGTGCACACTCACATGCTTCAAGTAGATACGTCCAAATAGATCATATGCAATTTTTTTTCAAATTGCCATATAATAATTGGAGCCTAACAAACCCAGCAAACTTACAGTTCATCATTTGAAAGTTGTCATCCAAGTTTTTAATTAAGTTTTTAGAAATAATGTCATTTAGTTTGACGCATTCAAAGTTGATACAATCATGATAACTTTAATTTTGTAACGTAAGGAAAATATAATTATCACATTTATTACTAAATAAACCTTAATAACATCACACATTTCAAAACTAATTTAAAATAGTTTTCGTTAAAAAATATTCTCCGTAAGTGTCATATTTGGTTTCTATTTATTCAACCATGTATTTTTGCTGTATTTTTCTCACTGTGTTTTTCGGTTGTAAGGAATCGCAGTTACCACAACTGAAAAGTATTCATATTTTATAAATTTCTAGATTCTGTTTTTGCTGAAATACTAATAGAGTAGTTATGTTCTGTTAATTTTTGTCATTATTACAAGTGGGTTTGATTAATTTAAGTAATTAATAATTAAGAAAGTTTATATTAATTTAGAATTGGCAGTTATATTGAATTAATCCTTAAATTTTTTTTGTTAAAAAAAGATAAATTTCAATTATTAATGCTAATGTTAACTATTACTGGGGAGAAGAAATTTTATGAGAATAGAGAACTAAATAATGGAATCCAATTGGAGAAGGTGAAGTGGCCACGGTAGCCTAGTGGTCAAGGGGACGGACTCATGGCCGACGCTTCATTTCGAGCCTAATACAACTAAAAATTCATCGTGTGATCGATGCGAGTTAACCCTTTATCTACCGCATTATGATTTACTGCAGTTTTTTTCAAGCAATATTTTTTTGGATCACTACATTGAAAAATTTAAGGGATAAACATAAACAAAATACTCCATTTTGGGAAATTTAATACGTTAGAGTTAATTAAGTAATTAAAGATTTTCAACTGTAAAATTAATTATATACACTGCTCAATTAAAATAAATAGTCAAATCATTTTCTAAGGTCTTCATTAACATACAAAAAAATACGGCACTTAAATGTTAACATTAACTATATTTTTTCGGGACAAAAATGATAATTTTCGCAATCCGCTGAAAACGCCTTTAGCTGAAAATGTAATTTCTCCTATAAAACTATTCGCCTTTCCCGCTGAAATATTCATCATACAACCTGTGCTGCCATATATCTTGGAAGAGTGGTTTTCAAAGAATATCTCTGCTAAGTATTGTCAGAATATTCATAAAGATGGTGGTTCTATGTAATTTTAAAGTCAGTGGTACTTATAAGTATCGTCGGTAGATAAAGGGTTAAAAGCATCCAGGCTCTAATGTTCTCTCGTTGGTGTGGTGTAGGAGTTTGATGAAGGGGTGCCAGCTCAGGTGTTGTCCTCTTTAATTGACTATCGTTCAAAACTACGAGGTCCATCGCCTAAAGCCGTCGATTAGCTGAATAGTGCAACGTTAACGTTCACTCACTCATCCCAGAAAGAGCAAGGTTATATTTTAATCTTCACTAACGTGACATCATATAGAGAGCTACGTGAAATAATTTAAAGTGTATTAATAAGCGCTAGAAAAGAACCTTCTTAATAAGTCTGTTTTTCTTTCTTTTCTTAACGTTTTGGTTTGAGCTATAATATTGGGAACCTTTGCATCTAACACATAAAATTTTCGATATTACTCACTTTAAGGCGAAATCTGTGTTCAAAGAAAAGTTTAATTGAAATCCTTTTTATATCTCCTTATGCTCCTTAGAACTTGATAGATTGTACAAAAGCACTCAAAGCTCACGAAAACATGAAAACTAAAATCCACTGCTATTAAGATATTCTTCTTAAAAATAATTCGAGAAATGGTTTATTACAATGAACTTGAAGTAAGACATATAACTATAATCATAGTTTATTTTCTTATTATTTTTTTAAAAGAGCTACCATAAAAATAAGAACAATGCTTGGACTATTTTAGGCTAACCTGATGTTTTTGAAGAAGATTTTTGATATTCTTAAATATATATATATATTTAGATATTTCTTGGGGAACACTAAAATATTTTCAGAGATTTAACAAAAAAAATTAGTTGTTATAATCTTAAGTTATAAAGGCGTTATTGAATAATAAAAAAGTTCTAAAAATATCAGCTAGGATAAGCAATGTAAGATCATATATTAATACTAGAAGGGATAGTCGTTCTGAAATATTTATTTCAATTCTCATACCTGTAGGGAGAAAAACTATCAGCACAATTTTTTTACTGATGAAATAAACATACATCATTAGCAAAATATGTTTTTATATGGTTTTACTTCATATGTGTTTCTACTACAACACGTTTAACGTTTATCAAAGCAATGCATTTTAGTAATTTATATTGGAGTAATGCAGTGTTTCTCAAACTGTGAGGCGCGCCCCCCTGGGGGCATGATAACCTTACGAGGGGGGCTCGAGCATATCGAAAATAAAAGATTTAAAAATAATTAATTTACTGGAATGAATTAAAACCAAATACTTTCAGACATAATAAAAAAATGCACTTTTACTCTGATATAATTTATAGGCACGCGATATTAAGTCATCAAAAATAAAAACTTCTTCAATACCTAATTAGCTATCTTTGATCCTAAACCAAATAAAAAAACTTTGATTTGATTTGCTGTAATCCCATGATGAGAGATTTTTTTACTACGCTTTCTTTTTAAGCCTAACATACAACTCTTTCATAGAAAAAACAGATCCCAGACCCAGAATCGAAGAAATTTAGGAACATAAAAAATTCATCACTGTCATTATTTTTGAAATACTGCACATTATAGCTGTAATCTGTATGACCTTCTAAGTTATTGGTACAGTTAGTTATGACACCTCTCTTACGTGTTTGTTTCTCATTTAGGGAAGTTGTAAATCTGTTGCGCCTTTTTCCATGCAAAACAACGTTTTACACAATTTTTTAGCAGTAACATACATATTATCATAATGAATACAATTTTTACCCTGAAGTGGTCGCGCGGGACACACAGATTAAGAAATCGTTAATTCTGGCAAAACTGTGTAATTGTTACCAAATAAAAATTGAAAAGTTCTTGAAAGTAGGTAAGTAAACTTTCTCTTAGTTAAATTATGCACTGGAATCCCCCGATTTGTATCGTGTACCATAAAATAATTATAAAAAAAGGATTGGGGTGACTCAATTACCCCGCTTGACCGTATCGAGTGCGCGCCTGCTCCCGGGTTAAAACATGTTGAAGTCTTTTCGCTTTAAATATTAAAAATAATACAATTTTTCTTCATTGGAAGTTTATATTATTGTTCATTATTTAACATCAATTATAAATGCTAATTCTGTGAGGCTTAAAATTACAATTCGCTTAAAACTAATTATAATTTGAGCAACCATTTTAAAAAGATCATTTTACATTTTTGTAAGCATTGTCGAGCACTTGGCTTTGCTCTCCTTACAATTCAGCTATTATATCGATAATGTTTTATTTTCTTATAAATGAACTCGGGCAAAGAGCAGACACTTTAGCCGGTATACTTTTAATGTATCAGTCCTGCACAGAGTATTTTATAACTAATTAATTAATATTAAATTAAGAACGTTTAATAAGTATTAGCGACTTACATGGGCTTGTCTTGCAAAGCAAAGTTTTTATAAGGAATGCTTATGATAAGAAATTGACCCTCTGAGTTCTTTTTCTATATTTAGCAGATATCTATACTTTGTATTCTAAGCAGCCACCGGATTTTGCAATATGTTCAATTTAAAAATTAGAGAAAGGAAAATTAACATAATAATTATCCTATTATTTTATTTATTTATTTTATTTCGTAGAAGTTGTATACAAAATTTAATACTTATGTTACTAATTTGTATGGTTTGTAATTAAGATCGCCTACTGTAGCTTAAGCGTCAAAGTGCATTATTATTGCATTCAGTACATTATTAATGTATAAGGGGGGCGCGATAAAAATTGTGATCGAAAAGGGGGGCGCCAGTATTGAAAGTTTGAGAAACACTGGAATAATGCATTTGTATTCATTAATTGTGAAGAACGTCAGTTTAGTGTCGAGTTTTAACCTGTAGTTTTGAAAATCATACTGTATATAAGATCAAATGTATGAATAGTTTGCTAAACTGAAATAATTTTTCCTCTGATTTAAATAAAAGGAGCAAAGAAGGAGAACACATAACCAGACGTATTAAAAATAAACACTATTTTTACGTAAGCATAACCTTACCTTATGTAAAAATGAAAACAAATAAAGAAACTTATTCACATCATTTTAATGTTTTTTTTTTCTCTTTTGGATCAACTAAACACAAATTGATTATGTTTACGTAATTATTCTTAATTTCAATAATAATTGACATTCATTATTACTCACTACATTCTTGAAAACTTTCAAGATAAATATTATTCTCAGCATCTGATTATTACAATGATTGCGTTATATCAGTTATCCATAATCCATCCTTTTCTACATAAATAGAGATGTCATACTCAGCGCCTTACAGCAAAAACACGTAAAAGAAATGCACTATCAAGATATGTGTGAGATGAGATTGCTTTCTCAAGAAATAATTAGTTTTCTCATCGTAAAAGGAACCTAACACAGAAGTGGAATCGAATTGATGTGCATTCAGAATATATTTCATAATACAAAGAAATTAGAGTGATGCCATTGATAACAGAGATAAATAGGAAAACTATTTAATTAAATTTACTTTCTGCATGAAAGAGTACGGTATTTTATTTATATTTTTTTCTCATTGTAAAATAAAAAAAAACATTGCTGGCACTATATGCAACCATGCAAATAATATATAGTTACTGATGTATATTGCCTTTATCTGCCAAAATTATTTCATAGAAATGAAATTTGAAGGTAAATTTGAAATAAAATATAAAATCTTAATAAATGTAAAATTACTTAAGTTGTACTGTACTAAATTTATAACAAAAGAATCTGAAAGCATCAAAATAATATTCGGCCTACCTCACTTTTCCATCTATTATAAATAGAAATTAAAGGTGTGAAATCTTTAATAAAATACTTTAATTATTCACAAAGCAACATGTTATGCATAAAAAATACGAAAATGCTTCTTAAAATAAAACATTTTATTAAAAAATACGCACCTCCCCCTTTTAATTAATTTTCCTTAAATTCATCTAAACAACTTTTTTAATTTGTAAGAGTCTTGGCCTGCAGGACTCACGCGTAAAGAATAACTAGTTTATCAGCATAACGAGATAATTGTAACCGTATGTCTTGGAAAATTAACAGCTTGCATTTTTAAATGTAAGATCACATCAGAATCTATCGCGCGAACGATATCTTTCCATCAATCATAGTCTCGGTCCATGGAAGTCACGCTGATTCGAAGACTTCCTGTTGCATATTCCAGAGGTCGGCAACCTGCGGCTCTTTGAATGAGAAGCTGTGGCTATTTAGTTCCATTACCAAATATTATTTATTTTATCAAAAAAAAACCACTTAAAAATCATTTTGAATCAATTAACGAGCATTAAACACCGTTTCTATCTCTCAGCCACTTGTACTAGCTTTTCACCTAACCAATCCCCCGAGACACGGGTCGTCACTGTCGTCAGTCCAATAGAAGCTCTCGAATGACGCCGTCGTCGGATGTTTCTATGTATGTTTTAATTCGCTTTTGACGCAAGATAATTTTGCGTCTTCACCAGTACTTTGGCTGTGGCGTATAGTTTGTTTTTCAAGTAGAAGAGTTATAAGTGAATTACCTTCTCATAGGTATGTATCTACATATATGATAATAGCAAAAAAAAGAAAACGAAGTAAAGGTGGGTAACATAATAAGTATTATATTTTTAAAATACCTGTTATACATATTTTTTCAAATAAGATAACTAACTACTTTGTAGAAGTCAATAAGAATTGTCAAAAAAGAAAAGAAATACCTACTACTGTTGGATATTACCGCGAAAGTGTTTCTATTAAAATATACACTGGTGTACAAAACTTAAGCAACAGGTGCGTTTATTGCCATAACTTCACAAAAAATCATCTGAGAGACATGAAATTCAGAATTGAGGGAGAGTATTATGTACGTAAAGGATGACGAAAGCATCAACGCTGAAAAAGGAATACAATGCATACGGTATGGAATCAAACAAAAACAAACTTTATTGAACGCATATTATCGTGACTCATGATGGTCTATCCAACAGGAAGAACAACAAGCAAATGTTCCTTAATATAGTATATGCCCTCCCCTCACTTCAATGGTTGCTTCGCACCGTCTCCGCATACTCAGAACCTGCTGGTGCAACATTTCTTGCGGTAGGGGTACCCATTCTTCAATCAGCATCTGTTTGAGTTGTTGGGTGTTCTCCGGATGATGTAAGTGTGCTGCAATACGTCTCCCCAAAGCATCTCACAGATGTTCGATGAGATTTAAATCTGGGGAGTACGCTGACCAATCCATTCGAGTGATATCTTCACTTTCCAGCAGCTCTTCAACAGCAAGAGTCCGATGTGGCTGTGCATTGTCATCCATAAACATGAAGTCTGGGCCAATGGCATCTCGGAACTGACGCACATGGGGAAGAAGTACCTCCTCACAATAGCGATCCCCGATTACAGACCCTCTATCGAAAATGTGGAGCTCAGTTCGCCCGTTCAGCATAATGCCTCCCAAGACAAGAACTCCAGGACCACCGTAATGGTGTCTTTCCTTGATGTTACTGGTATGAAACCGTGTCCCGATCTCTCTCCAAATCAAAACGCGTTGAGAATCGCTTCTGGTACTGAACCGACTCTCATCCGTAAAGAAGACACGATTCCATTGATCAGTGTCCAGTTTTTGTGCTCTCTACACCACTGTAAACGGTGGCGTCGGTGGCCAACTTTCAACGGGAGGCAGTGTTTAGGATGGTGGGCGAATAGGCCCTCTTTTGTGAAGGCGTCTGGCCACAGTAATACGCGACACTTGTCGCCCCGTTGCTGCGGAGAGTTGCTGAGCAATAACGTTTGCTGACTGCCGTCTGCCTCTTTTCGCCTGCAGGATGATATATCGGTCATCCCTTACAGTTGTCGCCCTCGGGCGGCCACCACCAAACTTTGTAACAGCTGTACCTGTGGTTTGGAACGCTTTCCAAACGCGCGAAACGACACTTTTGTTGATCCCGAGCTCTGCAGGTACACTGGTGACGATACGCCCCTCCTCCAGCTTTCCCATCATTCTTCCAAGTGTGCAGTCGTCCAGGTGATTTCTTCTAGCCATATTTCACGAACTCACTGGAACTTGCAACGGATATGTTGAATTGCGTCTCCATCCTTCATTTTATTCTACTGTTGAGAAGCGCGCGCAGACATTACGCGCTTTGCGTACGCTCACGGCGCTTCTGACGTTTGGTTCCTGATATTTGCATACGCATGACGTTTCTAATGACTTACTTGTTCACTGTACTGATCTCCAGACCTCCTTTTCTGCAATTTCATGGCTATGTGCTAAATTTTTACATTGTTGCTTAAGTTTTGCACACCAGTGTATATTTAATAAATTATCTATTTTATTATTTATCTATTTTATAGCTTTTATTATTTAAAAATTAGAGTTAAAGTATTAATTATAAGTGTAAGTACCTATAAATTTTTATTTAATAAACCAATTTTTGAACTCTGAGGATCAATGTAGGTAGGTATTTGCAGTTTTAGATTGTTTAAATGTCTGGCAATTTTCATTGATTTCGGCGTAGATGGGCATAACACCTTTACTCGTAAATTAAGTATCTAATATTTGCTAAAATGGAAAAAAATGTGCAGACTGCGCCGTGATAAACACGTTCTGACAAGTCCGTTCGTGCCAGTCGGCGATCCCTGCACACGGGAGGCTACCACAGATGCGACGAAACTATGTACTTACAGTCAATGAGTACATGAGAGAATGAGACAAACAGTGTTTCATGTCTTAATTATATATTTTAATATTTAAATTATTAGATAATTATTCATTTTATTTAGGTAAGTATTTTTAACTAAGAAACACCGTTGTAAATTTTTTTTGATAAATTATATTTCACTATGCCCATTATAGTACGTATTTACGTAGGTATACGTTGACATAGTAAAGAATTACAAAACTTTTCATCTGCTGTTTTGGATACCTAAATAATAATTTAAAAAATTCTTTATTACAGTTTCACCACAAGCATGGTATTTTCAAAAAAGAAGGGTAAGAAGAACTGAAGAAGAGCATCGAGAATTCAATCGGTACTGGATGAAGTCGTTCGTGTTCAAATGCAATTCAGATGGCGTTCTAACTTGTCTCATTTGACACGAAAAACTCACTCACAATGAGAAATCAAATTTAGAGAGACACTTCACTACAAAACATACTTAGTTTGCTGGTAAATATCCAGCCGGTGAAGAACGAAAAAAAGCTGCCGACGAGCTTCAAAAACAAAAACAGCAATCAAGCTCCATTTTAAGTACCTGGACGCAGTCTACAAGTAATGTTAATCTGGCAAGCTTCGCGGTATCACTAGAAATTGCAAAAAAAGACAAACCATTTACAGATGGTGAGTATGTCAAAGATTGCTTCATTCGTGCTTCTGAAGAACTGTATCGTTGAAAAAAATCACAGATTGCCATTATCCGCTCAACAGTACAAGATATAATAGATAAAATGTCTTCAAATGTAACATATTTGCAGGTGGAAGATATTCAACCTTCTTCTGCCTTATCACATGCTATAGATGAGTGTTGGGACATAAAAGACACGGCACAAGTTGCCATTTTTGTTAGGTATATGTCTTCTTAAAGTCTTCTAGGATTGTTGCTGCTCTCGTAACAAACTAGAGGGGAAGTTATAGCGAATGCCCTGCAAAAATACCTTGAAGACAATAAGATCGATTTAAAAAAGATGTTTCAATAGCAACTGATGGAGCCAGACGTATGTCAGAAAAAAATAAAGGGGCAACAACGATTCTTCAGAGCAAAATAAACCACGAAATGATTACGTTTCACTGCATAATACACCAAGAATCGCGTTTTGCCCAAACACCTCCGGCCGAAATAGTTAAGGTCATGAATTTGGTAATCAAGATTGTTAACAGCTTCTTGTCAAAGCACTCTACCATCGTCAGTTTAAAGAATTCTCAAACGAAATGGAGACTCAGTATTCCAATCTTCTTCTCCATTATAAAGTGCGATGGCGTTCCAAAGGTAAGGTGTTGAAACGTTTTGCTTTGTGCTTGAATGAAATAAATACATTCCTCAGTTAAAAAGGCATTAATCACCCTGAATTAGCGAATGACAAATAGTTGCAAAAATTTTACTTTATGGTGATATCACAGTGAAATTAAATGAACTTGGAAGAATCCCCTCTCAGTATAGAGGGCTCTGCTTGTAAAAACCTTCTTTGTTTACACCAGAGATCTTCTGTACGTGACCGAGTGCATACACACCCCACATGCTCCATTAAACTTATTATTTAATCTTAAATTTTCTGCGATGATTTACTGAATTCAAATTGAGTCTGATTTGATTATATTAACATAGATTGATAAAAAAGGCATTCTACCACTTATGAACAAATGATTTCTTCCACTGATTGATTGAATCACTGATGACCGAAACAGAGTTTAATCTAAAATTGCAAGGAAAAGGAAACCCAGCCTATGTTTTAGTAGAAAAATTTGTTTGTATCGAAGAAAAATTAATTCTTTTTGCAGACGATATTCTCAGAGCAGTAACTTACTTCATTTTCAATTTCTATAGCAATATCGCGATAAAACCAGTGCAACTGTTTACATGAATTACTTCAGCATAGTTGTAAAAAAGTTAAATAGGAATTTGCTGACAGATTTGAGCAATTCAAAAGCAACAAAATCACTCTAGCATTCATAGTAAATCCTCTCAACACAAATAGTAACAAAATCCACATTGAGCCATTTAGAATTGATACTGGATCTCTTGAAACGCAATTGATCGATTAAAAAGTTAAAGTTTTGTGAAGCGGAAATTTTACAGAGTTGAAAGGTAAGTTGGAAGAGTTGGAGGTCCAGAAATATATGTACGTAACGCAACAAAATTTGACAGCTTTAAAAGAAATGCCGCGAGTTGTGGCACTTACCAGTCTTCCAGATTGCTACATTGAGGTGAAGAAGCTGGCTTTTGGAGTGCTGAGACTATCTTTGGATCAACATATTCGTGCTGGAAAGCATTCTCTTGCGTTAATATAATTAAAAGTAAAGTAAGAAGCCAACTCTAACAAACGAAAATTTCGAGTTGTGTTTGAAACTGAAAACGACATGTTATCAGCCAAATCTATCCAAGCTTTCTATAACCATGCAAAGCCTACTCTCCCACTGAATTGCTCAAATGTATGTTACTGTTTTATTTTTATATTTTTTAAGTACAAGTTACATTGTTTAGTAAAGTTTAAATTTTCTACTTGAAAAACCATTCAAAACCATTGCTCCCATTGAATTTATTTGCTCAATTGTTTGCTTGTGAAGTACAAGTTTGTGTTGCAAGTAAATGTTTGTTTCAATTCTTTACTTAAATAATAAGTAATTATCAAATAATGCCATATATATTGCCTAATTTATTGTGAAAAACACTATTTACATATGAATAAATAGATACTTTTTCCTATAAATAAATAAATTAGTTTATTATTATTATTAAAAATCTTTATTTATGCAAGTACTATTTATTGTTGGCAAAAAAAAAATTTGTGGCTCTTTAAAAACATTGAAATTTTGTAAATTCTAGTTTTTGGCTCTTTCGACTCAAAAGGTTGCCTATTCATATACATAGTCCCAAGATACGGGAAAACCTATCATTGTCTTCGGTATGTGTAATTAGCTGCAGCTCACGTTTGCCTTTGTTTGGTTCTCGTGTCATCCATACCATATTTTGTTTCTAAATGGGAAATAAAATGTATTACCTGCAACAAAATGATGCTTGAAATATATCGTATGACTTGGAAATAATAAATAAATAATACCACCCACTGCCTTCTACAACTAATACGTATATATATATATATATATATATAGTTTGTGCATATCTGAGAGCTAGGTTGAGTGTATAAATGAAACACATATAAGAATATGGAAAACTCAAATTCCTCCTTTTTTTAAGAAAATTATGAACTTCCTTAAAGTGGCTTATTTTGCCGTATATTCCAAAAAAGAAGTCTTATTATTAAGAAAATATTTTTATAGCGTCTCACTTAACAAGTACTTCAATAAGTAATATTTTCCCAAGAAAACCGGGCATAATTATTAAAAAAATTGGGTAAACGCAACATTTTCAGAAATTTCCATACTGTATTTTTCAGACTTGAAATTAAAAATAGTGTATGTATGATGAGAGAGCAAAATTAATACCTGTCAAGATTTAAAACAAGATTTTTCAGCAGAAGAAAACAGTAAAAAATTTAAAAAGTACTCTTGGAAGTCTTGCTTTCTTTTTTCTAAGCTTTTATATGAAGTTTTTAAAATGCATGCAACTGGATCGTAACTTTGAAGTTTGCTTTGTTTAATCTTTAAGTACCGCTGTAAGATAGTCTGACAAATATTGTGGATTAAAATAATTGCTATGAAATTTATTTTCATTAATCCATCCAGAGCCGTTTGGCTTGACTAAAAGTATGATCGATTACATATATTTAATTTATTTCCCAAATCCAATGAAACTCTCTTCAAAGGATATTTCTCATTAATTTTAAACATAACCTGCAGCAAGGGTTGGAATTTAGTTATCAGTCTTAATTATGTACAATTCGTCGTAAGTTACAAAAGTATACGAGCGCTAATATGATTGCAATATATATTAATTAATAAGTCAATTTATTTAAAGGAAGGAAAGACAATTGCCTTAGATTTTAAGGAATTAAAAAAAAATAATGATTCTCAGATTTGTGTAGAAAAAATTCGTTAATTTCGTTGGAGCGACTTGTTGTTATTAATACAGACTGATATCATTTATAGTGTTCAGTGATGAATTTTACTTCAAATTCAAAGGTTAGAATGGATTCGAGGCGGGTGAGGTGGGGGGGGGTCAGTCCACATTAGTCTTTTGTTTTATACATTCCTGCAACCATTGATGTGATATGATAGCATGTAGCATTATCAATCTCGACAATGGACTGTTTTAAGTCCTCCTGTGTACAGCTTTTACAGCCGGATGACATTTTGAGGGCATCTTGCAGCTGGCTGCGTTACCTTTTCAACTCGTCATCTAAAAGATACTCTCCAAATAGATGCTGCTATATTATACGTAGCACCTAGCTCTGGATTGCGTTCGTAATGTGGAAAGTCCTCCAAGGACAATATGGTTACCAGTTTTTTCCTCCGTCGAATAATAAAACGCCAGATTCAAGGACCTCATAATGCTGCAGAATAATAAATACTGAATGTTTGACTGAATGTATCCTAATGAGAAAGTTTTAATCAACGTATTTTTAAATCAGCATATATAAGCATGGACTACTGTTAAGAATATCCCCATAAGGTATTTATTTTAACATAAAAATATCAAAATATTACATTTACAAAAAATATATTTTTTGAGTTTCTTGTGCAACAGTAAATGTTGAAATAAAACAGAACTTTTTCCTCATTCCTCCTATCCAAAATTACACATTTAGAACAATAACGACACTCTTGTCAGTTATTTAATTATAAAAATTGACAAATAATAGCCAAATTTTTCTCTTTTTTTAGAAACTTTGTGTGATTCGTTAATATATTTTATTTATTTATTTACTTACCTGTTTACTAAGATAGAAAATGTCATCTAAGAAATAGACCGAAAGGAAATTTGGAAAAAATGGTGGATTCAAAGAAGCAAAGGATTGAATTTTAAGGATCTTTTGAGCTTTTGACAGGAGCAAGGTATTTCTCGAGCACACTGTATGTCCGTTAAAAAGAAGCATACAATAGTGGAGTAAATCCATTTCGTATCATGCTTTTGCTTCATTTTTCTCATTGGGTTATACCCCCAAGATAAGGCCGGAAGCAACTTAAGAAACTAAATGAGTTTGAAAAAAACCAAATAATAAAGCTGAGAGATAGGTGGTCTAATAAACAAAATGATCTAATATTATAATCAGTTACAGGCCCTGGCAGATACTAAAGAGTATAAACCAGAGTCAATTCAGACTCAAGAGGGCCTAAATAAGTAAAAAAAATTTTGAAATTTGAGCGTGCATTAATCACATTGTCTCAGCTGGAGCACTTAATAGGCAGTGGTAACATCTCTCGAACATCCCTTAAGTTATTGCAACATCCTTTAGTGGTTCTTGACATGTGACTTAACACTCGTACACCAACATAATAACAAACGCTTAACAGTATTTGTCAAGTGGTACCATTTCAGTACCGTCTGCCGTAGAAGAACATATGATTTCTTCAAAGTCCGAATAATTAGATAAGAAGGTGGGTTGTCTAATAAACATAATACTCAAACATTGGCTGAAACTGTTTCACTCTGTAGGCATACATAATAATATAGATTCCAGCATCAACTCAAACTCAAGAAGGTCCAAAAGAGTATCAACGAGATAATGGCACCGAGTGGATTTCACTGATGAGACTACTTTTTGTTTTGTTGGAGGCAGTAATTAGATACAAACGTGGGAATAGTGTAGTCAGCTTTATAAATTTCGCGTTTTGTTGTGTGGCGTCAAACGGTGACTTGGTGCGTGTCAACTTAAGTCCCTAGTGTGTGTGATGTCAAACACACTCAGTATTCTTTATAGATTATTACATACAGAATCATAGGCATTTTAAAAAACGTTTTCACAGTAGTCAGGAACTTTCCAGGATTTGTTGCCTGTGAGAAATACATGGGATGATTTGGTACGAGATGTCACGCGTTGGGTAACATTTCAAGATTCAAAGTATATAAAATTGCCTGTTGTAGAACCGCGTAAAGAGATTGCACGACTCACAAAAAAGCATTTTCCATGTGAAACGAAGAATAATGGCGATGAAACGCTATACTGCTCTATACCGCTTGTTTGTGCTTTTCTCAAAAACGTTCCACATTTAAAACTTACATCTAACTTTCATCTTCCATAAAGTTACCAATTTATATATATACTAGCCGTTACCCACCCGCTTCACTGGGTATTTCACGATGTTGTATATATGTATAATGTTTTCATATAAATTAATTATTAATATCTAGCATTAAGAATTCGATTGTATTGAAAAATATATTTATAGCTGTAAGTAGGTAGAAAAAGCCGATTCTGCTGTAAAGGCGGTGCGGTGCAGGCGGTGCAGGCGGTTGCAGGCGGTTGCAGGCGGTCGTAGGCGGTCGGCGGTAGGCGGTTGCAGGCGGTTGTAGGCGGTTGCAGGCGGTTGTAGGTGGTTGTAGGCGGTTGTAGGCGGTTGTAGGCGGTTGTAGGCGGTTGCAGGCGGTTGCAGGCGGTTGTAGGCGTTGTAGGCGGTCGTAGGCGGTCGTAGGCGGTCGACGTCAGTGCAGAGTTGAGCTGTTTCGTTCCTACTGACGAGTTGAGTTGTTTCGTTCCTACTGACGAGTTGAGTTGTTTCGTTCCGCTGCTGAGTTGAGTTGTTTTCTCCTGTTGAGTTGAGTTGTTTCGTTCCTATTGACGAGTTGAGTTGTTTTTCTCCTGCATTGGCTTTGATTTTCGAGCTGAGGGGGCGAGTTGAATTGTTTTTTTTTTTTTACAGCTAAGTTGAGTTGTTTTTAAAAATGTGCACAAAAAATGGAAGTATGGGAATGTTAAACATGCTCATGCCGCCACCTATTGATTAAAATATACACTAATTATAGATTTTAAAATGATGGAAGTAAATAACGCTCACAAATAAAAAAAAATCCAGATTCAAACTCACGGCCTCAGATCAAAATGTCTCCACAGGTCAATAGTTTTTCAGTTACGCTAACCAATATCCTATGAAGGCATACAGACTTGAAGAAAACTTATGTTTATAATCTCATGAATTTAATTTTGCAGGCGAAGCAGTAGTTAAAATATACCGGTTCTGAAACAGTGGAGCCGTTGGCGCCAGGAGGTTGAGGCGCATGCAAACAAAAAGAGGGTGGAAGTCCCCGGATCTGAACCGGGAAGATGGTTTGTGATTGATAAGGGTTTCGGGGATCTGTACTGATAAGAAATGCACGCTTTTAGCGATAACGAGTTATATTCTGATATAGTTTTAATTAAATGATTATGATTTTTTTAATTACGTCATTGGAAGCAAATTTTAACTGGGATAAAGAGTCAAATTTTTCTGTACATATGATTATTTTTATATAATTCCGTATAAATCTATTTCTGAAAATCATGATATACGTGTTGAATGATTATTTGTTATATTTCAAATTTGATGCTTTGTGCTTGTGATTTCTGAAACAGAGGATTGAAAATTAGGCAAACGAAAGGGAGTGGAAATTCCCCGGGTCTGAACCGGGAGGATGGTACCCCCTCCGCTCTGATAATGGTTTCGGGGCTCTGTAAATGGGTACTAGAAATGCATGTTTTTAGAGATAACAATTTATATTCTTATATAGTTTTAACTAAATGGGTAGAATTCTGATTTGTTTTTAAAGTACGTCATTGGAAGCAAATTTTAATTAGGATAAAGGGTCAAACTTTTCTGTACATATAAATATTTGTATATAATTCTGATAAAGTCTATTTCTGAAAATTATGATATACGTGTTGAATTATTGTTTATTACATTTCAAATTTGATACTTTGTGCATAACTAAAATATATTTTTCATTGATTTTGCATGTATTTTTTATAATTCTGAGATAACTTAAAAAATACTATGCTTATATAAAGTAAAAGTTCTGCATATGTTTTTTCGTTTGCAAAGTAGTTTCCTTACATGAAACATCCCTTTCCTATGATAATATATGCGGACCTTGTAATTCTGGTAAAACTTTCTTTGTTAGACGAATCTTAGAAATAAAATTAATTAATTCTTTTCCTCCCAAAATTATTTGGCGTTATGGAATTTATCCAAAATTGTTTGATAAGATGTCTGACATAGAATTTCATGAAGGCATGCTTTCGATGTAGAAGATATTACTAATGCTTTCGTAATAATAGATGACTTAATGAATGAAGTAGGAGATGACAAAAGAACTTTCAAACTTGTTCACGAAAGGAAGCCATCATAGAGATATTTCCGTAATATTTATTTTACAAAATATTTTTGCAATGAAAAACAAATTATAGGAATATTTTTTTAAATACTTCCTACCTAAGTTGTTTTAAAAATGTTAGAGACAAGCAATAGATCTCTTGTCTAGCAAGACAAATGTATCCATCTCAATATCGAAATTTATGATTGGAAAACTATACGAAATACAAATGCTGCAAATTTGACTATCCACTTTGTGAGAGATAGAAAAATAAAACCTTTTCGTTTTTAATGAATTTTTCAAAAGAAAAATTTTTGATAGAGTTTTGTTACGAATAAATATCTCAGAACAAAAACATTGTATGCAAAACCTTTGTCATGGATAGAATATTAAGTGTGGTTTGTGTTCTTCAACATTTGTTTTTAATTTTTAGTCTGTTTCCCTTCTTGTTCCTTACACTTAAATATATTAATATGAGTAAAGTAATTAAAAAGTTGAAAAAAATATTGAAAAAAAAAAGTTGAAAAGTATTGAAAAAAGATGAAAAATATTGAAATATTTAGAATATTGTTGGTGGACTTGAGTATTTAAGTTAAGAGCACACAATATAGAGTGATAAAATTTCTTTTTTTCATATTAATCTTAAAATAATAATAACTTTATAAATTTAAATATATGGTAAACTTATAAAAAAATTCAAAGCAAAATCTTATTCATCTTATAATAATAATAATACAAACACAAAATATGAGAACAAAAAAATATTGTATTTATTCACCTTCTAAAATTTATTCTTACATTATATCATTTCTTAAAATATTGATACAATCTGAAATCTTTCTGTTTGCTACGAACAAATTCATATAAAATATAATTCATTGAAAAGCCTTTACTGATTTTCAACAAGAAAAATATAAAATAATGACCACATAGAAATAAGGAATATCCCTTGGTTAATCCATTTCTCAATAAATAAAGTCCTTCAGATCTCAACAATTTTCCTTTTATAAAACAATGTGCTAACAGAAAACTTAATTTAATCTTATATTTTTTTAAAATGTATTATATGAGAAGCATTGAAATAAGTAACATCATTCAATATGAATAATAAATACATTCGACAGGTATATGCATAAAATGAAGAGGAAACATTTACATTCTTAAACAAGAAAGAATAAGATATATACAGAAATCAATATTTATAAAAAAAGAAACTATTTAATTAAATTCTCATTTATATAAAATATTAGTTTTCATTTATATGGCAGTCACCGAAAGCTAAAGTTGTAATACCATCTTCAAGAATATAGCTTATCGAAGGGGCAAAGTGAATTTTTTTACTTTTTACAGAATGTATTTGATGTATAGAACTGTTAATGGGTTTAAACTCTCTTCACGACTTCTATACTTATTTATGAGGCAATTTTTATAGTCTTCATGAGAAATTTTACTTTTAAAATAGATATATGTATCTCTTTTGCTGTATTTTTTCTAAAGTTAATGTTTTTATGCTGTACATTTTTGCATTGAGACCTACGAACTCAGTTGCTACCATACCATTTAACTCATCTGTCATTTTTCCAAGAACATTATTAGTTAAAGGATTATAAAGAAAATGATTTGGAAGCAAATATATGGGTCATTTCAATAAAAAAAAGTGAGTTTTCTTTGAATAGATACAAGGTCGTTATTAATTATTTTATAAGCATGAAATGCTGGAGATGCTATGAATTTCTTAGCTCTTTTCTCTCTATTCACTAGATAAATCTTAACTTTTTGCGTAAATTTTTCATTGTTTTACCAAACACGGCATTGTTTAAAAGTTTAAAGAGATCTTTTTCAAAATTGTTGTTTGCTCGTTTTCGATGTTCAGTATTAAAATCTATATAATTTTTTAACCGAGGACTTTGTTTGAATTTTACAAATTGGTGTATTTTTTTTTAATTTTTAAACCTAATTGTACATATAATTTCAAATTTCTATAATGAACATATTTAGTTTTATTTCTGAAGTTAGGAGCCAATTTTTTTCCACAGACTTCGATTCTAAAATACTGAATTCTTTAGCAATATTTTTAGTATAGGAGGAACATTCAGAGACACTTTAACTTTTTCTGGAGCTAATGGATAGCACTTATACGCAAATCGTGCAATTAATCTGGATATTCTAACTTAAAATATACAACTTATATCCGAATCGTCTGGTACATCCATGAAGTTAACGTATTCATCAGTCCAGGAAAAGTCGTGTGTAGACAAATTTTGCGACATTGCTCAACCATATAGATTGTTTGCATCTAAATATATAATGTAAATACTAGGTAGGCTTGAATCATAGGTTGATAAATACACATTGTTAGCCTTAGCGTAGCGATGACCAATCATCTCAACACCTCCGCGAATTCCTTTTTCGATGAATAAAGGCATGTCTATATCCGTTAAAAGCTCCAATCGTACTTTTGTCATTTTATGCTTGCCATACCAAACCAGGAACCATATATGTATTACATGGATCAATTTTGTAGTAATTCTGGCACAGAGTTCTAAAGTTTTCAAATATATCTGAAAATAATACGTCTACGGTTACACACAAATCACGATAATCTCCCAATGTGCGCATTTGAAACATGTTTCATCTATGGTGAGCATATTCGTAGTCTTCTCTGGATACATTTTTATTTGCTAGACTGTTGAAAAAAGCTGATTGAGGAGGGAGCTGCGTTTCATAAAATTTAGAAAAGGAATCAAAATATTCATATGGATAGCAACCCTTTCTAGTTATAAGTTATGCATTACTTGCAAAATACCTATCCCAAAGATGAAATTTACAAGGCTTTAAAGTTGGGCAAGTTTCTCTAGAGAAGTATTTAAAAATTGAAAAGAGTCAATGAAACGTAATGACCTCAGAGTAAAAAAAATTTCACTATGTTGGGAATGCATTGAAAAAAGAAATCGAAACTTTTAGTTGATTTTTAAAATCAAAATTCAATTTAATTATGTCAAATGATCCAAATGAAGCACGAGGAAGTACGGAATAACGCTTGAAGGAGTTTTTTTTTTTTTTGTAAAAATTTAAATAACATTTTGAATCTAAAGGACTTATAACCTATTTCAGCTACCATAAACCTATTGTTTTCTTCATAGAATACAATTAATTCCCAAATATGATTGTATATTTCGCACAAAAACATTCCTTTATGAGTACAGACATATGAACAAATAATTTTATAGGGCGATACTAACATCTCCTGGTTTTTTATTCACTTAACTGACCTCAGAAATAACATTACAAAATTTGAAGTTATCACTTCTAACGTGTGGTCATAAGCACACACACGATCTTTTTTAATCGAAGTTTTCTGTTTTTACCCTCGATTATCGAATTTCAAGGATAAATACATTTTTACCAATCAAATTTAATTATTTACATTGAATTGTTAAGATATTATAGTGGGAATGCGTTTTAAACATAGCAAAATGTATTAAAAATAAAAACTTTCAGAGAAATATTTAAAAATTAATAGTAAGTAATAGTATAATAAAGAGTATGGTCAAATCTCAGGGATTTGTATTTTTAGAGTTAAATAAATTAATTACCATAAAATTAATTAGCTTCATTAATGTAAGTAAAGATAAATACTAGAAGAGTAAAGTATATAAAACAGATACAAGTATATAAAAGAAAAATAAATACAAGTAAATTAATACTAACCTGTATTACAAAGGCATAAATGTCGTTTACCATTGGATTTAGTCTCACTTGTTACAAAACTTAAAGATTTTAGGCATTTTTCTAAATTTTTCGATATTTCGAATTCTTTTACGACGTTTTCAAATGGTACGATGTTTATATATTTAAGAAAATTGTTTCGGATAACTTTTAAAAGTTCCATCTCAGAAAATGGTCTTTCTATTTTCAAAAGTTACAGAGACTCTTCTCCAAATACTAAAATCCTGTTATCTTGATCATTTCGAAAGTCTAAACCAGTGGCCTTTTTTTTTTTTTCAAACTATATTCCATGGAACCCTGAGGTTCCATGAGTCACAATAAAAAAAATCCAAAAGAAACTTATAAATGTATATCAAAAATGGATCCACGTTCTGTATGAAGTTTCTATACCCACAAGAATTTAAAGCTTAACCCTGTCTTTAAGAAATTAAAAGTTTTTTTTAATACACAACAATTTTATTTTGCAATACTTTTTAAACATTTATTATAATTTAATAAAGAATATAAAACGCTAAAAGAAATCTTTATATGTATTACCTACTGTAATTTTAATATTTTATTGTTTGCTATACGGGTTTTTTAATCGTTAGTACAATGTCTTGCGAAACTAAATGCACATTTTTATATTTGTTAGAAAAAACCTACAATAAAAGAGAATGAATAAATTATTGATATATCAACAGATTCGATGTAAAAAATCTAAATTAAAGCAAGAACATCTCCTTAATTTTATGTTGCAAATTCATGTAAACTACACAATATTTCTCACACAGTTATAAACATTTTGATGTCAATTGGGTAGTGGATGGACAATACTCGAAAAAAAAAAACAGAAAAACTTCGGTTAAAAAAAAAAATCGTGTGTGTGCTTATGACCACACGTTAGAAGTGATAACTTCAAATTTTGTAATGTTATTTCTGAGGTCAGTTAAGTGAATAAAAAACCAGGAGATGTTAGTATCGCCCTATAAAATTATTTGTTCATATGTCTGTACTCATAAAGGAATGTTTTTGTGCGAAATATACAATCATATTTGGGAATTAATTGTATTCTAAGAAGAAAACAATAGGTTTATGGTAGCTGAAATAGGTTATAAGTCCTTTAGATTCAAAATGTTATTTAAATTTTTACAAAAAAAAAAACTCCTTCAAGCGTTATTCCGTACTTCCTCGTGCTTCATTTGGATCATTTGACATAATTAAATTGAATTTTGATTTTAAAAATCAACTAAAAGTTTCGATTTCTTTTTTCAATGCATTCCCAACATAGTGAAATTTTTTTTTACTCTGAGGTCATTACGTTTCATTGACTCTTTTCAATTTTTAAATACTTCTCTAGAGAAACTTGCCCAACTTTAAAGCCTTGTAAATTTCATCTTTGGGATAGGTATTTTGCAAGTAATGCATAACTTATAACTAGAAAGGGTTGCTATCCATATGAATATTTTGATTCCTTTTCTAAATTTTATGAAACGCAGCTCCCTCCTCAATCAGCTTTTTTCAACAGTCTAGCAAATAAAAATGTATCCAGAGAAGACTACGAATATGCTCACCATAGATGAAACATGTTTCAAATGCGCACATTGGGAGATTATCGTGATTTGTGTGTAACCGTAGACGTATTATTTTCAGATATATTTGAAAACTTTAGAACTCTGTGCCAGAATTACTACAAAATTGATCCATGTAATACATATATGGTTCCTGGTTTGGTATGGCAAGCATAAAATGACAAAAGTACGATTGGAGCTTTTAACGGATATAGACATGCCTTTATTCATCGAAAAGGAATTCGCGGAGGTGTTGAGATGATTGGTCATCGCTACGCTAAGGCTAACAATGTGTATTTATCAACCTATGATTCAAGCCTACCTAGTATTTACATTATATATTTAGATGCAAACAATCTATATGGTTGAGCAATGTCGCAAAATTTGTCTACACACGACTTTTCCTGGACTGATGAATACGTTAACTTCATGGATGTACCAGACGATTCGGATATAAGTTGTATATTTTAAGTTAGAATATCCAGATTAATTGCACGATTTGCATAAGTGCTATCCATTAGCTCCAGAAAAAGTTAAAGTGTCTCTGAATGTTCCTCCTATACTAAAAATATTGCTAAAGAATTCAGTATTTTAGAATCGAAGTCTGTGGAAAAATTGGCTCCTAACTTCAGAAATAAAACTAAATATGTTCATTATAGAAATTTGAAATTATATGTACAATTAGGTTTAAAAATTAAAAAAAAAAACACCAATTTGTAAAATTCAAACAAAGTCCTCGGTTAAAAAATTATATAGATTTTAATACTGAACATCGAAAACGAGCAAACAACAATTTTGAAAAAGATCTCTTTAAACTTTTAAACAATGCCGTGTTTGGTAAAACAATGAAAAATTTACGCAAAAAGTTAAGATTTATCTAGTGAATAGAGAGAAAAGAGCTAAGAAATTCATAGCATCTCCAGCATTTCATGCTTATAAAATAATTAATAACGACCTTGTATCTATTCAAAGAAAACTCACTTCTTTTTTATTGAAATGCCCCATATATTTGCTTCCAAATCATTTTCTTTATAATCCTTTAACTAATAATGTTCTTGGAAAAATGACAGATGAGTTAAATGGTATGGTAGCAACTGAGTTCGTAGGTCTCAATGCAAAAATGTACAGCATAAAAACATTAACTTTAGAAAAAACAGCAAAAGAGATACATATATCTATTTTAAAAGTAAAATTTCTCATGAAGACTATAAAAATTGCCTCATAAATAAGTATAGAAGTCGTGAAGAGAGTTTAAACCCATTAACAGTTCTATACATCAAATACATTCTGTAAAAAGTAAAAAAAAAAAATTCACTTTGCCCCTTCGATAAGCTATATTCTTGAAGATGGTATTACAACTTTAGCTTTCGGTGACTGCCATATAAATGAAAACTAATATTTTATATAAATGAGAATTTAATTAAATAGTTTCTTTTTTATAAATATTGATTTCTGTATATATCTTATTCTTTCTTGTTTAAGAATGTAAATGTTTCCTCTTCATTTTATGCATATACCTGTCGAATGTATTTATTATTCATATTGAATGATGTTACTTATTTCAATGCTTCTCATATAATACATTTTAAAAAATATAAGATTAAATTAAGTTTTCTGTTAGCACATTGTTTTATAAAAGGAAAATTGTTGAGATCTGAAGGACTTTATTTATTGAGAAATGGATTAACCAAGGGATATTCCTTATTTCTATGTGGTCATTATTTTATATTTTTCTTGTTGAAAATCAGTAAAGGCTTTTCAATGAATTATATTTTATATGAATTTGTTCGTAGCAAACAGAAATATTTCAGATTGTATCAATATTTTAAGAAATGATATAATGTAAGAATAAATTTTAGAAGGTGAATAAATACAATATTTTTTGTTCTCATATTTTGTGTTTGTATTATTATTATTATAAGATGAATAAGATTTTGCTTTGAATTTTTTTATAAGTTTACCATATATTTAAATTTATAAAGTTATTATTATTTTAAGATTAATATGAAAAAAAAAGAAATTTTATCACTCTATATTGTGTGCTCTTAACTTAAATACTCAAGTCCACCAACAATATTCTAAATATTTCAATATTTTTCATCTTTTTCAATACTTTTCAACTTTTTTTTTCAATATTTTTTCAACTTTTTTTAATTACTTTACTCATATTAATATATTTAAGTGTAAGGAACAAGAAGGGAAACAGACTAAAAATTAAAAACAAATGTTGAAGAACACAAACCACACTTAATATTCTATCCATGACAAAGGTTTTGCATACAATGTTTTTGTTCTGAGATATTTATTCGTAACAAAACTCTATCAAAAATTTTTTCTTTTGAAAATTCATTAAAAACGAAAAGGTTTTATTTTTCTATCTCTCACAAAGTGGATAGTCAAATTTGCAGCATTTGTATTTCGTATAGTTTTCCAATCATAAATTTCGATATTGAGATGGATACATTTGTCTTGCTAGACAAGAGATCTATTGCTTGTCTCTAACATTTTTAAAACAACTTAGGTAGGAAGTATTTAAAAAATATTCCTATAATTTGTTTTTCATTGCAAAAAATATTTTGTAAAATAAATATTACGGAAATATCTCTATGATGGCTTCCTTTCGTGAACAAGTTTGAAAGTTCTTTTGTCATCTCCTACTTCATTCATTAAGTCATCTATTATTACGAAAGCATTAGTAATATCTTCTACATCGAAAAGCATGCCTTCATGAAATTCTATGTCAGACATCTTATCAAACAATTTTGGATAAATTCCATAACGCCAAATAATTTTGGGAGGAAAAGAATTAATTAATTTTATTTCTAAGATTCGTCTAACAAAGAAAGTTTTACCAGAATTACAAGGTCCGCATATATTATCATAGGAAAGGGATGTTTCATGTAAGGAAACTACTTTGCAAACGAAAAACATATGCAGAACTTTTACTTTATATAAGCATAGTATTTTTTAAGTTATCTCAGAATTATAAAAAAATACATGCAAAATCAATGAAAAATATATTTTAGTTATGCACAAAGTATCAAATTTGAAATGTAATAAACAATAATTCAACACGTATATCATAATTTTCAGAAATAGACTTTATCAGAATTATATACAAATATTTATATGTACAGAAAAGTTTGACCCTTTATCCTAATTAAAATTTGCTTCCAATGACGTACTTAAAAACAAATCAGAATTCTACCCATTTAGTTAAAACTATATAAGAATATAAATTGTTATCTCTAAAAACATGCATTTCTAGTACCCATTTACAGAGCCCCGAAACCATTATCAGAGCGGAGGGGGTACCATCCTCCCGGTTCAGACCCGGGGGGAATTTCCACTCCCTTTCGTTTGCCTAATTTTCAATCCTCTGTTTCAGAAATCACAAGCACAAAGCATCAAATTTGAAATATAACAAATAATCATTCAACACGTATATCATGATTTTCAGAAATAGATTTATACGGAATTATATAAAAATAATCATATGTACAGAAAAATTTGACTCTTTATCCCAGTTAAAATTTGCTTCCAATGACGTAATTAAAAAAATCATAATCATTTAATTAAAACTATATCAGAATATAACTCGTTATCGCTAAAAGCGTGCATTTCTTATCAGTACAGATCCCCGAAACCCTTATCAATCACAAACCATCTTCCCGGTTCAGATCCGGGGGACTTCCACCCTCTTTTGTTTGCATGCGCCTCAACCTCCTGGCGCCAACGGCTCCACTGTTTCAGAACCGGTATATTTTAACTACTGCTTCGCCTGCAAAATTAAATTCATGAGATTATAAACATAAGTTTTCTTCAAGTCTGTATGCCTTCATAGGATATTGGTTAGCGTAACTGAAAAACTATTGACCTGTGGAGACATTTTGATCTGAGGCCGTGAGTTTGAATCTGGATTTTTTATTTGTGAGCGTTATTTACTTCCATCATTTTAAAATCTATAATTAGTGTATATTTTAATCAATAGGTGGCGGCATGAGCATGTTTAACATTCCCATACTTCCATTTTTTGTGCACATTTTTTAAAAACAACTCAACTTAGCTGTAGAAAAAAAAACAATTCAACTCGCCCCCTCAGCTCGAAAATCAAAGCCAATGCAGGAGAAAAACAACTCAACTCGTCAATAGGAACGAAACAACTCAACTCAACAGGAGAAAACAACTCAACTCAGCAGCAGGAACGAAACAACTCAACTCGTCAGTAGGAACGAAACAACTCAACTCGTCAGTAGGAACGAAACAGCTCAACTCTGCACTGACGTCGACCGCCTACGACCGCCTACAACGCCTACAACCGCCTGCAAACTACAACCGCCTGCAACCGCCTGCAACCGCCTACAACCGCCTACAACCGCCTACAACCGCCTGCAACCGCCTACAACCGCCTACAACCGCCTGCAACCGCCTACGACCGCCTACAACCGCCTGCAACCGCCTGCAACCGCCTGCACCGCCTGCACCGCCTTTACAGCAGAATCGGCTTTTTCTACCTACTGCTGTAACACTCTCACCCCCTTGATATAAAAAAAGAACATAAATTATAATATCTAATTCTATTTATATCTAAAATAGAAGGAGAAAGATTTTTTTCGCTCACTTAACCTAATAATCAAGTGGATTTCCACCAAAGCAACTTCCAGTGGATCTCTACTCTATAAAATAAGCATGCGTGCTAAATTTCAAGTCTAAATCTAACAGAGCAAAAACGGAATTTTTATCATCAATGCCTCGATGAGAGCACTCTTAGCGGATTTCAATTCAACAAAAGAATCATGCAAACCAAATTTTATTATTGTATTCTTAACAGTTCGAAAACGGGAATTTTGTCTATCAATACGCCCCAATAACTCTCCCCGCTTCCCCCTGGAGTTGATTTCCGTAAAATCCATTCTTAGTGGAACTCTATTCAACTAAAGAAAAGTGCTCAACAAATTTCAAGTAAATGAGTTAAATTCAAAAAAAGGAATTTTTCTATAACACGCCTTAATCCCTCGCAACCCCACTCCTTTGGGGGTCCGTTTTCGCAAAAATATTTGTAAAAAGAACTTTATTCCATGAACGGAACATACCTTCTAATTTTCAAGCAGGTGTTTCTATTAGTTGAAAAGCGGAAATATTTATCTATTACGCCCCTTAATCCCCCTCAGTGACCCTTGGGGATCCATTTTCCCCAAAACTATTTTGTAGCGGATCTCTACACCTTGAAAGGAATTCGCTTACCAAATTTTAAGACTGTACGTCTAATAGTTTAAAAATGGAAATAATTATCTATAACGCCCCTTAAGCCTCCGCAACGCCACTTAGGAAACGGTTTTTACAAAACCCATCTTATAGCGGATCTCTACTCAATGAATGGAATCAGCTTACTAAATTTTGAGATTTTACGTCTAATAGTTTAAAAAAGGAGTTAATTGCCTATAACGCCACTTAATACTCTACTGGGAGTCGATTTTCACAAAACCCATTCTGTAGGGGATCTGTACTCTATGAAAGGAATCAGCTTACCAAATTTCAAGACAAATTTCAAGAATGGAAATAATTATGTATAACGCCCCTTGGAGGTCGATTTTTGTAAAAATCATTATGTAGGGAATCTCTATTTTATGAAAGAAAAATATGTGTACCAAGTTTCACGACTGTACATCTAATAGTTTAGTAATGGAAATAATTATCTATAACGCCCCTTAAACCCCCGTAACGCCCCTTGGGGTTCGAACTTTGCAAAATCCGTTCTTAGCTGACGTCTACTCCATGAAGGGAATCTACCTACCAAATTTCAAGTCTGTAGGTTTAATAGTTCCGGAGATATTGTGATTAGTCTGTGAGTCAGTCAGTTAGTGAGTGAGTGAGTCGCTTTGCTCCTTTATATATATATATATATATATATGTACAGTGCATGTTAAATTTTCTTTAATTTGTTAGAGAGTCTTTAAACTTCTAAGGCATCACGTGGTAATTAATTCTTTCACGTTACACACCTAACGGGAATGGGGTTTTATCCCATAAAATCTGCATGTTCATAGATTTTAAAAGTGAAATGTTGCAATATTGTATAAGCCTTCCTTTCTAACCAATAAAAATCTAAATTGCCCGAAATAATGATTATCAAAGATTGTAGTCGTTTCTGGTAAGAAAAGGTATAGAAGGTAAAATCTCTGGAATATGTAGGAAAAAACCGAATTTTTATTATTGTCCTTAGTATTCATTTGCTTGTTGTTTGTGTGGCTGCTTTTCCCGTTGTCGCTTCATGTGTTAAAATCAATAAAATGGGGAACTAAAATCAGGAAAAAAAAGTCCCACATTGATTTTTATATACTTCAATCAGACGGAGATGTACTAGTAGCATGTTTGATTCCAGTGAAATTGCTACATGTAAACGTTACACACTCATGCATACATACGCATGTATATAAATATATATCAAGTTAAGATGTATGCAACTTTAAAAAAACTGCCTTTAAAATCACAAAAAAAATATAAAGAGTAAATACAAAAGTCTCCTATGTTATATTTTGTAAATACAGTATACAGCATAAAATATAAAATGCATTTCCACATACTCTACCATAATATCATATCAAAAGGAAAACTTTCGGAAAACATGTACAATTTTTTAAATCTCTTTGGATGAAAATATGTGCTGAAAAATATAAATTCGACTCACGATTTGTTCGTCAGACCACAAATCGGCCCCAATTGAAGTAGACTCTGAATATGTGAAAGAATCAAAGCTTTACTACATCAACAAAAGAGCACGACATTTCAATGTTTCTTACATTGACGTACAATAAATGCATTCAACGCATAATTTATTTAAAGTTTTATTACATATAATTTGCGATTAAAAAGAACAATATATTGAAAGATCTACGTTTAAAAATCATAATATATATATTGCAGACTGATAAATATAGAACACATTTATATTCATTCCATTACAAAGTGAAATATTTTCAAAGTCACCAAAATTAATTACGGAAGGAAAAATGATGATTCATCTCTATTTATTCTAAGAGCACTGTTGCTCGGGATTTTTGACAAAGTAGCTGTAATCTGAGAGTCAAACAAGCTATGTTTACTTATTCGCAAAGCAAAATGAAATAAACATTACTTTCATCTGATACATAAAAGACTTCGCGAAATAATGTTTATTTTCTCAATATTCTAAATTAAATTCTTCGCGTCTATTAATGTAATGAAGTTAAGACTAGAAAAGGGCTTTTCTCAGAAGTAACACTACGAATCTTGTTGACTTTCGTATTCTTAATTCTCGTAGCGTTTATTTCCAATTTATTCCGACAGAATATTAAATGAGTATACATCGTTCGATGCAAGAATATGGAACTTATTTTTATACAGAATGAGGGAAGTTTTTATTTTCATTTTGTCATAATCTTGGGAGACTCTTACATTTGTTTTATTTATTTATGAATATACCGGAGCAGGCTATATTATTGAATTATATGAGCACGGAATTTATTAAGCTAAAGTACCTTTGAAATATTTTTCACTGACAAATAATTATTATCAAAATAAAAATTTCGGTGCTTCTTGAACGCTTTATTTTATATATTGTTTTACTGTATGATCTCAATGAATGAAAAATGTATTCTTCTTAAATTATGCATTTGTTTAGTTACTCTTCATATTATTTATTCAGCAACTAAATATTGCAAGCTGTTTGCCCTTTTAGATTAAAATGAATGAAATTTTGCACATATTAGTTAGAATGTTACTAAAATTAAGGACGACATTTACATCCATTGCTCTTTTTATGATTGAATGTTTATCATCCAGCTGTATAGAAAGGACATGCGTTACTCTAGAAACATAATAATGCCACTTAAGGATAAAAAAAAAGAATAAAAAAAACTGAGATTGTTTTTTTTTTTTTGTAATAATATGTTTTTAAGTTTAAGAATATTATTGTTACGAAATTTGTGTAATAAATGTTCAAATTCATCTTAAAATACTATTAGTAATTTTTATTTATGCTTAATATGTTAATAATACTTTCTGTGTTGTATTTATTTTATGATAAAATTGTAATATTCGCCAGCACGAGGTCTCTTACATTATAACGGTTTTTCAATTTAAACTTGGCGAAGTATTGGCGATACAGCCAAGTTGACATGATTTTTGGTAACAGTAATAACAACTTGACGACCCTAAGGATGCTTCTAGAAGTAACTGGAAAAGTCTCTAATCTCATGACCTATGATGAAAACGGAATTTTTGAGAAAGCACTGAAATTCAGCTGAGGAGACTATAAATAGCGGTCGCTTGGTGAAATTGCGTCAGTCTTAATTCGGGTGTATAAGTGTGGACTTGCCTACAAGAGGGAGGTTGCTCGTGAATAAATTTAACCTTGCAGACTAGCATTTTTAGACACTAATTGTTATGTCTGAATGCTGTATAAGGTGTGAATCATTGAGTTGAGATTTATTGTTCTAATTTTAGTGCTGTACCTGGTATTTTAATAATTTTTTTCACCCAATAAATTTTCATCGCTCTTAAAGAAGTGTTTTTTACTTTGAGACTAATAACATAACACCTTCGAGCCCGAACAATGCAACAATATATTATAATGACATGAAGGAAAACTCTTCCACCCCCATTTTTCTACATCAGCTGAACAATATAGAAATAAAATTTCATACCCTTTTTCATACTTCCTATCAAAATGTAATAATGAAATTAAATGAATTAATATATGAATCCTTTTAGAAATATTGTTCTAAATATTTCTTTTTTTTTTAAATTTAAAATTAAATTAAATAAAAATTATCTGTCCTTAACTCATTCATTTTTTAATATGAGAAATATTTTATTAAAAATTAAAAGAAAAAAAAAACCTTTAATATTTTTTCAGTTTATAAGGATTTATTTTTTATTATTTCAGTTATATTAATTTTTATTAAGGTATTTAGATTTCATAATAAAAGAAGGAGAAATTCATCATTAAGTATTTTAATGTTTTAATTGCATAAAAAAATGTAATATCGAGCAAATGGCTTAATGATTTAAAAATTTATGTCTCGTTCTTGAAAGAAAACAAGCGAAAAAGTCAATATATTTGAGCTCTTGATAGAAGGATGCAGAAGCCAACAGTAAAATTTGGGGATGCTTTGATATTTAAGCTGCTATGCTTCTGAACATGTTTTAATTTAAGTTACATATTTTAGTTTGATGAAGGAACGAAATAAAACTGTATTTCGCATGCTAAACCAATCGTATTATTAAGGTAAAGTAAAATGGTATTTTTTATAAAAAAATTAAATTGTTAACATTAGTTTTCTGATTAAATATAATGAAATTTAAATAATGTTCATAGAAGTTTGGAGAATTCTCAATGGATTTGTTACGAATATACAAACATTATTAAAGCAATTCAACAATATAATATGCCGTACGTTATCTGACGTACTTTTTAAAATTTATAGTACTTTTATCAATCGTGTATTTGGAATATAAAAATGTAAGAATTCTTATGACATCATTTAGAAACTGTTGTTCTAATATTAAAATTGCGCGGTGTTTGCAAAATCTGATTCAATTACATTTAAGATTTCAATTATGAATGACAAGGAGTATCAAAAATAATGATTTAAATTCATGCACATTATTAGATTGCCCTTCATTCAAAAACTAATTTACATACATCAATATTCCTTTTATAATAAAGTACGCTTCATGGAATGCCGGATTGGCTAGGTCTCCCTGCCCATTTCATTGATCTCACCTAATGCTAGTTTTTGTGTAGTGCTAGTTTTGTGCTAGTAAAAACTTTTCATGTTTTAAACTTATGCTTCTCACATGTAAAATAAATTTATTAAATAAGTACTGTAAATTATTCTTCAATTGCAAATATTTTATTCTGAACTGAATAATAGGCGATCAGTACAGACATCTACAATACTCAATTGGACATAAGATGCCGACAGGGCCAAAGTGCTATCTACAATATGCTGTCAGAAGTAAAGGGTGTTTTTTAGAGGTATAGAAGTTTAACTTGCAATAAAACAACGATGTATTAATCTATCGACATGAATTTTTTTTATTCGAAAGATAATCTTGTGGCATTACATTTTAAATGATTTCTGGCATAGGACTGCCACGGCTGGCTCGGATGTAGTCCAATCTGGAAGTCCAATTTTCGATGACTTTTTCCAACATTTGTGGCCATATATCGGCAGTAACACGGCGAATGTTGTTTTACAAATAGTCAAGCGTTTGTGGCTTATCCGCATAGACCAATGACTTTACATAGCCCCACAGAAAATAGTCTAGCGGTGTTAAATAACAAGATCTTGGAGGCCAATTCACAGGTCCAAAACGTGATATTAGGCGGTCACCAAACGTGTCTTTCAATAAATCTATTGTAGCACGAGCTGTGTGACATGTTGCGCCGTCTTGTTGGAACCACTGCTCCTGGACATCATGATTGTTCAATTCAGGAATGAAAAAGTTAGTAATCATCGCTCTATACCGATCATCATTGACTGTAACGTTGTGGCTTTCATCGTTTTTGAAGAAGGATTCCACCAGCCCATAAAGCGCACCAAACATTCAGTTTTTCTGGATGTAACGGTGTTTCGACATACACTTGTGGATTAGCGTCACTCCAAATGCGGCAGTTTTGTTTGTTGACGTAGCCATTCAACCAGAAGTGCGCTTCATCGCTAAACAAAATTCGCTTATGAAAATCGGGAACAAACGCAATCTCGTTTTGGGCCCATTCAACGAATGTACGCCTTGCTTGATGAATTGCCAAACCAAACTGAGAATAAATCACTTGACAGCTGTTAAATCGGTCGCCATCTTGGAAAGTAATGCCAACTTAAACTTCTATACCTGGAAAAAAAAACACTCTTTGTATGTAAATTAATACATCAGTCTACAGAAAAAGAAATACTTACTTTTTCTATATTTCTTCAATTAGATAAAACGTAAGCAGAAAATATCCGTGCTATATAGGAAAAGAATCAGAATTGTATTTATTAGTGGTAGAAACAGATATGAAATACATTAAACTAAGATGACAAATTTTAACTTTGAAACTTAACGCTATAAATAATTATAATGCCAATTAATTGTACTTTTTATAGTATTCATTTTTCACTTATACTTATCACCAAAGGGTATAATTTAAAATACAAAGTTGAATCATGTAAAGGGGGAAACAATTTATTTCTCTTTTAATATATTTCTATTGTAAGTTCTAACATAACAAAATAATGCTGATTTCCACTAATTAAAAAATAATCACAATATCTTTCCTTTCTCTTTTAATTTTGTCTTTTCATGTAGCTTACTCGTATGAGTTAATTAAAAATATATATTCTAATTTTATGAGATAAGACATTTCATTAGCAGCAAAATCCATTAAGTGAAGCAAGCGATAATTTTATATAGATCTTTCATTTCCGTTATATTTTTATGTCTTGTATATCGTAGCACGGATTTTAATTCCCATCCTCCGAAGACGCCATTTCTTAACATAGGAAATGCATTTCGTTTTCAAAAGAATTGCGTTGTCTAGTTGTAAGACAACGGACATAAATTGAGAGATCAGAATATATAAGTTTTATTCTCCGTACCACATATGACAGTATAACTCATCTCATCTTGTCAAAAACAATAACATTTCCTGTTGCTTGTTGTGAAGGATCTCATATATATGTATGAGTGTCTATTCTTATTTTTTTAAAAAAATAAATTAAAATTTTTGCATTACACATATATATTTACTTTTATCTTTTTTGTAATTCTAATATAAATTAAAAGAAATAAAATATTATTTTATGATTTTATTACTGTCCTAAATGTGAGCTTCAAATTGTAATTTAAAGGTACATAGTTGAATTATGTCAAAGACTGACATCAAATTGCAGAATTTAGACAATTAAATAACTCTTAAGCAATTTAGGGCTTTGCCATTCACTATTTTACAAAAATGATAACATTAAATTCATATATCACACAAAAATATCTTCAAACACAATATAGAAATATTTACAAATCTCAAACAGAAAATTAACGACTTGATAAAAACACGAACACATTAATTTTGCAACATGATCTCATCACAAACGCCAGAGCAACCATTCTAAAAGGTATAATTTCCTTACACACAAAGGAAAAAAGATTCCCATGTGACTAATAAACCATCTCGACGAGGAATGTCTACCCTAAATGTCCTTAGTCCCCGGATTCTGCTTAAACATCCAATACAACCATCGATCGTAGCAAGCAACAGGAAATGTTGTTACTTCTCCTGACGTGATGGGTTGAACGTAATAATACGTTCTGTCACACGTGGTAAGAGGAAGAAAATTTATATTCGAGGCTCTCAATTGATGCCTGCTGTCCTACAACAAGGCAATGCAATTCTTCTGAAAACGAAATACATTAATCATAGGATATGTTTCAGCTTTCCTAAATGGCTGTTTTGTTAGAGGATATGAATTAAAATTCGTGCTATGATAGGCGAGACATTAGGAGTATCGTGTGAAAGCAGATCCCGGTGAATTAGATGGATTGTTAAATTTATTTATTACTGCATGAATTGTGTTACTAGTGGACTGTCTTATTTATTAACAAGGTAATGTATTATTAAATTTGTTCGTAAGTTCTACTGGTAATTTGTACTAATATTATATAGGGGCCAGAAGTATAAAGATAATTATTATTTTTGTTTTTTCGTTGAATGAAAAAAAATCAATATTATTTTGTAATGCTGTAATTTACAATTACATTGTACCGGAAAATAAGTAAATAACACTTAATTTTAAATATGATTTGATTCATCAGAAACTTTTGAATTTTATTTTTATTAATTATGATATATATATATATATATATATATATAAATGTAATAATTACCTCTAGTATCCTTTTTATTAACTTTGTACTAATATTTAAAATAACTTTAACTCTTTGGTTTTAAATTAATATTGTAATCTTAATCTTAATCGACTAGTCCGAAATTCCTGTCCTGCCCATTCTAGCCAATCAGAAATATTATTAAGTACACTGTTGATATAAAAGCAAAAATCTGGTGTAACCGCTCTCTTTTGTCTGCTTTACTTCATCATGTAAAAATGTAAATAACTGCAGCCCTATGTGTCCTTGTGTTGTGTCTGTAAATATGTCGCTTCTGTTATATGTGTCTGATTTCGTGCTTTTAACAAATAGATGTGAACATGTACCACAATTGTGTTTAAATCAGCTGTGTGTGATGTGAGCTTCATAATAAAGGAGGGAAATTTATTCTGAAAATGTCTTCAATAAGTGAGATATGACAACACAACCAATACCGCCCACGCTACTACAATACTTTACATATATATATATAGATAGATAGATTAAAAATAGGAAAACTAATTAACCTTATCCTGATAAATAAAGTGCAAAATTTGTTTGTACTTATCTTTATTTCACCATTCATTCCTTCTTTCTCTAAAATGTAAATTTAGTTTTAGTACATATATTCTAATAGGGAAAGATGTTTGCTGAAGTTTTTATTTGACTGAAAAAATTACAGAATATTTTTTTTTTACTTCAAAATCGTTTACCTTAGATTATATTTAGCCAGAAGGCCACAAAATGTCTAAAAATAAGGCTAAGCAATTCAAACAGGCCACTCATTATTTTTTATATTATAAACGGATTTGCTTAGCAGTAGTTTCGATGTATTTTATATTTTTTATCACACAGCTGCAACTACAGGATACTTAATTCTTAAATTAAAACTTTTTTATATTTATATTTGAGTGTACTGAGTAAAAGTACATAATTTTCTTTCATTCTGTAAATATATTCTGTAAATGTATGATTCATCGACTCTTTTTGTGTAGCATGTATTACAATAATGGACTAATAAAAACAAGAAGTATAATAGACGAATATTTATTTAAATTTATTCACATACACCTTTTTGATACTGAAACTGGTGTCTTGAGAATTATAATAATTATAAAACTTTAACATAAAATTATAAGGTTATTTTTGATGTTGCTCCACAAGTGTACTAGAATATATTCCGTGTCTTAATACGTCATATTCGAGTCTAAATCAGTTTTATAGCTACAACAGTGTTGTAATATTTTGTAGTAAATATATTTCGAATTATCATATGCTTCTTGATTGCTGCTAAGTACACTGTTAAGCACGAAGGTAAAAATTTCTGTTTATTACTCATCTTAGTATTTTAAACTCTATTTTTACGAAACAGTAAAACAAAAAATTATACACACGCGCACGAAATAATTAATAAAATTGAACCTCCAATAATAATTTGACACTCCCTTTGACACTTATTTTAAAAAACCGTGTATTACGATCGGAAATATTATGATAAAAGACAAAAATTCAATTAGTACGTTCATATTCATAGAAACATTTGCATACGATATGAAAATAAAATGAATTCAAACTGTAAATAATTCATAATGTTATTGTATTTCTGGATCAAGTAAATCTCTTCATACTTGATAATTAAAATTAATCCTTTTATCTTCAAATCTGTATTTAACAAGTAAATACATCAAAATTGATGCTCTATGTAGCTGCATATTTTATTAATTATTTAGATATTTCGATACTCGACACTAATTTTTTAGAAATCATTTTGTGATTTAAATTAAACATTTTAAAGCTTTAGTTCTACAAAATGAATCAGAATAAATTAATCTAAGTGCTAAAGGTACAACAATTGTAAGAAATTGCAATTTTCCCATTCTAATTTGTTTTTCCAAGCAGGATATACTGTATGTTTTAAATTTTAGGCGATAACCTTTTCCTACTTCTTATAGCTATGCAAGGATACAATATTAATAATAAATAAAAATGTGATACTTCTACAAGTTAACAATTGATGGATGAAATATAAATAATTTAAATAGAATATTTCAAGTGTAAAAATATGAGTTATTTTCTGTTCCATATTTTGCTCATTTTAATCCCATATATGATTTGGAGGAATATTACGGCTCAAAATCATGATTTAATTGTGATTACGAGCAATTAAATAATAGGCCAGAAAGGAAAATTGGCAAGATGTTGAGAAAGGTTTGCTTTCTTAAAGAATCAATGAAATAATATTAGACCTTACTTGAATGTTACGATGATATAATCACGTTGAAGGCTTTACAGTTCAATAATGTATTTTTCTAAAAATTGATAACATAATTTAAAACACCAATTTACTAGTAGTTAAAACCTTTTAAATTAAAAAAAAAAGGATTTTAAATTGTACCTAAACGTCAGCTTCTTCTACATTCAAAGCACAGCATAAGGTACAGGTTTTCAATGTAATTTAGAAAGACCTAATTTACGTAATCTTTTTTTATAGCTTTCCCTAAAAAACAATAATAAAATCTACAATCCCCATGTCGAAAGATTGCTTCTTTATTAGTCTCGCAAATTCAGGTATAATCAGATTCATTACAAATGATTATATAATTATTTATAATTATATAATGTATATGTTGTAAAATGTTTCTTTTATGCCACATAGTATTCATCATTAAAAATAAGACGATTTTGTAATCCATACTAATTCAATACCCAGAGAGAAATTCCAATAAGATCTGGTAGAATAAACCTAAATATCTTTCCATGTGACCAATACGTAAAGCAATTGCCGAGTTCCTTCTGGATACTGGACACGACTGTCTCCTCAAACATTTCCATCGAATTCATGTTGCACAGGCTTCTTTCTGCATGCTGCGTGATGTTTGGGTGAACATGGATGTTGACCACATTCTCCGCTGCCCTGTACTACAGGGCTCCTCTTTGTGCGATCTTTATTGGCCAGCTAGGGACTTAATGGGTTCATAGACTTTTCTCGCCATGTTTTTCTTTCCTACTTTTTTTGTCTGTTTTTGTTCCTATCACCTAATAGTGTAGTAGTCTTTTGTAACCTTGTGGGAACCCCCCTGGGTTCCACCCTGGACACCAAGATTAATTTGAGGCAAAGAATGATCAGAAGCCATTTGTATAATAATAACTTATATTTATTCACTTGATTCAAATATTAGAAACTCTAATGACATATAATATTTCTATGTTACGTCAAAAAAGGGATTTACCTATAATATTAAATTAAATTACGAAATATGAAATTAATCAATAACTACGTGTAAGATCAATAAGGTCTACCGAAATAGGAGGTCTGAGAAATACACGCAACTCGAATTATTAGCTTTCATTAACTTAAACTAATTTTATTAAACTAACGCTTGTTTAAAGCGATAATAAACTATAGTATATCACCTGGTAATACTTTGATATCTTCACAGGTATATTAACTTTTAAGGTTCCTTCGTAGAGTACTAGCAGTAATGCTTCACTATCGTAATCCGATTGAATCCTCCAAACGTTGACTCTATTGCTGCTGGTTCAATAGCCTTCATCTTTGCTAGCTTACAACGCCCTACTTAAATACCCTATCTACTTTGCATATCCCGTTCTTCTCTTAGAGTTGATTGGAAATGTACGCGAATTTATAATCCCCAAAAAGACGCCTAAGAATATTAGTGGAAAAGTTCCGTATAGATTCGTCACAACCTTGGCCATTGGAAATAAAAAAAAATAATCCATACTTTACCGAGCCTTTTATTTGTATGTGTTCGGTCACTTCGTGATTTCAAATACATTTTAATTCATTACTATTAACAAATTATCGATTACCAATATGCTTCTATATAGTTTTAAAATGTATTTGAAAAGAAAATAAGTCTAGAATTTTTGAAATTTCTTTTTTTTTAAAAAAAATTAACAATTCAAGGCTTACATAATTAAGTAATTAAGACAAATGCAAAAAATATACACACCCACGACTTTCAAAAATCCTGTATCTAGTTCCCGTTGCCAACGAAACATAAAAACTCATCAATCCTAAGCATCAATTTATTTCAAACTCCAATAACTAACACTTTCACAAACGAATAGACACCAAAGTATTTAAAATAATACAAAGGACAAATGTTTCATAAGCTTTGCGAAAGGAAAGAAAAGGGAAAGAAGAAAAAATAATCCTTCCTCAAGTCATCCAAAACGTCCGTAATTTTCTTCTCTAGCTAGCCTGCCTGGGGTCTTATTCCTTCCATAGCTGAAACTGCCGAACCGTGAAATCACTCCGTCCCGAATAAAGGCAAAACTAAAAAGAAAGAATCCAGCAATGTGGGGAAAACCCGATCTTCCTGTATTCCTAGCTTTCCTGCACTGCGAGTTCTTTCCTTTTTCTTTGGGACCTTCCCCTTTTATCTGGGATCTTTGTTCTTCCTTGTGGTCAGTATAATACCGAGAGATGGGCGCATTTTACGCGAGTTTGCCTTGGATACAGAAGACTGCCTTATCAAAAAGAAACACTGCCGATGGGTGAAGTATTGCAGATAGTAAAGGGCCATTTATCTTTGTGTGTTGAAGTATGAGTGTTCTAAATGAGAAGTGTTAGAATACTTTTTACTGGCGAGAAGGACTTAAGAGAAAAAGGAAGGGTTTTTGTTTGAGACGTCAGGATAGATTTCTTTAGTGTGTCTAGACAAAGATGGGGTAGATGGTCACAGGAAATTGAGCTTTTGTTTTTATTTCTATTTGGAGGTTATTGCAGTGAAGAAAAAATAAAGTGAATTGTGTAGTTATTTTAGATTATTGGCTGAGTATTATTTAATATATTTCATTCATTATTTGAAATAAATGTAATTTTCTGGTTTATTCAAAGTACCTTAATTACCCTGATCATTTTTAATCCTCAAAATACCATTATTCATCCCAACAAACATACATAAAAATATGTCAATTTCCATCTCACTAAATTGAATAAAATTAAATTAAAGAAATCAAGTGTACTTACATGTCATGATTTTAAAATTTGAACGAAATAATTACATGTTTTAAACTTCAGGCCTAAACATAATGAACTATGCTTCCTTGATGCTAGGTTGTTGAAAAGTTTAATATAGCAACTCAAGCCAAATGAAATAATCTTTCACCCTAATAGATAACATTTTGAATAAAAAATTATATTAAATGCTCATAAAAATCGCCCTTTTTTCCTTAAGGCAGTGTTTCGCAAACTGTAGGGCACGCCTCCCTGAGGGGGGTGTATGTTAGCAATAGCGACGAATTTAGCGGACTGTAAATAATTGTGGTCTAAGACTAAAAGGTTTCGGTTTTGAATTGCTGTCTGTTGAAAGAAAATTGATTCAATGATAAGTCCAAGTTCAATTTGATATAATTGGATATAATTCAATGCTGAAGAACATTTCACTATGATTAGAATAGTTCACATGTAATAATGTACGTAGTTCACAAGTATTAACATTTTTTCACAAGAATATTTCACAATAGAATGTTTCACAAAAAACGAGTGTTTTCATCTTAAGAAAGATACATGCACTGGCTGTTGCCACAAGACTACTTCTAAATAGAAGTGTCTCATTGCAACAGCGCTACCTAACGGCTTTTACTATTCAACATACCGCCCCCCTTGAAACCTCAGAAGGGTTTCAAAAAAGGAGAGGTTACGAAATATACAACAATGAAATACAGATATGATAAAATAAGAATAAAAGAATTAAATTAAAGTTCATATTCTTGAGAGTTAGGTAAAAGATAAATCTTGTTCACATTTCTAGTTAATTGTCCGTATTTGGTATTTACACTCACAACACGTACCTTTTGGTCAGGTCCGAAAAATAGTTTATTAATTCGACCAAGAGTCCAGTTTAATGGAGCAGTTTTTTCTTTCTCGACAATAACCATATCTCCTAATTGAAGATTTGGCTTAGTTCTCCACCACTTGGACCTAGGTTGAAGTCTATGTAAATACTCCGTGGACCAGCGATCCCAGAAGTACTGACGTAGTCTTTGAATCAGGTTCCATCTTTCAGAAAGAGGTACAGACCTTGAGGGCTGAGATGGTTCTGAAACTGATGAATAGGACCTCCCACTAAGAAGTGGGCTGGAGTCAATGCGGTGAAGTCGGACGGATCTGGAGAGAGCTCTGTGAGAGGTTTTGAGTTAAGACAAGCCTCTATCTGTATCAATAGAGTAGAACACTCTTCAAAATTAAGAAGTACAGAGTTAGTTGCCTTTATAAGTAATTGTTTGGCACTCTTGATTGCTGACTCCCACAAACCTCCAAAGTGTGGGGTATATGGAGGAATGAAAGACCACTCAATTCCTTTGAGAGAAAGAAAGTTTTGTACTTCTTCTTGCAGACATAAATCCACGAGCTTTCTCAGATGACTCGAAGCGCCTTTAAAATTGGATCCATTATCCGAGATGATTTTGCTCGGACAAGACCTTCTAGCAATGAAACGGCATAAAGCAGCTAGAAATGCAGCAGTCGATAAATCCGAAACAAGTTCAAGATGTACAGCTTTAGTAGCAGTACAAATGAAAAGACAAATGTAAGATTTAAATTTTGTCACACTTCGTTTATGAGCACATTTAGTGGTTAATGGACCAGCAAAATCCAAGCCAGTACTTTCGAATGGACGAATTTGTTGAAATCGGATAGGTGGTAAATCACCCATTAATTGAGAAGAAGATCTCAGATTCATCTTGAAGCAAATTAGACACTTTTTGAGTGTATGACGAACTACTGATCTACCATCCACAAACCAAAATTTTTGTCTTATCAAAGACAATGTCAGTTGTGGACCTGCATGAAGATAAGTAATGTGGTAAAAATTTATTACCTTTCTTGTGAACTCGTGACTTTTGGGCAAAAGCATAGGATGTTTTTGGTCATATGATAGACGCGTATTCCTCGAAAGTCTACCTCCTACCCGAAGAACTCCCTCAGAATCACAAAACAGGTTCAATGGAAGTAATTTGTTATCCTTTGGTAAAGGGCTTCCTTGAAAAAGACATTTAAATTCATTCGGAAATTCTGCTTGTTGAATCAAACGTACAATAGTAACAACTGCAGTATGAAGTTCCGATGATTTCAAGTAACCAAAAGTTCTTGAGACTGGTGAATGGCTATTTTTTATGAATCTCAAAATCCAGGCACAGACACGAACTAACTTTGTAAAAGACGATATTCTGTCAATAAATTCTGATAAAGGCACAATTTTAGCAACACATGTAACAACGCTCCTCTTCTCTTTCAAGGCATTATCCGGAAAGGAGAAAGTTTCTGGGATTTTATAAGATGACGTTTCATTCATGGGTTGATTTAACCAGAGAGGTCCATGAATCCACTGATCATGAGCTACAAGCTGAGAAGGTAAGAGTCCTCTCGTGCCTAGATCGGCTGGATTCTCAATTCCCGAAACATGACACCATTCAACTGATGGAATTGTTGTTTGAATTTTGGAAACTCTGTTGGCGACAAATGGTTGCCAGCGATATGGTTCTGTTTTTAGCCAAGCTAAAGTAATTGTCGAATCCGTCCAGGCAATGGTTCTGTGAATAGATAAAGGAAACTCCCTTAACACTACTTGTAACACATTAGACAGCAACAATGCTGCACACAGCTCAAGCCGAGGTAAAGATTGAGTTTTTTAAGCGGGGCTACTCTTGTTTTAGAAGTGAGAAGCGAGACACTTATACTCTCGGATGCGATACATTTGAGGTAAATTGCTGTACAGTATGCTCTTACGGAGGAATCGCAAAAGGCATGAATCTCAAGTTGAATGTATGAAGGTAGCAAGACACACCTCGGTATTTTCATTTTCTCGATAAGATGAAGTTCCTTTCGGAAGGTTGTCCACTGTTTATTTAAATCTTCCGAGATTGGTTCGTCCCATTCTAGATTTAATTTCCACAGCTCTTGTAAGAGGATTTTCATAAAAACAATGCATGGCGATAAAAGTCCTAGAGGATCAAACACACGAGCAATTTCAGAAAGAACATCTCTTTTGGAATAAATGCATCTCTCTTCTAGTAATGAAACACTGAAACTGAAGAAATCAGGTTTGGGATTCCATTGTATCCCAAGGATTTTTATTTCTTCATCATTTTGCACCCTTTTAAGATCTTTATTTTCGGCTACCTCCTTGATCACTATTTCTCTGTTAGACTGCCACTTTCGAAGGTTGAACCCTCCTTTTTTCATCATCTCCTTTAGTTGCCAGACGAGTTCAACTGCTTCTTTTTCAGTCGCGGCACCACTTAGTAAATCATCTACGTAAAAATGATGAAGTGTAGCGAATGAAGCCAAAGGATACCTTTCCCTTTCATCAAAAGCAAGTTGAGTCAAGGTTCGAGTGGAAAGATATGGTGCACATGATGTCCCATACGTGACAGTGGTTAACCTATATTCCTTCACCGTCTCCTTTGGATTATCTCTCCATAGAATTCGTTGCCAATTTGTATCTTCCGATGAGATCCTTATTTGACGGAACATCTTTTCCAAGTCTGCACACACAGCTATTTGAAATGTTCTGAAGGAAAGCAGAATTGGATACACGTCTCGTTGCACTCGGGGTCCAACCATTAGTATGTCATTAAGAGAATACCCTGATGTTGATTTGGCTGATGCATCGAAGACAACCCTCAGTTTTGTTGTACTGGAATCTCGTAGAATCGCGTGATGAGGAAGATAATATGCTTCCCTTTTAGCGTAGTCATTTTTAGGAACAAGCTCCATATGCCCTAAAGTGAAATATTCTTGCATAAAGTCTCTATATTGAGAATAAATCGCAGGTTTCTTGATTAGTGAATGTTCTAATGATTTGAATCTTCGAATAGCTGATTCTCTCGAATCTCCTAATTTAGATGGTGATGAATGAAATGGTAATCGCACTACATATCGTCCATCCTCATTTCTAACATGAGTATCTAAGAAATGATCTTCACATGCCCTTTCTTCACTAGTCAATAAGTTAGCTTCAGGTACTGAATCTAACTTCCAAAAGTTACTCACTAACTCGTCAGTTACTACCTGGATGCTATTAACCGCAATTGAAGAAAACATCTCTTCAGAAGGAACATTTCCTGCGACTATCCACCCTAAATCTGAACGAACTGCAAAGGGTTTATTGTCCCCAAGGGAAAGAGATTGACCCTTTAGCATAGGAAGAGCTATGTTTACACCAATGAGAATATCGATAGGACCACTCTTAAAAAAGTAGGATCAGCTAACTTCAAATCACTAAAAGGCTCAGACCAAGAAGAATCTAAACTGAAATGTGGAAGTTGACCTACAATCTTATTAACTACATATACTGAAGTTACAAACGAAATATTAGATGTAAAATGAGGTGTAAACTTAATCTCCGAAATACCATTAGTTCGAGTATCTGATGCTCCAAGGCATGAAATGCGCACATTTGTTCGCTTCCTAGGCAATCCAAGTCTTTCCAAACAACTACTAGTAATTAAGCAAGCCTGGCTTCCCGGGTCAAGAAGAACACGACACAACCGAGTTCCACCGAAAGAATCACAAACATTGACTAGTGCAGTACATAGAAGCACCTGAGAATTGGAATCGAACCCTGAACAGGAAGTTATACTTGGATTATTTACATTAGGAGGATTTGGACCTGTATCAGTATTAGTAGCATCAAACACAACTGGGTGAAACACTTTCGCTGAAGCTGAAAGTACTGAATTATTATCCTCTCTAGGAATGGAAGAATTTGGCTCACTGGGAGTCATAAATGTAACAATGTGTGATGCGATTTCCCACATTTTCGACACTTATTAGTGCTTTTACAAGCAGACTTCCTATGAAATTTAGTCAAACAATTGAAACAAATGTTATTCGATTTTACAAAATTCACTCTTTTTTGAACAGAAAGATTTAGAAATGCATCACATTTATTTAAATTATGATTGCTCTGACAGTAAGAACAATGCAGTTGGAAACCTGAAGCAACTAGTGTTACTTTCTTGTTACTAATGTTTCTTTTAACTCCATAACCTTCAGTCATAAGTGATCTAGCATGATTCGAAAGAAATTGTAAAACTCGCTGAGCGAAGGAATTTTTTCATTATCTAGAGACCTTTCCCACCAACCTCTTGTGGTTGAGTCTAACTTAAATTGAATGATAAACATTAGAATTATGTCTGCTGTGTCCTCGACCTTGAGATCTAAAGTCTCCAATAATCGAACGCATTCTTTAGTCGAATCGACTAACTTTAGAATTTGAGCATGGGATTCACAAGTTATCGGCGAAATATTCATAAGTTTTTTCATTAAAGAACTCAATATTTCACGCTTATGAAAATATCTTTCCTTTAAAAGATCCCAAGCAATCTGAAAATTACCATCTGTTATTGGAAGTGATTGAACTATCTTCTGAGCATCTCCTTTTAAAACCCCTTTGAGATATTGTAATTTTTGAGCACCAGTTAAATTTTGATTATTTGTAACGGCTGCTTGAAACAGATCCGAGAAAGTTAACCATTCATCAATAACTCCAGAAAATGTCGGAACCGACAAGGTAGGAAGTTTAATTTCGGTTGAATCAGAATTTCTTGTATGAATTACTTCCGTACTCTTATTTGTTTTATTTAGATGCGAGACCCGTCTTTCTAATAAAATTAACATTTCCTCCCATGTATCAAGCAGCTCTTGTTTTTCTAAAATATAGCCCTCAATTTCATCATCGTTAGCAAGGCTAAATAAATTATCAAAAAGGGTTTTCAATTCTTCCCCTATCACATCAAACCTATTTTTTCTAATTTTGAGCTCGGTAGAATCCAATTCATTAATATCCTGTAACGTTTTATTTTTTAAACTCGTTAGTGATGATATAATGGCTTTTTTCTGGTTTAAGCACGCTTTAGATTTCATATTTAAATTTTGAACAATTACTGATCAGAAGAATTCCATTCATATAGATATTTAAATCAAATTAAAATAAGTAACACAAGTGCTTTTTTACATTCGGAATCCAATCACATTGATTTTTACTACTCAAATGCAAAAACAGAAAGAACACTAAATAAATCTTCACAGAAATAAATCACATTAAAATACTAAAGCATTATATTTAGAAATAAAACAAGCTAAAAGCACACACAAACAGCATTCAGATAATATGTTTACAAAATGAACTGACTCACCCGACCTAACCATCCGAGAAACACCCTGAAGAAACCAATAGAGTAATCCACTCGTCCAAAGAAACGCCGAATGTAGGTCACACACAAGTAACTCCTCAACAAAACGAAAACACAAATTTTGAATTCTATAACCTGATAAAACCTTTAAATGCTTAGATACTCCGGCTCGACGGACCATTAATTTATGTATGTTAGCAATAGCGACGAATTTAGCGGACTGTAAATAATTGTGGTCTAAGACTAAAAGGTTTCGGTTTTGAATTGCTGTCTGTTGAAAGAAAATTGATTCAATGATAAGTCCAAGTTCAATTTGATATAATTGGATATAATTCAATGCTGAAGAACATTTCACTATGATTAGAATAGTTCACATGTAATAATGTACGTAGTTCACAAGTATTAACATTTTTTCACAAGAATATTTCACAATAGAATGTTTCACAAAAAACGAGTGTTTTCATCTTAAGAAAGATACATGCACTGGCTGTTGCCACAAGACTACTTCTAAATAGAAGTGTCTCATTGCAACAGCGCTACCTAATGGCTTTTACTATTCAACAGGGGGTGAGCATATCGAAAATAAAAGATTTTAAAAAAAATTATTTACTAGAATGAAGTAAAACAAAATACTTTCTGACATAATAAAAATATACACATTTACACGGAAATAATATATATATATATATATATATATATATATATATATATATATATATATATATATATATATATATATATATATATATATATATATATATATATATTATCTGCGATTTTACATCATCAAAAATAAAATCTTCTACTTCAAAACCTCATTTTTTAGCTATCTTTAATACTATAACCAAATAAAAAACGTTTTATTCGATTTGCTGTAATCCCATGATGAGAGATTTTTTTATTACGTTTCTTTTCAAAGCGGAAATGCTACTCTTTCAGAGGAAAGACAAAACCCAGACCCATAATCAAAAAGAATTTTAGAAATATAAAAAATTCATCACTGTTATATATTATTGCCATCAGCTGTAGGTAGCAGAATGTATTTGCTGCGGTTTGACCTTCGAGCTTACTTGTACGGTTAGTTACGTCCCTGCTCTTGTGCATTTGTTTTTTCATTTAAGGAAGTTTGAAGGATTACTAAGCCAAGCATAATGAAAAACGTTTTACATCATTATTTTAGAACATCCATATTGTAATAAGTACACTTTTAATCCGGGATCGGTCACGCCGAGCACAGAGTGCACGAAATCAGTAATTCTGGCAAAACTGTTTAATTGTTACCAATGGCCCTGACACTATCCTCCTGTTTGACAATCTTAACGTGAACTAAAATATATTTGTCACATATTTCCCTCTTTTTTGGAAGTGACAGACGTTTTTTTACGATCTTAAGGTACTTGTATTGTCTGAGTTCCCGGTGTGATAACTTTTTTTCCGAAATTTTTTCATTGTCCATGAAAGTAGGTGAGTATATTTTCTCTTAATTAAACTATTCACTGGAATTACGATTTTTATTGTGTACTATAAAAATAATATAAAAAAATGATTGGGGTGACTCAATAACCCCACTCGACCATTAGTATCGAGTTTGCGTCTGCTCAAGGGTTTAAACATGTTAAAGTCTTTTCGCTTTAAATATTAAAAATAATACAATTATTTTTCATCAGAATTTTTTTTATTTTTCATTATTCAACATCACAATTCTAAATGCTAATTCTTTGAGGCTTAAAATTACATTTCGCTTAAAACTAATTATAATTTGAGTAAACATTTTAAAAAAATCATTTTACATTTTTGTAAACATTGTCTCACACTTGGCTTTACTCTCCTTACAATTAAGCGATTATATCAATAATGTTTTATTTTCTTATAAATGAACTTGTGCAAAGAGCGGGTTTTTCAGCCGGTATACTTTTAATGTATCAGTGCTGCACAGAGTATTTTATAACTAATTAATTAATACTAAATTAAGAACAAGTTTAATAAGTATTAACGACTTTCATGGGCTTGTCTTGCAAAGCAAAGTTTTTATAAAGAATGCTTATGATAAGAAATTGACCCTCTAAGTTATTTTTCTATATTTAGCTGATATCTATATATTGTCTTCTAAGCAGCAACCACATTTTGCAATATGTTCCAATTTAGAAATTAGAGAAAGGAAAAATAACATAATAATTATCCTATTACTTATTTTTTTTGCTTAAAAGTAATATATACAAAATTTAATACTTATGTCATGAATTTGTACGGTTTATAATAAAGATTGTTGCCTTAGCATTAAAATGCACTATGATTGCATTCAGTACATTATTAATGTATAAGGGGGGCGCGATAAAAATTGTGAATGAAAAGGGGGGTGCCAGTATTGAAAGTTTGAGGAGCACTGCATTAAGGGTAAAAATTTTATAACTGCAATTAATTTTAGTTGCTATCTGTCATAAGACACCTCTATTTCAAATGATCACAAGACAGATGTAGCTTTATTGTCAAGGTTACAAACCAGTGACCAATGTGTCATGGGTTCGGGTCCTATTGCGACTGAAGAGACATGCAGTGAGACCTAATGCATCTCTTAAATCAAAATCCTTCCTGTGGTGTGTGGAAGTTTCAAGTGGGTGGATGCTAGTTTCTGGGTGTTCGTCATCGTCATTTGGCCGAGGCTCAAAAATACGAGGTTAGTCGCCAGTAGCCCTCGTGTTGCTTTAGAGTGTGATGTTTATAAACACTTACTGACTCAAGTACTTGCAGTAGAAATCAGCTACAAAGATTATCTGTTTGCATAAGTACTGATATTTAATAATTCATGGAATCATTTAAGTAGAAAAAGTTAACAATTAACTACTTTAAATTACTACTATTAAATACTTTTTTTCTGGAAAGTATATTTCACTGCACAAAATGGTATTTTGTTTATTGCAGAAGTAATTTTTTGGAAAACTTAAATTTTTATTTTTATTTTACAAATGCCAGGCCATTGACCATCAGGTCATTAGGCAACGGGCACTCCAATACCTTTTTACAATGCAGTTAAGATCCTTCAGTGCAGAGCACTCGTCCAAATGAGCGGCAGTCATGTCTTGTCCAGTGTCACACAAAACGCAGATAGGTGAAGTCACTAAATTAAAACGAAACAGATGAGCACAAAGGCAGTCATGTCCGGTTAAAAGTTTAAATTTAGCCACAGCAGCAGCACGAAGAGAACTTGGAATACCGTGGGATTTCTTACATAGTGTACTCCAAGGCTTATCACGAGCAACACGAGAAGCTGTAAGGCGAAATGCATTGCGAAATGATTCCCTAAAATTCCTTTTAATTTCCAGTTTGGCAGAATGAAGTGTCAGGTCTCTTCGAAAGTTCTGAAGGATACCCGTTCCCTTTTTTGCCAAAAAGTCTGCCCTCTCATTTCCCCAAAGACCACAGTGGGATGGTACCCTTTGAAAGACGATCTTTCCTTTTATCTTTCCCAGGAGTTCTCTACAGTTCTGCACTTAATAAACTTAAATAAAATTTAGTATTTTAATTTTAAATTGTTGCCTTGATTTGTTTAAAATTAACTATATATATATATATATATATATATATATATATGTGTGTGTGTGTGTGTGTGTGTGAGAGAGAGAGAGAGAGAGAGAGAGAGTGTGTGTGTGTGTGTGTATTCAAACACACCGCTATAGTTTAATTCGCAATGCAGACTTTAAGATGTGTATAATATACTTCTGATATTTTTAATAATCCAAATTATGTTAATTTCACTTATTATAGTGCATATTACGTTGTAAATATATTCACACGTGTTCTTACAGAAATAATTAAAAATAAAATATTAATTGAACTTATTACAAATTGAATATTCATCTAATCCTGGAAAGTGTTTAATTGCAGTACATTCTAAAAAATAAGAACTATTTTTTTAAATTTTTATCTTCACCAAATAAAAACTAAAATATTCACGGAAAAACATCTTTCTGACGCTGTTTTTAGAAAGTGCAAATTCTTTCTTTAAACAAAAGTAGAAGGAAGAGGCAGGCAGAAACGCAACCTTTTTATAAAAAAATTGAAAAAGAAAACTTTTTTGGAGTTCGAAAAACATGTTTCATGCCAAAATTTGTAATATTTCGTTAAAAAAATTTTTTTCTTGAAATTATATTTCCACAGAGTAGAAATGGTATCTTAAAATAAAAGCAGTGAAGACTTTAAAACATTTTTCTAGAATTCATATACATATATATAGCAATAAAAACTTTAAATTAGTTAAAAAAGTTTTAGGTATAGAACTGACTAGCTTTTAAGAAGAGTATGGATTTTAAATCTCAACATCCAGAATTTTTTTTAGCAGATGTGTTTTTTGACACATCACAAAATCAATTTTTCATAAAGAGAAGAATCCCGGCATAAAGAAATAATTTATTTTTCATAAATTAAATTTGTTCATTCAATTATTTCAAAAAATAAAGTACCCCATCTAAAAAAATTCTAAATTAATTACATTCTGCAAGGCTAAATTTCTCAAACATTTGACACATCAAAGCACCACTTAAAAATATCGATTCTCATCATCTTGTCCCTTTAAGTATTTTATTATTGTCAGAATTTGTTTTTCCATTAAGAAATAAATGTGATGAAATAAATTGTGATCATAAAAGAAAGGTAATTGAATTCTTCAGATGAAAAAGAGAATCCGACACACACACACCAATTTTCGAGTCTTATGATCCAAAACGATATATGGAAACAATAAAACTGAATAACTTGAGAAGCATAAAAGGACAATCGATAAAATAACTTAAAACTTCCCATTTTCCCGACCATTACCTAAATAACCTAAACCAGGAGAAGAAAAATATTTATTGTGCTTCATTAAGGATTTGGTTATCCAAGTTAGGCTTACAAGCATTTAAAACCTAGCGTGGCACGGTACTCATTGAAGTAACACTTTTACAGTCGCTTATTAACATGGTGATAATCGTTAGCACTTCCTTTTTCGAATATGCTTTACATCTGAAAAATTAGACCCGCCGACATTAGTGTCTGAGGACCACATAACACTAAATTAACTTTAACTTTATGAGCTGCGGGCTTAGTATTTAAGTGGCTCTATAATTTGCGTGTGGCCTTTTGAGTGAGCCAAAAGTTCCTGCATGGATTGCGTGTGCAGTACAGGGAAGTCACGAATTGTTCACAATATATTCCTAATGATGTACATCGGGAGCAATTAAATCTTTTGGTTCTTAAAAGTATTCCGGTTTATTTTTTAAAGATCATTTTTAAGGTATTAAGATAAAGGTTAATGTTTTGTATGGTTCAGATAGGAATTCTTTTGTGGTCAGAGTATTGTTGTATATATTTTTGTTCTCTATTTTTTTGCTATCATTTTTCACTAAAGCTCTAGCCTTTCTTGAAATTTCTTTGTTGTAAAAGTGTGTTTTGTCATTTGAGAGTTTAAAATAGTATTCAGTTATCATCAAAAGAGCTATATTGCTGAATGTTACTTGATTTTTTACAATACGTTATCCTCCTTCTTTGTACTTTAGAACATTTTGAAAATATTAATATTTCTGATGATAAGAAACACCATCTTTAATATATTTTAATCTCGGTCTTGGTTCACACTTTTCTCTAATTAAAATAATAGAAAATGAATAACTTTAGAATATAAGGGTTTTAAATTTCGAAGATAAGACTGGGTAAAAGAATGAAAGAGATTTAAAGCTATAAAACCTTTTCTAAATGATGTGTGTGATTCTTATTTTTTTCTCTTCAATGATAAAATGTTCTCCATTTCATCTGTTCATTGTCATGACATCTTTAAAAGTAAAATTTTTGTATTATATCTGAGTAATAGGCTAAGTTTCATTGTATTATGCGCTCATGAAATGAACTAGTGGTATATATATATATATATATATATATATATATATATATATATATATATATATATATATATATATGTATATATATGTGTGTATATATATATATATATATATATATATATATATATATATATATATATATACTTTTGACATAATATACATATTCCCAGATACATATTGCTTTTATGTTTATATGTTAATTACAGGAGTACTTTTTAGAAAGTCCACATATTAATTTTCCATCATTTCTAAATTTAACTACGCAGTGTGGTTTTATTTCAATTTTGATACCAACTTTTTGAATCTATTGTTTAAATATAATTCAAGCATATCAGGGTAGTTCTAATATTTTTGAAAACTGCATTACACGGAATTGAACACATTTTTAAAAATAAATTTCACTCTAAAATAAAATTGAAAAAATTTAACATACAACTACATAAAAGTAAATTAAAACAAATAAAGATGAAAGTAAATTCCAATAAAAGCACATTAAAGCATACAATTGCAATAAAAGCAAATTAAAGTATTGAATTGTAATTAAAGTAAATTCAAGTGTAATTTTTCTTTTCTTTCTAGTTATTTTAAATACTATCACATATGATAAAGTTAATCGTTAGCCACATGAAAATAACACAACATGTTCAACAACATGTCAACATGTGTGTTCTTGATAACATAAGACTCAAAAACAAGAATCAAAAATCTTTCAATAGTTTAAAAAGTGTCATATCTGTAAAATATCCATACATTCCATGCAATAATTTATCAACATTTTTAAGGATTTCGACAATTAAGTGTACCATAACTTTGCAATAAACTGTCACTATTGCTTAGCAGACGAAAGTAAAGTTTTATCGTGAGAGAAAAATAACTATAATACCATCAAACCGAGACAACTCGATGTCATTAACTAGTTAATGCTGACAAAAAGATGACTAAAGAAGGAGTCAGACGTAGTGGAAGAGAGAAGAATGATTCTCTGAACCATCGAATATTAGAGGTCATAAATCTTTTTTCCTGTCGAAAATAGATCTTTTCTTGGAGTAATATTTTTGAGTCTTTTGAAGATGGTATATTTTTATATAGAAAAGATAAATGATCGCATAAAGGAGTTATGTAGGACATGCATGAGGTAATATAATTATTCAGTTTCCTTTTTAATGCTAAGAAAATGTTTCATGTATGAAATCTCATTTTGAAAAGGAAATAAATTATAATGCTTGCATAAAAGCTAATCCTTATATATATATAGGGAAAGAAAAAGATTCACACTCACCCATTTATTTTGAGATCTTTTGAATTAATAGACCTAACTACTTCGAAAAGTGATGGTCACGTTTCTTTGCATGAGTAAAGATCCTCTAAAAAAGGATTATGTGAAACTTGACACACTGAGGCATTTCTGAGGGCTGTTATAAACACCCTCCCCGTTTTTGAACTATTAGACATACATATTTGAAATTTGGCAAACGCATTTCTTTTGCTGATTAGAGTTCCAGTAATAATGACCTATACGGAAATCTTTTACCGCGTTAATGATAATATTTATATTTATGGCTCCAATAAAATTTATTTCCCGACTGACAGACAGTTGAACTTGTGTACTAAGTATAATTCAGCTATGTTTATGTATTTGGCTTCGATATATATATATATATATATATATATATATATGCGTGTGTGTGTAGGAGGGGATGATTTATTCTATCCTTGAAATTAAATTTGCGATTGACTTAAAATGATTCAAAATGTTAAATTTTGAGCAAATTAACTATTTTTTTTTATCTTTATATCTCGATTGTTATATTTTATCAAATCACCCGTATGGAGAATGGGCAAACCTGCTAGCATATTCATGAAAAGATAAATATTGTCCTTCTACTAGCCTTATTATATAAAGAATTATAAATAAATTATTAACTATGAAAAATACTTAATGTTTATGAAGAATGTTAACTCCTGGGAAAAACATTCGGAAACATGTTGTATTCATTTGACTGAAGAAGTTCAAGGTATTTACAAAGCCTACAGCAAAATACAAAGCGTAAACGATATGTAAGTGTTTGTATGTATAAGTATGTATGCAATGCTCGTCATATTTAAAGGGCCACGAATGCTTTAAAATACGAAATTTAAAATAAAAGTAAAGGGTGTTTTTTGAAAGGTATAGAACTTTAAATTGCAATAAAACAACGATGTATTATTCGATTGACATGAATTTTTTTTATTCGAAAGATAATCTTGTGGCATTACATTTTAAATATGATTTCTGGCATAGGACTGCCACGCTAGCTCGGATGTAGTTCAATCCTGACGTCCTATTTTCGATGACTTTTTCCAACATTTGTGGCCGTATATCGGCAATAACACGGCGAATGTTGTCTTCCAAATGGTCAAGCGTTTGTGGCTTATCCGCATAGACCAATGACTTTACATAGCCCCACAGAAAATAGTCTAGCGGTGTTAAATCACAAGATCTTGGAGGCCAATTCACAGGTCCAAAACGTGAAATTAGGCGGTCACCCAACGTGTCTTTCAATAATTCGATTATGGCACGAGCTGTATGACATGTTGCTTCATCTTGTTGGAACCACAGCTCCTGGACATCATGATTGTTCAATTCAGGAATGAAAAAGTTAGTAATCATGGCTCTATACCGATCACCATTGACTGTAACGTTGTGGCCTTCATCGTTTTTGAAGAAGGATTCCACCAGCCCATAAAGCGCACCAAACAGTCAGTTTTTCTCGATGTAACGGTGTTTCGACATACACTTGTGAATTAGCTTCACTCGAAATGCGGCAGTTTTGTTTGTTGACGTAGCCATTCAACCAGAAGTGCGCTTCATCGCTAAACAAAATTCGCTTATGGAAATCGACCATTATTTTCGAAATAAAATTGCCCAATTTGAAAGCGTTGTTCAGGCGTGAGTCTATTCATGATGAATTGCCAAACCAAACCGAGAATAAATCACTTGACAGCTGTTAAATCGGTCGCCATCTTGGAAAGTAATGCCAACTTAAACTTCTATACCTGAAAAAAAACACTCTGTATTAGCATTTGTGAGAAAAGAATCGTTGTACTGAGTGAGAGAAGATGCCAAAAAAATGGCCGTGCGCATGAACCATTGCAGCCCTCGAAAATGTATAACACGGTACATAAATATAGGGGATCCATTTCTCGCCAAATATGGATATAGTTAACTGAGTGTGATTGAAATATTTCCAACTGCTATGCCACTTGGCTTACAATTACGAGAACGGAAAAAAGCATAATGGTTGCCTATATTGAAAATACAAACATATTTAGATAAGAAGCTTGGGGGAAATAGGAGGATCACATACGTAGTTTGAAATTTTTTTCGGAATAAAACGACTTATCGAACAATTAAACATCTGGGTTGCCTCCATCTTCACTTCCTGCAAAAGATAAATATCATATTATTCATACAACATGAATTCTACTCGTATAAAATTTATGAAACAAATAAGGAAATGATGAGATCTAAAAGTATCCTCATAAACTCCCTGACGTCTTTTAAATTCCACCTTTTGCATTGATAGAGTACAAGACCATTAGCAAAACCATATTAGAAACGAGTCCACAAGATTGAAAGACTTGAATTGAGTAGAAATGGGATTTATTTATTTTTAAATTTTTCATTTGCCTTATTTTTTCACATACTACCTACCTCCTGACTGTTTATATATATATGTATATATTCAAATTGTGTTCGCAGTGATACAAATGCAATCTGTTTGCTACGGACGTATTTAATTTTTGGTGATATGATTTGAGAAAGTACAAACTGCATTTTCTAAGAGAAACATTTGAAAGGGGATGTTACTGTATGCTCTTCCTGTCAGTAGAACTATCCCTCTGACATTTGTATCTTGTAAAATGAGCAGTTTAGCATAACAAGAACTACTTATATAGAAATTTAACTGACGGAGATTTAGTTAGAATTTCCGTACACGTTATTCATTGCAGGGTCAGCACTACACAGTTTTTAGCTATTTACAACTTGATTTTTCGGAGTAGCCATCCTGTTTACCCCGGAAACGGAAAACTGTTTAGGAGCTCCTAGCTTCCCAAATATATGGAAATAACTTCAAGTAATCCCTTAATACTTATAGCTCAAAAATTATTGTAAATACCTGAAACAATTCGGTAAATTTAACATTAAAAGTCGTTCTAAGAGCACGGAAAATATCTCAAAGCCATTATAAAATGGCATCCTGTAAATTATTACTTTTGATGGACCTATATTTTATGTTGTATTGTTAATGCCACCTGTCTGAATTTGTCTGGTTGAATCCTGTGGAATTAATTCATAATGGCAAATGGCTAAATGTACGCCATTAGCCAGCGGTAGCTCGACGTTTCTTTTCAGTGCCCCATGCCGCACATGAACTATACATTTACAATCATCTATGCCTTCTCCGGAATTCGAACTAAGGCTCCCACAGCAAAATAGTCAGCGTCGTTAAACACTATACCTGATGGTCGATCCTATATTTTCTACTTATATTTATATAAAAAAGTACTCGAAACACGTAAAATATTTATAAAAGGAGGTAAAATGATTGTTAATTACTTAAATGCATTCATTTTTTCAGAAAACCTAAACATAGGCAGTTGCTACAAATTTCAAAGTTTTTAGTATAAGAAGTGAAAAAGATCCTAAATCAAAAAATTTTATTAATAATTTTTGAAGAACAGTACACGACCCTTGGAATTAACGAAACTTTGTCATTCTTTTATTTATGATATTATTACTTGAATTAATAGAGCTGAAAATTCTTCAAAATATATAGCAGCAGGACATACGCATCAAAATTATTACTTGTGGAAAATTCTACAAACTTTTATCATAAAAAAGAGGCTTAAAAAGCCGAAATTGAAAGGAGTTGTTCGTATATTGGAGTGAAAAAAGTATTTCAGACACAAACAAGACGAATGGGGTAGGATTTCCTCAGAAAGAACTGAGTTTGTCGTTTATCAAAGAATAACTTTTTGGAAAGAAAAGCTGAAAAAAGGTGTGAATTTTCACTAGAGCAGATGAGTAATGATCTCAGCTTCTCTGACAACATAGATCCTCCATCATAAAAATTACTCAAAGGTTTCTGCAGCAGGTATAAAGTCTAGAAAACTCTCTCACACATACACAAACTAAAATTCAAAAAGAATAAATAGTATCAACTTTTTAAAATCGCATTTTTCACATTATTTATCAGTAATTTTTTTCCACCCGCTGTGACAAGCATAGTGATTAGACAGGTGGAAAAATAACTAAATTAAAAGAAAGTAGTTCCTGTTTAAAAAATTTTGTTGGAGCAGAAGCAGTGTAAACTGTTGCAGTTTATCGATTTTGAAGTCTTGGAACAAAATGATGCATAAATTATTTACAAAAATTTAGTTCTACATGGTATTTGTGTACTTGTTTTTGATATTTTTTTTTATTTTACTTATTTTTCAAAGCTATTTCTTCTTGAATTTTTAATTTTAGAAAAACAGTAAATAAATCATCTTTTCAACTTTTAAAATATGTACTTAGAGACAAAAATGAGAAGAAATTTCAAGATAAATAAAAAATTATTTATAGCTAAAATTTTTGGACGATATGATACGAGCTGAAAGTAGTTTACAATAAACATTATGGAGCAAATTTAAAACCGTATTTTTAAAAAACAATTAATTTACTTTTAAAATTCAAAAGTGAATTCTAATAAAATAATTTTTAATTTTTGCTTAATATAAATATCATAAAAATAAGATTTCTACAAAAATCTTTGATATTTTATGGTTTTCAAAAATTTTTTTAGTTTCCCTTTACGTATGTAAACATGTGTATGTGTGAGGGTGTTTGTGTATGAGAGAGAGAGCGTATGTGGGGGGGGAGTGTATGTGTATGTAAATGTGTGTGAGTGTGTATAAGTGTGTGCCAGTGTGTTATGCAAAACAGTTTTTGTGCTCAAACCACCAGAAAAAGGTAACCACTTATATATTTAAGGAAACATTTAAGCTCCATGAAATAATTTTAAAAATTAGTTTTTTCTTAAATAATTGGCATACACACATTAAATTCGATTTATAAGTGCGTCAAACTATTATAATAATAGTTGGTATGGGTTTTGTGATACATGACTGGAATTCACAAAACGCTTATTTTTTATAATGCTTAATGAAAAATTTTAAAAAAACCTCTTAGTTCTAAATTAAATTATTTTAAAAAAAACCTAAGTATGACCATGATTCCAAAATGCATACCAACTTAAGTTATATGTATTACTAGCAATAGTTAGAAAAAATATTAAAGCGTTTGGCGCCATAGGAAAAAGCTTTAGCATTTTTCTATTTGAGATAATTTAGCTTAAGATTCGTATTTGCCACTGTGATGTTAATAAAACGAACATAAAAATTATCGTAACACTGAGTTTTTTAAGCTTAGAGTTTCAAATTTTGTGAAATTATAGAAAATTATATAAAGGATAATTTGAGGTAAAAAAAAATTGGATTAGATTTTTTTACCGATTTGTGTGAATTGAATCGTAGTGTACATAAAAAAACACTACAAATTTTTTAAAAAAAAATACAAATACTTTTTTGTTGTATAACCAGAGCAAAATTAAATACTTTTTCAATTCATGGAAGTTTCACAAATTATAAGTCTTGAATAAATCTCTTTTAGAATAATAAGATTTCCTTTGAAAAAAAACGTAATTATAATGGATTTTAATGCGTATTTAATTCTTTATTCTGAGAAGTAATTTCTATTTTTAAATAAAGACGATGATAATCTTATTTTTCTACAAAATCATGCATTCATAATTACTTTTTATAAAATAAGTGGACAAAATTGCTCATAATCTTTTAAAAAGTGTGGTTGAAGCCAATTAATAATTTTCTTAAAAGGAAACAGAAATCCAATTTTATTTTAATAATTTGTTTCACAGTGAAAAATACTCAAATAACGGTTATAATTAGTCATTAATATTTAAAACAGCCTCTTTTTATTGTTGCTCTAGTTTTGTGGAAGCTTTTCTAGTATCCAATTTTTATAAATAGTTAATTAGAATAATTGCATTATTCGAAAGTAGTTTTTCGTTAACAAAACAGTAAAATTACGTTAGCAAGATAAGTATTTTAATACTTCCTTCTTGTAAATGGGTCCATTGCTTCTTTCGATCTGAAATTAATACTCGGAAATGCTTGAATTTATTTTTCATAATGTTTCTTATAAAATAATTTCTATCTTTACTTAAGACTAAGAATAGATTAAATAATTTAATTTCTTTAGTGAAACGAATCAATAAACTTTAACAGAAAAGTGCAATTTATTTAAAAGAATTAACTTTTTTATTTCGATTTATAATGTCTTCTGCAATGTGATTATTCCTTTTTACTTTATAATATTATTATTATATTCTAAAGATTATTTATTTGAAAATCTCAAATCATCTGCTTTGAAAAATGAAACAGTCAAATATTTTAGATAGGCATGGGCTGAAGTTTCCATTTGAATACAAAATAACAAAAATATTTAAATGTTTGGGGAGTATGCTAATCCACATACTCAGTTGAATCCAAAATCTGAGCTGGACAAGCTAAGCTGTTTTATTTAATTCATATTAACATATACAAACTACTGAAATAAAAATAGCGGTAACAATTTACAATATAATAATTTATGGTAGAATGGCGGTGCTACATGTACGCAGTGATTGGTAAACTATGTACATTATGGTGAGTGAATGGCAGCACCGACTATACACAATAAATAAATGGTGGCGAAACATATTTTTATGAAGAACAGTATTTTTTGTTTGTTTTGTAAAAAATATAATGTCTTGACTTTCATAAAATATTTTAATAAAAAAGTATTTTTGGTTTTGACAAAATGTATTGCTGGTTTTGTAATAAAAATTTTCGACCGTAAAATATGGCATCGTATATAATACACACCTATATTTACAAACTACATTTTAAAAATTTTAGGTATATTCACCATATAACACCACACACACACTTTCTTACGAAGCAACATCTTTTGTTTTTGTCCTTTATGCGAGATGTTATACCAAGATTTTGAGAAAATTATATGTTTCTAGAGTTATAACCCTATAAGTTCATAAGGTATGTCATTTATTTCCAACAAAAAGCATTTAGATGTGAATATGTACAAATCTAACTTTTTCAATCTTCAGCTTTTATTTATTTTTAAGGCTAGCATTTTTATCTCCGGCGTATAACACATACCTGTAAAGTTCTATCTTATTTTTCACGTTAAAAATGCATATTACACGCCGGTGTATGCGGTATAGTTTATCCACATATATAACTAAAATTGACAAATAGTATTTTTTAAAATTAAATGAGAGATGTTGAGAAATATTTTATAAATAATTTCCTTATGAGATCAATCATTCTTGTATATTTTTTGCAAATAGTCAGGTAGTATATTCTAAATAGGCATTTAAAAGTAAGTAAATTGAAATTGGTAAATAGATCTATACGGGATATCAGTTACCCCAAATGATAATAATCTGTATTTTTTTTTGCTCTTACTATAAAAATATTAGTTCCCTTAGCTATATTATTCTTAGTACGTACACAAATATCAGAATTCTTTAATATTTTCTCCATAATTATTTTTCATTTGCTATTTTGTAATATTTTTGACTGTATGCTTAAAATGTTTAACACTCTTATATATTTTTTTTCCAAAAAGACTTTTATATACATGTTCTTAATAACACCGTTGGTAAAAAATAATATTACTTTAAGTAATTGAGGAAATTAAAATAAATGAAAAACGTATGATGTTAAACAAGTTTTTTTTTCTTTCAATTTACATTTAATATTTAATACATACAAAACCATAAGGTTGCTAAGAGTAAATATTAATACGTAATTTTATTTTACTTTATTTAGACGTAAAGTAGATAAAAATTATAAGAAAAATGCTCAACAGCACTCAATATTTTTTTCATCAATGGTTCAATTCAAAATTTCGATATATGTGTATTTTTATCGGGCATTTGTTTTCATTTATTTAAATATACTTTATTAATTCGCAAAACTATACTTTCCGAATAGCATAAAGCATGTGAGAAAACACAGTAATATATTACTAATCAATACAATTAACTGAAATAAGTCATCGGAATAAGAACGCAGTTTGCGAATTTGTTATCATTGGTGACTACTACTTGACTTGGTGACTTGGTCTACTTGTGACAGTTTTTTTTTCTCCTAAACTTTCTCATTCCCGCCATTTCGTTTAGTTCTATTTTGACTTTTTGTACAAAAAAAGGAGACAAGTTTACAATTGAATACGGCACTCACCAATTTTAAAATAGGGGGGGGGGAGGTTTCTTTTAGCCTCATGGAAGGGTTAATGCAATTCAATATTATGCAAATTTCCAAAAAAAAAGTAATAAATCAGCGTACAACTTATTTATAAATATTTTTACAGAATAAAAGAAATTAAAAAAATATTTTTGAAATTAGCAGTAAAGTGAACATACGGAAAAAATATTGTTTTCATTAACGTTGTAACCGTTTAAAAGTATCTTAAACTTAACCTCCAATATTAAAAAACGATAACTTTTAAAAATAAAAGGCTATTTGAACGTACTTATATTTTATCAAGAAAAGTAGCATCTGTGTCTATATCTATCATCTCTGTCACTCACTGTATATCAGTTTTTCTGCCTAAAGAGCCAAAATTTCATTTAAATATAAAAAGGGGAAACTAATTATATATTACCCATCAAATATATGTGATAATAAACCTTCTTCAAATAAATACTTTTGTTTTAGATTTTGTATATTAGTAAGAAGATCCAACTATCTTATTTTTAACATCAATATACATCATCTAACTCTCTCTCTCTCTCTCTCTCTCTTGCTTAAAACATCATCTATCATAACACCAGATAAAAAAACAAGGATCTTCTAGTAGTCCTAACTCAAGAAGTAATAAATAGACGTTGTCATTGGCGATATATTTTGATATAAAGCTCATCCCGAAACCACCTTGGCGCCCTTGAATGAGAACGATTGATGAAGTGAGGTCATGTGACTGTTCTGCCCTCCCTTCGTAATCCCTTATTATTTCTTAACCTTTTTATCACATCTTAGCAATTGTTGTTCGAACGAAGATGGATTACAGTCAAAAGAGTAGAGACAGCGTTTGGTCGGGCAAATCTATGTCATTCATCACTAAATTAAGATGGAGTTTTCCAAAGCTTAACTTTTTTTATCGTTCCATCCTTGAAGATTTTTCAGAAAAAGAAACATTTCAGGTAAGATGCCATAAAATATTCTCCAGTAGTATAACTCTATACATAAGCGTAATTAGATCTGATAGTGGTTTTGAGAATTCATTTTTTAAACTATTTACTTTTTTTTCTCTACCATTTGCTTTACTACATTTCGAAATGATCTTTTTTTCTTTTAAATTCGTTCACAAAAAACAGAGCAACCACTCTTGATGATGAAGAAAAACTCCTAAAATAAAAATGATGTAATCAAATAGAGCTATGTTTTTTGCTCATCTAATCTATTTTTAAAGAATGGAGTAGCACAATATAAGGATTTTTGCTCAAGAACCAATTTATTTTAGAAACGTTCTCCTGAATACTAACTTCATAAAGGATGTACTGAAAAGAAATAGGAAGACCAACTTGGTATTCCATCAGAGTTTACTTCATGTTTTTTTTTCAACCATGGTCTTTATAATAAGAGTAATTTCCTTTTCAATATTATGTTGTTCTTTTACTTCATGAAAAATAACATTTTTTTTAAAAAAAAATGTTTGTTACTTTTAAAAAAAATTGTATTTTTAGGCTATTTTTCACTATTTCATACTTCCTTTTTTTTCTGCAATTTCTTAACACATTAATGTTTCATTTCTTTATATATTATACACATTCTACAAAATAGTAAATTACGTAGCATTTTCTAAACAATGAAAAAGAAAGAGTATTCAGAAGTATAAATATTTAACATTATCTCTCTTTTTTTAAAATTTCTTACAATAATCAAATCAAAATTTTTAACTTGTCCTTCAATAAATATAAAAATGTATAGCAAAATATTCTGACTTGTAACGCAAAGAAATAAAAAAAAATAAAAAGATAAAACGAATTGAATAAAAAAAAATGTTCTGTATTGAACTAGAATCCTATTTACTCTTTCAACAACTAAAAATAATTAGAAAACATGGATGAGGTACGTTAAAATGAAATTAGTTTTTCAATATCGTTTTAGCAAACAAAACGAAAAAGTCGCTGGATAACAAGGAAAATTGAAAAATGCATCTTCTCTTCTAGATTCTTATTTAAAGATCCATATACCCTTGAGGGTTCGTGTAAATATATCAAGGAACCCATGAGATTGAATTCAACTTATTTTTGTTTTCAATTTCAACAATAAAATCATTCTTTAATTTCTATTATAAGTCTATGTAATAAATTGCGGTAGTTGTGTCTGTATCGTATTAAACATACTGTATTTTAAATAGCTGACCTTGTTCTCTGGAAAAATACGTTTCTTAAATATATCTATTATAATCATAATTTCAAAATTATATGTTTAATAAATGTTTTACACAAAATTATTATTTATGATAATAGCGCTGTTATTTAAGTATTATAATTTAATAAGTCCAGAAAAGGTAATTTACAATATTGTATTACATTTGATTATGTTCCTGAGTATTAAGCGCAACGGCGTGTAAGACGTACTTATATTCTAAAACAGTATTTTTTTTAATGTTTAGGTATATTCACAGCATAATGTACATCCAGGGATGACTTAAGATTTCTTGAGGCCCTAGGCTCCTACTCAATAGTAAGCCCAGGACCCCTACACAATTGTAGGCACCTGCACAAATACAGGTCCCATCTATGAGCCTTAAAAATAGACAGTAATAGCTTACGTTGTCAAATACTCGTACAAACAATAACACGAAATATATGAATATGCATGACTTACAATTTTACAACCGGTTTGAACGACTGCTGCCGTTTGACTGAATGAGTAGTAATGGTGTTTTGTGGTAGGCCTAGGCCTGTATATCAACATGTGCTAGGCCTAGGCCAGTCAACATGTGATGGCCAACGGTCATAGCATGTTGTCAGTTGATCTATTGTACAAAATTTCCAGTTTTTCGTAAAATACAACCGAAAATAACATTTGACTGTTGGAGTTATTCGAATTTTGATCTTACTAAAACTAAGTCGAGAACGAGACGAGGTCTCCATTGTAACCGAGGCTAGATGGCCCATCCCTGCATGCACCCTTTTTTATGAAGATACCTAAAATGTACATGCACGATGCACTTCCCTTTTGAAGAAATTAATTCAAAGTATTAAACAGGCTTTTGAATAACGGTATATTTCTAGTCAAAAGAGTTGTTGGAAGGACATGGATGTTAGAAGAGGAAGACACACATACCATTCCAAATGCGTCATGCCAGTCTAAAAATAGTCTATGAATGGGTAATAAGTACATGGAATAAGAAATTAAACCTGACATAATACAGAAGTCATTGAAAAAAATGTAGTATATCTATCAATATAGACGGAACGGAAGATGATTTTTCGATCAGAGTAGCCATGATAGTGAAGATGAAACAGAATTCGATGTTGTTTCTGGAAATATGACGAACTTTACATGTTATCCAATAATGAAAGTCCATAAGGTATGTTACTTCCGTTAAATAAACAGTACTTAAAGATATATGCAGAAATCTAATTTTTTATACTCAACATGCCTCTATTATCAAAACTATTATTTTTATATATAACATCTCCCTCCCCCCACCGTAAATTTAGATTTGACTTTTTTGTGTTTTAAGTGCGCGTTGTGACCTGGATTATACAGTATGTTAAATTTGCCTTAAAATAGAAAATTTATTTACTTTTATTGTGTATAAATATATGTGAAAACATTACGAGAGGAGATACCAGAAATAGAAGGGTTCTTTCTCCTTAGGGATTCATGGCTTTTAATTTAGTGGCAATGTAACGCTACGAACAAGAGCAAGTAAATAATATTAAGAATTTGTTTATTTATGTGCTGCCACATAGTCTCAATTCAAATAACTTTCACATTATATATCATTAATTTATATTTTATTCAGCCATTTTTCTTATTTTGTGAATACAAATAAACATTTTAAAAAAATAAATAGCACGGCTCATATATAATAACATTTAAAAGACAAGAGGAAAGCACGTACAGAAATTATACTAAAACTTATTCTTATCATCTCCATTATTCATTAGAGTAATTAAACATAACATTGAATTATTCTTTTTAATACTGCAATAAGGTTTATCTAAACTCCTGTTTGTGAAAATTGCAACACCACGAAGGACCTACGCGAGTGAGCTGAAATTTTCAGGAAATATATATATATATATATATATATATATATATATATATATATATATATATATATATATATATATATATATATAAACTAGGGCATGATATGCAAATGATTAGAATTGCAGACCGGTAGCGCATGCGTATGCTGAACAGCGCCCTCTAAAGGGAGGATCGAACCGAATATAAATAGACGGCTGTAGCGAGGCGTGTATGATTATCGGTGGTTATATGCTAGTGTAAACGTTAACTGAATCTTTGCTATGCCTCGTCGACGAAAGGGAGCGAAATTTGAGCAAATTTCGGAGTTTGAACGGGGCAGAATCGTCGGCCTTCATGAAGGTGGATTGTCTTATCATGCAGTAGCCGCTCGTGTGCAGCGTAACAGCAGCACAATCCTGCGTGTTTCGAAGCAGTGGACGGACCAGGGTCGGACAGCTTGGAAATCCGGGAGTGGACCCCGAAATGTGACGTCAGCTCGCGATGACAGACGCCTGGTGCGAATGGCTCAGACGGACTGCACAGCTTCTTCTAGACATATAGCAGCACAGTGGTCAACAGCTACAGGTGTTTCATTGTGTGCTTCATCAAATCGGAGACGTGGTCTGTGCGCAAGGATTCCTTTATACAGGATTCCTCTCACGCAAAACTATCGCCGCCTGCGGCTACAATGGGCCAATATGCATAGGAGCTGGCGTGCTGATTGGCAGCAGTTCGTCTTTTCTGACGAATCCCGCTTAAATTTGTGGCATCATGATGGCCAAATTCGTGTCAGGCGCTATGCCGGTGAACGGCACATTCAGGATTGCATTATCGAACGCCACAGTGGACGAACACCCGGAGTTATGGTCTGGGGTGCCATAGCATATCATGGACGATCACAATTGCTACGAATTGTGGGCAATTTGAACAGTACCCGATACATAAACGAAGTTTTACAGCCCCAAGCTATTCCTTTCCTGCAAGGATTGCCAGGGGCTGTATTCCAGCAGGATAATGCCCATCCACATGTCGCCAAGACTGTCAAATCCTATCTTGATTCGCAGCAGGTACAGCTTCTTCCTTGGCCTGCGTATTCGCCGTATATTTCACCGATTGAACATGTGTGGGATATCGTTGGGCGGCATCTCGCTCGTGATCTTCGTCCTGTTGCTTCGACAGACGAACTTTGGTTGCGCATACAAACAATATGGAATACTCTTCCGTAGGCAGATATTCAAAATTTGTTTAAAACCATGCCGCATCGTGTAGCAGCTCTTATTGCGGAGCGTGGTGGCCACACAAAATACTAATTTCTATCTCTTTTAATTGTTTGTTTGGTTTGAAAATGTAATTATTTATTTGTACCATTACCACTCAACTGTGTATTAAATTTTCTTCAACTATGATGCTTCCTTCATGGTGTTGCAATTTTCACAAACAGGAGTTTATAATGGAAAAAAACTCAAGCGAAAGGAGCAAAATACAAATTCTTATTCGGAAAAAAAAAAGTTGATAATTCTATACACCGAGATATTCCACAGGCAGATGGAAAAGTCGATTAAATCTGTACTATGTTATAAAGATTCATTTTTCCAATGAAAATGAGAATGCATCTAATTTAGGGAAACCATCTGAGATGGATTTAATTTGAGTTAAATTTGATAATAGTAATTATGGTTATGCTCAGGCTATGTCCAAAAATTTACAGATAATTCATTCACATAACGAATCTTTAGTGTATACAGATCAAAATGTTCAAACAGTCAAAGCTAATTACCAATGGTCGTATTTGGTTACTTAATATTGATACAAACTTGAGTGGGATAAAATCAGCTGACGGCTTCAATTATTTGAATAATAACAGATTTTTTTATACAATAGTGCAAACTGCACTTTCTACAAACAAGCTTACTACGTAATAGAAATGACTTGCTAGAACAGTTCTACTAGTAAAAACTCAGACAGATAAAATCTCTTTTTCTTATCTCAGTCAACGCGCAAGCAGATTCTAATTTCGGCTGAATTTTTTTCTAAGCAGCTTCGACTTTTTTTTTTTAAAAAATCACCAATGTATCATCATGTTAATTGAGAGAAGGATCAATCTAAGAGCCTTCTCGATGATTCCTTGGTGATATCGTATTTTTCTTCAGATTTGTCACCAAATCCCATTTAGTCATTAATCCGGTCCTAAGTCACATCTTCTATGGTTGCTAAAATGTAGTTTTTCCAGTTCACACTGGGGAGCGAACTTTGACTGTAAAACTCATATTTTTCCACAAGGGGAATATTACAATCGGCAAAATGACATGCGTGGCGTATTTCAGTATTCATATATAAGATTCAATAAATCTAATATTTAAAGCAGTCTTTGAGAGCCAAATAAAGTTTTAAAATAATATTTTTTTCACAGAATTTTAAAATATTTCAAGCAACTCATATAAAATTTTAAAAATTATGTATGAAATGTTTAGTTTTGAAGCTCGTAAGTATATATTAAAGCGTATTACCAATAACTTAAATATAATGCTAGAAGATGTGTTGGTCGAACTACAGTCCGGAAATCTGGCATAATAGCTTAGAACAGGTGTCGACAATCTATGGCACACGTGTAACATGTTGCACGTGATACAATTCTCTGTGACATTCTGCCCTATTCAACAAATTTGTCAATTTTTGAGTGGATGTAGTTTGATAAATTTGTAATGGACCTTTTTTGATAACAATCTCCAGAATTATGGACATTTTCGGAATTACGAAAAAATCTGAAAGATAACTCTAAAAATAAATTGACAGCTATTTTTTGTAAATTATTGAATGTCATTGTTAAAGAGATTTAATTTTTTGCAGAGAGAAAATTGCATATATTCCTGATTTCCGCTTTTTCCTCTATATCTAAGTAAAAAATCGTTCATCATTTGAAAAATATTTCGAGTCCTCAAAGAAATTATATAACAACTAAATGCTCAGAATCGTGCCAAATTAAAAGTCACAAATTACATCCCTGATTTTACGATATGAAAGTACTATTTTCGTATTAAAATTTTATCAATATTTTTATTTATCTATAATGAAGAATACTTATATTTCATATGTTACTTGTTTCTTATTTTAATAAATACTTTTTTAAATGCGTATTATGTGCAAAGTTTTATTTATTTATTTATTTTGTTGAAGAAATAGTTATATTTTATACTGTTCATTTTTAAAATAAGAATAATTTTTTTTTCAAATTATGCAAAATTAAAATGTGTAACAAAACTGTAAAACTATATTATTAACCTCTATTCTCTATTCAAATTGTTTTAAAAATGTCGTATTGAGTGACACGCTGAATCATATTCGTAGATAGGTTTGACACGCCATAGATTAAAGTTTGCCGACCCCTGGCTAAGAGCCTTTGTTGGTGAGCTTGACATTCCAAGAGTGTTGAGCATTAATCATTCACCCTAACAACAATTTTTCTGTATAGCAAATGGTAGTAATACCTCATATAACTGGTATTTTATATGATAACAATTCTAAAAAAATGAATTCTATTTTATATTTGAATTAGTTTAATATGATAAAAGCAACAAAATTTTTCAGTATTTATTCTGTAAACATTTTATAAAGTTTGAATTAATTAATTATACTCGATAATTCTATTAAGCTCTAGAATTCCTGGTATTTTACAAATATTTCATAGTTTGTCGCATAAAGGTGCTTGAGACAAAATAGCTTCCTTTTAACTATACGAGTTCAAAAAGTACTAAGCTATAGAAGTAAAAAAAACTAAGGATTAACATTTTACAGAATAATTTAACAACTGAAACGTAAAATGGTTATTTTATGCAAGTTGTAAGTGCATAATTAATGAAAGTGGAAAACTAGAAAATATGTTGTCTGAAGTTGCAGTATGTAAAATTAAATTAGGTTTCATACTACTGAGACGATATAATTCTTTCGTAAAATGCATAGTCAAGAGCTTTGATATAATTCTAAACTCTACTAAGATTGCTATTAAATTCAAAGAAAAAATACCCAGCCGAATTTAACTTTTTGCTTATTTATATAAAGAACTTGAGGAAATGTGCAACAGCTCATTGGAAGAAGTAGATTAAATAAATTGAAATAAAATCTACTCTAAAAGAGAATAAATAAACTTAAAAAAATCTCTGAGCTTTACAATAAAATTCTTTGATTTGTGTCAAATGTCAACGATAATGTAATTCAAGAAATTATACAACAAATCTTTTATTATCTAATTACATAAATAAGTATTTTCCAGGTCTGAAAAGCCAATAAAGAAACAAATTGCGATATTAATCAATCTAAAACAAGCAAAATATTAGATCGTGCAACATTAGAACATAATATATACATTTTTTATTTAATAGCATTAAAAATAAACATAAGGCTATGATTATATTTTTATACTTAATCTAGTTTTAATGCTCAATAAAAATAGGATTCTCTACTTTCTAATAATTTACTTAAACTTTAAAGTATAAAAATGGCACATTTTCATCTATTGTAACAAAATTTTATAAGATCTTAAATTTTAATATCCTTTATATAGAAACTGTTTATAATCATATTTGATCTGTGTTTATAAAGGGAATATATTCATAACTGATATGTTATTTTATACTATGAATTCCTTTTTTTATACTTAAGAATAAAAGTTACATTTCATCTCCTTTTTTTTAATTTATTCTAGTTTCCGAAATATATTTGATATATTTTACTGCTACATTTTAAGACACTTTGTTTAATATTTGTGGTATTTACTATTCAAACATCCCCAAATAGAAATAGTTTTATCCACAACATCTTTCCTCCATGCTTCCTCAAACATTATGTTAATTTTCTTGAAAACAACCAAAATGTTTTCTTATAATATGATTTTTTCCTGTTACGTTTTATTCATATACCGAAGAAAACATGTGATTCATAAAAAAAGATATTTCCGCTAAATTATTCATTAAATTTTTGTCTTCTTTCAGTTTAAATTTACATTGAAAACATTTTTGTTTGATATTCATAAAGATTCTTTTTATTAGTTATATTTAGCATATTACGCTTAATTGAATGTGTTTTACAATTTTTTCTTACATATTTAACTCGTGTTTTACAGTGAAAAACATTTTTTTAATATAATTTTTCCCCAAGCTATCGCATGATTACGTTTTTACCATACATGAGCTTTTTGAATGAATATTAAAATGTTAAGACATATGACTTGTATATCAAGGAATATCGCCACTTATGAAACGTTAGTCATATTCTTATCTAAGGCTTAAAAGTTTCGTAAAACAATTAATTATTCTTGTTAATAAATTCTTAGTACAATCAAGATTTATACGATGAATTTAATTTAATTATGTTCTGGTATTTAAATATGCAAGTGATGAGATAATCTATGCATTTCCTCTCGTGTCAACTGAAATAATATATTATTTAAAACGGAAGCATATAATGGTGATGTAATCTTCAAGAATCTATGAAGTGACATATTTAAACTAGACATAAAAGTGATAAAATACTGAAATTCATTTGAATAAATTGATGATTGAATATTTTATAGTAGTTTACAGAAAGTGTTTTCATTTAGGACTATTTTAACAAGCCAAAAAATAGATAGACGTTAAAATTGTACATGCAGATTTAAAAGAATTAGCATTATTATTAAGATGAAAAAGAGTGAATCAATCAGCGCAATTAAAAATATATTTTAAATAAAATCAATTTGTTAAATGTATTGATTTCGTTTAAAATAAGTGTAATTTGAAAAGATTGTAAGAAAAGAAAATGACTGAATAAATAACGTATAATGTGTTTAGCATATAATTTATGAAACGTTTGATTAGATGATATTAGAAACATATATTTGTAAAATAAACTAATAACTAGCTTCAGATATTTATTGAAATGATTCTATTGACTGATCATCAATCATTGAGAACATAGTGGGAATCAGTATCTAGAATTAGTTGTATTGTGCATAATTTATAATAGAGATGAAAATTTTGATTAGAATGTTTGAATTGGAATATTTGGATTGAGTTGATTGAATATTGCATATCCAAACCTTTTCACGAAATTAATAAGCTTCATCTGAATTAAGATCGTAAAACTTATGAAAGTATAATAATTTGCAAGAAACGAATGTTCAAATCGTGTGAAAAATGTATTCTCAAAATAGAAAAAATGCAGCAATGTTAATTTTTTTAACTGTTTTGTGAAAAGTAACACTTAAAAATTGACCTATTTTTCTTCACTCATTTTGAGTTTGAGACAGTCAATAATTGTTTTTTGACTAATACAAAAAAGTGCTTTATTTTTAAAATGTAAGAAAAAAGGGTTTTTAAAACAACATAAAAGTAATTAAAATCTAAAATATGTTTAAATTTAATTAAAATACCAAGTATTTTAGAAATATCTGCATGTTTTAATCCGTCTCTAGATTAAAAACTTTCATAGCAGATCCTAGAAAAATAAATTGCATTGAAAACTCATATAATTACAAAATTCTGCGTACAATTTTCAAATAAATATAACTCTCTTGAATCTTACCTCATAAAAGACAAATACAAAAATAAAAGTCGAAAAAGCATCTATATTTGGAGCCATTTAACTCCTAAACTTGCAAAACTTTCAATCATTAAATTTTTGAAATTGGAGTTCCATAAAAAAATGTAGTTCAATGCAATATCCTGTATCCTTATTTTTTTATTTTGCTGCGTATGTGAAGATTTAATAAGTACTCCAAGCATCGCTTAGTGTCGTTTCTCTTAAGGATTTCTTTCTTGAAAACATGACAAAAAACTTCCATTCCAGAATATGAGAATCAAAATTTTCTCAACGAAAGAAACATAGGGCAACTACCCAAGAGCTTAATCGAGACAAAAAACATCTTTTTTACCTACTAGAAATATCACTCCCATCAATTTTCTACAAATCTCCTGTCTTACAAAGGACTCAGCTAGTACCAAAGTCACTACCTAAAGGTGCTCAAAACATCGCCAAAGAAGGGGATAAAAGCCCAAATCTCCCCTCATAATAAAAGCTCAGTCACCAACGAATCGACTACTCCCATCTCATTCACATTACCTAATGTAGGTGCCATAAACTCCCATAGGAGACATCCTTTTCCGGTAGGTACAATAAAAAGGAGACCCCGTTATCTATCGAACATCTAAGGAGTCATTATAAGTTAATGATGTGCTTAGACAAATGGGCGAAGGAGAGGAATAGCGCGGTCATGGCTTTATGATGTCATTTGCCAGCGTGTGTTTCCAGCGTAGCCGATTTCGCGCTTATGATTAATTACCGGCCATGGATAAGAATATCCTTAGGTGGAGAGTTAAGCATTTCACTGGTCTGTGGGTTCAAATCGGTGTCTGGGACTGGAGGAGAGTGTGAGATAAACTTGGCGAGAGGAAATTGGAATATTGGATCGTTCTCCTGCTGTAATGGGACGTTTTTTTTTAAAATCAATTAATCAAAAAATTAATTTTGATACAAAAATAATTATTGATCAGAGAATATGTTACACAGTACGTATTTTTTTAAAATTTGTTTTTCCATACATTTAATTTAAGATAAATTTAATATAGATTACGAAAAAAACATTAAGTAGGAACAGTAATCATACTAAATAATGCTAATAAGACTGTTGCTTGTAAATCTTTAAAGAGTATTCACTCTAAATATAAATTACGAAAAGTAGCAACAGTAATAATTTTAAATAAGGCTAATAAGAGTGTTGTAATATAAATCTTTAAAGTATTCACTCTAAAATCCTTTATGAACTTCAGATATACTCAAGTTTATTTTTAAATCAACCAGCATAAATTTGAAATACTATATTTATTTTTAAAGTAATAAAATATTCATAATATGTTAAACATTTTTTTGCAAATCTTGATTCTGTAATGTTTTCAATGAAATGAAGAAAATAAATTACAAGCTATTCCATTCAACAATGAAGCAGCTTTATAAAATATATATGACAGTTATGGTACAATCCCGCTCATCATTCTGTAAGGAAAGACTCTAATTCTATATCATTCAAATTTTGCAGTTGAAATCATAATTTTAAGAATTTCTAGAATTACTTCTTATTATTGTGGATTAGTAAAAGCAGCAAGTGAGTAGCACTATATGGTGACTTACTATCAGACTGACAAACATGCGGGGTGTGTAGGGGGTACAGAGACGGCTCGAAATCCCATAGAAATGCAGGGTCGCATATACCGTAATAGCGAGCTATGGTGCAAAGATAGAAAGAACAGAAACAGCGACACATCAATGGGACAGAAAACATTTTATTCCAAAGTTGTTCAACAACAGATGTTCTAAATTACAATCAGAAGTCGTCTGGTAAGTCTAAATTCCTGGCATGCCACGTATCTTCCCGACAGCTACAGATATTCGAGCGATTCAAATCGACTGCAAAAAGTGGAATCTCGTACACCAAAAAAGTACCAGTTTCGCTTCACCTTCCGTTCGTATTTGCGAAGGTCATGTGATATAGAACACGCTTGCTCTAGTTACGCCCGTGGTGCAACACAGGTAAGTGGCGTGCCCATTACAATTCGCAGCTTCATACACGATCAGCAAGTCGACCGATTCTTCGTTTCAATGCAAGTTCATCCTACTACCACGGGAAATGGATCACAAATGGCAACTTCCAGCTGGACAGGCGTTCATGAAACATTCCGTTCACCGCCATCTAAGGCCCATGGCTTCGTTTTGTGGCCGCGGTAGCCGAGTGGTATAGGTATCGGAACGTGGCTTGCTTTGTCATGGGTTCGAGCCCAGTACCACTAAAGACCCGCCGTGTAGGGCAGTGATGCACGTTAAATCTGTCGAGAGCTGAAACGTCCTCCCGTTGGTGTGGTGTGGTAGTTAGGAGAGGGAGGTGCCAGCTCAGGTGTCGTCCACGTCACTTGACCATGGTTCAAAATTACGTGGTCCGTCGCCAAAAGCCCTCGTGTAGCTGAACAGTGCGACGTTAATATTCAATTAATCAATCACCGCCATCTAAGAAAAGACAGCCTGGAGGAATCTTTCAGAAGGTAAAAAAATCCATGCCAGACTTTCCAGACAAATTTTGGTCGTAATTTAGAGCACCTGTTGTAGTGCAGCCGTTTAATAAAATGTTTTCTGTGTCCTTAACGTGTTACTGCTTCTTTGCCCCATAGCCGGCAAGTTCGGCATTTGCGACCCGACATTCCTATATGATTCCGAGTCGGCTCTGTACCTCCTAAACAAACTGCAAGTTTGTCGGTCTGGCAGTTTATTACTCTGTATAAAGTAACACGATTGCTGTTGGTGACCGATTGCATAATTTTGAATCAATGTCAAGTGAGCTCTCAACCTCTCTTCAAACAAAACTTGAGCTACGACAGAATTAACGCGCATCAGCAACAATACACGGTGGGTCTTATATGGCACTTTGGCCCGAGCTCATGACACGCTGGCCATGAGCTTCTTTCCATAACTACTAGGCTACCGTGGTCACATTAAAAGCACTAAAAAAAGCTTCTTATTTTATTTTCTCTTTTGTCTTAAATATCTTATGATAAAAACATGTTATTTAAATATTACGGAAGAAGCTAAATTTATATATTTATGAAATGTTTAGTACATCTGTATGCTTTTAGAGATGGCGTCGGCAATCTAGGCACATGTGTCATATTTAGCACTTTTTCCTACTCTCGGTGACACTCTACATCGTTCTGAAAATTTATTAATTTCTGAATGGGAGCAAGTAGATAATTTTTAAATTGAGCTTATTGTACCAATATCTTCAGAATTATGGAACGCAAACTTTACGGAATTATCAAAAACAAAAAATCTTGAAGATGTTTTAAATGATAGTAAATAAGCAGCTGTTTTTTAAATTGTTGGATGTAAGTATATAAGCTGGACAGATTTAATTGTTCGAAGAAAATTTCATGTATTCTGCTTTCAGTTTTTGGTTCCACATTTTTTTGTAAAAATCCATGTTTTCACTTGAAAAATATTTTGAATCTTCGAAGAAGATGTTTACAACTGAACATTTAGAATCGTATCAAATTGAAAGTCACAAATTTTAACCATGTTATTGCGATGTAAAGTAGAGAGATGCTAGAACAAGATTCGCATTAAATTTTATTTTTTTAAATGGATCGAAGGTATGCTTTTATATGTATATATATATATATATATATATATATATATATATATATTTAAATAAATAAAAACAATCACAATTATCAATTTAAAAATTGAAATATAAGAATCCCAAAATACCAAAACACTTCAGAATATCAATGGCGAATATAAAAGATAATGTTCCATCATTTTCAAACAAAATTAAAAAATTATAAAATAAAATAAAAATTTATAGAATATCCAAGTGCAATCTCGGACTTAGGACCGATAAGTGGAGTTAAACTAGTTTGATGGCGCCAACCTTCCCCCTATTGCAACTTGGTAAGTTAATTGAAAATTTTTTTCAAATTTCAGAAAAAAAAAATTAAAAAAAAATTAAAAATTAAAAAGTTAAAATTAAACCATTATACTTTAAATTAAAAAGTTAAAATTAAATCATTATACTTGAAAAATAAAACTATTCGCCATCACATTCCGAAAGATATTGCAATATTAAAATTTAAAAACAATTTAGTACATAATATAAGTGAACCTTCAAACTTCCCAGATGATTCACCCATCTTTAAAATAGTTGTAAAGGTAGAAAAAATAAATTCCCGATCCGAAAGTTCAAATCAAAAAATGTTTGAGATCCGAAAGTTCAAATCAAAAATTATCTAAAATCAAAAAGTTCAAATTAAAAAATCCGAAAGTTCAAGTTAAAAAATCTGAAAGTTCAAGTTAAAAAATCTGAAAGTTCAAGTTAAAAAATCTGAAAGTTCAATCTAAAAAATTCGAAAGTTCAAGCTAAAAAATCCGAAAGTTCAAACTAAAAATTTCTAAAAACCGAATGTTCACATTAAAAACACAGTATATTCACAAATGAATAGAGTAAATCATTAAAAATACAGTATATTCACAAATGAATAGAGTAAATCATTAAAGACTCACCAAACAGTATCCCATCAAGAAGATGATCCATTTCTTATAACACGACATTTCATTTTTAATATAATATATATATATATTATGTATCTTATATATAATACATAATATATATATATATTATGTATCTTATTTCTTATTTCTTAAATATGTTTAAAATTACATAATACACAATATATATATATATATATATACAATCCAGTCATATTAATGTGACCACTGTCAAAAGCCAGAATAACCATCTTTCGCAGTGGGGAAAATAGTCATTTAGGATCCTCATTGTATTCACTGGGATGTTGAGCCATGCCGACTCTATTGCTGCACTAGATTACGCGCGTGAGGATCCATGGCGCGAACAACCCGATCGAGATGGTTCCATAGATTATTGATTGGGTTTAAGTCAGGTGAGTTTTCTGGACACGGAAGAACGATAAACTGATCCTGGTGCTCTTTGAACCACGCACGTATGCTGTCAGTTGCATGACACTCCGCAATGTCCTGCTGGTAGATGCCACCATCCTGAGGAAAAACAATGCACATAAAGGGGTAGACATGGTCTGAAAAGGACAGATGCGTACTTCTATTGATCCATCGTGCTTTCCACAATGATGAATAAATACAGAAAATTTAAGGAAAACATTCCCCAGACCATAATGCTCCCGCCTCCAGCCTGAAACTTGCCAGCAATTGTTGCAGGGTGTTTGCTTTTAGACGTTTCATGCCGTATTTGCCACCAACCATCCGTCCGATGGAGTATAAAGCGTGATTAATCTGAAAACTCTACCTGTCGCCTCTCATTGGATGCCCAGTTGCGGTACCTGTGTGAAAATTCCAGTCTTCGTTGCTGATGAACAGCAGTCAGTACAGGTGCATGAACCAGGCGCCTGCTTCGGAGAACCAGACGCAACAACGATCGCTGAACAGTAGTTTGGAAGCCACTGTTGGTAGCCCCTTGGTTCATTTGGGTGGTATGTTGCTTAACGGTAGCACGTCTATTCTCCCGAACTCACCTCTGCAGCCATCAGTCACCTCTATCACCTATGGCCCGTGGTACACCACATTTGCCACGTCACTGAATTTGGACGGTCCCATTTTGCCATGCACGGTATACTTTAACCACGGTGACACACGAACAGTCCACAAACTTAGCCGTTGAGGAAATGCTTCCAACCTTTTCCCGAAAGCCAAAAATTATGCCGTTTTGGACTTCGGATAACTCTTTACATGTTTGCATTACCCCAACGACTGTAGTGTTTTCCGAAGCCCTCACACACCCTTTATATACGCTCAATAGCACTGCGATGCCAGCATCCTTCTGTGATTGGTTATTTAACGTCAAAGTCGAAAGAACGTGGTGGTCACATTAATGTGACTGGACTGTATATATATATATATATACAATTTTAATTTTTCATCAAAAATAATTATATTTTGTATTTATATTTTTATGTTGACAAATATATTTAAATTATACAAAATAGATATATAATGAAACTAAATCTCAATTATTTTGACCATTATTCCTTAACGCTGCATGCATTGCCGGGAGAGTTGTATTGTTCCAAATACTTCCTTCTCTGCGACATCCTGAATAATATATATATATATATATATATATATATATATATATATATTGAAATGGTTTGGCACATCACAACTACAAGATTGTCGCTCCCTGATTTACAGTATAGATACAATTCAGAGATATTGTTCAGTGCTCGAGCAAAATTTGAAAATCAATTTCAGAATCAAATTGTTCACAGATTATTTTTTTTTCGGGGGACAAAATTCAATTTTCATAATTAAAATTTCTTTTAATAAGCCAAGCTCAAACAATGTATACACTTTATTTAGCTATTCAAATGGAATAAACAGTAACTGAACAGAAAAAAATAGCTATTAATTTCTAAAGTTTAAATGACTGATTTAAAATTTAAATTACATTAACAATTGAAATAAAGAGTTATAATAATTATACATATGCTTCTTAAATGATCTTTTGTTGGTGAGTGGAAACTAAATATAATAACAAATGCACAAACTGCAAAAATGAAATAAGGATTAAAAAAGAACTTAAATCAGGGGGAAAGAGGGGTAACGAATAGCGAAAGTTCAATTGAACATTTAGTGACAATGAATTATTTTTTTTAACGTTTGTCAACTAATATATGAAAATGATTTAACCTAAAAGAATTTTAAGATTCAATTCAGGATAGGTTTAGTCTCAATATATATTCCCTTTATGACAGACATAAATATAACATTTTTTTATATATATTTATCGAATAAGACTTCAAAATAACAATTCATTTTTCGATTAATTATGTCAGTAATTGGATTTTGGAGAAAAGTATTTCAAAAATATGAGTTGGTGGAACTTAAACACCATATTTAATCTGCCTTTGTAAATGTAAAAATATTAAAAAGTCATTTTACAGGTATTTGAGGAAAACAAAATGACAATATTTGCTTTTTTGTTCTATTCTCGTTAAATTTATATTTTCTCTGCAATTTTCTTCACTTTTAATCGAAACATATTTTGTTAACATTATTTATTTATTTTCTTATATTTCATTATCAATAATTAAGTTATTTATGTTCCAAAAAATTTCATTTCATAACTTATAATTAGATAACCTGAAGACATAAAATTTTTCCATTTGTTCTGTTTGTACATTTTTTTTATATTATTTATATTGTACAGGTAAACCATTGGCAAAGTCTTCATCTATTACGTCATCATCATTTTAATTCAAATGATTTGAAATGTTTTTTTTTTGGAAAATACAGGCAACTGAGAGAGAGAACTAACCTTAAAAAACTTTTTCAGATCATTAACATATTGCATTTATCAAACAAACACTAAAAAATAATTATAAGTACTATTATGATTTCTTTCTAACAAATTACTTTAATACTACTAATTAAATAATGTGTCATAAATTATAGCAAATTTGGCCATAACGGCAAATGAGTAATTTATTTAATGAGTAAAATCGATAAATTTGTTTATGTTCCTTGGTGTGTGCACCAAGGGACATAAGCAAATTTATCGATTTTACTCATTAAAAATAAATTATTAAAAGTGTCAATCATAAACGAAAAAAACACATGGGTTAACTTATAAACACAATTTAATCATTTTCATTTTTTTTTCCAATTAATGTCAAGCGTAGCCATATTAAAACATTTTTTTATTAATTTCATAAAATTCTGGGCTTTTTTTCAAGAAATGGAAATCAATTTTATCGTGTAATTGTTCTATATATTATGAAGTGTTAAATATACATAACATTTCCTTAAATAATTTGGGAAATTTGGAAATGCCTATTTATAGTTCTGAAATTTGTGAAATTTATAAAAACCATTCTTTTATGATATAGGGGTCCGCATTGTTTTTTTATAATTATTTTGATTATGTCACTTTTCATCAAAGATCGCCACCACAAAGCTACCAAAACGCATTTTAACTTACGATATGGGTAATAAAATGTTAAAGGTCATGATAAGCCCATAAAAATTCGAATTTTCAATTAAAAAATTGAGCAAAAATAGATTTAGCTCTGTATTTAAAAAATAGAGCATACTTTCATAATTCTAAAAATGCATAACACTTTTATATTCGTTGATAAAACAATCGGAAATGGAGATAAATAAAATTGGAACCAATGTTATTCCACTCCCTCCCACAACCTTTGAAATGTTTTAAAAGGGGTGGTATGTCTGTTTTTGGAGTAAGAAATCATGATTTTTTTTTTCAGTTGAATGAAAATTTCCGCTACTGTTCATCCTCGTTTATTTGCATATTATTTTTCCAAGCTGCGTGACAAAATTCCGTGCTGGGTATTTGAGCTTGCCGCAATGATCGGAATCCCATGTTTTTATGTTTCGTATTACATAGCAACTTCCGCCTGTTTTTGCTTGCTGTAGCTTAGTGGTCAAGGTCACGGACTAGTTGCTTGCGTGTCCTGAATTCTAGTCTAAAACCGCAGTAGATAGTCTGATAGTGTAGATCAGTGGCAATCAACCTTTGACCCGCAGGCCGCATGTGGCCCACCGGACCTTTCTGAGTGGACCAATCATTTCCCGTTGTACTAACAAATTCAATAATACAAGAACAATGCATTGAAAATTTCTATCTAAGATAAATTCTATCAATCAAGTAATCAATTGTACCAATTTTTGATATCGTTGTCGTCCTGGTATGAATTGCAATATAACTTTTTTTGTTTTGTAATTGTAATGGTCAGTGAAAACAAGTAACAGTGGAGTAGCGACCATTTTATGGGCGAAACTAATTTTGTAAATTAACCCTCATGTTATCCAAGCGAAAAATAACAAAAGAAAATATAGTGTTTAAAGGTGATTGGGATCTTGACCATTTCTCAGGGGGAAATAATCATGAATCAACATCTTGTTTGATTTGTCATAAAGATACTATATTTGAAATATATAATTTTGCTCGTATCTATACCAGTAAGCACACATTTTTAATGGCTCTCTTTTCATGAGGATCTCTTTCAATATGAGATTAATTGACTTTCCCAAAAAATGTTTGCAACAGTAAAAAATTTAAAAAAAAATATTTTGTTGGTGGTAATTTTACAAAATGCAAAGGTAACAAAAGTATCCTATGAAATTTGTGACATTATATGTATTGAAAAACGTATGAAATTTTTTTAAATATAAATATGTGAAGATAAATATAAATAAATATAGAAAGTGTTAGAGTGTTTCTTGAAGGATCCCGTAGTACTGTTTGATAAATTCATTCATTTGTTCAGATATTTTTTCAGAAAAATCAAAAACTATTTGAATATGTTTGAAACAAAAATGCACAAGCAAGTGTGAGTCAATTTTAAACAAATAATACTGATTCCAGTCCGGAATTCAGTAAAAACACTTTGCTACCATCCTGAACTTGATAAATTAATATCTGAAATAAAAAATGAAGGTTTGTCAAAAGAAAAAAAAAATTGTGGATGTAAATGACAACTTTGTATTTATAACAATAGAATGCAAACATGAATGTTCCTTCATTGAAGAAAGGAAATCAAAATTATCCCATAACTAAGTAAAAAATATAAAGAACTTATTTTTTGTGAGTTGAGTTTGAAAGAGAGAGTTTAATATAGTATTAAAATAAAGTAAAAAAATATGAGTTTAATGTTTTGAAAATTTTTCTTCATTTTAAATGGCCTTAATCTTAAAGCATCCATTCCTTTCTCCCTTCTCATTATGCGGCCCGCATGAAGTAGTTGTCCTATGTATATTATTAGGTGTACAATAATATACACCTAAAAAATAGTTTTATACATAAAAAAGAAAAAAATCAAGTTTTCAAAATTACAGAGCTCTATATAGAAATTATACCATTTTTTTCTTTCACTGAACAATTTGATTCACTATGTTTTGAGCAATGTTTTACAAAATATATAATTTCTTATAAAATATTTCTTAATATTATTATAAAATATTTCTTAATATTAATATGAAATATTTCTTAATATTAATATAAAATATTTCTTAATATTAATATAAAATATTTCTTAATATTTTATAATATTTCTTAATATTTATATTTCTTAATATTTTATAATATTTCTTAATATTTTATAATATTTCTTAATATTTATATTTCTTAATATTTTATAATATTTCTTAATATTTTATAATATTTCTTAATATTTTATAATATTTCTTAATATTTTATAATATTTCTTAATATTTTATAATATTTTCTTAAAATATTTTATATATTTCAGAAATATTTTTTTGAAAAGTGTGTCTAAAGGAAAATAAATTTTCTGTCTATGTTCAACTCAAAGAAAAGCAACGTTTACACTGAAAAATCATTGTTGTTGTTCAAGAGAAGAATTAAAATATCAGTATTATAAACATACAAAAATATCTTTGCTCTATATTTCAAATATTAAAATATATAAATTATACAAACCAGAAGTCTTAATTTTGATTTTTTTTTCTTTCGAGAATGTCCTGGAATCTTTAATATATATTTAATTTTCTCTCTATTATTTTTGCCTTTAATTTTATGAGTCACGTTTGTAAAATATTTATCAGATACTTCTTGGTAGAAGAACACCAAATAAGAAAAACATTCTCTGTGCATTTGGATCACAAATTCTTCACAGACCACTTTGCTCACTAGTAATAGGACATATATTTGACAGAAAATGGCTGAAAGGTTTAAAATGTTTTTTACTTTAGGAAGAGTAATTCAATTCGGTCAAAGTGAAGCTCTTGTAGGAGCAGTTTTATTTCAATTGGCTTGGAAACAGACACCCTTTGGTCATTTGAAAACAAAAGTTTTTCCTATATTTTTTGAAAAGAATGCCTTAGAGGATTTTTTTTCTTTGATTAAAGCTGTACTTTTTTTTATATCTGAGATAAATCTACAACAGTTTTGTTTATTTATATTATTATTATAGATTTTAACTCACTAAATCAGCGTTTCTCAAACTGTGGGTATGAGCATATTGAAAAGTTGAAAACAAAATATTATTAAAAAAATTAATAATCTACTCACACACACACAATGTAAACAAACAAAACATACATTCTGACATTAATATACATCATACAAAATAATATGCACGTATACACTGACATAATACACTTAAAAATGTATCAGTACCGCACAATGTGTTTTACATTTAAGGTAACAATACTAAGTTAAAAACACATGGGCTTGTCATATACAAAAATTAGCACATATTTTTATAATTTGTCGGTTTATATAATTAATCCAGTGCTTCTCAAACTTTCAATACTGGCACCCCCCTTTTTTATCACAATTTTTATAGCCCCCCTATAAATTAATAACGTACTGAATGCAACAATAATGTCCCTTTTTTTTACGCTAAAGTAATAATCTTAATTATAAACCGTACAATTTCATGACATTAGTATTAAATTTTGTATATGTTTCTTTTAAGCAAAAAAAAATATGTAATAGGATAATTATTATGTTATTTTCCTTTCTCTAATTTTTAAATTGGAACATAAAGCAAAATAAGGTGGCTGCTTAGAAGACAAAATATAGATATCAGCTTTTTTTTTAGAAATAACTCAGAGGGTCAATTTCTAATCATAAGCATTCCATTCAAAAATTTGCTCTGTAAGCCAAGCCCATGGAAGTCGCTAATACTTATTAAAATTGATCTTAATTTAGTATTAATTAATTAGTTAAAAATACTCTGTGCAGCACTGAAACATTAAAAGTATACCGGCTGAAGTACCCGCTATTTGCATGAGTTCATTTATAAGAAAATAAAACATTATCGATATAATTGCTGAATTTTAAGGCGAGTAAAGCCAAAGGGGCTATAATATTTATAAAAATGTAAAATGATTTTTTAAAACATTGCTCAAATTATAATTAGTTTTAACGGAACTGTAATTTTATGCCTCACAGAATTAGCATTTAGAATTGATGTTGAATAATGTACAATAATATAAAATTCCGATGAAAAATAATTGTATTATTTTTAATATTTAAAGTGAAAAGACTTCAACATATTTTAACACTGGAGCAGGCGCGCACTCGATACTAATGGTCAAGTGGGGTTATTGAGTCACCCGAATCCTTTTTAATAATTATTTTTATAGTACACAATAAAAATAGTAATTCCAGTGAATAATTTAATTAAGAGAAAATATACTCACCTACTTTCAAGGACACAGAAAATACTTCGGAAAAAAAGTTATCACGCCGGGAACTCAGTCAAAACAAGTACCTTAAGATTGTAAAAAAATGTTTGTCACTTCCAAAAAAGAGGGAGATATGTGACAAATATATTTTAGTTCACACGTCAAGACTGTCAAACAGGAGGATAGTGTCAGAGCCATTGGTGACAATTTAACAGTTTTGCCAGAATTACCGATTTTGTGCACTCTGTGCTCGGCGTGACCGCTCCGGATTAGAAGTGTATTTATTACAATGTGGGTGTTCTAAAAAAATATGTAAAACGTTTTTTATTATGCTTAATATGACTGGGAATAACTCATAGAAATAAATCTTGGCCAAGTAATCCTTCAAAGGCCTCTCTGTGCTTTTCCAAAAATCATAAAAATGTTTTACTAGGAAAAAATCGCAGCAGAAATAGTTTATTTACAACTTCCCTAAATGAAAAAACAAATACACATAAGAACAGGGACGTAACTAACCGTACAAGTAAGTTCGATGGTCAAACCGTAGCAAATACATTCTGCTGTCTACAGCTGATGACAATAATATAACAGTGATAATTTTTTTATCTTTCTAATTTTTTTTTGATTATGGGTCTGGGTTTTGTTTTTTTCTTATTTTGGTTTGAAAAGAACACGTAATAAAAAAATCTCTCATCATGGGATTACAGCAAATCAAATAAAAAGGTTTTTTATTTGGTTACAGTATCAAAGATAGCTAAAATGAGGTTTTGAAGTAGAAGCCTTTATTTTTTATGACGTAATATCGCAGATGATATATATAAATTATATCAGTGTAAATGTGTATTTTTTATTATGTCAGAAAGTATTTTGTTTTACTTCATTCCAGTAAATAATTTTTTTTAATCTTTTATTTTCGATATGCTCGCGCCTCCCTTGTACGTTTATCGCGCCCCCACAGGGGGGGCGCGCCCCACAGTTTGAGAAACAATTAATCCGTTAACTGCCGATTTAAAGTTACGCGATTCACTCCCCAATGTCACCGTTTTCTACGTTTACACAAGTATGTGATGTATTGGGAGGAGAGAAAAGGAATAAAAAAATAAATCCTCTGTAATAAGTATTTCCTTCACAAGCACTTTCAAGGTCAAATTATTGCATTTCAAAGTCTTCGGAGTTATTTTATAGATAGTGATGGGAGGCCAGAATTGTTCATGTTTTTAGAAATTGCCCCTTACCAAGTACAGATTTTTATACGTGTCCCCCTTGACCGGATGTGGTGAAATTCCACTAGTAGGGAGTGTCAAAATTTTTCCGCGTCACTGGAGTTCAGTGAACGCATAAATTTTGAGGTGGTGTAAAACTGCGCCAGGCCCCTGACCAATCGGAGAAATTATACAGGAGGGTACAAAGAGTTCAGCTCTCTGAATTTGGAGTGATGAGGTGCGGGATAAAAAGGGAACGCACTCGATTTTAGGGCAGAGAGCCTCTCACAGTTTTGCAGAAAAAGCAATAAGCATTTAAAAAACCCGCCGAAACACCAACCCGGACCGAGCAACCATAATGTCCATTCCATCTACACCTTCTCTCTCTCAAGCTAAGTTTTAATTATTTTTGATCTTCTTGTTGTAGAAGTAAAAATCCTTTTTAAGTGTGCTTAAATAAATTTATTTTAAACGTTAAAAATGATTGATCCTTGTTTATTTTAACTTCTGTCATGATGCTATGTGAAATTATGGAACCTGGAATAATTTGAGAATACTAATAAGTTAAAATAGCGTCGCATCAATAGCAATGCACAGAAAAGATCGTAATTCGGAAAAACATATATATGCGTCAGGGGCAATTAAAGTTTTGTTTGAGTGTGACGTTTATAAATGGTGGTGAAACTTAAGTGGTTAAACTATAATATTAATGAATTCAATGCATTGTTATTGTATGAGAGGGGGGTGCGACGAAAACTATTGTTTAATAATTGGGTCGAAAATATTGAAAGTTTGAAAAGCACTGCATTAAATGATTGGAGGACAAGTGAAAAACCTAAATAAAATAATCATCTTGCATTGCATTATAAATATTGTAGTCAACATATGACGAATGATTTAACATCAACTTTCACGATGATAAATTTTCCAAGCAATGAACCTAATTCATCTTTATCGACAATAACCTTACTAATCTTTCAGGAGCATTTATACATGTCTTAGAACTACTTACATGTTTTATGAAATACTCTACTGTATTTTTCAGTCTTTAGTACAGAAAGTCAACTTATATGAAATGCATCTTACTTCCAAAAGTCAGACATAGAAATATTGTGAGACTCTGGTTATGAGTTACTAAACATGCAAATGTTGCTTTAAGGAAATATATCTCACACATAATTTGTATAGAGTTTGTTTTAATTACTTTATCTTGTTTTTATCTTGTTTTTTTTAACTATTAATGTACATTGCATACAGAATTATATTTTTAATACATTTCTAGCTTGGGATTACAATTAAAATTTCAAAACTATTCTTTAACTTGCTATTACAAAATTTTTGTACTAAGACAAACTTCACATTTTGAATTTCTAAAATACAATTTCACCTTTTGAAAATGATTAAAATTTTATCTTTACATTTCAATTAAAATATTTCATTTTATTCATACTTTAATTTTTTTATATTTTTGTATAATGATAATAATTGATATTATGACTTTTTTTTGTAAACAATATATATGTAACGATATAATAAAGTGTTAAAAGATCTGCTTTATAATAGAAGAAGGTAAATAAATAATGAAGTTTTAAATATATTTTCAATTTTATAGGACTGCTTATGTTTTCCTCATATTTTTTACTGCCAGAAATGACATTCTCTTCCATTTTATGTACAACCAATCAAATTATGTTAATTTATACAATTACATATATATATATATATATATATATATATATATATATATATATATTGTGACTTGGTTAGATTGTTTTCAAATGGAGAAAGCGTCCACTAAAAATAAGGTGTTTTCTAACTTGAAATTTTTTCAGGAATTTTGTAGGAAATGCAAATTTTTTAACATTAAAACTGCATAAACCCGTTTGAATTCTCAATAGCATAAATTTAAAAGTACAAGCATGTGAAAATATCTATTCAAATCCGTAATCATACTATTGCTTGCGTCAAAGGGAAACAAACAACTACTGTCACATTTTTTTCTCCAATAAATGTTTTTCTACATTGGTTTTATATGCTGGGAATAATCGTTCAGGAGCCTTATAAAACTTGTCCAACAATAATCATTTTAGGTACTTTAAGAATTAGCAACTAATCGTTTTAGGCAGTTTACGATTTGTGCATGGTTACATTTGTTGTCACCAAATTTTGTGATATGTTACAAAGTCGATCGTTTACCTCCCTCACACTTAGTAATGTTGATATATATATATATATATATATATATATATATATATATATATATATATATATATATATATATATATATATATATATATATATATATATATAATTCCCTCTATTATCCTTTTTGTTAACTCTTTGTATTAATATTTAAACAAACTTTAATTCTTTAGATTAAAAATAACACTGTAATCTTAATCGCAATCGGCTAGTCCGAAATTCCTGTCCCGCCCATTATATCCAATCAGAACTACTATTACATAATAACCACTGCCGGTATAAAAACCAAATTCTTGTGAAATCGCTTTTTTTTGTCTGCCTGTCTTCATCATGTAATCAGTCTACTGCAACGCGTTCTATGTTTATATTTGTTTGTGTTTGTGCTATTGTGGTATATTTAACTGTAACCAGTTAAAGACTTAACTGTGACTGAGTGGAGGATTGTATATAAATAACACGCAACTATGAAATTGTATCGGTAATTAGTAATGTTTTGTACAGTGAAGTAGATATGTATTAAAATATTATTTAAAGGAAGTCGTTCAAATGTGCATCTAATTATAGTTTGAACTCACACAACACAATAGTTGGCGACGAAGATGGGATATATTGGAGATTCTTTTGGATAAGGCATTGCCTGAAAACTGCACAAGGTAAAGGAAATTTTTTCTCTCTTTAATCGGAAGGAACCATGGAACAGCAAATTGCAGACTTACTCCGGCAGAATCAAGATTTGATTCGAGCGCTGCAAATTAGAGACGATTCTCATAGTCATAAAGTAACTGTACAATTTGACAAATTTGATGAAGAAAATGAAAATTTCGATAGTTTCATTGAAAGATTCGAAACTTACTTAGATGTACAGAATGTACCAATAGCAAATCGAGCTAAGGTTTTTGTTTCGTCTCTTAGTGCAAAATTGTACCAGTTACTAAAGAATTTGCTTGCACCTGACATTCCTTCCGACCAAACGTTAGATAAATTAAAAGATGCACTTAAGAAACATTTGACCCCAAAACCTTTAATTATACCTTCTCGTCACAAATTTTTAAACAGTAAACAGACTGAAGGGGAAGGTATTAGTACATACATTGCCGAGCTTCGGGCTCTAGCAATGAATTGTGATTATGATAAAGATATGTTGAATAATATGTTACGCGACGTATTTGTAAGCGGGTTGCGGGATAAAATGATTTTAGATCGATTATTTGAGGAAGATAATATTAATCTCGAGAAAACGCTAAATATAGCACTCTGGCTATGGAAAAAGCTTTTAAAGGGACAAATGATATTATGGGCCGAGCAATAAATTCAATGCAAACTTTTAAAAAACACATGGATAAAAAATCCAATTTTACAAAAAGCAGAAAGAAAACATTATATTGTTCACGATGCACAGGTACCAACCATGCAAAAGAGAATTGTAGATTTATTTCAAGTAAATGTAATTTCTGTTGGAAAATTGGGCACATTAAACAGGCATGCTTCGCATCTAAAAAGGCAAATGCGAAATCGATTAAACAAAAACAGGTAACTCTATTAAATGAAGTTGAAGATAGAAATAGAATTCCACTATACGAATTAAAAATTCAGGATTATATATTACACGAGGAAGAACCAAAACGACCTCCAATTATGATAAATTTAAAAATTGAAAACAAAAGTTATTCTATGGAATTGGATACGGGGGAGCGGTTAGTGTAATGAGTATTGGTAATTTCAGGAAAATTTCAAATAAACAAATTAAACCTACAAATATAGTTTTTAAAACATATAAAGGAGATTCAATTATACCATTAGGATATGTTACTGTAAGGGTACAATATAAAAATCAAACAGTAAACTTGAACTTATACATTGTGAAAGAAAACTTAGATACTATTCTGGGTTGGGAATGGCTCTATAAAATTCATTTAGATTGGCCGGCTATTAAAGCTTTTAGAGCAAAAACCGAACAAAATTTAAATAACCTTCTAAGAGAGTATAAGGATATTTTCGATGATAAATTAGGAGAAATAAACAATTATGAGGCTAAATTAAAACTCAGACATGGAGTAAAACCTATATTTTGTAGGGTTCGAACAGTACCCTTTGCTCTCAAAGGTAGAGTTGAAAACGAAATTGACAGACTTGAAAAAGAGGGTATCATAGAAAAAGTCGACAGCTCTGAATGGGCAACCCCAGTAGTCCCTGTTGTTAAATCCGATGGTAGTATAAGACTCTCTCTCTCTATGTGCTGATTATTCAGTAACCCTGAATCCAAATTTAGTTGTTCCTCAGCATCCTTTACCAAGATTGGATGAAATTTTTGGTAGTTTAAATGGGGGAAAACAATTTACAAAATTAGATTTTAAGCATGCATATTTGCAAATGAAAGTCCATCCCGACAGTCAGAAATTAATGACTATAAATACCCACAAGGGATTATATATTTGTAAAAGACTTATGTATGGATTAAATGGGGCACCTGCTATTTGGCAGCGCTATGTTGACGGACTATTTCAGGGTATGGATGGAGTCAAGGTCTTTATGGATGATGCTAGAATAACAGGGAGCGAGAGATGAAATTTCGCATTTTACAGCTTTAGAGGAATTTTTTAAGAAATGTAGAGAACACGGGCTAAAGCTTAATTTAAATAAAAGTAAGTTTTTCCAAAATGAAATAAATTTTCTTGGGCATAGAATCGATTCAAAAGGGTTACATAAATCTCACGAAAAGATCTCAGCCGTTGTAAATGCTCCTGTACCCCGAAATGTTCATGAAGTAAAAAGTTTCTTAGGGTTAGTTAATTTTTACGGGAAATTTTGTGAAAATTTAGCTACTATTGCTAATCCTCTTAATAATTTAACAAAAAAAAAATGTTAGATTTTTATGGTCGAAGGATTGCCAGGTTGCCTTTGAGCAAATAAAGAAGGAAATTTGTTCACCTAAAATTTTGGTGCATTATGATCCTAGCCTATATATATATATATATATATATATATATATATATATATATATATATATATATATATATATATATATATATATATATATATATATATATATACCTTTAACTTTAGCTAGTGATGCATCTCCAGTTGGTATTGTGGTTGTGTTCTGTCACACGTATATCCAGATGGCTCTGAACGTCCGATCGCGTTCGCATCAAGAACTTTATCTGGGTCCGAGAAAAAATACTCCCAAATTGATAAAGAAGCTCTTTCAATAGTTTGGGTAGTAAGAAAGTTTTATCTATATTTGAAAGGTAGAAGATTCACTTTGATAACAGATCACAAACCTTTGATAGCTATTTTTGGTTCAAAAAAAGGTTTACCAGTGTTGGCAGCTACCCGACCTTTACATTATGCACTCATTTTGCAGTCATTTGAGTTTGATATAATATTCCGTAAAACGATTGAACACGGAAATGCAGACTTTCTTTCTCGTTTACCAAAAACATCCGAAGAGCTTGAAGTTAAAGATGACATCACAATATTTCAGATGTCACAGATTGAAGCATTACCGGTTACTTCTAAGGAGTTACGACAGGAGACGAGTAAAGATATAGAGCTGGGTCCACTCTTCAGAGCCTTAAGGGAAGGTAAAGATTTGCAAGGGAGGAAAGCCCAGTATACCATTGAGGATGGTTGTATTATGTACGGACAAAGGGTCTGTATTCCAAGGAAATTTCGGAAGGACGTTCTGGAAGAATTACATGCTGGACACTTAGGAATAGTAAAAATGAAGGCTATAGCTAGATCGTTTGTCTATTGGAAAAATATAGATAACGATATTGAAGAAGCCGCAAAAAACTGTGTCGATAGTGCTAGATATAAGGCTGATCCTCTCCAAAATCTAAAGTTCATTACTGGGAATATCCCAGTATGCCCTGGGAACGTATTCATGTAGATTTTGCTGGACCAATTTTTGAACACACGTTTTTTCTGATCGTTGACGCTCATTTCAAATGGTTAGAAGTATACCCTATGAAGGTAACCACAACCAAGAAAACCATCGAATGTCTTCGAGATAGTTTTGCAAGATTCGGATTACCTAGGGTACTTGTCAGCGATAATGGATCTCAGTTTACATCCTATGAATTTCAGCGATTTATGCATAAAAATGGAGTTAGGCACAAAACTAGTGCACCTTTCAAGCCTTCTAGTAATGGACAAGCAGAACGTTATGTTGCTACTTTAAAGCAATCATTAAGAGCTATGCATAAATACGAAGGTACTATACAGCAGAAATTAAGTACATTTTTAATGCAATACCGAAAAGCTCCTATAATGTAACTACAACACTTAGTCCAGCCATGTTATTCTTAAAAAGAGACATTAGAACCAGGATAGATTTACTTTTACCTGAATTGAAAACAAAAATTCAGGATAAATTACGAAGAGATAATTTCGAATTCCGAGATAGGAAATTTGATGTTGGAGATCGAGTGGCTGTGAGAGTTTACAGAGCAGCTAATACTAGATGGAAGTTTGGTACCATTGTAAACCAGGATGGCGTACTCCACTACATCATTGATGTTCAAGGAACCCTCGTGAGACGACATGTTGATCAGATACGTCCAGTGGGGGATAAAATGCAAGAAAACATCATTCCACTTATGCACCAGAGATTTCCATCATCAGAGGTTCGAGAAAACAACTCCAATATTCAGCATGCAGAAACGGCGGAAGATATTTCTAAGGATCTGAACAAGGAATTGGGTTCATCTTCCGTACAAGGAGTGCCATCAACTGATGTTGCGGTTCCAGATCTATCACAGTCTTCAGCTAAAGAGACTGACTCCGAGACGAGGAGTCCACTAGTTCCAGACAGGCCATTTCCTAGGCGTTCCGGGAGAATCAGGCGGCTTCCGGAGAGACTTGTTCTTTAAGGAGAGAGGAGATGTGGTATATTTAACTGTAACCAGTTAAAGACTTAACTGTGACTGAGTGGAGGATTGTATATAAATAACACGCAACTATGAAATTGTATCGGTAATTAGTAATGTGTTGTACAGTGAAGTAGATATATATTAAAATATTATTTAAAGGAAGTCGTTCAAATGTGCATCTAATTATAGTTTGAACTCACACAACACAATAGCTATGATGTTTGTTTCGTGTACAGTGGTGGCAAAAAGTCCTGAACACACTCATTTTTTTGCATAATTTTTGTGTTTGACTTCATTTTTCGTTATGAAATTATCGTACTATCTTAAATATTATTGATTTGAATGTGTATTTTTTCATGCTGATTTCAAATATATTTGTAGCTTTCTTCTAAAGTAAAAAGTTTCATTGATATGTTGAAAAAACCTTGACAAGAAAGCACAAGGTCACTGTAAGAATGAGTGGGTGTGTTTTCCACCAATGAAATGCTCCATTATTTCAACCAATCAGAGAGCAACAGCGATAAAGGGTTGAAAGAAAAAGGGGAAATGTGGTTTATTGTATTGAATGCAGTTGTGTGCTTGTGGAAAATAGTGTATTGAAAGCAATTTGAAGTGCGTTTGGGGAAAATACTGGAAAAATGGCTAAATTCTCATATCTGCTTGAGAATAAAAGATACAAAAAAAAAAAATTGAAGGAAGAAGGTTATTCTATGCGCCAAATTGCTGCTAAAGCACCATGTGGCCTTTCTACTGTTGTGAGAACTTTGAAAAGATTTTCTGAAACAAATTTTATTCCGGACAAGGGGCGATCAGGACACGACCAAGAAAAACATCTTTACGTGAAGACAGGTTATTGCTTTCAAACAGAAAGCTTAATTCCTCGCACATTTTGAAACAATGGACTTTGACATCAAATGTGAGTGTGTGCCCAAGAACTGTTTGAGGAAGACTGCTGGAAATTGAGTTTACGTGGCTGTAAAGCACGCCCAAAACCATTACTGACTAAATTTCAACGCAAGAGGCGATTGACGTGGGCAAGGGAATATTCATTATGGACTATTAAATACTGGGAAAAGGTAATATTTAGTGACGAGAGTCAGTTTTGGATTTCAGGCAACCAAAGTAGTGCCTATGTAAGACGACGCACTCATGAGGAATTCAGCCCTCAGTGTCTGAAGCCCACAGTAAAGTGCCCGACAAAAGTGATGGTATGGGATTGCATGTCTTCTCATGGTGTTGGAAGACTTCACATCGTTAGCGGAACAGTAAAAGCCATAGATTACATTGAAATACTACAAAATAAATTACTACCAACTGCGAGAGATCTTTTTCAGAATCAGTCATGGATTTTTCAGGACGATAACGCCCCTTGTCATCGTTTAAAGGTAGTCCAGAAATGGTTGAAAGGCCATATTGTGAAAAGAATGAAATGACCAGGACAGTCTCCCAACCTTAATTCGATAGAGAACTTATGGATTAAAATTGGTTATGAAATTTCAAAGAAAAAACCTTCTAACAAACGTGAATTAATTGAAGCTTTAATATTTTCCTTCAACCATATTGCCAGAAAAGATCTTCTTTTGAAATTGGTGCATTCCCTGCCAAAAAGATATAGAGCCGTAATTAAAGCAAACGGCTGGCCCATAAAATATTGATTTTCCAACATGTGACAACAATGTAATTTTCAAAATGCTTATATATATATATATTAAATATACCGTGTTTGTCGATTTTCGTGTTATTTTCCTTTACATATTATGTTATTCAATATAGTTTTATTCTGCACATATTTCACATTATTGTGTTCAGGCAACTTTACTACAAAAAATATTTTAGTCATTAAGAAACTAGTAGTAGATTTGAAATCAGCGTAAAAAATACATTAAAATGAATAACAATATTTAAGATAGTGCGATAATTTCACAACAAAAATGAAGTCAAACATAAAAATTACGCTAAAAAATGAGTGTGTTCAGGAATTTTTGCCACCACTGTAATGTGTAATGTCGTCCCTACTGGATCTTTAAGTGTTTCTATAAATAGATGTGAGATAAAAGAATAATGATTCACAGGAGTGCCTCTTCGATAATGCCCGTATTCGACCACGCTCCACGTAACATAGAGAATCACACCACCGGCCAAGCCCTTTCTTTGGTTAACTACAGTAATAACATCCACTCGTCATGTCTTACAATTATTATTTTACCACTTCCAGAAATATTACAAAAACATTACAAAACTCTGCATGATGAAAATTAACCTACTGTGGTGCGCGGGAGAGAAATTAATAAGCCAAAATTATCAACCAAAGTGAAGAAGAGAAAAAATGTCTGTGGATGTGTTCACTACTTCGTTCTCAAAAAGAGGGAATTTCTTTTCCCCTACCCCTTTAAACAGCTTCGTCTTCTTAACCTACAATAGTTTGCCTCAGAAATCAAAAGAAAGTGCTTCAATGAAAATATTTTGAAAGAAATGGTGCTGATATGTGCGCGAAATTGTGAAGGAAGAAAAGTAAAAAGGAAAAAAAATACAAATCAATTATCACGCCTTTATTTTGGATACGTTGTTTCAAAAAAGTGCAGCGCAAGCGGTTTTTTCAACCCAGTGATAAATGTGTGTGTGTGTGTTTCGTTTTTATTCTGTTATAATTATTTCTGTTAGCTCTAAATTGAGTCTTTATTTTCACATTGTGGTTTTTGAATGATTTAATTTAAAATGTCTTCGAAATATGTAATTATTAATATGTCTGGTGAGATAATTTACAAATAAATCTGAGTTTTAAAAAGCTATCCAATAATCTATTTTGATCCAAATTCTGATATTGATATAAATTTATGGTTTAAAAAATTTGAAAAATTTTATGTTTTGAGTTTTCCATATGAAATGGTTTGGTATGGGGTAGTGGTACCATTATAGTTTTTTTTATATATAAAGCATGTTTATACCCCAGCAATTTTTCTTCTATGTGTCTGGTTCCACTCTAGTATTTCTTGTTAATATTATATGGGTCTTACCCCATGGTTTACTTTTTAATATATTTTGGTTCCTACCACCATTGTACTGTTCTTATGGTTTATTCTGTTTTTAAATATATGTGTAAAAAATTATTTTTATTTCTCGATTATATTTAAATGTATTGATTGGGCAATCAAACTTGAAATTCCACCTGTTATTGCGAATGTTCTTATTATAAAAACGGGGTGTAACGTAGCAGGCCTCCTTGTGGTGCACCCTGGTTAACGCTAAATCTGCTACAGCGATTGCCGCTCTCCTCTCGTTTTGTGATGCATTCGAGTTCTGGTGCTAACCGTCCTTTTAGGGATCAGCAGTGGCTAAGAATATTACAATGGAATGCTGGTGGTTTCTCTCATGAAAAAAGAACACAGTTGATGTCTATTTTAATTTCCCAAGATATTGATGTCTTCATTATTGTTGAAGCTAATTTGTCTCATGATTCATTGAAACTTCATACTTTTGGACCTTATTGCACTAAAATCCTACCTAAATCGAGGAGGATTGCCAGTGGCATCCTCGTTGGTGTTAGAAAAGGCTTGATTTCGATTTTCATGAAATTAGTAATCTCTCTTCCTATAATGGTGCTGAAATCATCAAATTGGATGTATGGAAGCGGAAGAGACACTTCAAAGTTTACGGTTGCTACAGCCCACCTGGTAACACTAAGCTTGACTTTAGCCTCCTGACTTTTACCAGTAAAACAATACTATGCGGTGACTTTAATGCTCACAGCAAGCGCTGGAACTACAGTGATCTGAATTCCGCTGGTAAGGTAATGGAAGATCTTTTGATCGCTGACCAAATGGAACTTTTGTATAATGACTCAGATATTCCAACATACTTGCACTACAATGGCAATGGTACTAACCCAGATCTGACTTTAGCTTCCGCGGATATCGCTGATGTAGAAAGAGAAGTCATTTACGATCCTGGCTCAGGCCACCGCATGATTATTACTGGGATTGGTTTTGACACAAGTAACTATTCAAAGAGACCCTTTAGAAATAGATGGAATTTCGCCAAGGCCGACTGGAAGAACTTTACTTTGGAAAACGAGACTATTTTTGAATCCGTTTCGAGTTTCTGTAAGGCCGGTGAAAGCGTCGATAGAGTTTTCTCCAGATTTGTAAAAATTATCTTTGAAACTGCTAAGAAATGGATTCCTAGGGGCAAGCAGTTTAACTATAAACCCTTTTGGAATGAACATCTCGCTGCTTTAAAAGAGAAATCTTCTACTGCCCGTTTTATTGCTGAACAAAGTTAAAATCCAGAGGATGTCTAAAACTGGAGAAAGAGTGTCGCCCTCCTTCGAAAGGAAATTCTTACCGCGAAACGTAATTGTTTCAATAATTTTATAACAAAAATCGATTACAGAAAGGATGGAAAAAAGGTTTTTAATTTTGTAAACAAGATTCAGAATAGGGCGAATACTTCCTCGACGGAACCTTTGAGAGTCGGTAATCGTGTTTTAACTAACGACATGGATATTTCCAACTCCTTTAATTCATTTTATTCAACTAAACAACGCCTAAAAAGAGCCTTAAGACCAGACAGAAAATTATTGGGCGAGAAATCCGTAATATTGCTTCGTCTCAATCTCATGGACATGAGATTTTCCATCGAAATTTTAGTATTTCAGAGCTAAGAGAGGCTGTTGGGCACATAAGGTGTGCTAAGAGTCACGGACCAGATAATTTTCACCCTGAATCTTTGAAACACCTTGGCTGTAATGCACTTTCTGTGCTTTTGACACTGTATAACCATAGCTGGAAGTATGGTGTGCCTGCAATCTGGAAGAAGGCAATAGTTGTTCCTATTCCTAAAAAGAACAAACCTCTGGATGATTTAAACAGTTATCGCCCCATCTCACTAACAAGTATCTTATCTAAGATCATGGAAAGAATGATCACTTCTCGACTCGACTGGTACCTCGAAACTAATAATCTCCTGACCTCTTCTCAGGCTGGCTTTAGAAAATGTCAGTCCACAAACCAACAAGTTGTTTTTCTTGGCCAGTCCATCAAGGACGCCCTTGATCAGAGATACTCTGCTCTCTTGCCCTATTTGTGGATTTTGAAGCAGCCTTTGATAAAGTTTGGCGGCATAAATGTATTCAAAAATTGCAGACCCTGGGTGTGTGCAATAATATGCTTATGTGGATAAGGAACTTCATTTCTCAGCGTTTCTCGGCCGTTCGTTTTGGAAATGTTATTTCCAGTTTTAAACAAAGTGAAACTGGCCTGCCCCAAGGCACTGTGATTAGTCATATCTTATTTAACATCTTTATTAATGATCTCCCTGATCTCTTGGCATCTGATGGACTGACCAATACGGCTCTATTTGCGGATGACTTTGCCATCTGGTGCAGCACACCAAAGAGGGATCAGTCCAAACTAAATACCATCCTAAATCTGACCCTTGAAAGATTACACCTTTGGTGTATTGAAAATAATATGACTGTAAACCTAAAGAAGACTACTTGTCAGTTCTTCACTTTAAATAGACAACCATTCAGTCCCCAATTGGTTTATAACGGTATGCCTGTTCAACAGAGTGATGTTTCAATTTATTTGGGTTGCGCTCTTGATAACAAATTGAAATGGACTAAACATGCTGAGCTTGTTGATTCTAAGGCAAGAAAGCGACTCTCCATTCTTAAAAGATTGACCGGAGTTAAATGGGGATGCAATAGGGATACCTTAAATACAACTTACAAGACATATATTCAACCAGTTCTAAATTATTGCAATGAGGTGCTAATCTCTGCTTCAGAGAACGTTAGAAAACTTCTTGACACTTTCCATAACCAAGCCCTTCGCATGATCACTGGCGGAGTTAAAACTACTCCAGTACTTGCCATGCAACTACTTTGCGACCTTCAGCCATTCACTAATATAATTGAGAAGAATGCTGCTATTCTTCAATAGACTTATTAGACTCCCAAATAATTCATTCTGGCGGGACTATGATTCCGATGGAGGACGTAATCTTAAGACTTAAAAGGGCTTTATTCAATGTGTTCGTGAGAACATTCAACATAAAGTCATTAATGATGTGCCCTTTGAATTACTGTCTTTTGCTAACCCACTCGACTACGCAATACTCGACATCAGATTGGACCTTGTTCTGAATGTGAGAAAACGTGATCTAAGTCCAACTGCTCTTCACGCTATAGCTTTGGAAACTATCAATACCCGCTTCCCACCGGAGGAGTGGCTTCACATTTACACAGATAGCTCACTCTTGGACTTTGCCCAAGGTGCTGGCATTGGTGTTTTTAGTCACATCTTCTCCTTCTATTTACATGCCGGCCCTTTGACAACTCACTTTGATGGTGAGGTTGAGGCGATACATATAGCCCTTCAGCAACTTGCTGTTCGTCTTCCCCCATTGAAAGAGCTGTAATTCTTTCAGATTCTACTTCTGCCCTTCAGGCTTTGTCCAACTATAATGAGAATAATTGTTTACGTGTGCAGAACTGTAGAGAACTCCTGGGAAAGATAAATAGAAAGATCGTCTTTCAATGGGTACCATCCCACTGTGGTCTTTGGGGAAATGAGAGGGCAGACTTTTTGGCAAAAAAGGGAACGGGTATCCTTCAGAACTTTCGAAGAGACCTGACACTTCATTCTGCCAAACTGGAAATTAAAAGGATTTTTAGGGAATCATTTCGCCTTACAGCTTCTCGTGTTGCTCGTGATAAGCCTTGGAGTACACTATGTAAGAAATCCCACGGTATTCCAAGTTCTCCTCGTGCTGCTGCTGTGGCTAATTTTAGACTTTTAACCGGGCATGACTGCCTTTGTGCTCATCTGTTTCGTTTTAATTTAGTGACTTCACCTATCTGCGTTTTGTGTGACACTGGACAAGACATGACTGCCGCTTATTTGGACGAGTGCTCTGCACTGAATGATCTTAACTGCATTGTAAAAAGGTATTGGAGAGCCCGTTGCCTAATGACCTGATGGTCAATGGCCTGGCATTTGTAAAATAAATAAAATCTTATAAAAATACCATTTTAAAAACGTTTCCAGAGATCTCAGCTTTATATTTTTGATTTTGAATGTGATAAATGGTGCTATTATAGTTTTTTCAAGTGTTTATTGAATTCTTAACAATGTTTTGATATTTTTATTTTGAGAGTTTTATGCTGATACTTTTTGATATATTTTATGTGGTCTTAAGAAGTTTTATTATAAGATATACTCTATTACAGTGATACAATTGATTTGATATGAAAATGAACAACTTTCAATGAATATAAAATGATAATACTTTCGAGAGGACTTAGACTGAGAAAATATTAATAAATAAAGAAAAGTAAAAGCAAATGTTTACATATAGATAAAATACTAAATGAGAAGGGTTTTGTAAGGACTGTGCATAGTGAGTACCTAAAAAAGGACTACACCTTTGACTGTCAAAATACTATTGCTTCCTAACTTGTACCTTTTTAAGCCTAATATGAATAAAAATCAATCATAAATAGTTTTAAAAAAATGTATTCTTTTTGATTCACTTACAATTTCCAGTCTTGGGAAAATCAGTTTTTGAAGTTATGGTGCAGTATTACACGATAAGAAGGAAAACTTGTCTTAATAATTGTACAAAGCGTGAATCAACATCTTGAGGGGACACGGTACCCTGTACACAATTTATTTTACTTAGATAGTTATAAGAATAAAATTACATGCACTGTATTCGAACACATCTGTAATAAACATTTCATAAGCTATATACTATTTTTAAACAAACAATAATTTTAAAAATCAAAAAAAATTTTAAATTATTTAAAGTTATTAAAATGAAAATTTGTAAATATTTAAAACAAATATTTACAAATTTGAATATTTTTGATCCATTGTTTTCCTGATATTCCTGGAATTATTTCCCACAATTCTGTGCATGGGATTGGTATTACAAGTGATACTTTTATTTTAAGAATTTTATTTCTCTTAGACACTATAAAAAACAGTAAAAAAACAGCTATATCTAACTTTATAGATTTCTAAAAAAAAATAACTGTTCCTCTAAATACTTATTCCATGGACAGAATTATCAAACATATTATTTAAAACAACCAGAAAAAGTTTCAAAATTTTATAGTGAATATAAAAAAAGCATTAGCATTTCAAACACATGATCATGAAAAATAAGAAGCTGAGAAAAAGCAATTTAAAGTTTTTGAAATAAAAAAAAGTAATTGAAAGAGATAAAATATAGTATCCATTCTATTATATATTAAAATTCAAGTTGTACTAAGCATTTTTAATGCAAAATTCGTGCTGAATTAGCACATATTAAAAAGGAAATAAATTAAGATTAAATGGAATGAAGTGATACAAAACAGTAAAAAAAACATATATCTAACTTTATGGATCTTTTAAAAAATAGCTCTCTTCATATAAATCCTTAAGTTATGCACAGAATTATCAAACATTTTATACAAAACAACAAGGAAAAGTTTCAAAGATTTATAATGAATACAAAAAAAGTCTTGGCATTTTAAAAATATGATCACGATGAAAAATATAAAGTCGTGAAAAACGTTTAAACTTTTGAAAGTCAATAAAATACATTAAAGAACTAAACCTTGGCCTTCATTTTTACATATATTGCAATTTAGGTCATAGTAAATATTTTAAGACAGTAATATATTCTAATTATTAAATGTTATTAAATAAATATATTAAAATTAAATGTATTAAAATATTACAATATATATCAAATGCACTAACCAATTGTTTTGAAATTATAAAACTTTCATTTTATGTTCATATTATAATTGTAAATAAATATCATTAAAAACCACCCCGTTCAAATGTAATTCCTTTTTTTTTATTAATGAATGAGGCATTTCGCCGCTTTTTTGCTAACGCAATTTATTTCCGAGCAATTGCGTACACTGCCAATCTTTTTCTCTTCCTCTGATAAACTCTACGGTAGTCTCGCCACACAGCCAACATTTTTGACTGTTTATTTGAAGCAAGCCCATTTTCCTTTTGCAAATCTTCTAATGATTTTTTTTACCAAAATTGAATTCACAAACTGCATCACACACAGCAATAGTTACTCGCCGCAGTGTCGCTGACGTTGACTTTTGAACATTTACCCCATATGATGCTGTGAAGACTCTCGTTTGCATTTTGTGTCACACATCTTATGCATCTTTGAAGGAGTTCATTTGAAGCTAATATTTGATATATTGGCATAATTTTGACTAAATGAGTTTTCTTTAAGGGTGTCTTCACATGCTTCACACGTGAGGACCCGGTACTTCACCACAAGCAAGAGCAGCCAGGAAAAAGCACCAAGAATCTTTTCCAGTCGGACATTTAAAATGTTGAGGTTTTTGGTGCGTTGATATACTATGAAACAATGTTGCATAAATTGCAGTTTTCATTGCTTCTACGTCACCTTTGTTCGAGCGAATCGCATTTTGATAGTAACGTGACAATTTTTTAATTGTATCTTCCTTTAAACTTCCACGGGATTTCCCTCCCAAGGAAACACCTCTTGCCCGCCATTCTTTAACAGCTTTTCGTAAAGATGTACCTAGCCTCTTGCTAGCATGGTTTATGCACTCTTCTTTCTTTATTTTTATCTCAGAACCATAAACTTCTTTAGTATTTAAATATTGATATGTTTTTGCATCACCATCTGACAATAGTGTCGTGTATCGAAAACCATTATCCTCATATCTTTGCCATAATTTAAGAACAGCCTCTTGTTCCATGGCACAAGATGATCCTACGTGATTGATAGCACATAAAGATATATGGCCCTCATACCACACATGAAATTCTGCTGAATTTTCTCCCAAACCAGATTTTGCGTGTTCACATTCAATGCAGCGTTTCGACATAATTTCAAAAAATCCATGGCAAATCCAGTAAGAAGGTCAATCACGCAACCTACACCTATTTGAGATCAATGTCCTCGAGTCAACCAAGTACCATCAAAAGTAACATCTATATCAGTAATGGTACTATTACTTTGATAAGCACTTTTCACCTGACTTCGAACATCATTCAAGCTTTTTTCTGTAGATCTAACCAAAGATTTACATATTTTTTATATATATTGAATGTTCTGCTTGTGAGAGTAAATCCATATTCATTAACATACAAAAAATTTTCCATAGCTAAATAGCCTTTCCCAAAACTTAAAAATGATTGCACCATGCGCATGCTTATGTCGAATGATTGGTTTTCAGTACCTTCACTGTCAGAAATCGTCTATATGTAAAGTTACTTGATTTAATTATATCACAAGAAGTTCAAAATACAGAGAGTTTTCTGGAAAATCCAAGCTTTTCACCAATGTCAATTTTTAGTGAATACAATTTGCAAACATCGCACAATAAGTTTTTTAAAAGTCCTTTTAAAAACTGTACATCCATTATCACATAATGAGGGGCTTCAGAATTTCCACAACATATTAAATCGTTCAAGCATAAAGTTTTCATAAAGTTTGGCACATCTCATATTTCTTTCTGGTAATGCTGAGGAAATAGAAGTTTCATCTTTTCTGAAAACATCAGTTTCATGACTGTAGTGTTCACTGCACCATCTCTTGTTAGCTTTTTGCTTATTAGCAAGACTCGATCGCTTTTGTCTAGGCATGATGAATTAAAGTTTACTTATTAATAAAAAGATATTCTCAAACGAATATTTAAAATTATAAAGAAATAAATTGATTATATAATTAGCTTTGAGAGAGAGAGAGAGAAAAGCCTTTAGTTCTGATACTAATGGTTTTTTTTAGAATAAGAAAAAAGGATGCAAAGCAAAATGGAATAACGTTTCTCTCTTGCATAAAAACAAACAAATTATTTCACTTCTCTTCTAATTAAAGTATAAAGTTTTAGAATCGCGTGTAAAAGTAAAACAATCGAAATTGTTTAGGCTAGGATGATAGCGTCTGCATAAAAAGCAGACGGCATGTCTTTTAGTTTCGGTTTCACTTCAACATACTGTTAAAAAAATTTAAATAACTCGCAAAATAATGCAGCTAGAGCTACCAAATTTTATAAACATATTTAAAAAAGTCACATAACTAAAATAAAGCAATAAAAAAATTCGTTAAAATCGCCATTTTTAAGGTAATGTGTCCTCTTAAATTGTTTTTTCTAGCCTGTTTTCACCCTCAGTGCTCTTTCTTGTATATAATTTTGGATCCATTTTTAAGAATTTATTTTTGTATTTTAGAAATTTTAATGTGAATTTATATTCAACAAGGTACTCTCAATGCAAACTATTGGAAACAACTATGACCTTTTAATAAATCTAAATTTAGACACCTCATTTACTTGTGACTCATCCTTGATTACTAACACTGCTTTTCAGAGCTCGAAAAGCCTTGTTAAAATTCAACAAATCCCAAATTAGAGACAATATTCTGTTGCTGAGTCCTCTGGTCCAGCATATTTATAATTACAAGTGTCTGGACACGTCTCAACCATGTCAGGTCTAGCTAACTTGGACAAGGCCACTACTTCCCAAACAAGACCAGGAAAGAATAACTTTTTATGTACAAATATTTTTGAAATTTATTTTCTATGTTCAATTTATTCCAGGTCTTTAGTAAGATTATTTTGATATTTTCGAAATGCAATCATATTTTATAACTTACTTTTGCATTTTTGTTTCATATTTTTCTAAGACCATATTCTTCATGCTCAAAATCATGTTCATGAAAATGTATAAGAAAAGGGAAATGTTTTTGAATTTATAGTCAATACTAACAAGGCGGTGGATGGTTGTTTAAAAATTTTTACACAGTTTAAAAGTTATATTTTTACCAATTTTTGAATATTTTTACGTTAATGTTTAAGTGAAGAAATTTGTTTTGAATAATATCAATCTGAAATTGTCCACGTTTCAACGTTGAGAACTTATTATCCTCATGAAGAATTGAAAAAAAGTCATGAATAATAATAATAATCTTATTCAAAATTTTAAATTTAAAATCTCTGTAAGATACGGGCCTGTGTCAAAGACCCTGGTGCACACACGCGTCTTACGGAGGGGGAAATGTAATAATTCCCTCTATTATATTTTTTGTTAACTCTTTGTATTAATATATTTACAAACTTTAATTCTTTAGTTTAAAAATAACACTGCAATATTAAACGTAATCGGCTAGTCCAAAATTTTTGTCCCGCCCATTCTATCTAATCATAACTACTATTGCGTAATAACCACTGCCGGTATAAAAGCCAAATTCTTGTGTTATCGCTTTTTTTTTTGTCTGACTGCCTTCATCATGTAATCAGCCTGCTGTAAAGCGTTCTATGTTCATATTTGTTTGTGTTTGTGCTATGATAATTTAATTGCTTCATGTATGTGTAATGTCATCCCTACTGGACCTTTATGTGTTTCTAGATGTGAAATAAAAGAATAATAATTCACAGGAGTGCCTCTTCGATAATACCGTATTCGACCACGCTCCACGTAACATAGAAAATCACACCACCGGCCACGCCTATCTTTGATTACCTACAGCAATAACATCCACTCACCACGTCTTACAATATATTTTTAACACACTCCAGAAATATTATAGATTGCTATTTCTTATATATATCTTATATATTAAAGTCGTAGGTAAACAAACGTATATATGTAGGGATGTATATATGAATATTTTGTCTCTAACAACAAAACGCAGAAACTCGCCGAGGGTACCAAAACTTCACGAATGATCCGAGAAATCCGTTTTGACCATTGATATTCCGATATTCCAATTAGTTAAAAAGATATTAATTAAAAACCTTAAAAAGCATTTATTATGTACGTGGCGCCATCTGCGGAGAATCGGAGATATGATTTATTTCCAGGATAAAACTCAGAACTTCATTTTTTTCAGAGGTTTTTAAAAATATTTAAAAATTAATATAATAAAATTATATATATATATATATATATATATATATATATATATATATATATATATATATACATATATATATACATATATATATATATACATTTCTTTTATCAGTCTATCAAAGGAAGTCCGAATTTTTTTTTTACTTTAATGAATAACGAAACGGAATATTAAAAATTTTTTGAAATTTGAAGTTTTATCTACAAGTTGCTTATAAAAATATTGCAGATAAAACAATCGAAATATTTTTTTAAAAAATATACTTACGTAATGAAATGTTTAAACCTATTTCAAAATAAATTTGGAAATTACCTTTTTTTTTAAATTTATGGAATGGTTCGCTATTTTTTTTAAATAAAAAAACATTCAGGCAGAATTTCTCTCTCTTTATGTGAATAACACATTCTTAACAATTCAAACTAATTACACTGTAAATGGTTTTCATTAACTATTTTTTTTTAAAAAAAGTGAAATTTTTGTAGTTAAATTCGGACAATGGTTCCTTTTTTTGAATACGAATTATAAGTTGTTTCGCTTAAACTTTCTTTCGCGTTAATGAACAAAAAATACACTAAAAAGAGTTCATGCTTTTCTTTTTTGTCCGCGTATAGAACAATATTATACGTAATCTGTACAAAGATTGATAAAATATCTCAAAAATTACGTTAAAAAAAACAATAAAATCTTTCTTTCAATTTAATTATTTTACAATTTTTTCATATGTTTTCGGAACTTCTTTTTTTTTTTTTTTTTTCAGCGGTTTTTAAAACACGGATCTAATAATTTTGTAATTTTGAAAATTTCTATTTTTCTGTTTATTTCCATACATAAACTATTCTTTTTTTTTAAAAAAAATGTACTTTTGCGTTTCCGGCGGCTGCAAAATTAAACGAAAAAAAATTGACTAAAATGTCAGTTATAATTAATTAATTATAATTACATTCTTTATTTTTGTTTCATACTTTTTGATTACAAAAGCAATCGTTTCAATAGCTATCTGTACATTTTTCTTTTATTAATTACTTACTGAAATTTGATTTTAATAAATATATATATGTTTTTTTAAAAGGATTATTTGTATTATTTCATTACTAAATGGATTCTTTGTTGATTAAAAAGTGCATCATATATTATTTATATGAAATTTGAAAGCATTAATTTAAAAATGAAGCCCGAAAAAAAATCTTTTACTTAAACGAATAGCGAAATGGGATATTGAAAAAAATCTACCTTTATTTTAAAGCTCAATTCAATGTTCTTCCCAGATGTAACTGTAGTTTGTTTGGTTAACTCCCGGGTTCGAAACTGAAGTGGAATAAACTTTAAATTTGGCATTACGCTACTTTTTAAAGAGTAATATTTTTTTAGTGGAATGAAAAATGTTAAAATTAAAATGATATAAATTAATTATTTGTCATTTAAAAGTACATCGGCTATTATTTTGGATCAAAATACATTTTAGACTCATTTTTTATTCTTAGTATCAGAATTGTTTTCGTTTTATTGCTTCACATTAATAATTTTTTAATTCTAACGCACGACTGTTAAGACCTTAAAACAGCGGAAAGATCATTTAAAAAATTTTTTAGTGGAATGAAAAAGGTTAAAATTAAATCGGTTATTTTTTTAATGTTTTTTAGTACATGTATATAAATGTATCTATCTAGGCTTTACCTCATACTGTTTTTTTCTAACTTATATATATTTATATGTTTAATCAAACATTCAAACTTTCAGAAAAAAGCAATCGTTTCATTAGCTATCTGTAAAACTTTCCTTTATTTATTACTTATAGAAATTTAAATTTTATAAATATATATGTGGTTTTTAAAAGGATTATTTGTATTATTTCATTACTAAAGGGGAATCCTTTGTTAATTAAAAAGTACATCGTCTATTATTTTGGATCAAAATACATTTTAGAGACATTTTAATTTAACTATATGTAACGATTGATTAATTCATGAAAATCTGAAATCTATTTGTTATTTTAGATTCTTAGAAACTAACTATTATTAAAAAAACAATGCATGTTTTTTGTTTTACTTTTAGCATCAAAATCGTTTTCTATTTATTACTTCACATTAATAATTTTTTTAATTCTAACGCAATATTTTTTTATAAGACATGCATCGAAATAATTTGAAGCTATATCTTATCGGTGAGAAGGAGGGGAAGATAGAACAACAATTTTACACTAGAGGGTTAAGAAACCTATCTTAAATCAAAATTAGTGGAATGGAACAAATTTCGAAAAAGGGAAATTTTTTGACATAATTTTAGAAATCACTTTGTGCGCGTACAAACACACACACGCAGAAATGCTGGTGTCATGAGGAAAAGAGAAAGCCCGAGCAACGCCGGGCTAAGCGGTGGAGGGGGGGGAGTCATTTTGAAAATGAGTATTAGAAGTTCTGATTTTGTGAAAGAAAGGGAAAATTAATAATAGTAGAGATAGCCCGTGCAACGCTGGGCCATGCAGCTAGTATATATATAGAGAGAGAGAGTGAATAGCCACTGCATTATGATCTTCCACAAACACTTAGAGAGTAATGAGCTTGCCAGGCCCATTGCTGTCGCGGGGCTACTGGTAGAGTTCCTAAGCAACATATGCGTCCTTCCTTACACGATGTTTAGCTAGATAATGAGAAAAACAGCTAATTTATTAGATTTTAATAAAGATCAAATCATACAGGCTTGAAACTTAAGAGAACGTCGATTTCAGAATATGTGCATTTAATATGTTGCTCACTTGTAGCCATATTGAATACCTATCAAAAGTGGTGTGTAGAAGAAGAAACGCCAAATCGTTCGTCAGCGGTCTGTCGCCCATGGCGCATAGATTCCAAAGCGCGCATTTTTCACCATGACCGAAATGCTTCAAAGATCAACATAACCACAACTACAGCAAACAGTTCAGCGTACACTTGGTACGGGCTTGCACAGTCGGAGTCCGATTCAAGTCTGTACGATGACGTGTCATTAGCGGAAACAACGCCTGCAATAGACGACGGAATATTGATATTTAACCTTAGAAGAATGGAAGAAAGTCACCTGGTCTTAATAAAAATGAATTTTCTGGTCAATTACATTAGTAGGTGACTGCGAATAATCCAATTTCCTATGGCAAATCCTCTCGTGGGGGAGGAGAGGGCATATTAGTTCAATTACAAGGTGGTATGATAGTTTAGATTACGTTTTCATGATTAAGAGTAGGTCCCATCATCCACATAGTACAATTTCTTGCATTTGTGTGTTATGATAACTTTATTGCAGATCTAGCCTTCACGGCAACTATGTTCCCGTAAGGAGGGAGCTCTTCGGATTAAATATTTTACAAGTTAGAGGCATATTTCACTTATGTCCACGTTTTGCTCAGGTCATGGAACTTAGCTGTTCAAGGAATTCCCGATATATTTGAAGACAACTTGGAAGATGTGTCATGCTTGTCCATATATTATTAGTTTACTTTTTTCCTTTTATCACCTTCTTTATTTCCTAAATTTATAATGAGTGAATATCTGAATAAATGCATCGAATATTTTGAAATTACAATCCATTATTTTCCATTAATTTATATTGTGTAATATTATTATTGTGTTTATTTTTTTTGTTAGAAGCATTGGTATATTTAGAGCGCTGTTTTATTGTAGTTTTTATGCCATTTTTCTTCTAACATTTTGATAAGTTACGTTTTATAAGAAACTAGTTTTAGGAATGCTTCCTTGATACCCATTTTAAAGAAAGAATTTCAGAAATGAAATCATGTTTTTTTCTTCATAAATAGAAATCACAAGAATTCTGATTTAAACAATACTTTATATACAAAACCGAATTTCTCACATTCTCAGAATACACCGAATAAAACTATACTTCAAAAACTTTTGAAATTTTTATGTTCTTTTGTCTTAAATTTTTTAAGCAACATTTGATAACTCAAAACATAAGATTTTAGTTCCTTGTCCAGACAAAACGACCGGAAATACGTGAGGAAAATTTTATATTATCCGCAGAAAGCCTTGAAAATTTAGTTATTCAAATACGTTTGTATAAAATTCAGTAATACCAAAAATCATTTATTTATATACAACAGTAATGCATATTAATTATTCATTTAAATAATAGTGCTTCTAACCGATTGTAAAATTAATAACCTCTTTTAATTTTTCAATTTTAAAGTAAGTATTTGGAATATTTCTGAAAATCTTAAAGGAAGTAGTGTAAAATATATTTGATCGCAAAATTAATAGCAGTTTCTGACAATTGGATTTTTTAGCAGTTAAATTTCAATAATTTTATTTATTAGCTTTCTTTTTGTGTAAGGAAGCACTTAATTGAACATTCAACCATTAACCAATTAAAACTACTATGACTAATTTATTAAAATAATGTTACAAAAGAAAAAGAGTTTTTATCTTTTTTAAAAAAATAAATATTATGATATTCTCTTTGATCTATTATGTTTTCAAAAAGGTTTTCCCAAATTTTTTTAACATAACTTTTATCATTTATTGGCTATATCTTTCTCTGTGTTGATTGTGTAGTTTCGAAGGAATGCGTTACGTACAGACTCATGCCATAAGGATGTATTTATTTTTATTTACTTTGAGTTGTTCATGAGCACATGAAATAAGATATATCAGGCAAAAAAAGCAATATTGAGATAAAAGCGTTTAAAATAAGAGATGTTATAAATTATACAATGTGAATACATTCTGCTTTTTTCTTTATTTTTCATGGCATAAAATACTTATATAAATTTTTGTCCAACATAAAAATTGTAGGAACTCCCATCTTTATATTTTATTAGCTAATTTTATAATTTTATTTTTATTTCATTCCATCATCTCTTCTAAATATATTTTAAATATATATTTATTTCTGATTAAAATATGTGTATTCCATTTAGGGCTTGAAATAATTTTGTTTATAATTATTTATCTCAATCAAAGAAAAAAATTAAATAATGATTAACTAGCACCGACCTATTTCAAAATATCTCAATTAATTAATCCTATTTGCACAGGCAATTTAGTGCAAGATAAGTTTAATTTAAATTAACAAATCCATACAAATTATTGCAATCAAAGTAGTGACTTTTCAAAATCTTTCAAAATAACTGTCATTTTTAAAGATTAATTCTGCGAAAACATATACTAATCATAAAAAAGGGCGCATCATGCTATTTTTCAATGCGTTTCATATGAATTGGAGGGTTACCCACGATGTGTCATATTTGAACGATGGTTTCTACACAAAAGAGTAGGGTACTTATAGTTTCCCAGTTTTGTTTGTTTCGCGATGAAGCTTCGCTTTCAAGTGAATATTTTTTTCAATACGCACAACACGTACATGTGTACTATAGGCAAACCCCCCACGAACCCGATCACGTGGAGAACAATACCATTTCAATATTAATGTGTGGGTATGTAGTGGATGGTGTCATTGTGGTTCAGACCTCCCATCGTTTTTACTTGTTATCGCAAGTGTTTGATCTACCCCTAGAAAATTCTTGTGAAAGTATGCGGATTGTCATTACTTTACGTCCTATAAGTACATAACTATTTAAACTGGACCTTTGGAAACAACAAGATTGGGCATACTGGTTCGGTTAACAAACTTGCTTAGAAAGTAATAAGGGAAGTAGGAAATTTTTTTATGCATACAAGGCAACTATTTATTTATAACATGGCAAACTAAAGATAAAAAAGGAACCTAAAAAACATGTTTAATAACTAAACAAACTTAGAACACCAAAGAGACTGCGGCACGAGGAGACTTTGTGATATGTGATAATAATTTGGTACTGAATAATTTTAACATTGAACTTATAAAAAAAAAACCTGAAGCAAATTTTGAAAAACTCGTTTTGAAACCAGCACCACCATGATCAGCGTGCTAAATATACAAGCGTTGCAGTCTTTAAGCTATTCGATCTCCATACACATACATAAAATCTTCCTTTCATTAATATATATAAATTGAGCAAATCGTATTATCATCTAGGCAATCAACATACTTTACATCAAATCAGACTATGTAACAATGCCATTTATAAGATAATCATATTCATCAATGAATAAGAAAATCTTAATTTGAAAACGAAATTACAACAGGAACATATTTTGTTCTGTGTTATGGTAGTTATTCCCCTTTTTCTATTGAAATATGTTAAGAATTGAAAATATTTTTAAAGAAATAATTATATTATTATTAGATTTTGTTTGAACTGCATGCAAGAAATTCTTGAAATAAAGATAATTTATTGCATTTAAATAAATTGTTTCAAATTTTGTAAAGAAACACATGTACATTTTCAGAAATAAAATGCTACAAATGTGCTTATTTCACTATATTTTTCTTAGTATAAAAGAATGTTTACAATTGCTTTATATAGAAGTTTTATATAGAGAGAAAATCAAAGAAGGTATACATTAAATATAAGTAATAGGAAGTAAAATGTTCGAATCTTTTTCGTGTTCATTGTTGTGGAAAAAATATTGCACTTTATATACATTTTTTATAAGAAGCCTATCACAATATTTACACAAATACCTTTTCTTAAAAATGTGTCCATTTTTATTTTAAGACATTTTCACTTAAGTGATAGAAAGTACGCGTGGAATTCACAACTTATCGTTCGAATGCCGTGCGAATTTCTTTAATACCTTTGATGGAAATAGTTGATCTTAGTACCGGATCTTAATTTGAATCACCACATTGCCGGTCAAGAGCTACTCTGTGCATCCCTTGGACGAGTGAGACGTGAAATAATTCTTACTCGGGCCAGTCGTTAAGCGTTTTTATTCCTGTGCATTGTATGCGACTGGTGGAAGAAAGATTCACTGCATATCTTAATATTTTCAAATTAAATTGCTTCATTAAAATGCGTTTTATTTTAAACACAAAAGATAAAGAAATTCTTGAATAACTGTTTTAAGAAGAAAAGGGAAATGCTAATTTTTGCATTATTTTATAAAAATAAATTGAAATTTTTTTTTAATTGTAGTATTAACTCTGCTTTTTCAAAATATAGTATTATTTCTATATACTTTTACTATTATCTTTAATTAATGTCTTTCAAACAATTTTTTTATAGAGCACCGTAAATATCTTAGAATTGCCTTAGGTGATTTATTTATTTTATTTAATCACAACACTTCATATTGAATCCTATGTAAAATTATTTCATAGCTATTTTTTAAATTCTGTTTAAAGCGTTAATTATACATACACATGCATATCTACACCTACCTATCTATCTATTTGTTTATCCATCTATCTATCCATCTATCTATGTGTGTGCACGCGCATGCCGTTACGTACCAAAATTCATGGCTTATAATATGAAAATATCCAGTAGCGGTATCATCTATATAATAGATGGTGGCCAGTAATAGCCACCAGACTGAAGCGATCTTTTTAGTCCAATGGTATGTTACGTGCTTATGGAAGCGAATGTCTCGGTTATTGTATCCGAATAAGCACGCCACTTTATTGGTCCCCTGGCTAAACTAAGAAAATTGCAACCTGTGACGGCCTCATCGCTATTTCCCCTAAAACTTCTTTTGGGTTTATTTGAGGCCAGAATGGCAATTCTTTCCGATCAACTCAAGAAGTGAAACGTGAAATATGCAAATTAAGAATCTTATAAACAGAAGAAGTTTTGCGTACGCGGGGAGGCTATGGGAGGTGAATATACAAGGTATATGATTACAAGTGTTAAAACTTAAGTGAGAGAAAATCTCGCATCCACAGGATTTAATCTACCCGTGTTAGTGCGATCAAGTTAAAGGTGGATACCATTCCACACAAGTTAAAGCGACGTCAGTTAGGATTCAAACGGAATGCTGTTTTACCCAAGATAAAGTGGTAAGAACATCTATTTAAATTATTAGGAACAGTGTGTTTATTGAGATTAGGATTAGCCGGTAAAGTTAAATCTAGTGGTCAGTGACGTGATTATTTGGTAATACGTTTTGTGTGTCGCTTCACCTCAGATTCACTTGGTTTAAATATTAATGCTATAATTGTATATTGTTTACGTTAAAATCATAATAAAGAGATATTAAGATTACGGCAACGCCTGGTTATTCTTTCACTCCCACATCTCTAGGTCGCGAGGATAATATAGAATTAGGGCAAATTCCAGGGTCACCTACCTTACACACCAACTGGTCTGTCGTGGAACCATCTACCCGCTAAGAGTGCAATCAAAAACTCTTGACACAGCAAAAATAAAATCGTCAGACTCACTTGACGCATCAAAGTCGTCAGACTCACACACAACTCCACCCGTTGCAGCAAAACCACACACGCTCACCATATCAACTATATCATTCGTTTGCTTACCACCGACTCACTAGTGGGGGAGTTTCTAGCGGTATTATCTAGATAAACCAGTAACAACCACCAGACTGAAGTGATCATTTTGGTCCAGGGGTATGTTGCATGCTTACGCAACCGAAGGTCGTGGGTTCGGTCCTCCGAATAAGCGTGCCACTTCAATCAAAATTGAAATATTATCGTCATTTGAACTGAAGTGATTTTGTGAAAATTTTTTGACGTGATCGGGGTCGGCAGATGGGCTTTAAGAAACTTAGGACACAGAATAGTAGTATGACATATATACATAAGGTATTCCATTTCAGAAATTTTGGGGTAAGTATACCGATTAACACCTAGATGACTAGAAAAGCATTGCTTGGTCAGATTACACACACAAATAGTCACACACACACACACACATATATATATATATATATATATATATATATATATATATATATATATATATATATATATATATATATACATATATACATGATTTATGTTTATGAAAGCATGGTAGTCACAGACTGATGTAGTGACCAAGATAGCCTAGGGGTCAAGGTCACAGACTCGTGGCTGGCATGTCATTTGTTCGAGCTTTGTACCACTACGGAATTGCCGTATAGAGATGCACGTGAAATCTGTCGAGTTTCAAACGTTCTCTCATTGCAGTAGTATGGAAGTTAGTGAGAGGGTGCCATCTTCGTTACTTGGCCATGGTTCACAATTACGAGTTTCGTCATCAATAGTCCTCGTGCAGCTTTAAGTTGCGATGTTAATTGTGTTCTTATTCTTACCCACTCTTCCAAACTGATGTAGCCAGATATCCTTTATGGAAGTTTAATTGTCCCTGTGAGAGACAGCTATGTAGCTCTCACAATAAAGTCTTATATTATTAATACTTAATACACTAAATATTTTTCTGGTCTCCTGGAACTGGTTTTATAATATGAAACAACATTTAGAGACACATTGAGTCATCCTTCTCTAACATTTTTGGACTGCGTACCTCCAATCTCCGAACTGCTCTCTTTCTAATGCATCATCCAGATATCATTTTCCTGCCATATCTGCAAAGTTTCTAAAACGATCTAGGAGAATTAAAGAAGCACGAGCAAATCTAAAACCAAACTTTTCTTATAATTCTTCTTAATTTTTCGAGCAATTATGAAAAACATCTCCTTTTTATTACCAATTTTTTGAATCGGTTCTATAATTTTTGAAAAGTCTACGAAAATGTGCTTGGGCCATTACTCTGACACTACAACATGCGTGTATGCGTAAAAGGTATTTGATATACGGTACCCTAAACACTGGTTTGATAATTATTTTTCCATCATTTCTATACAGTGGGTGATCGGTTAACGAACAAATTGGTTTAACGAACACTTTCGCGAAAGATTTTTGTGATCGGATAACGAACACATATTCGGATAACGAACACTTTCAAGAAAGATTTTTTGTGCTTGGACAACGAACACATACTCGGAGGTGATCAGGGATACATCCCTGAAATTATGGATGAAATTTTGACAGCTGCTAGAGATCTGGAATTGGAGGTGAACGAATGGATGACATAGAAGAGCTCATAATGGGACATGAAGATGATCTGACGACAGAATAACTCCAAGAAATTTTGAATGAAGAACACCAAGAAAGCAAGCGAAATGTGTCTCCTTCTGAACAAGAGGAAAACGAAAGAGGACCAATGCTGACATCTGCCATTAAAGATCTTTTGAAAAAGTGGGCGGATGTCAGAGCAATGGTCTTAGAATGGCACCCAAACCAAGCTGATGTCAGTAGGGTTGGGGATCTTTACAACAACAATGCTATTAATTAATTCTGGAAAATCCTGAAGAAGAGAGAAAAGTAATCGCCATTGGACATGTTCTTCAACGCCTCATTAGCAAAAAATGAAAAGGACTGATTAATATGCAAGACTATATGTATGTATTATTTTTCAAAAAACTTTACTAAGAAATTATACATTTTTTAAAATTTAATTTTTAGGGTCTCCAGAACAAATTAATCGATTTCACAAAGAAGTCTATGGTGAATCGATGATCGGTTAACGAACAATTCGGATAGCGAACGCAGTCTTGGAACGGATTATGTTCGTTAACCGATCACTCACTGTACTATATAAATTAATTTATATTTTCATTTGTTCTTCTACAAAAGTTAAAGGTGCTCAAATTCAATAAATACATTTGGTTAATTAATAATAACTGATACTAAATAAGAATTCCTTTATTCCTGGAAAAACATTTCTACTGTTCATATTGATAACTAATAAATAAAAAATCAACATTGATGTTCACATAATTTACATTTTATAAGGTATTTTATAAAGCAAAATTTAACTTATTTCGAATTAACGTTTCAAATGCTCTTAGGCAATTGAAAATTGTACGCAATTATGAGATTTCACCGCATTATATACAATTATGAGATTTCAGCGCATTATGTGGCATAATTATCTGGAGGTAAATTTTTCTGATACAGATAAATTTATTTTATTTTTCAAAGTATTTCTGGAGAGAGTATCCGAGAAATTTAAATAATTTTAGAGCTTGTTTTAAAAGGGTGATTAAGCAAATGGAATTTTCTTTGAGAAATGTAACATTAATGTTCTGAAAAGAGTAAGAAAAAATAATCTTTTTTTTTTCATTCTTTCCGGATAAATGGCGCAGCACAGGAAGTACACATATTTTTTAATGTATTCACTTCAGAAAATCAATATGTTTTTAAAACTGAACCCATGCATTTTTTATGAAACACCGTGAAAGTCCATCGTGAATTATTCCGGGAATGTTTCAATTCAAAGAGCATATGTTGTAAAGAATTCTTAAAATGGATCATAGGCAGAGGTCTCAGGAAGAGACGGGAGAGAGCAATTCTTTTCACATATATTTGCTTCCAAAAAAATGTGAAAACTGCGAAGTTAAAAGGTTTGTTTTTTCGACAATTTCGGCTTACTTTGTTTGCATATAAGCTTTTTTTCATTTTTTTTAATCTTGAAAAATGTCGATAAAATTGAAATCTCTGAAACTATTGCGCAGAAAAAAAAAGTTAAATGTTTTTGCTTTTTACATGGTAAGGTTCTGCAAAAAAAAAATTAGAAAGAAAAAGTTCCCTTGATGAGAAAACAAACTTCCATAAAAAATGCTAAAGGAACTAGTTGAAAAATAATAATAAAAAAAAGTTGAGCTTTAAGCGGACTTAAAGCAGTCTATTCTCTTCTGTTTTCTTACTTCACTCATTTTCCTGCCTTTTTTTTACAAATAACAATGATAATATCGATTCTATTTACTATCGATGATGAGAAAATGAAAGGACTGGGTTCATTTTTCCATCAGTGAGAATTTCCAAAAGAAAAAAAAATCACAAATATTCGGGCTTTCAGTAAATGAAAGATAAGACTTTTGGCAATTCAGAATGCTTTCGAAATGCATTCGAATTATATTTCTAATTAACTTTATAGAAGCTTAAATTAAAATTTTCTTCTAAAATCCGCGAATAAATCCTTAATTTTTTTGCTCGAAAAAATTCATTTCAGATAATGTCTTTATGTTCTGATTCCATTCTTCACCGAATGAAATTAAAGATATGAGAAGATTTGGTTTCAAAGCAAAAGAAAGAACATAAAATGAGATAACAAAGAAATATCATAAGCAGCGAAAAAAATGGTAATAGACAAACTCATTCTTTCTAGATTAAATATTTTTCAAGCGTATCCATTATAGACTGTTTACTCCTTCAAAAGAAAGAAAGAAAATGAGAAGAATGATAAAAGAAGAAGAAAAAACATTGCTTTATGAAAAATTCATATTTGGAATCCGATAATGAGGAATTCAAAACAAATAAAGGATGTCCATTGTTTAAGAAATCTAAAGATGTTTTCAGAGGATTTTTAATTTAATTTGATTAATTATTCTATTATCTGAAGCAAAAAAATAATAACTCATCTCTTAAAACCAAAACAATTTAATTGTTTAATTATAATAATAATTTTTTGCTATTTAAATATTTCAATACATTAAAGATCAATACATATTTTAGGGAGCACAATTTTATTTAAAAAATATTAGTTTGTACAGAATTAAAGCAAATTTTTTATAATTCTTAATGACAGGAATAATAAAAGTAAATAATGAGATTAAAATTTAATCAAGGATGTTTTTCTCATAAATATATAAGTAACATAATTAAATATTTCTCATTTTCAAACTCAAAATAATGCTTAATCATTTCATTAATATAAGGCAACTAGTTTATTTTCATGTAATGATACAATCATTTCTAAAGCTTCGCTGAAGAATATTTAAAAGCACTCACGGTGACCACGTTTCAAACCACGATTTCGAAAAATCTTATGAACCACTTCTTTTATATTTAGGGTCGATTGAATTAAAATATGCATATAGAATTGTGTGTATGTGTGTTTTCAGTTTATTATCATATTAAAAAATTATTTAATTGCATTTTTTGGCAACGAATGAAGAAAGAATGACATATTTTCAAAACATTCTACTTCTTTATGAATTTTTTTCTATAATAACAATATTCTGCTTATACAATACACCTAATATTTGTAAACAGGTGCTAAACACAAATATTTGAAAATCCCTCTATATTTTCAGAGTTACGATCAATTGATCTAAAAAAAACCATGGTGTTCTTTTTTTTGTTTGTTTGTTAAATCCTCTTTATTCTGATTCTTTAAAATATGAATAAATCCCTTTCAAAATTAAATATTTTCAAAAATTTTAGTTCAACCTCGGTATGGAAGTTCTAGGTTTATAAGACAAAATATTAATACTTTAGAAGAGTTTTTTGTCAAAAAAGTGTATATAAATGTTTTTTTTCTTGTAATAGTATTCTTAAAACTATTTTATATGTTTATTCCACCGGCTGGGTGGCGTAATTAGTTTGTAGCTGGCCTTGTACACCTAAAGTTGCGAGTTCTCAACCCCGGCCCAAGTCGATGGAGTTTTATGATACAGAAATCGATCCATGTCGTATGATTATGCGGCGTGTAAAATACTTTTTGAGTAACTTTTTGGATTGGATACTCTCTGGAAAATTAGATTCCTACTACAATTTGGCGTCGTTAGAACTCAGATGTCTCCTTCTGGGGAGGAAACTTGGCGTCAAAATTTCTTGCAGTGATTGGTACTCCATCTAGAAGGTTCCTCACTAAAAATGGATACCAGCTCCTTGAGAATGTACTAGATCAACAATGGAGAAACACCAATCCACAGCCCCCTTAGAAAATAAAGATATATATGTATAATCTTGTTCAACTGGCACTAAAACTAAAAAAAAATCTTTTATACGTTTTTTTTAAAAAATCACTGTTCTGAACATAGTCGCTTTAAAAAATTTTCCCCTAAATCAGCGTTTTTCAAATTGGGGATCGTTCCCCTGGAGGGTTATGATAACCCTACGTGGGGAACCAAGTTTGTCGAAAAGACAAAAGTAAAGGATTACTTATTTTAAAAAGAATTATTAATTTACTTAAAGGAAGCATATAAAAATCATTCAGAACTATGAAAAGTAACGTAATATATTAATCCTATAACTTAAAATACCTACTTAAAAGTAACATGCGCAAACTTTAACGCTTATATTGACAATTTGTGCAGTTTATAATTAAGGTCGCGTTGTACAATTAAGGTCACATTCTAGTACATCATTATAGCATTCAGTACTTTCTCATTGTATAAGGGGAGGAGGCGATTAAACTTAATGAAGATTGGGTCACCAATAGTGAAAGTTTGATATGCACTGTACTAAATAGTATTTAATATGAAATAAAGATTACCAAATTTTAAAATCAAGTAAAATGTAACTTGTATTTCAAGTAGTATAACTGGTTTTCTACATATATAGTCAATATAGGCCCTTGTCATACATAATCTTTTTTTATGTTTTCGAATTCAAACATTTTAAATTTTGAATTGGAAGCTCAAACATCTAATAACTTGGGAATTCTAAGCAATGTGGGTTATATTCGGATAAAGTATGATTGCACATGTATGATTTACGAAGTATTTTTACTTAACTAAGAATAGATAGGAAATCCCGCGTCCCAAGTTCAAATATAAAGAAGGAAAGAAAGAAAGAAGAAAAAGTTTACAATCGAATGAAAATTCTCTGTCTTAGAAAGAAAAGGTTAAGCTGGTTTCTTTTCCCTTTACATAAGTATGTATTTTTGTTGTACAAATGTTAACAAGCATTGTGCACTGAACAGTCCAAAAAAGAATAAAAAAAAGAGGAAGCAATATTCCAAACTTTTATTTTGTTACTCAAATAACAGAGCATTATACAAAAGCGCAGAAAGTCTTTTTAACGATGCTACTGATCTTTGAAAAACAGAATAGTTACCTCTGTTCGGCTTATGCAAAATTTTTCCTTTTGCTGCTCAAATAAATCCTCTTGAAGGTTTGCATGTATTTTCTTTTCTTGGGCTTAAAATGCTCTCAGTCGCTTCTAGCTTGCTTTACGATATTTATCCGAAGTAAGAAGCACGATACATTTCAACTCTAGACAAATGTTTTGGCTTTTACTATCCCACTCGAGCGTGAAAGTAAGCTCATATTTAGAAAGCTTTATTTTAGGCTTCAGGGCGTCACGCTTTATGTAAACTCAACCAAAGACAGCATGCGTGTGTGAATGCTTGTGTCTGTGTGTTTTTTTTACACATCCTGTGCTTTTCTTTTGCTTTTGCTTACTTCTTTTTTTCATTCTTTCTACTTTAGAGAGCTAAAAGAGGATGGTTTTGGATACTAGTAAATTTAAATGTATCGTATGCTATTTATTATACTTTATTTCTATCTCTTTCTTTTAGTTGTGAAAGAGGAAGATACGAATGTGAAATATGGGAGCTCCGGGTGAAATAAAATTTTCAAAAACTCGTTGCCGAAATGGGCTATTTCAAATGCATCTTACCTTAGGGAAAAATACCGTGCCCTGAGCCATAGAATCGTCCTGCTATACACAAAATTCAAATGTACATGCCTATTTCCACACACTCTTTATCCTCTTCCAAGAGCAATTGGAGAGAGCATCAATGTTGAAAACGTCCAAAACTACTTGTCACAAGATGAAGTGTTGAAATATTTTATGTTCGTCGTATTTTTCTGTTTTGGTTTTTCGTTTATCCCTTGTTATTTATATATTAGAGTGCTTCATAAAATTTTTTCTGACGGAGCTGTCCATCCTTGAAAACATATGGATTGGAAAATGGCTGCTGTTTAAGTACTTTGAAAGTCATTATTTACAAAAGTGATTCTTTTAGGATCTTCACCAATAACCATTCATTATATTTTACACGTAAACTATAAATATTTAATTTCCTGAAAGGAGATAAACATTTTTCTTCTGTTTGAGGTTTTTACAAATTATTTTACTAGTTCAAATATGTCAAATTAAATATAATAAATGTATAACATTTAAAAAAACATTTAGATTTATAAAATTATTTAACTTCAGTGTAATATGATGTACCTGTCTTAATCCGGGAGTGGTCACGGGGGTCACAGAGCCACCCCAAGCTCACGAAATCTTTTTATTCTGAAAAACTGTTTGTTACCAATGACCTTGTCAGTGTTATCCTATATGAGAGTCTTCTTTAGGACTAAAATGTATTTGTCATATATTTCTCTCTTTTTTTGGGGAGTGGCAAATGTTCTTTACAGTATTAAGGTACTTGGGGTTACTAAGTTCCCCACACGACCAATTTGCTTCAATGTATTTTCTATGAAACGGGCTACATTTTTTCCCTGTGAACGACTTAGCATTTTGAATACAGTGTTTTACTACTCATAATTGTTTATAAATGTATATAAACAGAACATAAAAAAGAAATTGAACATTTGCAATCTTTATTGGATGAAGTTCAAATTTGGGAAAAATAAATTGATCAAGCAAAGAACCTGATGAAACAATGGGTATTTATCATGGCAACCTAAAAAAATTTGAGAAAAACGATGGAAATGAAACGTTTGAGTCGAAAGGAATATATTCCAATGCTACCTAAAGAACTCTATTTAAAAACTTATGAAGCCGTAAGTGTATAAGACACACTGCGAACTAGCAAAAAGTCACATAAAAGGAAAAGTTCAATATCTTATTTGTCGATCATCTTAGGACAGCAAAACTACAATAACTTGAATGAATATGATAAGTTTGCCTACAAATATCATTCCTATATTGTTAGCAAAGAGTGGTTGTGGTTTGTGTCCTTTATTAAAGTCACGCACATTTGAAACATTTTAGTTCAATTTGATTTGATTGTTTTTTTCTCAAATTAACAACAAAGAAATTTGAAAAGTACTTAAAAGTAGATAAGTGTACTTTTTTAAATTAAGGTATGCAATGGAATCACGATTTTTATCTTGTACAGAAAAATAATTTAAAAAAGGATTGAGGTGACTGAGTCACCCCAAGTGATAACTAACGTTAGTTTTGATACGCGCCTTCTCCCTGGCTAATAAGCCATTCAAAGGAATACGTGAATGTTTAAAGACAAACACGCATTTACATAGGAAGCCAAATGCGCCATGCCAATCTGGGAGCAGTGTGTGAGTGGATTATCAAAGCATGGAATGAAGTTAAATCTTGCATAACTCAAAAGTCATTTAAAAATGTAGTGTATTCGAGATGGTTTTATTTATTTAAGAGGATGATTGTGATAAGGAATTGATGATTTTTATTAAGAAGATGATTATGTATTTATGGATCATTATAGAAGTGTTGGAACAGAGATGAAAGGAAACAGAAATCGATGATGTGTTGAAGATAGAATGGAAGACGAATATGATGATTATTTCATGTTATCCAATAATGAAAGGTTATAAGTTCATGAAATAAGCCATTACTTTTAAGTAAATAGTATTTGGTAAACTTACAGTACTTTCTTCTAAATATTCTCTCTTTCATAAAATACATATCTTATTCTGGGCCTACACGTTTGTACATAAGCGTATATCACGTATTTTAAGAGCAGGATATTTTTCACTACGAATATCAGAATGCGAAATCATATTAAGCAATAATGGTCATCAACTGATAATGGAATTGCCATAGACTCTTTCTCTTCAAAATTGAAAAATTCATTTTACCCGTCAATTCCCTAGGAATATTTATAGTTTTCTAGATTTCGAAAGATAAAAAATATTTCCAAATATACCATTTCTTCGGAAAATCATGCAACTTAAAGCAACCATGAAAGTTAAAGATGAAAATTTCTTTTCCGTCAAAGTTCCAGTTTGTAATCCCCTTTATTAACACTTTGTGTTAAATAATGTGGTCGGTATTAGTAAACCGTGAAGATAGTTTAAAAATTCGCTTATAGACTGCATTGTATGAAAATTGTGGCTTTAATACATGAAATATAGTCATGTGTCAAGCTTAAATCCGTATGAAAATTGAAAAGAAATGTTTTATAATCTAGTTTCTGTATCGTATGGATCGCAATGCATTTTAACGTAATACATAATACGCATTTCATTTTTACAGTATATATATTCAGTCTATAACATACAAAAGTGGCACATCAAGTAGAACTTAATTCAGATGATTAATTTTTCACCTTCAACACTCATACAATGAATGTAATTGAAGCTCCAATGCGTTGTAACATGGCAATTGGAAAGTGTATAGGACAAAGCGAATTCAAGATATAACTTCCATGTGAATATGGTTCCATCTACACACGTAAAATAGACCAATGTCCGACTAGCAGATGGATTCCTCGAATAATATGAACAGATACCACCATTTTTTTGAGAGAAGACGTGTAACTAGAGTAAAAGAAGCTGGATGGAGAAATCATTGGATCACTCGTCATTTTCGTCGATGTGCAGGATTTATTTAACTGTGTTGACATGGATAGATGAGCTAAGCCGTATCGAGCATCAAGAAGGTAGAGGTTGATTGAGAGAGATGACAACAGTGAGAACTGAATGGTCATACAGCGATTCGTGGTGCGTTTTTATCAACGATATGGCATATAATCCTATCACCACCGACTGTAGTGACAAATGTCTACAGACATCGAATCTTCTGAAAGTCTGTCGCTACACATTTCTTCCATGAAGAGTTATGGTACAGTGTGCCATTAATTTGATAGACCTCTTTGGTTATCCTCTGTAACACACCCTTACTTCGAGAAGATTCTAAGTTTCGTAATGCTTCCTTTCCTTTTATGGGTTCCTGAGTTTATATTTTGTCTTCATGCTACTACAATACTTTTCTAGCTGTAGCGACCATCGGATATCTCTTAAAAAGAGCATGTTTGGTCTCTAACCCGGACACGTTGCCGACAATTTTTGGATTCATTCTTATTTCAATGCGTATACCAAGCAATATCACCTCAGGACATCCACCAACTCATCGAATAAGTGTCTCATCGGATAACAGGTTGCGTCAAGGCTAGAGATGGACGAATTATAGATTGCTGTTCCTTTTTATCTGTACTTCCTAAATAAAACATTTAATTCAAATAGTACAATTAACGTTTCGTTTTCAAAACCTGTGTTCATCACTTCTATTAACTTTCGTTCCATTTAGATAACTCTCCCTTGATGTGTCATTATTTCTGTTATAGAGTATATATATATATATGTGTGTGTTATCATAAGAATTTAAGTGAATGTGTGTGTTTTAACACTGTTCTATCTAATAAGTCATCTAACTAGTCATTTCGTTAGCATACTGACGACTTTAGACTATTTTTGAAAGTGTGAGAGAGTGAGATTGGAACTCAATTTAATACAGGTATTTATGATAAAAAAAATTTATTTATTTATGTGATTATCTTCTTATTTACAATCTCTTTGAAAATTAGAATACATACAGTTTTTTCTCTCTTTTTTGCAGGTAAAGTTTAAAATTGATTTGGCAATACACATAGTAGACACAATATGAAATGTATTTCGTGCCGAACACAAAGAAACTGCATGAATAAAAATGAAATTTGTATAAGATATGCTGATATCGTTACATTATAATTACTTATTTTTTAGGCTTTATGTTTTTATTTCTTAAATAATATTAGTTATATGTTTAATCCCCTGTTAGATGCTCAAAAAATAAATGCTACTATTGTTGTTGTTGTTTCTAATGCCACCTGTCTGACGTAGTAGATCGAGGCCCAGAAGTACGCTTGTCGTTGACCTTCGCCTTGAGTACCATACAGGTGACCGTACGGATTATCTCGGTGAAATTCCCCGAAGGGACGACAGATAGCGACACCACACATCTCCACCTCAATAATTTAGGCATGGAACTGAAGGGGAGAGAAAGATTCTCCAGTCCCTGCACTCGTGATTCAACCCACAAGACTTTCGAAACTACCGATTTAACAAGCACGTACTCCGTGTGTACTCGGAAAGTATTTGGTAGCATCGGGAATCAAACCCAGGCTTTCCGGTTTGGTGTTCGATGCTTTAAACCGTAGGCTACCCCCAGCCCATAAATGCCAATAAGAAGAGATAATGCCAATGAAAGTAAATCTGCAATACATTATAGAAAACTGAAACTTTTGATTTTTATATAATCCCCTCTCTGAAGCATGGTATACTGGTGGACATGGTCAACAGCTCGTGAACGACGTATCATAAGCGGAAAGTTTAGTGCCACTGAAAACGCATTGCCTAATGCTGATGCACGTTAAATCCATCGTGTGAATCAAAGTTTTCATGTTTGCTTGGTATGGAAGTTTGGTGAGAGAGTGCCAGCTCAGATTTCGTCCTCTTCACTTGATCTTTGTTCAGAATTATGAGTTCCGTTTGCTGTAGCTCTCGTATTGCATTACAGTGCAATGGCAATAAACACTCAATAAAGCGAGATGATACCTATTAGAAACCGATCTCGTAACTCTGAACCTTTATCAAGAGGGGATAAGATATCTAAAAATAAACAAACTGCACAATGCAGTGGATTTTAGACCTTCAAATACCAGTTATTTTCAATACAATCTTTAAATTTAAGCAATGAAATACGTTAAAGGGTTCCTACAATTTGATTTTAGTGAAATGTGTCGGAAAATATTTACAGGGTTTCTCAAACTGAAATCCAAGAAAATAGAAATATATTTAATATTATAATATAAATGTATGCTTCTATATTATAAATACATGTACATATAACTTTGAGATTAGATTTTCTGGTGGATATATTTCTTAATCAATGATTCCTAAAAATATTTTCTTCATATCTACCTCAATATCAAGAAATTTTTGATACACTTTGAATATGGTCATTGATACCTTTAATACCTTTAATTCAGCAGAATTGACGAATAGACGTCTTTTAAGTGCCTTAGTGCTTGGGCAGTAGTAAGTCAATACATTTTAAGGAGGCTGAATTCCCCTTTGAAATCCAGCTAATTTGGAATAATATTGCCTCTACTTTCCCTGGTATAACATTTTCCCTAGGAAGAGCCACGCACCTTCAATGTGCATTTAGTTTAAAACTTCATTAATAATGTATTGTACATTACAAATGTGACGATAATTTAATCAGCTTAATTACATATATCTTAACTGTTATCTTTGAATTAAAGTAAGATCCACTTTAATATATGGGGAGATTCATTTAAATTCCTAGCATTAAATGAAAGAGCATTAAACAAGAATTTCCTACTATGCAAGTGATGGACGTAGATGAATTAATTCACATTAGAGGAAGATTTCATGATGTTGGTGTAATAAAGACGAATGATGAAAAAAAAAACTCTTTTTATGTACTTTTTCAGTTGCTAAAAATATTTCTAGATATTTATGTCAGTAATGTTTATACAAAAATTATAATTTACTTTTAAATCGTGATCATATGGTAAAAAATAAAAATTCGAATTAATTTCAACTTGTGATATGAAGAGACAAAGAGTCTCTTATATTTGATATTTGAAGCGAGCTCCAAAAATAGTTTTCACGAATCGCACCAGATGGTGCACTCAATGACGCTACGACATCATTGACGTCGAGGAGAAAAGTTACATAAGGCTTCTCTTTGCCAAAGCACAGACGCCGTTCCTCCCGCTTCTTTCCCCAGCATACAAATAGGTTGATGCGTGACGCATATAATGCAATATATCGAACAATATTTATTCAAATTTAAGAAATGAGATCATAAATTATTTCATTAACTCATCAACTACTACATATTTTATAAAATGCGTTATAAATGAATGTTACATGTGCTTATTTTTTATCGTCCATATAGCAGGCAAACTTCTATCGCAGTATGTGAAATTTGCAAAGTGTTATTAAAATTTATTTTTAATTAGAATGTTGATTTCTTTTTTCTTAATTGATTTTGATTTTCTTGGAGTACTTACATTTTTTCACTTAGAATATTCGTTGCAATTCCCATCTTCAAAAACATTAAGTTTGTTAACTTTATACATTTGTCAATGTAACCTTTAATATTTTTTCATTTCATTGAAGTGGAATTCAACACAAAGGGGTTAGGTAGTTTTTTTATCAACATCTAGTAAATCATAGCATTATTTCCAAATACCTTTTACTAAAACTGACAAAAGAAAGTTATTTAAAAAAAACTTAAAGTGAGTATCATTTTGTAAGATACAACTACATCTTACTCAATCATTAACCCTCTGACTGGATGACCCGCTAATTGAATTTCACTTCGAAAGCGCTCTACTTTTTCAAAACTAGATAAGCCGAAAATGTTCCGATAAATTTCGCGAACTGCTTCAAAAATGCACGACAATTTAATGCCTTCCCCTGTTAAAACCGCAGGAGGTCCTGAATTGGTTTTGCAGGGGATGATTTTATTGCTTTTCGGTCTCTGTGTTCTTCGAAACGGGAGGTTTCTCATTCACAGCTGTGGCCTAGGGCGAGGATTGTAAAATGGACATTTTCTACACTTCACGGCCAACAGAATGTTCACCCAATTTATTGCAAATATATATTTCATATATTTGGAAAACTTGTTCAATTTCTGATCTAAAAACCAATTAGGTTTTAAGAAATTTTAATTTTCTGAGTTTTGATTTTAAATTCGGTTTCATTTTAAAGCATTTTTGCATTCCTAGATTGAATTAATTAAAAATATTTTTTAACACAATCCAATATTTCGTGTGAAACGGCAATTAACTACAATTTTAGTTTCTAAAATCATTTCTGTTTGCTCATGTTTTTAAGTTTTTGAGTTTTCTCACATTTACTTAATTAAGATTGATTTAAAGACCAATATATTTTTTGACACATAGTTTATATAATTTAAAAGCTCTATACTTTGTCTTCATTAATTTTTTTCCTTTTGAAAAATGCCATGACCAAAATGTACGCAGGGTACTGTGAGAAATAATACTTGAAAGGGATGGAATATGACTGAAAATGGTAAATCTAAAATGCAGCTTTTTCAGGTAATATTACAATTAGAATACAGAATACAAATGTTGCAGAATGAACTAAATATTTCCCTAATGTACCACAAACTACATTATAATAAATCTATTGTAGTACTACACTGCAGTATTTTATAGTCATGCAACAAAAACTTAAATTTGCTTAACTGCCACGATGGGAACTGAGAAAAAAATAGATATTGTTTACAAACTTGGTGATTTCTGGATTACGTTTGTATAACTACTAATTTCTATATACATATTTTGCATTTAAAACTCTTGTGAATATATAAGGTTCTGATAAAAGTGAATAATTGATCAAATTAACAGTTGTTATCAATGTTATGTCTAAGAATATTTTAAATTAAAAAAGATATTTCAGTCATATTTATTTCAAGTAGAATTTTCATGTAGAGCATAAGTTGGATAGAAACAGATTGAAAAATAAAAGCTTTACAGGCAATGGAATTGTTTTTATGCCTTTACAATTTTTAAATATGTTTTTCTCAGATTTTTAATTTTGAAGATGAGAGTGTTTTCTAATCCCTAAGGCGTTTTTCCTGTTCAAGATAGAGTCTTGAAATATCTTGTAAATGTTCCCTTACATATGTTCTATAAAAGTTCATATGGATTTAGGTCTGAGAGCTCTAGTTATTTTTTTAAAAATATCTTAATGTTAATATTTAAAAAAAGTTGGGTTTTTTCCAGGTTTAGCCATAAAAATAATTATTAAAATTCAACAAAGAGATATATTTTAAATTTTATACTTTTTGTTTCCAATAATCTAAGAAATATTAATCACTTACAATAATTAAATATTTTTAATAAATCAACATTTTAGAAAAGTTTTAAAAATTTCAAAACTGTTCAATGCTTTAAAATTGTGAAATAATGGCTTGTCAAACTAACCTATTATTTTAAGAATCAATATAATAGTATAATTTGAATATAAACAAAAATTATTTTTACTGTGACAAACTGTTTACGACTTCTACTCATACTGTAAAAAGAATTAAAGATAAATATATAACATTGTGGCAGTAAAAAACACATTCATAATATGTTAAAATCCTGTCCCGATACAAATTTCAATGCATTTTCCAAACTGTAGCTAAAAACAATTATATGTTTATTAGGCCAGAAATTATTTATATTTAGATATATTTTTCCTTATTAAGTACATAATGAATAATGGCAGGATAATTTGTAAAATCCTGAAAGTTTTTAATGAAGAAAAAAGCCAGACATAATTTTAGATAGTTAGAAATTTAATTATATAATACACAAATATGCATGTTTTAAAAGAAATAAGTTGGCTAAGAAAATGAAATTTACTAAAAATTTCCTGAATAAAGTAAATCAGATTCCATCCTCAAATACATATAATTGTAAGAAAAGGTTTTATTCAATTTACAATTAATTACAAAAAACCTTTTATAAAAAATAATATTTTAACAGGTATAAATAGCAAAAAATATCAAAGAAGTATGAAAAAGACACATACATGTCGTTTACAGAAATGTCACAGTGTGATATTTTTCGAAACACGGCACTGCACACACACACAGTCCAACATTACAGTCTTTACATTGAAAACGAGTTTTTGATGTTTAACGACTAAATCGTAAATATAAGAAACAACAGTCAAATATCAGGAGTGCAGACGGCGCTCGTTGATATTTGAGTGAGAAAATTACAGCAGCATAAAATGCGACCTCGTTTGAATTATATCTAATGTTCATATTTGGAACTGATTAGCGTACTCGAATTATCTCAAGTGCACACGTCAAGGGTTTATATTGCATTCTAAGTCAATACGGTGGCTACTGACGAGCGACTACGTAATTTTGAACCGAGATTAAGTGACGAGGACGATACCTGAGCTGATAACTCCCCTTCCAAACTTCCACATCACACTAACGTGAGGACTTTTGACCTCGACGTGTTTAACGTGCATCAGCTTCTCTTCAACGCTAAACTTTTGTGGTACCAGGGCTCGAACACTGGACACGAGTTCATAACCATGACCATCAGGCTACCGTGGCCGCAAAAGAAAATAGCAAGTTTGAAAGAAATGTAATGGACTATTAATTTGTTATCGCGACTATTTAATATTAAATGCGAAAAAAAAAACGAATAAGTTTCAAACTGAAACTTAAATTGAATTTTTCAAAAATTGTCATCGATATTCTCATAACTTTTACATATTGTCATTTTAGCATATCACACATCTATCTTCTATGCAAAAATCTATTATAAATTCATCAAATGTTTCAGCATATTTTTACTCATAACATGCAGTTTTCAACCACATTGTGAGGCGGCGGTAGTCTAATGGTCAAAGTAACGGACACGTAGCTGACGTGTCATGAGTTCGAACCCAGCACCACTGAAGATCCGCCGTGTAAGGCAGCGATGCTCAAACGTCATCCTCGTCACTTGACCATGGTTTAAAATTACGAGGTCCGTCGCCAAGTGAGTGAATATTAACGTCGCACTGTCCAGCTACACGAGGGCTTTAAGTGATGGACCTCGTAAATTTGAAAAATGGTCAAATGACGAGGGCGACACCTGAGCTGGCACCCCCTCTCCTAACTACCACACCACACGAACGAGAGGACATTTCAGCTCTCGATAGATTTAACGTGCATCGCTGCCCTACACGGCGGGTCTTTTGTGGCACTGGGCTCGAACTCGAGACATGCCAACCAGGATTCAATACCTTGACCACCTGATACCCCGGCCACAGGACCGTCGCCAAAAGCCCTCAAGAAGTTGAGTAGAGAAGAGAGAGAGTGCGACTTTAATATCCCCTCACATAATTAAATTATATGAAATTTAAGGAATACTTGAAAAATATTTGAATTCGAATATATATATATATATATATATATATTAAAAAATTAATCTAATGATAATTTTAAATATCCAAAGAATTATTAGTATTTATGGTAAATATATGTTTTTCAACTGAGTATGTGAGACACGCATAAATATCTTTTTCGAAATTCCAATGCAGAATTTTAGTGGAGCTAATACAAAAAATTCCTAGTTTTGCATGGTTAAGATTATAAAAATGTCCAATTTTTTTTTAATAACCTTTTCTTCAGTCAACCACTAATGGAACATGAATGATGAGGGATTATGCATAAATATATATATTTTTAACTTGAATTTAAAAAGGATCTTTATATTTATTTATATGCACAAATGTTAACTGTAAATTTGTCCAGATGCTTTTAAATACTCTTTATTTGAAGATTCAAGTTAAAAAATATAAACTTGAAGTTAAAGTTCTCTCTTTGAATGAAATTAATGTTCAGGCATTCAAAATTCAAATATAATTTGTTATCTGAACAATACAAAACAAGGGATTCTGTGTAAGATGCCCTGAATATCTGGCTTTAAAATTATGAAAAACTAAAAGATTTAAATAGGGTTTTTTTTAACAATACATATAAATTTTTTGCAAATAATGTAATACAGAAGCTTAAAAATTATTCATGTTTAGAAGTGTCCGAAATTTTAAAAGTTTAAATTTTGAACCTTTTTTTTTATTTTTTTGACACAACAAAATAATCATTTTTAAAAAAAATTCCTGAAAGTATTGATTAAAATAAGAAAAATGAAACAGTAAATTATCCTCAATGTTTTAATATATAATTTGAATTTAAATACTACAGATATTTTTTAAAAACTTAGACATACATTATAAAAACTTAATTCCATTTGAGAATTTTAAGGTAAAGGAAAAAATGAGAATTCTCAACTCGTTGACTTGCTATTTGTGTACACTTTAGGTTGAAGATTTTACGATTGCCACAGGAACCGGTCTCCCCGTGAGCCATAAAAGTTCCCCTCAATGCCCATTGTGTCTCCCCGACCGTCTCTAATTATCTTTCAAGATCGTAAACCTTTAAAGGTGGAAAAGAATTCGGAAAAATACGACCTTACCGGTTTTGAACACATTACTTGAAGGGGAAAGAATCTATTAGGTTCATTTTTGGTGAGTCCCCGGCCTTAGGAAAAATTCAGTGTGGTCCGTTTTCGAAGCCTCTCTATTAGGGCGGAAAAATCCGTGCTGTTCATTTGGAGGGTTAAAAATATGCATCATTTTTATCAATTAATGTTCCTTTTTTTAAGCATTGATATGAATTGAGCGATGGTATAAGAAACTTTTCATGCAACAATTATTCTGGAAATATTTAAAAATCTGTAATGAAATCTAAGTTAATTCAAATAGCTAATTTCGACTAAAACTTGCTTTTGATTCAATAATAAATGCAAAAAATTTGTTCTTTAAGTACATTACATTTATATAAATCATTATTTAAGGACTTGTCATAATTTCTTTAATAATATTGCCCTAGCTTCTATACATCCGTAACACAGAATGAGCCCAAATTCCATGTAAAATTATACCGTCATATACGTATTCTCTTCGTATTCCCCCTCTCAATTACTGATATGTGAATTACATTAAAACATATTACAATGTAGTCTTACATATACATTATGGTTTCAGAAGAAAATATAATGATTCTAAACTGTATACATTTTTTTTTCAAAATTAGCAATATGATAAAATATTTTTACCTTCTATATGCTAGTAGTTTTATATATACTTTTTTGATGTACATAGATTTTGTATTAACCTATACAAATGTCATGGAAATGCATGTTGTAGGGATTAAAGTAGGTAAAACCACGAACAAACCATTATAATAAAACTACAGAAGTTATCAAAACGATAAAAACGTAGGGTTAACGAGCTTCGTAATTATGAATTAAGAAAATTGACGAAGACGTGATCGGAGATAGTATACTACTGCCTAAATTTCCGTAACATACCAAGGTAAGGGCTTAAAGCCTCGATAGATTTAACTCCTTTCAGATTCATTTTATTTTTGGATTACGGCTCAAAAAATGTCAATTTTTCACGTTTATATATTTTCAAATATACATATCTTTCACGTCAAAAATTTCCTAAAAATTAATAATAAAAAATTTATTTAAATAAAAGAGTAATTTATCTGTAAAATTGGCTTTTTTACGTCAGATATCATAAGACTTTGGAGTTAATTCACCTAACTATCGTGGGTAGCCTAAAGCATCGGACTCAGACCGGAAGGCCTGGGTTCGATGCCCGATAAAAACACCCTTACACACGGAGTACGTGCTCGTTAAATAAAATCACGAGCGCAGGGACTGGAGAATATTTCCCCCCTTCAGTCTAGATGCAGAAATTGTGGAGGTGGAGATAGGGTCGTTCGCCATCTACGTCCCTTCGAGGAACTATCATAAGACAGGCGTACCTCTAGCCCATGCCACGATGAATTTCGTGGGCCTCGATTGACTGCGTCAGACAATCAGAAAACAAAATAAATATAAAGCGTGTAATACCTATCTTTTATCTAGAATTACGAACTTTATTTACATCATTTGCATTAACTTTAATGATTATGAAATTATTAATCAAAATTTGATCGTGTAAGAGGAGTTCGAAAACATGAAAGCACATAACCCTGCATCGCAATCTGGACTTAAGAATCATGTCTTTCTCTTCTTACCTTCTTACCTTTACTTTTTTTCGGAGAAATTAATGCACACTGTCGTGTTGGATTAGTTTTCTTCCCTGCTGGGGGAATGCAGTAAAAAAAATGTCTTTCAGACAGGCTTGAAGGGGTTTCTCAGCAGAAGGACGTCCTTCCTTTGCTGAAAATTCCCCCAAGTGGGGTACTTTTCAGTTATTCGAAACAATAAAAAGCTCATATGAAATAAATCGGTGAAGACAGATTGTACAGTGTAAATATTCCCAGAGCCCGAGCTACAGTCGAGATGAGCCGGGACAGGACGTTTTGCCTCACCCAGCTTAGCTCGGGAAAAACCGGAAAGGGGGTTAAAGTGCACCATCCTCTTTTTATGGTGATTGCTCAGTGCACCAGGACTCATAACTTGACAGAAACAAAGTCGCTCATGAGTTTGGAATTTGAATTAAAAGGAGAACATGGAGAACAAAAACATAGATATAATCGTAGAAAACAAACTATGTGTTTACAAATAAATGAATACTTTTAAAGGGGGCGTCACTCACTGTAGACTATTCAAAGAACATCAATTTTCCATTCTCATTAAATCTGCCATAAAACTTTGGTATATGGTGTAATGGTGGGAAAGGAATTTCAGTATCGTAGGGTTCATTCTATTAGTCGAGAATTGTTTGGCTTAGACAAAATAGTTGTAAGAAACCGCAATCGTCTATGTTAAAGTCACAAGAAATTCTCATGAATTTTCATTCAAGCATATTTAATAAATGTCTCTAACTGGACTATAAAATTAATTTTACGTCTTTTAAAAAAATGTATAATTTAGAATAATAATGTTTAATTGTAATAAAAGTTATGTTAATAATTAATGTTTAATTCTATTAAAAATGTTTAAGAATATTTTTGTAAAAAAAAACTGATGTGAAAATAAATAATTAAATAATTTCAAAAATTCTAAACATTTTAAAATTGCACAAAACACACACTGGCAAATATATATATATATATATATATATATATATATATATATATATAAATGTATATATATTAAGTTTTAAAAACAACAAAACTATATATTTATATTTTAAAACAACAAAACTATATATATAATACTACACACGTTTTTAAAAATTATAAATATTTGTAATAGTTCAGAATTTCGCTACCAAAAATTTATATGAGACTTGTTCGTCATAAACTTATTTTTCATTAGAAAATTCATTGCAAACTCTTTTGCAGTAAAACATTTATAAACCAAAAGGAAATACGAAGTCCTGAATAACATATTTATAAGTTTTTAACAATCTTGCTTCATTAATCAGTTTTAAGTTGTAGAAATTGAATGTTAATGGGTTTATGGTAAAAATCTTCTGAAACTTTGGAGATACTCAAATAGTTTTTGCAGAATTTGTTTTCCCTTCTGTAAATATAGTTTCATAATATGATTAGCATTATACACATTCTCTACTGATTAAAATAATATATATATATATATATATTAAGAAATAAATATAATTATTTTTGATTACTAACAGCCGAAATTGTGAAATATATTTCATTTAGTTGCGTGATTATTTTAAATAAAATATAGAAATACTCATTGATGTAAATTTTCTGATGGTTCAGAACGTTTCTGGACACCTAAACTTGAATATAATTTAAGCATATTTGCGAACTCAAGTAATTATTCTATAAAGAGGGAAGAGTGCTTCAAAATCTTGGATATTGGCCATGAAAGGAAATTGGTTGTAATAAAAAAAAAGGAAGAAAATTATTTTTTGACCACCTTATTTCAAAAAGAAAAATAAGTAAACAGAGCTTATACCTAATGTTTCATGCAAAATATTTCTTATTACTCTTGTAATTTTACTAAAAAAATTGTATCTTACAAATTATGTGTAGAATAATTATTAGATTCCTTAAAAAATATCGATGGTTATATTTATTTAAACTTGTATACATTGAATAATTTTATCCATTATGTAATATTTAATTATTTTCTTTCCTTTTTTTTTTGTTCATCTTTCAGTATAATAAAACTAAAAATTAATATGGGAATTTGAACAAAAATGAAGATAAATTGAAACACATTTTTTTTTTCATTTTCTGTTTAAACTTCGTTATATTTAATGAATTGTACATATATGTAAAGAAATTTAGTTTATATCTCAATATTAAATATTTAGTTGAACCTCTAGTGACATCTATTGAACAAAATGTTTATTTTAATTCAAAGTATTTAATTAAAATTAAATAATGAAAGCATAGTAGCAAAAAGTTGGAGAAAAATATAAAAATAAATTTTTTTAAATTTTCAAAACGTTTGTCAGGCATTTTTAAAAAATTAAAAATTAAGAAAATAATGTACTGATCAAAGGAATTAATATCGTTGGGGCAAATAAATCTTTTTAATTGTATTATAAAATACAATATTTTATTTTCTATTTTTTTCTACAGAATACTGAATAATGTTAAAACTAAAATCTGTATTATTAAATTCAAATTTTAACGTGATTTATAATTTTGTTACCTGGAAATTTACAATAGTCAAAATGCTTTTTTAAGAATTACATTTTCTTGATAATTCATTGTTATCAAAAATTGTTTGTGCGTTGTAGAAGAAAAACGATGTTTCAAAATTTCATTTCTATAAATAAAGGAACTAATACATTAATAATTTGTACGTGTTATAACTTCATTAACAAAGTAAACACCAAATAATATAATTTATTTGGAATGACTTTTATGTTGATAAAAATTGAAATTAACAAATTTAGAACAAATAAATAATATTGTACACATATTTTATTAATTATATATATAACTGCCTACTGTCTTTATATTTTTAACAACCGATGAATATAAGAAAATTAAATTATAATTTTTTAAATAAAATAAAAAGAAAAACATTACTATTACTTTACTTACTAATATGCTTCAAACCCCTTTTTTATCTCTTTCTTTTATAAATAAATTTTATGTGCAGCATTTCGAAATTAAATATTTGTAATCTTTTGAAAAGTGAAGAATAATTTTTCTGTATAGTGAAGAAATCTCTTTTAAGTATTTGTTTAGTTACGTTTGGGCAATACAATGAGAATATTTAATAATGTTAATTTCAATCTGTATATTTTAAAGATATTTGTTTTTAAAATTTTCGTAAATTGTTCTTAAATATGTAACAAAAAGGATCACCGTTAAATTCGGCGTATAAACTTGGAACAAAAAAATATAAGATAGAAAATTACGGGCGCGCGTTATACTTTGGGGTTTAAAAAGGGTTGTATCAAAAACGAAAAAAAAAAAGATAATAAAAAAATTAGACTTTTTAAAAGATTGGGGAATATACTGTTTTTTCAAAAGAAATAACATACCTGTGAGATTTAAAGGACCACAAATTTAGAGAAGCATACTATTTTTTTCAAAAACCTGGGACAATACCTTGAATAAATGACTTCAAAGTATAAAGGTATTGCACACATAAATTCCTTCGTAAAAAAAGGAAGTGCGTGTTATGCGTCGAACATACCTAAAAATTAGAAAATGCAGCTTGAAAGTGTAGGTGAGCGTTATACGCAAGATTTTACGATAAATAAAAGGGTTGGTATCATTAGTATCAAACGTAATTGTCAGTCAAAAAAGCATAATGTACGTAAAAAAATTAAATTCTATAAAATCAAACTTACAAACACATTTCATGGAAAATGAAAGTTTGGAAAAAGTGTAGGCAGCTTCGATGTTGCTGGGAGTTAGAACCTAGTACCGTTACAGACCAGCGTTGTAAAGGAACGTTGCAAGTTAAATCTGTCGATAGCCCAAACGTCCTCCGGTTCGTGTGGCGTTGTAGTTAGAAGAGAGAGGTGCCAGCTTCACGTTAACCATGCTTCAAAATTACGAGGTCTGTCGCCAAAAACTTTCATAGCCAGGGTATAACAAAGGCGGCAAAAACAACTACAAAACACAGTTACGTATTCAGAAGATGTCAACCTCGTCATTTGAAGGAAGATCGAAATTACGGGATCGTCGCCAACGGCTCTCGTGTAACTTCAAAATAAACGTCTATAAACAATCAATCCTCAAATTGTAAATGCATTTTAAACGGAATATCAAAAGCTTAGACAAACTTTTAACAATGATTTTTGACATGGGAACAAAAACAAATGCAATACGCAAATATGTAATGTTTTAAGTGCGAACATGATTTTGAGAGCGGTATGCACTAAATAACTGAAAGGAACTTGTAGGGGAAAATGTCTTACAAAAACTCGTTGGGAAGGAAAGCAGAATTCACAATTATAGCATTACTGACTTGTAATTACGAGAAAGATTAGACAATCCATTTACAAAGAGCCATGTTTTATAATTATGCAAAAATACTCCGAATTGTGTTCATTGTCAGAGTTAGAAGGATAAAATGTCTTATAAATTTTCTGAAACATGTTTTTGTGGACTGTGTATTGTAATTTTTATCTTAAGAACTGGATTTATTTAACTGTGATTTTCTTTTACAGTTCATTCATAATCATCCATACGTAAGTCTTATTTTACAAGGTCACTGAGAAACCGTGTTGAATCATAGATTCATGTCCTAAAGCAAATAAAGGATCGTCGGGTTGAGATGGCTGATGTTGGGTGTCGAAACTCGTCCTCACTTAGGTATGGTTGAGAAAATTACGAGGACAGTCAACAAAATTCCTCGTGTTGCTTCAAAGAATGGCACTAATAATTCATCCATAAGCTTCGGAAAAAACGTGTAATATTCATACAGTAAAATTCAGGTTGTGTTTTGCGTTGTGGCAAACACAAGGAGGAGGGTCCAGAGGTCCGGGCTCCTCCCGATCACTCTCGATTTTTACATTGATGAAATATCTAATTCTTGCACTTTCTGGTAATTCATATAATTCAGTATATATTATTAATAATTATATATATATATATATATATATATATATATATATATATATATATATATATATATATAAAATTATTAAACTAGCTAATTTACATTTTTGACAATCAACCAATTCAAATTTTACCATTTTTGATTGTCGTCATTTTATACCTGTCTTTGCTGGCTGGTTTAAAAGTCAGCTCAAAAGATGTGTTTATGTATTTTCGAATTTTTTAACTTGGTGAATAATTGATTTTCATTAATGGCAAGACGCTTGATTCTCTTCGTAAAAGCTGTGTGAGTAAAGAAATTTTGTTAAATTATTTTTTGAAAGATACTTTTCTTATGTAATTGTTTTAGCATTTTTCTACTTTTCTTACGTAATTATTTTGTGATTTTTCTGCATTAAGAGTTTGAGAGAGTTTGTTACATAATAGTAGTGATTGGTTTTATCATGCTCTCTGAGTTATCCATACTCTGAAGTTTTGTTTATTTTATTTTATTTGGTTTTCCTACCGAGTTGCAAAGGGGGAAGGTTGGCGCCTTCAAACTAGTTTAACCCCACTTATTCGGTCCTAAGTCCGAAATTGCTTTCTGACTCGCTAGGTTCTTCTTTTTTGTAGTTTTTGTTTTTTTATTTCTCTATAATTTTGTTCTTCATGTTCAGCTTTTATATTTTTATTACGCTATTTCTTGTTATGTTCTTTATCTATTATTTCTTGTTTTTGATATATAATACATATTTCTTTTTATTATATATATATATATATTATTGATAAATTTATTTTTTATTGTTTCTGTTTCTAATTGTCAATTAAATTAAAGGAATAGAATTGGCAGCGTATTAAGGTATGATGCGAGAATGGTGGAGGTTTAACCCTAGACCCCCACCCTCCTTGGAAAATTCCTGTGTGCGCTTCTGGTTCCAAGTTGTCGATAAAACGTTAAAATATAATAAAGAACATTAATGAAAGTGCGCTGAGAATTTAAATTTTAAAATTGGTCAAAAGAAGTGTCAAAAATCACCTAAATAAATTGTTTTGTGAGGACTACTTACGCATTTATATATTTAATATTATATAAAATTTATACATTTAAAATTTCTATAATAAACATTTATTATTTTGGCATAACAGATTTATAGGTGAAGCTTTAATATAATAAATTCATATATTTTCGTTTAAAAACTAAGATAAAATAATAAGTACATTAATACATTACCTCAAAAGAAAATATCAAAAACATTAAAATAATATTAATCAATTATTTTTCACCATTTCTACGAGTAATTAATGCATTTTTTACATGTATCAAAACCACTGTCCCCTGTTTACTACTTCTGCTATGCTGGAATTTAATAAATATTTTCATTCGCTAATAAGATTATTTTGGTCCATTTCTCGAATAGATCTACGAAAGGAAGAATTTAAGATTCATTTTTGGAGGAATTCAGGAAAGTGGAACATGGCGCATATAATGAAATTTAGAGCTCTATCAATCATATGAATAATCTGACATTATTAATTAACTTCATCCAGATACAAATAGTTGGATAGACGGTCGCGTTATCAGAATGAACGAAGACTGCACCACTAAAAAAGTCTTCAATGCTTAACCAATTGGCACACGAAGAAAGGGATTGATGGCCGAGAAAAAGATCTCCTAGTTTTAAAAACTAGAAAATGGAGAACATTAGCAGGGGAAAGGCTGGTCTGGGAAAGACTTCTTTAAAATGCCAAGGTCCACCCCGGGCTGTCGTGCCACTGAGGAAGGAAGGAATAATATGTTTTGATGATGATGATGATGTATGCATGATGGGACCAAATCAGACAGTACCATGGGCCAGATGACTTTTCTGGTAATATATTCAATATTATCTTCATAGAGGTTCATTGGCGAAAACAAGACCACTATATCTTGTTGGGCTGCAAAAATAGCTGTACAGTCAAAAATATGAGCAGGTGTTAGTTCTGTATCTAAACAGTTATCACAACTCCTATAAGTTCTTCTACCATCCCTATCACACTTCATTCCCCTGTGTTCTTAGCTTGGCAATAGTCTTTATTATAAGGCGGTATCCACTTATAAGAAATAACTTTTGAGATTAGGTGATTTGAGTGGCTACAATTTTAAAGGTTAGATGTTTTATTCTACATCTGTATTTGAGTGTATTTTGCATTTGTATAAATTTCATACCTGTACCAGCTTAAAAACTATCAAAATAGTCACATTAACAAAAACACTATCAGTTAGTTAACAAACGAATTTTGATCATTGAATGTGTGTTGAGATTTTCTGATCCCTAAAAGCGAACATCATGATTGCTCACCTTCCCTCTGACATGAAATGTTGCTTCATTAGTAAAAACTAAACGTTTGGCAAAATCGTCCTTTTCAAAACGAAGTTGCATTTCGGCACAAAACTCAGAATGCTTTTATTGGTCTAAGTTCCTCAGATTTTGCAACACCTGCACTTTGAATAGAATCATTTTCGAATTCTTTCTCAGTATTCTACAGGCAGTGGGCTGATAAATTTGCTATTCATTCCCCCGTTGATTTTCTTGGAGTTCGCTGAATGGCGGTGCAAACTCTTTCAGCTACATCTTGTGATAAATTCGATCGTCCAGGACTTTTATTTCTGCACAAACAGCCAATTTAGATTTTGTTGTACCATTAATAGATATGTTTTCTAGTTGGAGGTATTTTTCCTAAACCGAAAGTGAAAAGACCATTGCACAGAAGTTGCGAATTGCGTTTCGCTAAATTCAAGAACACAAAAGCTTCCTCCACTGCAGATACCTCCATTTCGACTGAGTCATGTAACACAAGCGATGTTGCCTAACGCACCTTTGTCAGGTGCAAGGCAGAAACTTTTAAGAGTACATCTACTTCACAGTTCTCTGCATGTCTTTCACTGTTACCGAGGGCTGCGGTAACCCAGTGGTCAAGGTATCGGATCATGGTAGGCATGTCATGAGTTCGAGCCCAGTACCACTGAAGACTTGTCATGTTGGGCAGTGATGCACGTTAAATCTGTCGAGAGCTGAAACGTCCTCCCGTTGGCGTGGTGCGGTAGTTTTGAGAGAGGGTGCCAGCTCAGGTGTCGTCCTCGTCACTTGACCATGGTTCAAAATTACGTGGTCCGTCGCCAAAAGCCCTCGTGTAGTTGAATAGTGCGACGTTAAAATTCACTCACTCACTCATTCACTGTTACTATTATACAGCAGTGCTCCTTAACCTTTCTATCGTCGCGGACCAGTCAATGTTTGATAATTTTACCGTGGTCCACTGAAGGAGGGGACGTTGATTGTTTATATTTTAGATTGCTTTTATTTAATAATCTTAGTTTAATTGTATTTAAATGGGCCTTCAGAATAAAATACAGTTACACCAAGAAATTAATATTAAGTTATTTAACATGGTGTATAAAATGATTAGCATAAAACCCTAGAGAAATATTTACAGTATATAAAATGAAAATAATTTAATATTCCTTGTGCGAGCCGGCACTATTTGATCCATGGACCATTACCTCTCCACGGACCGGGGGTTGCGGATCATTGTTTCACAGCATCTGGAAAGTGTATACTTACTTATGAATCACCTTGTCTATATAAAGAAGGGATCAAAAACAATTTATTTAGAATTTTTTTGCAGAACCTACTCATGCCGAAAAAATATCCTCGGTTTCTGTATAAAGGGAAAAATAAATTAAAAACTCCTTTTGGGAAAATACAACCTCAAGGGAAATGAAGTTTAGGTGTTTAAGGTTTTAAGGTAAAAAGTCAAAGTCATTTTTGTTAAAATGAGATGGAGGTTTTAGTATTTTTTTAAAGTGCATTTCGATAAGAGAATACTTGCTAAAAAGTTACAAGCGGAAAAAATATCAGGTACATTTAACGGCTTTTTAGTATTCAATTTCAAAAAAGAAATTTAAAAAACCCTTCTTTAAAAAGTTAACGATAGAACTAAAAACGGTAAGAGGCTGGGACCAGACTAGTGCGACGGTGCCGGCAGAGAGAGCTGGAGTTATGAAATTTAGCAATGTTCTACTCACACACACACAGTATCACACACTTATCAGTAATCATATCCTTTGGTTATTTATATGACTGTAAATTAATTATTTTGAGTCGAAAATAATCTAAAATAATTTAACCAATTATTTTTTCTGTTGTTTTCGAAACTTTAACCTTTTTTTTTAAAGTAATATTACATTTTGAAATAATGTTTCAAATGAATTTTTTATCTCCGTACCACAGAATACCTTTTCCATATATGTAGGTTCCTATTAATAATAACTCCCCCCCCATATAACCAAGATCCACCCTAATATATAGTATATGTGTGTGGGGGTGCGCACGCGCGCGGGTGTTTGTTTTTGTATACATTTATCAATATTGAAGAGTGTAATGAATTTATTCAAAATGCTGTTACGTGTATAAATATATATCTCCATTTTAATTAAAACATTTTATATGGTCTTCAGTTGTACATTAAATTAAACAATTTTCACAATCAGAAAAAAAGATTATATTTTTAGATTTCGTGAAATTTTAGATAATGTATTAATTTTATCCGTTATCTATACCATGTTTAACTATTGCATCGTGTATTCTTCTTTTCCAGACCTGGAAAGGAATCAATTTTTTTGATTGCCGAAATGTTTTATGTAAGATCCTAAAATCAAAGCATTCAAGATAATCCTAACGCTCAATTATAAAAATAATATGTTTCGTAAAGATGTACATACAAACAAATCTTTTTCGACGTGAACATTTTGCTAAAAATATATTATACTATTCAAAGAAAAAAACTTTTTAGCTATAGTAAATAATGATGTTTACTAGTAGTGTACGTATAGTAATAAAAATATTTTAAATTTCAATTCTACGAAACACTTTTTTTTTTAATACAATGTAAGTAAAAACTTTTTCAAACTGTCAGAATATTAAAATATTAATAGATATTTTAAGAATTTTTTTTTCAGTTAAAAAAAAACGTATTTTGTACATAAAGTTCAATGCCGTTTAATGTGGCTTTTTCCGGTTCCAAATTAAAAAAATTAAGAAATAACTAATTTTCTCGTATTAAAATTTGCATTTTTTCTAAAAACTGCAATTTTACATTTTACCAATACAAGTTTCACAAGTTTTAAAACTATATTAAAAAAATACACATAAAATAAAAATAAAAAAGATAATTAATTATGTTCTAAGTGATTGAAATAACAATAATAACTGAAAATCTCTATCTGTAACACAGGTTTTTATATCAAAAGTTGACAAATAATACTTTGACTTGTTAAAAATATTAGACCTCATTACAACAGTTTCTATATCTCGTTAGTTGTTCACTAATAAAAAAAATATTTATTTACCACATGTCTTAAGTTTTTATTATTTAATGCATGTCAAATGTTATACGCTTAAAAAAATTTGGATTATAGTTTTTGAAGTTGAACCAAGTCACGAAATGTCATTTGTAGGGTTACCTGTCATAAATTTAAGAATCAAGAAATTTTTTTTTTGTTTTTAATTAAAATGGCATAATCACATAAAAAATAATGCTGTAGGCATTCGTTTTTTAAAATATTCTTATATATGTTTGTAATAAATAATTCAACTCTATACTCTATTAAAATGTAATTCAATTTTTTAAATATATATAAGTACATAAATCACATGTAAAAGTATGCATGGTTACATAACATTAAAAAATATCAACATTTAACAAATTACTCATTTTTCACACAATTATTACAGTATACTCTATAGTTGATAAAAACAAAATTTTTAGACTAATTAAAGCTCTAAAATATTTTCAGGAAAAATTAATTTCAACGTTTGCGAAATTATTTCCTTGGGACAATACGAATAAATTTTTAAAGTAATATTTTGCAGCGATAGATGGCAGCACAAGAAAGTAACTTGATTATTTAAACATTGATTTTGATTAAGAAATTCTGTATTCATTGATTTTTACTTAAATATTTTTCAATACTTACATTAATTACAGAAGTATCTTCCTTATTTGTGATAAAACAATCAACAATTTAATTATTGTTAATGAAAAATATTTTATTAAAATGTATAGTCAGGTATTAAGTCAAACGCACAAAACTTTAATAAAAAAAATCATCATGTGCAAATAATAAAATTTTTATACAAAATAAAGAACAATATTTTTAAATAATGTTCAGAAAGCTATGTGAAGAAGAAAAATTTCTTTAATACAATTTTGTTTACTTAAATGTTGCAATAAATTACGGTGAAAAGGGCTACAGTTAAAATTTGCTTAAAAAAGTAAAAATTATTTAAAAAATGATATCTGCTATACTAACTTTTATTTAATGCAAAAACCAATTAATTCATTTTGTAAAAATTTTGAACTTCCACCAACAATAAAACTAAGATTACAGTTTAACTTCCTTAAAGATACGGTGAAGAATTATTGTGTTTCTTATATGTCATACGTAATATTGTAATAAATGAAAAAAACAATCTTGTAGAGAGATATGAAGCATTTCCTTTTAAATATATTATGGTTCATTGATTTTAAAAATAATGGTAAAAATTTCCTATGTCTGTAATTTGTGCCTCTTTTTAAAAAAAGAGGTGGTTGTACAAAAAAAAATGTATACGAATAAATATAATTTCTCATTAAAACAAACAACCAACAACAACAACAAAATTTCCACAGTTAAATTAGTCCAATCCATCAATCTTAATTCTTCTACTCTATTAAACTTACCTTAATATTTTTATAAGCGAGTATTTAATCACATAATGTGAAAGACAGAAATATTTATGTCAACTAGAAATTAATGTAACTTTTAAATATTTAAAAAATGGAAATATATAACATTTCAATATAATTATTGTTATTTTAACAATGACTTACTTTTAAGATATTTTGTTGAGAAAATAATGAAAGGAAAGAAAAAAAAAGTTATCTTATAGTGCCTCGAACAGCAGTTAGATACAATGGAGGGGAGGGGGGAGATAACAAAGAAAACAAGCTGCAGCATTTTCTTACTTTTTAAATTAAAATCACATCTTAATCAATGAATCTATAGATTTCCGACAGATGGCAGCACGACTGAAATCTTGAAAACAGTTTTTATTTTTATTTTAGCATATAATTCCTTGCATGACTTAGTACTGCGAAATTATAATCCGGATGGATTATTTATTTATTTTTGAATGCAGTTGTGATTTTCCAAAGTTAATTTACTTAGTGAAGAGAAAAATCTTTGTCAAAAGCAAAAAAGGAATAATTAATTTAATTTAAAAATAACTTTTTTTAAATATAAAATTTTCCCTACTCTGATTATTTATTTTTATTATTTGTAAGTTTTTTTAAAAAAAATGTATTATGTTTTTTAGTGTCTTATTTAATTGAATTGAATCATGTTACATTTTTTTTTATATTGAGGTTGATTAAGAAAATGAAGTGATTAGTTGCTTTATCAAAAATATTTCAAATAAAAAAAAATTCCTCCATTACCCTTATTTGGTGCATTCATTTCATTTTATTTTATTTCAGTTAAGTACTTCACTCTTTTTCTTGAAAGTAATGATCGTTATATTATATGTGTATTAGCAAATGTAATAAATAGGTTACTTACTTGCTGCAGATTTTGACTTTATTCAAAAAAATTATAGTGGCCACTTTCAATCTAACTGGAACTAAATATTATTTTCAGAGGACATTTTTAAAGAATTCTTATTTCTTTTAATACATATTTCGTTAAAAAATTTTTTTACACTTTCTTAATGTTCAAAGCTTCATTCGTTTTAAATTAAAGCCAACAGATGGCGACACGAAAATTAATTTCTTATACAATTCTTCGATTGCATTGATCTCGCGCGGATATATATATATTTAGAAATATTTCATTTCTAGAAACATTTATTCCTCATTAATATTTATTCTTTTAAACCGGTCGTTTCTTTATTTGACCAGTTACTTTTTAAAAAAGTAGTATTTAACAGTCAAAAAAGCGACATGTTCTAAGATTTTTTTTTAAATGAATTACTTACTATGTAAATAATATAGTTCTTAAGTTATTTCTTGCGCCTTTATATTTATCGATTTGATTTAATTTATTTCTAAAAAGGAGCTCATTTTACTACGCATGGTTTAGTCTTTTAACTTTTCTCATGGCATAGATTATTTTGTTTAATTTTATTAACCTGTACGCTGAACCGTCAATTGCCTGGTTTAATAAGGTTCTACTTTATAGGTTTCTACCTTTAAATACATAACTAAATACAGAACACAATACATCAGTGATTCTCAAGCTAATTTACATTTCTGACCATTTTTTCTCTAAATATTTTCTGACTTGTTATTGATTTTTGAAAAAAGTTATTATAACTTATAATAACTTATTAAAAGTTATATATACTTTTTAAAATAGCAATTCTCTGCTTTATTTGAAACTCACTTGCAGTACTTGTATGATTTAGTATTTTACAGGGAGGGAAAAATATTAATACTCAATGATCACTTATTTAGCACACGGAATGGATTTGCCAGATCATATTGAAATTATAGGGAAAAAAATATCGAAATTCTGTTGGTACTAAAGTAATACACAGCAAACTGTAACTAATTAATATATTTAGTGCCACTTTGAATTTGGATGTTCTGTAACGTTTACGTCAGCATACAAGTTATTGTCATTTGCGACTCCAGTAGTGTCAATCCATACTACCTATCATAAAAACTGCAAAACCAAGGAGGAGATTAAGCAACGAAACTTTACTTATTGTAGATAAAAAATCATATTATTAAGAAACCATGATTACATTTGCAAGCAATGGGAAGGCATGTAGGTGCTGATATTAGTTCAAAGCTGTTACTTCTGGCAGATCCAGTGCCTTTATCTGAAGATTTCTGCATGCCGGTTTTTAATTTATTTTTGATTTCCTATTCTTTTTTTTCATTAAATGCAAGAAAATCAGATTTCAATGAATCTGCCCATCTCAACCACGATCTTACCCTATTTCTGGTTCCAGTCTGTCTAAAATGCAATAACCTTTTTATTGTCTTATCATGCATTCAGATCACATGGACCATCCAATGCATTCTGTTTATCTTTATTTAATAATATCAGGTTATTTGTATACCCAATATAATTCAAAATTGAATCCCCTTCTTTAATTACCATTTTCATTTATACCACCAAGTATACTCCTTAAAATTTTCCTTTCGAAAATTGCGATTGTTTCCTCCAGTTTTGTCATTGTCGAAGTTTAGGATGCATGTGTAAAGAAACGTCTGACTAGCATTTAATTAATCAAAAACTTTGTCTTTCTAGAAGGGAACCTGAATTTTAAAAAAAAAATCTTCTTTCTTAATCCGTATACAGCACTATTTTCCAGATATAGTCGGTTTAAATTCTGTGTGTGTGTGTGATTAGAAAATCACAATAAAAATTATATTTTAAGAAAATATCTCATCCTTCGATGAACCCTCACGCTTCTGTGGGGGAAGGTCCGCGACAATTTTCTAATCCATACCTTTTTCAATTGAAAAAAAAACTATATAAATATTTTATTAATAATATCCAACTAAAAAAAATTCTCCTTAGTATAAAAAATAACAAATCAAAAATACATTGGAAGACGCGACATACTTATCTTCAGAGAAAAGATAAGCCTTTTTTCAAAATAACTATTTTCGTTATAAGAAAGAAAAGGAATAGGAAGAAAATTGTCTTGAAGGGACGCGAGAAGAAGGATTGAGACAGACTTCTGAGCTCCTTCACTGTTTTGGGGGCGTCACGCAAAACAAATTAGAGGTGGCAGATACAAGATTACCGTTGAGCACGAAAAGCATTAAAGCCCTTTTATTTGTATTCGCATGCGACATACACGCTGCCTCTAGTGACGTTCCCCTCACAGGTTGAACGTCTCAGCTCTAATGAGTCCTGAATGTTTTCTCAGGAATATGAATAAGAACCGTTTATGCTTTTAGTGTCTTCTGGATGAGTTCTGCACCTGTAACTCGTCTGGACGGTTACTGTAGCTCAAGAGTGTTGTTATTCGCAACATTGTGTCATTCCTTGATTCGGTGGACGTTTTCTGTCGTAATAGATTCCACTAGAGGTGGAAAGGTATTCATTTGATTGTACATTTATTTCTATCAAAAATGCATTTGTGGGAGATGTGGAAAGAAAATAATAAGTACATTTGGGATTTTTTTTGTTCTATTTATCTAATGTTAATGATTATAGAAAGATTCAGAATTGAAATAATAATAAATAATTCAAAGGAAATAAAAAGAAATTTTTATTTGATTGAAATCAAAGTGCCTTAGGAAACAATTGATATTCTCAAAAACTATTGAGAAAAATAAGAATTGAGTAAGTTTGTAACGTAAATAGCATCTAAGAAAATAATTGATGTTTGTATGAAATGAAATGGCTTTATTCATGGCATTTATGAAATGGCTTCATTCACGGCTTCTATGAAAAGGATTCATTCATGACTTTTATGAAATGGCTTCATTTTTTATATGAATAGTGTTTGTTTTAACGTACAATGCACAAAACAAAATAATGTAGCAAGGGTAGAAAATAAAATATTTTTTATAAGTAGCGCAAAACCATTAGACTTTATGAACTCTGTTTGGAGGGATTGATTAACAAAACAGTGACGCCATAAACATTTTGGAAAACTGTACGCGAATGTACTTGTATACCGTACTTGCATGTACAAGTTTTGACACAATTTTGAACTCTTTTTCAGCATATCTTATATAGAATCGCAGAAATGTAAAAATTATATTTGGGCCCATTCTTTCAGAAACTTAATAGGTAACCAAGAGGCAATGGTGGCGATCTCGTGGGCCGGTTTGCTTGTCTCGATTTCAAAACCTAGTACAACTAAAAGCCCTGTCTGTAATGGAGCTGATGCGTTCTAAAATAATGGAGGGCTCAACGACCTTCCGTTGGAGTGGTGTGGAAGTTCAGAGAGAAGGAGACTGCTTAAGTGTCGTCTTAGTCATTTCTTGACCGAGGTTAAAATTTACAAGGTCACCAATAGCCCTCATTTTGTTTCATAGTGTGACGTAAAATAAAATAAAATAAAATAAATTCAGAAAACTTATACAAAATCATATAAACATGAATAATAAAAAAAGTAATTTTTAGGTCATGAAGAATTATCTAGAGAATGTTGGAAAATTTTATATTGCAAATAAGATTGAAAAAAATTGACTTCATTATCATTCTTCCAAGAATACGATTATGCCTATTAGAAAAGCGAAGTAACATATGTCTTAACAGTGTCCGAACTCAAAATCAGCAAATATATATTTCACATAATTTTTTGTTCTCTCTCTCTATATATTTTTATATATGTATGTATATCTATCTATCTATATGCATCTAAATTTCAAATGTTTGCTTTATTTTTTTTTAATATCGCTAATCAAATAAAACAATGATATTTTTCGTAAAAAATACACTGTGAATACTTCGTGTTGGGAAACATGTCATTTCCTATCAGTTGACGGCACATAAAGGGTGTTTTTTTAGAGCTATAGAACTTTAAATTGCAATAAAACAACGATATATTATTCGATTGGCATGATTTTTTTTATTCGAAAGGTAATCTTGTGGTATTACATTTTAAATATGATTTCTGGCATAGGACTGCTACGGCTGGCTCGGATGTAGTCCAATCTGGACGTCTAATTTTCGATGACTTTTTCCAACATTTGTGGCCGTATATCGGCAATAACACGGCGAATGTTGTCTTCCAAATGGTCAAGCGTTTGTGGCTTATCCGCATAGACCAATGACTTTACATAGCCCTTCAAACAATGGTCGAGCGGTGTTAAATCACAAGATCTTGGAGGCCAATTCACAGGTCCAAAACGTGAAATTAGGCGGTCACCAAACGTGTCTTTCAATAAATCGATTGTGGAACGAGCTGTGTGACATGTGTTCGCCGTCTTGTTGGAACCACAGCTCCTGGACATCATGATTGTTCAATTCAGGGATGAAAAAGTTAGTAATCATGGCTCTATACCGATCACCATTGACTGTAACGTTGTGGACTTTATCGTTTTTGAAGAAGGATTCCACCAGCCCATAAAGCGCACCAAACAGTCAGTTTTTCTGGATGTAACGGTGTTTCGACATACACTTGGGGATTAGCTTCACTCCAAATGCGGCAGTTTTGTTTTTGACGTAGCCACTCAACCAGAAGTGCGCTTCATCGCTAAACAAAATTCGCTTATGAAAATCGGGAACAACGGCAATCTTGTTTTGGGCCCATTCGACGAATCTACGCCTTGCTTGATGGTCGTTTTGATGAATTGCCAAACCAAACTGAGAATAAATCACATGACAGCTGTTAAATCGGTCGCCATCTTGGAAAGTAATGCCAACTTAAACTTCTATACCTGAAAAAAACACTCTTTATATAATGCCGTGTAAATAACACTTTTAAGAGATATGCAAATAATTGTTTGAAAATAATTTGAAAGGCCGAATTAACAATGCGCTACTTTAAAATTTGAAACCAAAAGCAAATGATAAGGAAACTGGTTAACCAATAGTTGTGAAAAAAATTAATTGAGAAAACACATATAATGTAAATTGATCATAGCACAAACAGAAAGACTTTAAAAGCAATTCAAAGAGTGTAGATATTTTGTTTTATTCATGAAGTGATACAAAATCCGTGCTTAGCGGCTAAATTGTAATACTTTTAGAATGTATCATAAGAATGGTAAAAATTGTGACATCAATATTTAGAATATCCATTTTAAGTTTTGGAAGAAAAAAAACTTCAGAGACTTTTTGTTTTGTAATTTTTGTCTATTTCTTGCATGTCATTTTTTATTCATAAACCATATGCCTATTTTAGTTCCTCTATGTGATATTAAAAATGCATTACAAATTGTCTTTAATATTTATATAGCTAACAGTTCCCCTGGACATTTCCATTTTTATGTGTTTCATCAAAATATTTGAGAAATTTTTGTTGAAATATTTTGTTATTTGCATTGAGGGGAGGGCATATACCATATTAAGTCTGCATTAATAGAAAATCTAGGTTTCTCTTTTCAATTTTTCGTGAAGTTGTGGCAATAAACCCCCTGTTGCTTAAGTTACCTTGTATCATAAAAAAAAATTCTGCAAAAATCCTGTTTTTGGCACACACAGCTGAAATAGTTAATATTATTGCAAAAATCTTTTAATCTTATGTTATTTAATGAGTTATTCTTTTAAAAGCTATTCTTAGTTCTTCGTTTTAGCTAGTTATTACTTTTTACTAGTTACAAGTTTTTAATTTTACTTTCAGAATACTGATACTTAGTTAATATGTCATTAAAACTCCGTAAAGTGTCATTACTTTAACAAATTATTTGATTAGCTTCTTGTAATATTTGCAAAAGTTTCGCTTTTCCCCCATATGATTCGTGAACTGAAAGCTTTAATGGTGGGGTATATGTTTAAATATTAAAATGATTTGTGTATCTCTGTTAAGTTCCAACAGTTTCTTGCAAGTAGCAATAATTTTTTCAGCTTCTGGACAAACACTGGTTACTCTATAACAACAACAAAAAAAACATTAAGCAAGAGTGAGATAAACATTGGTGTGGATGTAAAGAATATGCATACAAAAACAAACGATTAAAATTTCCGAACAATTGAATGAGATCATTTCAAAGATTGACCCTACAAAATGAGGAAGTCTATAAGGCGGTGGTTCACCTCAGGCCCCACGAAATCTCGCACCAAATGTTAAGCTAAATCTTGAACATTCCTAGATTGTTGCAAACATCTTCCCATAATGACAGAAATATACTCAGTGGGACAGAGATCAAGCGACTTAGCTGGCCAAAAAAGTATAAGGCAAGCTTGAAGATAGTTTACAGCAATACGTGCCGTGTGCGAAAGGGCATTATCGTGTTAAAACGTAAGTAGTGAATGCCGTAAATGGAATAGAAAGAGAAACAATCAACGTATGGCTATACTCTAAGTATGCTAGAAAAGGGGGTTCGGCTTTCAAACGAGATGGCACCCCAGACAATAACGCCCTGTTGTGGGTATGTGTGGTATGCTATAAACAAAGCAGGATACCCACGCTGCCCTGGACGTCTCCAGACAAGTTTACGGTTGACGTCAGTACACAACTAAAATGGAACTTGTCCCTAATGTCCCTATGTTCCTAATAAGCCTTAGTACCCCGTTTCTCGGGCCCGCCACTACTGCAATCCGATTTGATGGTATACAGGTGTTAGAGGTAAGTAGCGTAACGGTTGGCGCGAGCGTAATTCCCCTCTCGTCGTTTGTGGAGAGCCATGGTGGACACATGTATATGGGCCACATGGTGGGATAATTGACAACAGCTGCTAAGACAATCGCTCTATCTTCCTGCTCATTTGTGGCCCTCGGTCGACTGTGGCCGTTCTGACGTTTATATCTACCGTTCTTAACACACTCTTGTCAGCATCGTTGAATCACCGCAATACTTCGACCCCAATGTCGAAAGATTATTCGATCCATTTAATCAGTCTCTTTCAGCCCGATCTAACGGCCTCTTTTAAACTGTGACATCTGCTCGTAATGTGCATGAAACCTTTGGCGAGGCATTGTTACACCGGCACTCTTTTCCGACGTAAGATATTGCAATCGAAATGCAATAGAAATTTTGGCCATCAGATTGAGAATCGCTACTCCACTTGCCGAGTGCACAGTTCCGATACATTGAAGCTCCCGCTATTCGTCCACTTTACATCAAATTGTAATAATTTGTATGTTGAGTCCAAATGTCTTTGTAAGCGAAATTTTTCTACAATCGGGCATCGCCTTCTGGTGTGTCGAGGTTTTGCTGTAGAATGTATAATGGCATTTATCAATTAAATAAGGGCTATTTTAAGGAGTTTAGGACCGTGGGTGGGGAAGGGAGAATGATCCAAAAGGAATAGTGAGACACATACTATTGGTAATATCAACACTGTGTTCGACGATGGTACTGTAAGCAAACAAGCTGTACAGATATAGTTTCAAAAGTTCCATTCTGGAGAAAACGACTTAAGAATAATCCTCTTATGGAATTGTGTCCTTATTGCCAATCACATCCTTCAGACGCTGATGGAAACTGATCTCATTTGCAGAATAAATGTCAGTGTGTAGCGAAATTTTTGTAATCAGTACAAGAAGTGTTTAAAAAACTCAACAAATTATAGGAAGCTAGAATTTCTCAGCGTCAATTTTTTTTCAATTCTAAAAGTATGACCTTATTGCTAATAAAATGTCCTAATAAATACTTAAAACCACTGTTTGTTTAATTTACGATCACGTGACATAAAAAAATAATAATAAAGTAGTGTATAAAAATATTTTTTTCCCTTATAATCGGGTTTAGGCAATAATACATTGAATGTAACATACGTATTATTTATTTATTTTTCATATTATTTGCAATGATTTTCAAGCATACAGATTGAATACTTGCGTTTTATGTACCATTTTTATAACCTATTGTGTTGAAGCGTTGAAGAATACAAATCTGATCTAATTACCTGTTATTTTGCAAAGCAACTCAGTCGTAAATCTTTGAGTATTAAGTATCAAATTAATTGCCAAATTGACGGTTGTGAAACAGTAATTTGTATTCTAACATTTTTTTTTATTAAATGACGATGATAAAGTATTTACGTAATTAAATTTGAATCAGTAATATGAGTGAAACCATTTTGAATTCGATTTTATTTCCTATTGCTAAGAAAGTTACTATAATTAAAACGAACGAAGATATTCTGTAAATGCTTACACGGTTCAACTTAATGTAAACAATTCCTCATTTGTCATGAGAAAAGGAATATTTATTGAAATTCTAACGAATATTTTAGATAGAAAAATATTTATTTTACGAATTCGTATCGTAGATATATTTGTTCATATAAATAGAAATTTAATTGTTTCTACTTATAACTAAAACAAGTAGCTTATTATTTCTTATTTCTTTATTATTTGTTTACCGTTTTATCCCAATTTATTTATTTTATTCAAATTTGAGTACAATTATATTTTCTAAAGTTAGTTAAACCTAAACAAACTAAATGTAACAAAATTTGAACATTTTATATTTTTTATATAAGAAATCTGAGAGTCTAGTATTGAATATTCTACCTCTTAAATCAAAATAATTTTATACAATTTGCATAAAATGTACTTAAATATCTTCAGAGTAGATTAATATACATTGCAGTATCACAAGGGAAAGGTAAAATAAAGGGGGAAAATTAAATTTAAGAATACCTATAGAAGAAGACTTCAAATTAGTGATTTTCCCAAGAAAGTTATTCTGAGTACACCTATTTTATGTAACTTCTTTTCCTTGATTCAGTAGTTCTCTATTTACTTTCATTATGATCTAGATAAACCAATGACCGTGGAGAAGAACATTAGCTCTTATCCACGCATTTTACTCGTATCTCTTAGCTGTCAAAGACAGCAATAGGTAATAAAGATTACGTCACGCTTTTAGTGCCTTCATTACTATAGTCATTTCAAGGTGAAAGCATCATCATAATAAAAACTCTCTGTTCTCTCTTTATTTACCATCCCTTTGAGAGAAAAAAAAGCCTACCTTATCAAGAAAAAATCGGTACTGTCCAATCTGAATTAGTACGAACAGTCAGTAAATAATGCCACTAAATAGAAAATTTATTTTCATTATCAGCCTGCACTATATTGTACAACAGAAAGTTAGCTCTATTTGAATATCCATTATAATCATAAACATACTTTAAAATTAGTGTAAATAAGTTTATTCGAAATATATTTGAGTTTTCTGAAAACTAAGCAATTTTTTAAGAAATAAATTGGGATATTCGGAGAAGATTTTGTTAGGAGTTAATTCATGGATGCAATAAGATGTTAATTCTGTTACTTGTGTTGGATAATTTTTGAGTTGAAAGGTTTTATAATGTACATGTTAATCGAGTTCAGAAATTTCTGAGTTTGAATAACCGAAAGACTTAAAAGTTTACAATAGCGAGGCATTCATATAAAATTGGCTATGAACTAAACAATCATTTTTTTTAGTTAATCAGTTTGCAAATTTTCAGCTTGAGAAATGTAATGAAGACAATTACTTGTTTTGTGATATGAACTAAATCATGATAATCTATTTACAGCAAAGAAAAACGTGTGAAAACGTGAAATTTGTATTTAAACTAGTTTACAAGAATGAATACTACCTTTTATTTATTTCAGTTTAATCTATGTTAAATTCTTGACAGAAGCAACTATAGATATTAATATTTTCTTTCTAGAAAGAAGTGTATTTAATTTCCCTGCTCATATCTGTTGTCTCTGGATAAGACATAAAAGTGTTCCAAAAAAATACCCTTAAATATATTCGTACCTAAGAACATCGTTAGGCACGCACTAAATTCGAAAGTGCTGTTAATTTTCGTTCTTAGTGGAGTTGTACTGAAATTTACGCGAAATGAGAGAGAATATGATAACACTGGAAGTAGTATAATCCATGAAATGTAATGAAAACTACCAGATTAATCAACCTAAACAACATTGTTTTTTTCCCTGTGAAGGTATGTGTTGCTTTGTATCCTTTATGTAAAACTATTTTATTGTGTCAAAAGTGTAAAAAAGCGCGATGATATAATCTAATGTGCAATTAATTTCTGATGATATCATAATCTCAGATATCAAATATTTCTTTTTTGTTGTAAACGGGAGAGTAGTGTTTTATTTATAATCATCTTGTTCATTTCACATTAAAGAGTACTTATGAAAACTTCAATAAAGAAAAGCAACATTTAATGAATTATTCATAGTAGAAAAAAATTAATTTAAGAGGTCTCAGGGGTGTTAAATTTCTCTAGAGGTTTGAAAATATAAACGATTTTCAAACTAGTATAATTATTTTAAATTTAAATTAAATGATTCGAATCTTTTACAAATTATTTATAAAAGAATGGGGCTTCAGAAAAATATAAAATGTTTAGAATATAATAATAATTTTAAAAATCATAAGCATATGAAAATTCTATAATACATATTAACTACTTTTGCGTTGCGCACGCTATTTTCTAAAATAATAGTCCCTCTGATGTATAACACTTTATAGAATTATAAAATGCATCATACTCTTTAAATCCTACCTAATTTTAGTATTATATATCTTTTGTATTCTAAAATATTTGTAAAATATTGCAATTTTTATAAGTAGTTTTTAAAAATGCATTTTTTTATTTATTAAAATATGTAAATTATTATTCTATTTATTTAAAAGTAGCTACAGTGTAAATACATTTATCTTTATAAATAAACTTATAGCTAGTAATTAAAGCTACTATTTTGAAAATAGCATACGCGACGTTATATATATATAAACTTAATAAATATTTCTTATAGAAAAGTTTCTTATTTTCATATGATTATAATTTTTCAAATTATGATTATATTTTAAACATTTTATACTTTTCAGAAGCCCCATTCCTTTATATATAATGAGTAAAAGATTCGAATTATTTAATTTAAATTTAAAAGAATTATACCTGTTTGAAAATTGTTTATATTTTCAGACCTCTAGAGAAATTTAACACCCCTGAGACACCTTAAGAGGAAGGGGAAAAAATCAACTACCAACAATCTGATTTGAAATAAATTGAGATATTAGGCATTATTATATTACTTTCCTCTTAAAACAATACACTATTGCTACGCTTTTCTCAAATACTTCTTTTAAGATCAAAATTTCCTCAGTTTCAGTAATTATTTTTTTTCCTTTTTTTTGAAACAAAGATGATTAGTAATTCAAATATTTCGATTATATTCATCCAGATTTTTCCTTTTGTATTTTTTCCGCTTAATTTGACTATTTTTCTATTATGTTAGATTACTTTAACGTTTTATCTAACTGCAATACATTTTGAATAAAAAGTAGATACATATCTTTTATTCATCGTAAAATATAATAAGATATTTGACAAAAAGTATTTGGTTAAGAATCATAATTTGTGTGATTTTCCGTATAACCATTTCCTTATACGGTAAAAAAATAAGACATTGTCTAGGAAGGAAATCATGTTAGTTCTGCTGATTAGATTGTAGCTGTATAACCGATAGTCTTTAGTAAATTATGTAAGCAAAAATTTTCGAGATGCTATAAGAAACTAAACGAAATTGAGGAATCAGTTCATACATATAGCTTGAACAACTTTTTTATATTTAATGCAGCGTTTCTCAAACTGTAGGGTGCGCCCGCCTAACGGAGCGAGATAACTCTATAAAGAGGGTGAGAACTTATTAAAAAGTCAAAAAATAACAAAATTATTTAAAAAAAAATATTAATTTACTAAAAGTAAGCATATACAAAATCCATTCTGACATGATAAAAATTAAAATACACATTTACACTGATATAATACACTTATAAATGTATGAGTATTGTACAATGTGTTTTATAATTAATTTAACAATAATACGTTAAAAACAAGTTTGATAATCACCAATGACCCCATGGGCTTGTATTAACATTTATCTTGTTAATTTGTGTACGGTTTATTATAAACTCTCTACCGATTATATAAAAGATATGCGATTCGTTTCCCAATGCCATCTATTCCCATGCAAATGCATGTATGTGATGTTATATTTTGGGTGGAAGGGACCAAAAAGGTATATATATATATATATATATATATATATATATATATATATATATATATATATATATATATATATATATATATATATATATATATATAGTAGCCGTTACTCACCCGCTTCACTGGGTATTTCACGATGTTGTATAAATGTGTACTGTTTACATATACATGAATGAATGATATCTAGAATTAATAATTTGATTGTATTGAAAAATATATTTATAGCTGTAACTCTCGTCTCTTGATATAAAAAGGACATAAATTATAGTATCTAATTTCTAGTTATATCTAAAATAGAAGTGGAAAGATGACCTAATAATCAAGTGGATTTCCCCAAAGCAACTTTCAGTGGATCTTTACTCCATAAAATAAGCATGCGTGCTAAATTTCAAGTCTAAATCTAACACAGCAAAATCGGAATTTTTATCATGAATACCTCTTTGAGGGCATTCTTAGCGTATTTCAATTCAACAGAAGCATCCAAAACAAATTTTATTATTATAGTCTTAGCAGTTCGAAAACGGGAATTTTGTTTATCAATACGCCCCATAACTCTTCCCGCTTAACCCTGGAGTTGAATTTCGAAAAATCCATTCTTAGTGGAATTATTTTCAACTAAAGAAATATTCTCAACAAATTTCAGCTAAAAGGGTTAAATTCAAAAACAGAAAATTTTCTATAACACGCCTTAATCCTTCACAACCCCACTCCTTTGGGGGTCCGTTTTCACAAAATTCTTTATAAAAAGAACTCTATTCTATTATCGGAATAGAGTTTTTTCTAATTTTCAAGCTGGTGGGTCTATTAAATGAAAAGCTGAACTATTTATCTTTTATACCTCTTAATCCCCTTCAGTGACCCTTGGGGATCAATTTTTCCCAAAACTATTTTATAGCGAATCTATACACCATGAAAGAAATCCGATTACCAAATTTTAAGAATGTACGTCTAATAGTTTAAAAATGGAAATAATTATCTATAATGCCCCATAAGCCCCCGCAATGCCACTTAGGAAGCGATTTTCATAATAGCCATCTTATAACAGATCTCTGCTTAACGAATGGAATCTGCTTACTCAATTTCAAGATTTTACGTCTAATAGTTTAAAAAAGGAGATAATTACCTATAACGCCTCTTAATTCTCCACAACGCCAATTGGGGGTCGATATTGACAAAACCCATTTTGTGGCGGATCTCTACTCTAAGAAAGGAATCTGTTTACCAAATTTCAAGACTGTACATCTAACAGTTTAAAAAAAAAATGGAAATAATTATCTATAACGCCACTTAAGTCCCCGCAACGCCACTTAGGAAACAATTTTCACAAAACCCGTCTTATAGCGAATCTCTACTCAATGAATGAAATCTGCTTACTCAATTTCAAGATTTTACGTCTATTAGTTTTAAAAAAGGAGTTAATTGCCTATAACGCCCCTTAATTCTCTACAACGCCACTTGGGAGTCTATTTTGACAAAACCCATTTTGTAGCGTATCTCTACTCTATGAAGAAAACCAAATTTCAAGACTGTACGTCTAATAGTTTTAAAATGGAAATAATTATGCATAATGCCCCTTAAGCGCCCTCAACGCCCCTTGGAGGTCGAATTTCGTAAAAATCATTGTGTAAGGAATCTCTACTTTATGAAAGAAATCTATGTACCAAGTTTCAAGACTGTGCATCTGATAGTTTATTAATGGAAATAATTATCTATAACGCCTCTTGGGGTTCGATCTTTACCAAATCCGTTCTTAGCTGATGTCTACTTCATGAAGGGTACCTACCTACCAAATTTCAGATCTGTAAGTTTAATAGTTCCAGAGATATAGTGTTTAGTCAGTGAGTCAGTGAGTGAGTCGCTTTTTTCCTTTATATATAGATATGTATATAAGGAATTCCTCTGAAATAAGTAAATTATTCGCAAACATTGTCAAGGTCCTTTTAATGCATACGAAAACCATTGGAATGATTTTATAGATAGCAGTGCCCATAAAGATCGTACTTCAGAAAGGCGTATATATACGTCCAGAAAATTAATCCTTTGGCTGAACGAGACGTTTATATACGCCAATGGCACTAAAGAGATTTTAGTCGTATTGTAGATTTAGCGTCAAAGCATAGTGTTATGGAATTCAATACATTGTTATTGTATGAAGGGGGCGCGATAAAAATTATGATTGAATAATGGGTCGCGAATACTAAAAGTTTGAGAAGGACTAGTTTAATGCAAAAATTAAAAATACCATTTATGTTTTCATTTGGTACATTTTTGTTTTGATACCATTTGCTTGGTAATATAATTATTTCCATAACATTCACTCACTATAATTATATTTTTTTATAAATTTTCCACTGCATCATATTAGTTCATTGCAGAATATGAAACAAAAACAATTAATTGCTTTTTTAATATTAATAACAAAAAACGAAGCATTTTTTTTCTTTTAATACATTTCTATGAAAATAAATCAAACATTTTTTAAAAAATATTTCTTAAGCGAACATTTTTTGAAGAAACATGTAACTTTTTTTTTAAAAAAAATGTATACATATAGATGAAACATAAATTATGAATAAGAAGCCTTGCATCTCATAGATATATTTATACAAAAACAAAATTCCAATTAAAATAAATTTATCTAATATGTAAATGTTATCCGAGATTAATGAAGGTATTCGTTCACAACATCATACTTGATTTATATAAACAACATATTTTTATAAAACGTAAAGAACTTCTAATTAGCTTTTCGAAAAGGAAATGGATGTCTATGCAAAACATGTATTGCATTGGAATGAAATTTTACGCTGAATGACTAGGAATATTAACATCTTTAAATAACACTCAAAAAGTGCACAAGTTTAAAAGAAGAAATTGAGATTTTATTTACTAAGTACTTTTTCGCAAACTAAATAACGTAAAAATGAAATATATATATAACATAATTACAAATTGTTACGTAACTTCTGAATCCATTATTACTGATATGAAAAATTTCCTTTCTTTCGTTAATTTTAAAAATACCATGGAAGCATGGAATTCAATGAGTAATAATTTCGTCATAAATTCCTTACATGGTAAAAATATTACACCAGAAACTAATTTACATATTTAGGAAAGATAAGCCGTAAGCGTTATTCCATTGTATTTTTCGAAAATGTCAAATAATGAGAAGTTTATAAGCACAACTTGTTTCCATTTAAAGATATTCCATTAACTGACAAAGAGTACAAGAGAAATAGAGACACATCGAAGGAAAGATAATTAATGCCATAAACATGACGGCCCATAAATTTAATCTTGAATAATTCAAAACTCATTTGTTTGCACCATTTCAATCTTAAAGGGATTAAATTACATAAAAAAATGCATTAACAATTTTGAGCTCTCAAATGTGCTGATTATTATGGTTTGAGGTTTATGTGTGTGGTTTTATTGGTTCAACACTCGACTGTTTAACAATGTATATATTACAAAAGGATTAGATAATGACAGCATAAAAAGTAAACATTGTTCTTTATTAAAGGAGATCTGTAAGAAAGGAATCAATATACTTTTCCTTGTCAAGGAGAAATTAGCATTTCCCTTTAAGGATTTAAAATGAAAGGAAGATAAATATTTTCACATTAGCCAAACTCTCTTTCTTTTCTAATTGAAATTATTTATTGAGGCGGCAATAATTGAATTTATAATTTGATTAGCTTATGAGCAAGCAAATAACGCTGATGGATAACAGGTGTTTAAATGTACTTTCAATGAAAGATAATGCATCCGTATGTTAAATAATTATTAAATTCTTTTTTTTTTTTTTTTTGCTTCTTTTACATCATATTTCTGAAGAAAAAATGTGTCTTTTCAGAGAATTCCGTTGGTAAAATTAATCAAAGGTAATTTTACAGAATTAAATGTATCCCGCAGAAATCAACAGTGGAAAATATAATTGTTTGCTCTATCAGAACCTGTATGTAATTCTTTTAAAGAAAGACTTATCGAAATAATTGATTTCGAAATTAATGAAAAAGTTGTCATATTGCATTTTCTTTTAAAACAGAATATGCACAGTCTTCAATAACATTTTTAAAACTTATGCTTTTTTTAATTTATTGATTCTAACACTTAATATTTTAAATAAAAAATATATTTGTGCATCCTTATGAGTTATTTACTTTAATGTAAAGTAACACAATACCTAAACTTAATTCATTTTTTATGTAGAAAATTAGTTTATAGAGTTAACGAGTTATAGGAAAGGATTATTTTTTGAAAAGAAAATGCTCTTCATAACGAGAAGTTCGACTAGGCGGCCTTCAGGGATGTCTTAAGACCTAGAAGCCCTAGAACCATTTGCAAAAGTAGGCACTGGGTCCCTGCCAATTGTCGGACCCACCTATCACTCATAAAAGCAGACATTACATAACATACGTTGTGAAATACTACAAACAATAGCCCGATTCAAATAAATGTGTAAGACCGCATAGGTCGACTCGATCGACTACCGAATTTCGACTGAATAAGTAATGATGGTGTATGGTAGCAGTGGCGTAACGTACACCCCTCCACCCCTGCACCGCGGGGGGGGGCAGGACTCTAGGGGCCCCAAAGCCTGAGCGATGCCGATTGCGTAAGATCCGGCTACGGCTCAAAATCTGATTTTGCAAGGGGCCCGAAAATTCTCCGTTACGCCACTGTAAGGTAGTAGTCTTAGGCCTACACATGAGCTACGGTATTAACATATAGCCAGTTGACATACCGTCCAAAACTCCCATTTTTTCGGTTAATACAACCTAAAATAACATTTGATCGTTAAAATTATTCGAATCATGATATTGTTATGGCTGAATCGAGAATGAGACGAAGCCCCCATTGTGACAAGGCCCTGGGTTCGGGCCCAATTGGGCCTCCCTGGGTGCCTCTATAATTTTTTGGCTAATGGTCAAAATTACTAGGTGCTCTTTGGGGGCACTTTGATAACAAGCGCTCTGAAGATGATCTCTTAACGATCACTTCGGATTCATAACCTGTCTCTTTCATCCATTTAAAGCAGAGGTTCCCAAACGTTTTTGACTCATAGACCCCTTTCCATATTTTTTGGTTGGGGGCAGATTCCTACTTAATTATTATTGAATTTTTGCAAATTTATCAACTTAAATATCTTTTTAGCAGCTGGTACTACTACCTACTTTAAAAGAATTCAATTTCTAACTATAGTGAGATATAGTGAAATAATTAAATTTCTAACTGTAATGAAGTATGGTGTTTAAAATTTAAAAAGCATATGTTAGTTAATTAAATTAAAAGTTATTTATTACAAAAAACCTGTTAAATAAAATAACTAAACAACAAACAAATGATTTTTATAGGAGGGAAAAACTTGACGCTACAATAACAAATTTTCAACATTTTCAATCTTGTCAGGTTTAATTTTAATTTTCCTCTGTTAGTAGTATTCAGTTTCTTTCTTACTTTGTTTGTTTTGGAGATTGGCTGCCAAGCTCAAACTCCTTCTCACTAGGAAAATCAATTAAAAACTTCCTCCCGATATTTTATAATTCGGAACAAATAACAGGTTTGCCTTTTTAAGAACAGAATTGCTGACATCCGTCTCTAAACTGTAAGATTTCCGTTAGTGCTTATTACGATCAGTTCTTATTGTAACATGACATTTTTTCAATGTCACCTTATGAATTCAATGTGATCTTTAGCATTATCATAGTCAAATCATTCTCAAACCGGGTTTTAAGATGTGAATAAAAGCTATTTAAATGTTGAATGCAGGTTAAAACGTCTGTAGATTGTCTATAACAAATTGAGGAAATTCGGGCCCTCCAGTATTATACTACTTTAGCTTAACTCTGAAGAAAAACGCTGAAACAGTTCTTGTTTTAATAAAATTTATGCTGCCACCTTGTAAGTGCAAATTAACATTAAATTTAGTAAATAAATTTGTTAAAGAGGTAAAATTTGGTTTCCATTAGATTAAATTTTCTTCTAAAATTAAAACGATCTAGTTTAATGAGAGCCACTATCATAGACCCCCAAATTATTTTTTTGTTGACGTGGACCCATTGCAAGTCGTCATAGACCCCTGGGGGTCTATATCGACTATTTTGGGGATCACTGATTTAAAGCAAGAATGATAATTAACGAAGAAATTTCCGACTGTTGAAAATCGTTGAACTTTATTATGTTTGGAATATTTTTACCCGAAGTCAGAGTTAAGTACTTCAATTACTCGCCATTTGGGATCGACACAAAACGGATTGAGGATCCTTGGGAAGATTCATGCAACTTCCACGATGTCATGAAATGATGATAGTAATAATAAAATATCGAAGAGATTCAAATTGGTTTCCGGAAATTTTATCTTCTCCTTTTACAAATAAGTTAAATGTTTGCACTTTAATTTTGAATCTGAATAAAATTATTCAATTATTCTATAATTTGTGTTACTTTCTAGAATATGGATTATTCTTGCTGTATTCTTTATTTTTTTGTCTAATATTAAAATGGCACAATGAAGATATAAGCATCACAAAATAGCGTGTGTTGTTCCCACCTTTCCCATCTTTTTTCTTTTCTTCTAAATTGTGTACACCTTCCCCTTCTTTTTATGATATCAGAAATTTGGATCATGATTGACGTTTCAAAGTTTTGACAGACAGCATGGTATTCAGAAAAAAATTAAATAAGGCTTTGATAGATTTCTAATTAAAACCGGGATTTAGGAAACTATTTCTTTCCACAGTGTTAATGATTTCCCGTCTCGTAAAGGTTAATTGTCATAATTAGGCATCACTGGGATATAAAAAACACCGCATTCTGTCGAGTTATTTATTTTGTATTTAATAAATTTGTCATTTATATATATATATAGTTTGTAAAATCAGTTATGTATCTTTCTTTTAAACTGTATTGGCTAATCAATTCTAAACTATATTTTACTTGAAATATGAAAACTAATTGCCCGAAAATTTCTAAATTGTGAAGGCGTCTTATCATAAGGTAAAATATCTTAAAATATATTCATATGGATTATACATTGCAGCCACACAAAATTACATTAATGTTAACAAATTTATCTATCTGAAGAAATGTTTCGAGTTTAAATAGGTCATCACCTTACAAACATAAAAAAACCCCATAAACACAGAACTTTAAAAAAAATTGTATGAGATTAAATATTTAATCAAAGATATATAAATATAAAGTGTGAGATATTTTTAAAAAGTTTGAAAATATTAATAGTTATTTCAATACAACTTAAGAAACTTTTGATAAAAACTTTTAAAAATTGAGAAAAATCTGTATAGCTATCTTTAGTATCAGATTAGGTAATTAAAAATTTGTTTTAGAAATGATTTGCATAAAAACTGTTCTATTTAAATAAATTTATTAAAATAAGATTTTTATAATTGCATACAGAGAAAATACAAAATTTTTGGGAATCAAAATTAGTATTTTTCTTATGAACCGTCTTTTTTTCCAATTCTGTTTCTGTGTGCATTACGTACTTTTAACTATATTATATAACTTAAAAATGCTTGAAAAGATATTATTTTAAAAAACGCAAAATATCATGTAATCATCTTAAATAGTTTCTGAGATGCATAAAATTCCCAATCAAAAGATCCTAAAATTCATTCACGAGTGAAGATGAGCTTGAAAATTTCAAAAATGTTTGGAATACTTTTAGAAGTATTTCCTCTTGAAATTTAATAAGTTATTTGCTCGTAAATTTTGTGAGATCCCGTACTTAATTTATAATCATAAATAAACATATCTTTGATCATGGACTCTATTTTTCTTTACATTTTGTATGCTGTTGCAGTCTAATTTCCAGGTTTTAATGGATATTTACGTACATTGTGAATAACGTAGTCAAAATCACAACAAAGTTCTTAACCAGTATTTGTGATTATTTTCAAAAATTCTTCAGATATCATTCTAAATAAATAAATATTAAATAAAATAAAATCTGCAAATTTTATATAAACAAAAAAACATACGTTTGTGTCAATACCTTCCTGATTTTTTTTAAAGTATAGTTTTAATGAGAAAAATAAATGTGTACTTTTAAATTTTCGAACAATTCAAATTAAATTATTAATATTTCTTCGCCCTATTTATATCCCTATAAAAGATATACTAATAACACGTATATGATGTCTGTACTGTGTATCAGTTTCAGAGAAAGAATTATTATTAAAACTTGATGATGTAACTGTAAAGTAACGCGATCTAAAGCATATTTTATCTATGGAATAAAAACAACACGAAATATTTTGATTTATCTATTTTTAGTTACCAAGGGGGTCATGCATAATTTGAACGTTGTTGCCATTCAGAATTAGTAATCAGATGACATTATAACTTACTTGAAATTTTAATCCGATTAATCATATTGAATAAAAGTATTTTCTCTAAACTGTCCATTTTCAGAATGAGTTTTTAATGACTCTATTCACAATCATCTGTACCTTGATCTAACAAAAGAAATGTCACCAAACTTGGTATGGAGACAAATAATGGCATGGGAAGTAGGATTTCGTGGAAAAAGAATTTATTTTCAGAAATTGAGTTATAAGAATGTTTTTCAATGCAATCGAACGCTTAGTGCTTTGAAAATTTTTATATTTATGCAGGGTGTCCCCGAATGCAGTGTACATCGGTGGGGAGGTAGAGCACATCGTGAGGAGCCATAGTTACATAAAAAAAATCATGGACGGAAAGTCATAGGGGGCACTGTACGGGAGTTCGAAAGGTCTGTACATGTGATTTACTTATTTCACACATGGGCAGGGTGTGATGAACATAAATTGATATACGAACGCCGAGTTGGTGGATAATTATTCACATCATGAACGTGATGCTTTTTAGTTGTATGGACGGTAAGTGTATCTATCATCTAATGTTCACTCGAGTGCGTCAGAACCTGGCGAAATATGGATCTTTCAGAACCACGATTAAAGGAACTGGATGCCTGAGAAAAGCAGGAATACCCGTATTCGAAGAGGGTGCTTTGCATGCTGTGGACCGAAATCCCGACACTAGTGCATGGGCGCTTGACGTTTCAACCGAAATATCTTGTCCAACTGTTCTTCGTGTACTGCGGGGCAAAACCTTACTTCCGTACCATGTACAGAGAGTGTAGTTTTACAGCCAGATGATCATCCACGACGTGTCGCCTTAGCGCAATGGTTTGTTGACTAAGTGCGACAGGCATGCAAATCCAATTCACGTCGGTTTTGTGCATGCATACATGCCAATTGCCACAATTTCGAACACCTCCTGTGATGCTTTTATGTCATTCGTTTTATTTATTGGTTTCTGAAGTGAAACTTCTTTGGACTCGATAGTGAATGAGAAATTTACCCAGTTTTGCGTTAGGGTGAAAAAGAGAACGGAAGTAGTCTTTCCTCTCCCATCTCCCTGAATCGACGCCATGATGAGGAGCTAACGAGCGAGTGGAAAAGAAGGGTACACCACGTGACTTGCGTCATATCCGTGAAAAAAGTGGATGATTGGCTACCTCTCCAATTGGTCAACTTGCCCAACTTCCGATTGGAGGTCCTTTTCTCCCAGACCCAGGAACATCTATCAACAGTTATATGAGTTGCAGTGTGTGCATAACGGGGTACATAAAATAACTCTCTCCTCCCAGAGGCTGTCATTGGCTTTCATTGGCCAAGAGAACTTCAAGTAAATTTAAACGTTCTGATCTTAGTAAATTTTTCTGGTATATTTTTAAATTGTTCGCTTTGAAAAAAGTTTTTTCTTTTTCGGAAACTAAACGTAAATACTTTTAAATTAATCTTTCTTCGAAAATTTAAGTTCTTTAATTTACTTTTATTAACTTTTTAAGTCTCTTTTTTAAATGATTAAACTTTTAAAACATAGACCAGTTAATGAATTTCATGCTTTCACCATTTAAGACAGAAGATTAAAGCCCTGATGGGCTATGTGCTCCAAAAATAAAACCAACAGCATAATAGCTCTAGCAGCCAAAGCGTGTCTTTCTTGAAATGTTTTCTAAGATTGTTGGCTACATGGCGATGTGTTCGGCGGCTAAATTATTTTTTTAATTTTCATTTGTGTTGAATTATTATTATTTCTAGAATTTCTAAAATGTCTAAATCAAATGCACAAAGAGGAAAAGAGTTTCGTGAAAGAAAAAAAAAAGAGAAATTAGCAGCAAGTCCAGTCGAAAAGGTGATAAAAACAGAAAAATGGTACAAATTTATCTACTACCAAATCTCCATAAGGGTACATGGAAGAATATCGAGCACGGAAAAAAACATTGCAAATAATCATTGTTCCAGTATTCATCAATGCAATGGTCAATCAATTGCCTCGAAATGTTGATGATGACTACTGTGTCAATGTTCACGTTCAACGGAGGGAAAATTCACAGAACATGTCCCCCAGTATTTTAATATAATTAGATGTATTCCTGCATTTACTTTCAACGTTGCCAAAGAAGTTTCACTTATATTGCTTCGTGTTCCACGTACCATTTTTTTTATAATAAGGCGTTTTACACTACATTCTGTGTTGTGATCATACTGTCTTTGTGTCTCTTTATATCGTTAGGGTTACGTTTCTGCACATGATTTCTTATGCAATTCTGGCTCCCAGGGTGTTTTCTATCTCACCTTCAAGTTTGTATACAGCATTCGGGGACACCCTGTATATAAAAAGTATATATTCATACAATATCATGGAATACCCAGCGAAATGGGAGGCTAACGACTAATAAGTATATATACATTATATATGTGTTCATTAACAAGTATATGTATACATTATTATGCAAATTACGAATAAAAATTTAATGCATTAAACAAAGAAATATAATTCGAAATAGAGTAATTTAAGCAAAATTTACTACACAAAGCTCTTTATATACGATATATTCGTTATTTGAAATTTTATTCATTTTTATTGATAAAGCAAATTGTGCTATATCTTTCTTTTACAATAAAAAAAAAAAAAAATCAATAATCCTGGAACATGTTCGAACATTATTGGAAACCGAAATAAATACCACCAATTCTCTAAAGACTCCATAAAACTTATAAAAACAGTACTCCTTTTTCGAAAACGGGAAGTGACACGATCCTAACATCTCTGTTCTCGAATCGCTGAACACCTGCGTTAGAGTATAAAAAAATAAAAGGAAATACTTCAAACTGTAGAAAAGAGCAACGAAAAACGTGGACGGGTTTCATTTTCAATTTTCTCGATATAAACAACCTTAAGAAAAGATCAATATCCTATGTAATCCAGTGTACAATGATGGATTGCAAAACGTAATCCCCTAATGCTTTCCATTTAGAGAAAAATATCCGATATTTTGAAAACTAGATTCTAGAGTTTATACGTGTAAAAATACACTGAATAACATTTCTCTGAACTTTAAAAATGGAAAAGTGATAGATATGTTTTTATATAGATCCAATATGTTTATAAGTTTAAATATGATAATGCTTATTTTGTGTTTATTCATTTGTTGGTGACGCAAAATATTTCAGAATGTTTTCTTACTCTATTGGCACAATATTTGATTAAAAAAAAACTTGGACGGAAACCGTGTAAAAAGTCAGATCACAGTTGCATTTTATGATAAATCTGAAGTAATTGTTGCATTTTATAATAAATCTGAAGTATTTGTTGCATTTTACGCTAAATCTGAAGTATTTGTTGCATTTTATGATAAATCTGAAGTATTTGTTGCATTTTATGATAAATCTGAAGTATTTGTTGCATTTATTTATAAATCTGTAGTTTTCAATTGATAAAGATGACCATAATTGACTTTATCTTTCTCTAGTGAGTGAGTGCTTATTAACGCTCACCAAAAGCAATACTACGGCTATGGATGGCTACCACAAAACGCCAACGGGAGGACGTTCGAACCTTGATATATTTGATATGCATCAAACCCTCTACACACTGGGCCTTTGGTGGCACCAATTTTTAATTTACATCATGCCAGTCACAAGTCCATGACCATGACCTCTAAGTTACGCGACCTAGTTTTACTTTTTTAGAATTAAGAAGGATTTCAAATAAAAAAAAATTTATATTGTGCCGTCAGGCAGTTGTATACATAAAAATAACAATGCAAAGATTGGATATTTCAAATCCTTCTCATTTGAGTTTCTATAATATAGATTTCATATTGATATTTGCTGAGAGTATAACGGGATACTTTTAGAATAAACACTGCAATTTTTCAAAAGAATATGAGCTCAAACATAAATACGATTTCTATAAAGAATAATTAAAAATAACACGTAATATAAAAATAGATTTAAGTTTTAAGCTTTCTTAGGCCAACAAAGAACATTTTTATTTTAATTACTTTATGCGAATTATGCGAAAGAAAAATTAAGCTACAAAAAAAATAATTTGTATTAGAAAATCATTCGGAAGGGTATTACTCAATATATCTCACAAGAATTATGTTAATGCAGAGTTGGGCTATAAAAAGTTGGTTTGTTTAAACACCAAAACACGCATCAAGTGTTATTAAAGCATAATACGTTTTACTTATGTTGAAGTTGAAATGAATTGTAATTGTAGAAAGCTTGAACATAGAAGAAGTAAACTTAGAAATACCATGCAGTCATATGACTCTAATTACAAAATGATATTTTTACTGTAAAGCCGAATCAATAAAACGTGGAATTTGCCGCCAAAAATGGGAAATTTTTCTGGTCAAAAGATGAGTGAGAAACTCAAAGTTAGTTTTGTGGGATTATTGCAACACTAGCTGAAAAGTTTTCTTCTATTTCTGGCTTGCTTGAACCAAAGCTTAGAACTAAGCTGAGATTTTCAAAATTTTGTTCATACTGGGTGATACACTACCAGATCAATAAACTTACAGAGTGTGAATGGACTGCAGAGACAACTAAATCCCATAGGAATGCAGGGTGGCAATTGAGACATACGGTGCAAAATATAGAGAAAAAGAACATTACCAGCAACACATTAATGGAACAGATTATTAAACGGTTGTTCTACAACAGGTGTTTAAAATTACTCTCAGAAGTTGTCTGCTAGGTGTACAGCAAAGCTACATGGAATTTCCTACGTTCTGGAAAATTCCTTCAGTCAGTCTTGCGATAGGTGACGCTGAAAGGAAGGTTTCGGGGACACCGATAATGCTGGAAGTCCTTATTTGCGATCCGATTCCAGAGGTAGCAGGAAGAACTCGTATATAAACGAGGGGTTGGTCGACATGCTGATATTGTATGAAGATACAGATTGTAGCGTGTATACCGCACGGTGGCTGTACTAGGAACATTACCCTAATTGATGTGTTCATCACACGATCTTTGCAAAAGTGAAAAGAAGTTACCGTTAGATAGGTTCTTTCACGACTTAACTTATTCTTTTTGGTGTACGAGATGCCTGTTCGTTCAGTTGAAGAACCTCATCTTTCGAATATCTGTAGCTCCAGGAAGGACACGTGACATGCCAGGAATCTTCCGGAACGTAAGGAATTCTGTGCAGTGTAACTGTCCGGCTTGCCAGACGACTTCTGGTCGTAATTTCGAACACCTGTTGTAGAACAATCTTTCAATATATTTTTTATGCCCCATTAATGTGATGCTGCTTCTGTCTTTTTTTCTTTGCACCATACTTCGCACCGCATCCTGCATTTCTGTGTGATTCAGAGTCGTCTTTGTACCCTGTACACTCCCTGCAAATCTGTCGATCTGATAGCGTATCACCCTGTATATATATATATATATATATATATATATATATATATATATATATATATATATATATATATATATATATATATATATATATATATATATATATATATATATATATATATATAGGTTTATACTTCAAAGGTTTCAAGGCACTGAAGTAAAAAAAAACAAAACAAGATGAATATATACAGAAAAAAAAGCGTGCGTGTGCTTATGACCACAAGATAGAAGTGATAACTTTAATCTTCGTAATGTTATTTCAGGGGATTAGATAGGTGAATAAAAAACAAGGGGATATCAGTATTTTCCTATAAAATAAGATATAATATTAGTTATTCATATGTCTGTACTCATAAAGTAATATTTTTGTGCGAAACATACAATCAGATTGGGAATTAGTTGTATTCTAAGAAGGAAACAATAGGTTTATTGTAGCTGAAATAGGTTATAAATCCTTTAGATTCAAAATTTTATGTAAATATCTATAAAAAAAACTCCGTCAAACGCTGTTCCGTACTTCTTCGTGCTTTATTTGGATCATTTGACATAATTAAATTGAATTTTGATTTTGAAAATCAACAAAATGTTTTGATTTGTCTTTTGAAAAATCTAATTTAAAATTCACACTTAAAAACATAGATAATATGTTCAGAAGACCCGATTCAGCTTAGGGAATTTTAGTTGTAATTTAACAATATTCAATTCTATCTATGAATTAATTTAAGCAAAGCAATAGTAAGACAGGTAGTTGTTTGGGAAGAGAGGAATCCAGGTCAAAGCCTTTAAAAAGGGATTTAATCAGGAGATGTATATCACATAATATCTGGCTTATATACTAGCTATTTTGTCATTGTGTGGCAGTTTTGTACAAATATATCTGGTGCTGCTGCAAGGTACTTTTTCTTAATACCTGTATACTTAATTTTGTTATTTTAAATTTTAAATTTTTTTAATTCTCTTTTTAGATTCAAAGTATATTTAAGTAATGTGATTAATGGAGCTATTTGTTCATTGCTATTCTGATTCGCTTACAAAAAATTATTTTTATTTTTAGAATCATTGCAATACAGCTAATGATATAATTATACTATTTACTTAGCTCCATAAAAATTTGTCCTACAATGTATGCTTAATTTTAGAGTGTAGGATTTCTCTTTCTCTCTAAGCATATTTTTTTAATATGTTACGTTTCATTTTAATGCTTCAACTTAGATTAGAAATAACCCCGCATTCATTTCAGTAGAAAGGGGAGGGGGGACCCTTCTTTTCCTTTTAGGGCGTATTGGTGGGGGTCAAACTGCAGCATTTCTTAGAGGCTTGGGGAAACGTACTTCCTTTCCTTTTTAGGGGTATGTATGTCCGACTAAAGGCGAAAATAGCCGAATTAGCGTTACATTCCCTAGCGTGACGTTCATTCAAGTTCACTCTCTAGCAAAACGTGCCAATAGAAGTTATCACATCAAAAGAACATTTGAAATAATACATAAACGTTATTTACATACCTTACAGGTGTTCTATGACGGAAACATTCGTTATAATGCTTACTTCAATGCAATTATTCAGTTCCTGGCTCACACAAACACACATTATACATTTAATCTTGTTCTCAATACATTTTCTCTTTCACAGTTTCCGTCATTTTTGCAGCCCACATATCATTTCTTTAGTGGGGAATCAGTTTGTTTCGTATGATGTGGTTGAAAGTGTTTGTGCAACAAGTATAGTATGAAATTCTCAGCTGAAGGCTTATATGTTTATTTACAAATACATATGCGAAAAAAATTTAATCTGTAAATACTATATCTATGTTATTATATCTATTGAAATCTATTGAACAAATATTAACATTTTTTTTCTTTTAAGCGACCAGAAATACTTATGGAAGTATTCTAGGAACAAAAATTCCAAATATTCGGATATTTCCTTTTTTCCCTCTATATAGTCCCATGAGATACATACTTAAACAGTAGCAGTATTTTTATTTTCACTAAAAAATAAAATGAAAAAAAATTAGAATTCCAATTCTTTTCAATATTTCAATTTCTTATCTTTAAGAAGTCGACTCCCTTTCTTGATTCCCCAAAGTTCTTCTCATAATGTATCGCCAAGATACTTTTTCCTCTTATATACTACTCATTCCATGCATTTCTGCGAATAAATTGTGTAGGGTCCTTTTATTCAAGCTCTTCCTTGTGAGATATTATTCATACCTTTCGGACTTGTGCATGTGTAACTGCGCTAATATACACGTTATAAAGTATGGTTGATTACATAACTTTAAATTTAAATTATATATAAATGTTATTAATATGATACTTTAAATAAGAAAATGAAAAAATAAATTAATGTACACATGATTTAAAAAAGAAAAATCACACTTGAATCTTTAAGACACAAACTTCGAATTTTAAAGGCAAACTTTTAAAATACTTTGACAGTTACAAACTATTTTATAATACACATATCATTGAAATAACTACGAGTATACTTTTTGAAAAATATCTACGTGAGTTAATAATCATTTCTCAAAATTGCATGGAAATTTTAAATTCCGTGAAGCTTTATATTATTTTCTAAAACTCAGAAGTCAAATCAGAAAGCGTAAATTTGAAATTTGCTTATTTTTACGCTGAAAATTATTTTAAAATACATATATTGCAAATATTTCTTATACTACGAATCCTTTCGTAATGTATTTATACAGCAAATCTTTTTGAAATGTATTTATACTGAAAAAATCTAATTTTAAAGTAAACACTATTCTGAGGAAAAAGTTAATTTTAGACAATATATTTCATTATATAGATAAAAGAGGTTATTGAAACAAATTTAATGGGTTCACACTTTTCTTTGATGTAGAGTACGGAATTTCTTTTTCTTTCTTCCTGCAAGCATTCTACACAATTCATGATTGAATTTTCCTCGTAACAATTATTTCTGGATTATTATTTAGTAGAAGATAAAGATTCGTGCATTTTACTTAGGAAACTAGCTGCCCAAATCTTTAAAGACGGGACAAAACATTATTTCGAAATTGATTTAATTAATATGATACTTAAAACATTCCTGTTAAAAGCAGCTTAAGGTTATTACATACACGAAACGTTAATTACATATTTTTATTAAAATTTCATAGTATGAACGATTATTTGGAGATACTGTTTCTACATTTCATAGTTCGTATTTTAGAAGGAAAAATCTTAAACATAGAACAAATTTTAATACTTATATTCTGAAAATTTAAATTAAAATATTTGTAAAAAACACATTTTAACTCAAAGCAATCGAAAGAAATGTATGATATCAATTATGAATGTTGATGTTTTGTGTAGCTGTTACAGCTATTTGAAGGTAATCTGAAATTTCAAAACATGATTATTAACTTATGCTTCTCTAATTTTATTTAACCAATGCTTATTTTCATCGTATGCTTTAAATTACGATTCCTAGTGGAAACAGTATTTATTATTTTTTTTCCCGCAAATAAAACCAAATAGTAGCAAGCCCCTTTTCTTAAATTTACTCAGAAAAGCAACATAATCTGCATTCGCTTCTAAGAATTGCAGTTTAAGTTTGGAATACAATTTCGCTGAATCCGGTTCGCGTGCTACTCACTTAATCTTAGTTTATCGTTATTGCATGGGTTCAAGTCTGACATTGGAAACAATTGCGTTCCTTTTCCGATATATTTCCTACGCTTCAAATTAAAGAAGGTATTGGATTCAGTCCAGTAGACTCGTTTAATTATGCAGACACTCACCTGGACTTGAGATTGGATTATTATAAAGATAGATGAACTAGATAGAGAGGAAGATATTGCCCATTGAGAATATGAAAGTTGAAAGTTACCAAGGGCATTGAGAGTTGCTTCGAGAATGTTGCTTTGGGATGGTTGTTGGGAGCTGAATTATTAATAATATTGTTCATTATATGGGCTTATGAAAGTTTTAGTTTTAAATTAGGGTTCGTGAATACTGAATAATTTAGGTATATTGGTTCTACGAATTACTTTATTGACATTAATAAATTATGATTCAGTTTTAATATTAATGCTTTTAAAGATTTTTCAGTTTAATACAGGAAGTTTTATCAATATTAATGTAATACTTTTTAATAAACAACTATGCATGTTATGCTGAACCATAAATTACTCTCTCGTAAAATTATTAAATGAAATAAATAATTTGAAGTGTTAAGGAAATGTTAAGAATTAAATTGAATTAAACATGAATTGTATAATTATATTTAAACATTCCCTTAAAAATAGAAAGTATGCTCACTTTTTATTCTTCTGTTTAACAGTAGAATTAAAATTAACTTTTATGTTACATATTTTGTTAGTATTTTTTCAGTAATTTAAAAACTTTTTTAGATGATTTTAAACACTTTCTTGCTCATGTTATTTTGTCGATATAACAGGTTGTATTATTTTGATTTTCTTACTGTCCATTAAAAATAGGTAATCAATTAAACCAATGCAAAAGATGGAGATGAATCAAGAAAAAAAAAGATTTTTATGTTTATACAGAAAATAATAAAAATACTATTTTTTTCGTAGAAACTTAATTAATTATTAGTTTCAATAATTTTAATGTATAACATACCATGTTGAATTTGAAATGTATGCATGTATATATATATATATATATATATATATAATAATATATATATAATATATTATATATATATATATATATATATATATATATATATATATATATATATATATATATATATAATAACAGCGATACAAATATTAAGTAAAACATAAGTATCCTGACTTGTATAGTTGAGATTTTTTTATTTCTTGCTCATTTAAGCAATCTAATACATCAAGCATATGTAATGTACAGTTAAACACACCTGCGTATTTCAGAAATGGGATACTTTCATACAACTTATTTAGTATACTGTTTTTACAAATGAATTAGTAAGCACAGTATTTTATACCAGAAATTTTGTGATATGATTATTTCTAATGTTGTATTTCAAAGCTATTCTACGGTTTTTTGGTGAAATAACTCATTATTTTGAACCATGATACAGTGACAAGAGCATCTCAGCTGGCATTGTACTATTTTAAGTAATGTTTGTGAAATAAAAAAAAGAGAAGACATACACACATTAATGTTAACTAAATCAAGATATTTTTGGTTATTTAAATAAATGCTTATTTTTTGGAGCCATTTCATTAATATAACAGCATGGACATTATTAGAAGATGAGCATTATTTAACAAATTTTCTATTATATTTCAATGCTTGTTTATATAATTTAAGTGTTCATCTTCAAAATTCATTAATTCTCATTTTTGAAATACTGTTATTTAAATTAATTTATTTAGATGAGTAAAATATTTGCCTTTTCAAAATTTCTTACATAGATAAGTCTTTTAAATAAAAAAGGGCAATTATTAAATTGACTCAATTGAAGAGAGTATATGCATATGATTACTGGCATAGTGATTACTGGCATATATTAAGATACAAAGGAAAACAGAGTGAATACTGAAATTAAGAATTTAATTAGCATAGAACTCACATTACACAATCTTTTGTAGTTGAAAAAAAAATAAAGAAAAGAAAAATAAGGTGCAAACTAAATTGAAGTTCCATTCAACTTAAATATACCTGAGTAAAGTACTTGAAATTCTAAGCACTTAAATTAATACGTTTTCTTTCATTACATAATGCTGTATTAGGTTCTTAATATTGCGTTTAGTAAACATTTTTAGAGAATTCAATGGCACGATTTATATTTCCAGATTGAACTCGTTTTCAATCAGCCTAATTGGAAATACTTTATTTTAATGAACATAAAACATCTGGTATAATTATGGTAACAGATAAAATAATTGAAAAATATATTATGTTTTTTTTTTCAATTTTGCTCTTCTGTCTGAAATTAAAATGTATAATTAATAAATAAGCTACTGAAAATATTTTATTTTTTTATTCTAGTCAGCATAATCATTTTAAATGATATTAAGCAGAGAAAAGTATTATTTACTCAACAAAAAATTGCGGCTTTATTTACAGGCAAAGAATCAGAGAATGTAGTTTTTCAAAGACAGAATTTCAAAGAATTTTTGAAATTCACAGATGATTTTCAACAGACGAGGCATTTAGCTAATTTAAAATTGTACCCCTTGAAGAAAATCACATCTTTGCTTGGAATTATTTGATTTAAAATAGTTTTATGTATTTTATTGTATTTCTTATTTATGTATTAATACAAATAAAATGTAGCAAGAAAAACATTTATCAATAATGTTTTACATAATTTCTTCAAAAGTTTTTTAATGTTGAAATCCATAAATAGCAGCTTTTATATCATCATTTATCTTGTACTTTTCTTTAAGAAAAAAAGTTTGAAGATACTATAGATAAATGAGTTCAAGGTAAATACTGTTAAAATAAAGATAAAACATTTCTCCTAACAATGCAAAATTTTTTTAAATCTTGTAATTGTTTTAAAAAATATCATTCAAATGATGAAAAGGATCACCTCAATTATTGAAAATTCTTTTGCCGAACTCTAAAACAAAATTTCGGTAAATTGCATTCGATTTAAATAAGTTAAACAAGTTTAATGCAACTACTGAATTTCGATGCAAGATTAATGAATATGTACTCTAAACATCTATCGTCATCACTTTTATACCATTTTACTGATTTCTCATTGCATCTTTTTACAAGCAATGAGCATCAACAAATAAACATCTGAACTATTTGTACAATTAATGAAAAAACTCATGAATAGCAAAGATTATCAAGTTGAAATTCAAGTTTTGAAAATAATTTTGTCTCTTTTTCTCCACTCTTTCTTTTTATGCCTGCGATCCCTCATGTAGAAATACTGTTATGCCAAGTTTGCAAACAGCGGTCTAATTCGCAAAAACAGTTATGAAGGATGTGATGTCGAATGAAATGAAAAGGGGCAATACAAGGTAAGAAATATCTTTATTAACGTAAAGAATGTTTAAAATACAAACACTACAGCATAGTTCGGCGCTAGAAATGCAATGACAAGGAATTGTCACTGGGATTGTTTGAAGTTGCTGCCTAGGACATAGGACAGCCGACACTGACGGACGAAAGATTGTCAAACGCGTTCAAAAAAATCTGGTGTACTGGCGATATCAGCTGAACCGACGACGATCTGTACCTTGAGATCCTCCACTGTAGCAATCAGCGTATCATACACAAATGATTTCAGGTGACCTCAGAAGATGAAATCCGAAGGACTGAGGTCCAGGGAGCAGGAAGTCCAAGCAACGGGTCCAATAGATATTCAATCTCTTTCACGATAGCATGTAGTTGGTAACTCACCGCAATCGATAAATGTGCAGGTGCACCATCGTGCATGAACCTCATGTCCTGGAGCACATTGGCGAGTACACCGTGCAGCAACTTCGGGAGAAAGTTCTGTATTAAGATAAGGTATTTTGAGGCATTGAGGCGTTCTGGCATTTATTTGGTAACACTCCTGGTCTGGCACATCGTCCTCCCGACGGCTACTATTTTCACCAACTAAACCTGGTTTGCGACCCCGTATTTTATGTTGATCGGTCACCCCCATGTTACCATCTACAACCCCTCTGAATATGTCAGTCGAATTCAACAACACCCTGCATATTTACTATTCTGCTGAAACTTAAGTACTCTGAGTTATATTTTATTTGAATGAGAACTGTGAAACTGTAGTATTGAAAGAGGATATTTCACAACTACTCTTTATAATATATTTTTAGGAGGAATCAATTGGTTTAATTCAAAACATATGGGAATGAAATGAAGCAAAAAACTGAAATTCATTTATACGTTTAAAAGATGTTTAATTAAGAGTATTTCCTTGTATCTGTTGTGGCTTGGTACGAATATAAATTATATAATAATCTTATTGAATCGGAAAAAAATTTCTCGATTATCTTTCAAAAACAGAAGCCGAAATATAAAGAAAGGGACAAAAGTACTTGAAGTGGAAACTATAAAAGTTTACCATAATCATATACTTGTAAAATTAAATCTCTTAATTTATCTGTCTGTGTGTTTTTGTGTACTTTTATTACTAAAAAGGGATTGAACCACTTAGAAGTGTGTAAATAAATTAAGAAAAATCTATGTATTTTATACTTTTCTCTTGCTTTCTCAATCTTATATATATATATATATATATATATATATATATATATATATATATATATATATATATATATATATATATATTATATATATATATATATATATATATATATATAAGATTGAGAAAGCAAAGAGAAAAAAAGTATAAATACATAGATTTTCAATATAATATATATATATATATAAAGGGTGTTTTTTAGAGGTATAGAACTTTAAATTACAATAAAACAACGATGTATTATTCGATTGACATGAATTTTTTTTTATTTGAAAGATAATCTTGTGCCATTACATTTTAACTATGATTTCTGGCATATGACTGCCACGGATGGCTCGAATGTAGTCCAATCTGGACGTCCAATTTTCGATGACTTCATAAGCGAATTTTGTTTAGCGATGAAGCGCACTTCTGTTTGAATGGCTATGTCAACAAACAAAACTACCGCATTTGGAGTGAAGCTAATCCACAAGTGTATGTCGAAACACCGTTACATTCATAAAAATTGACTGTTTGGTGCGCTTTATGGGCTGGTGGAATCATTGGTCCGTACTTCTTCAAAAACGATGAAGGCCACAACGTTACAGTCAATGGTGATCGGTATAGAGCCATGATTACTAACTTTTTTCATTCCTGAATTGAACAATCATGATGTCCGGGAGCTGTGGTTCCAACAAGACGGCTCAACATGTCACACAGCTCGTGTCACAATCGATTTATTGAAAGACAGGTTTGTTGACCGCCTAATTTCACGTTTTGGACCTGTGAATTGGCCTCCAAGATCTTGTAATTTAACACCGCTAGACTATTTTCTGCGGGGCTATGTAAAGTCATTGGTCTTTTCAGATAAGCCACAAACGCTTGACCATTTGGAAGATAACATTCGCCGTGTTATTGCCGATATACGGCCACAAATGTTTGAAAAAGTCATCGAAAATTGGACGTCCAGATTGGACTACATCCGAGCCAGCCGTGGCAGTCATTTGCCAGAAATCATATTTAAAATGTAATGCCACAAGATTATCTTTCGAATAAAAAATTCATGTCAATCGAATAATACATCGTTGTTTTATTGCAATTCAAAATTCTATACCTCTAAAAAAATACCCTTTATACCGTAAAATCTGGCGTATAGCTGACAAGAGCGTATAACGCACACCCATACTTTCAAGATGCCTTTTTCAATTTGTAGGTATATTCGCCGTATAACGTGCACCCCCTTTTTACGAAGGAGCCAGAAGTGTGCGTACACAATGCTTGTATGTTTTTAAGTCATTTATTCGAGTCCCAGAATTTTGAAAAAATAGTACACTATTTGAATCTCGGAACCCTTTAACTTCATTAGGCATATCATTCCGTTCAAAAAAATAGTATTCCAATCAATGTAGAAGATTTTCTTATGTTCATTTCTTTTTTTTCAAGCTATCATTTTTATACCCTGCGTATAAAGCGCACCCGTAAATTTCAATCTCACTTTTTGTGTTAAAAATGCGCGTTATACGCCGGATTTTACGCTATATACATTTTCAATTTGAGTTTTTCATCAAGGGATGAGAATATGATTTTTGAAAGAAAAATATTTCCGTATATGATGCAAAATTAAAAGAATTTATGGGGAAAAGCTAATTAATTTCTTTATACTTAATAAATTTTAAGTATATAAATTTAATAAATTTATAAGTACTTCATTAAATTTCTACTAAGAAATTTCTGAAATAAAATATAGTTAAACAATATATTTACTTGTAGGAAATAATAAAAGAACTCCCTTATCACTATTTAAGGGGAGTTGGAAACCTCTCTCTCTCTCTCTTTATACTCACAATGTTAAATTGGCTGTTTTCGATGTAACTTTTCGCAAAATCTGTTTTATGTACATGCTTGAAATTTTTTGTACTATTAAAGTACACCTCTCTTATTATACTAAAATGAGCTTTTAGATAATTTTTAATTTTTTTTAAGAAATTATGAAATATTTTATCAAACATTGTGAAATTTGACCCATTTTTTACTTAAAAAATTTGTAAAAATTAAATTTTTGAGTGTTTTAAAAAAAGCTCATTTTAGTATATATTAGACATCATTATAAATAATTCATAAAAAATTTACATACCTGTGAACAGTAGTTTCTCAGAAAAGGTACATCGCACATTAAAATTTACCTTTTGAGATAAATTGATTTTAATGTATACAGTGAGACTTCTAATCGGCTGGGAAATAAAAAAATAAAAGGCTCATTTTAAAACAAAAGATACATGTTTTGTTTTATATCAATCGTTACACTTTTAAGCAAAAACAAAGTAATATGTTTACAATTTTCGCCATTAAAACGGGCGTGGCCCAAATTCAACGATTATTTAAAAATACGTTTTAAAGGCTTCTAAATACCCCAGAGGTTCAAGTAAGGTATTTTTAGGAAGGTTAAAATCTATACAATTGGAAAATGTAAAAATCTCAAATTGTCAAAAAAATAAGATTTTAGCTTTCCAACACTTCTTAATGATAAATATCTGACCCCGAACTTTATTACTTTCCAATAAGCTATGCAATATAATTTCTAACAAATTAAAAAGTATAATATACCAGGGAAAGTCAAAAACTAAAAGGAGCGATTTCTCTTTCAAGGTTCGGAAACAGCACTAGTATCCAGCGCTGAATGAGGGGTTAGTTGGTAACACTTCTATACAGCGAGACTCGTCTCCCCTTGTAGTCGTTGTGGTGTAGCAGACTGTTCAACATAGCTGCTTCATTGTCGATTTGCACCAGGGAGGAAAGGACGACAGTAATTTACTTTTGTTAACGGGAGATCTGATACCTGGGCTGGATACTACATATATTTACCAATACTATATCCTCAACGTCTTGCACATTGTTCTCAGTGGTTGACGACAATGGACTGTCCAATGTTTTATCGTCACATAAAGAAATTCATCACTGTTTGAAGAGTTATATCCATGCATAGATCTTGCTTCGCGATAAATACTGTCGTTACACGGCGCTTGCATGTGACGAATACATTCCACAGGTATCACACCTTCCGTAAGCAAAGAGCCAATTATTGTCCTCCTTACCTCCTTGGTGCTGTCGACAATGTAGACATGTTGAACGGTCTGCTGTACCCCAATGACTACAAGGAAAAACAAGTGACTCGTTGTATAGAAGTGTTACCGACTAATTCTCATTCAGCACAAGATACTCTAGTCAAAACTTGGAAATAAAAATTGAAAAAGTTCCTTTTCTTTTAGACATCCTTTCGAAGTATTTTAAAAAAAAATTCTGTTTCGAGATTAGAAAGTTTGCAAACTAAAAACAACAATCTTGATAATTTTAAAAACTTGTTAAATTAGAAAAATTGTAATAATAATAAAAACAAAGTCAAATGCTTTCATCAATCAATTCCAGCAAATACACGTAACTGATCATCACCTCAGAAAATGTATAATATTTGTTGAACCCTCTAGCATCCGTTATGTGAAGCTAGTTTTTGTAAACAAATGACTTAGGAGAAAAGAACAGTCGAAGAACTGAAACACGCGACATGTAATGAAGCGAGCGAGCAGAATGTACTATGTAGCGGTATTTGTAGAAAGTAGTTTTAATTTATAAATTATAATTGTATATAAACGTTAGAATTACCTACCAAAAGAAGTCTTTTGATGCCAACAATGGAAACCTCTCATTTAATTTAGTAACGATCCCATTGATCCATTAAGAACATCACAATATTACTTTAAAACTCTGGTTTGAATCTTGAGATGCACAGAATGTAAGCCTTGTGAAGGAAACAAAACGAGAAATAATTTACAAGTAGATGGCTCGTCGAAGTTTTATTCTTTCACTTGAATTAAACAATTATTAGGATTTGTGTGTAGATTTATTTGTTTTACACCTATAAGGAATACAAATGAATTAATCAAATTTTATTTATAATGAACTTTTAAATTAATATAATTCTTAAAATAAATAAAAGACCTTTTTAGCTATTTTAAGCAAGAAAAGTTCATTCATGTTATTCACTACTATTTTTAATTACGACATTTCATTTGATTTTAATTCATCTTATTAATTATATTCCGAGCAGTGAGCATGCGTTGTATTTCTAAATGTCAGCTAAATGGTATATAAAACAGTATTTTTCATTAATAAGCTTTCTTGCTAAGTAATGGAATGAAGAAATGTTTGATTAGACTACACGGTAAAAAAAAAGAAGATATTTTTGAAGCCGCATGAGTAGGACGTTTATAAGTATATCGCAGGTATGTGTACATTCACAGATAATGATAATCTAAAACTGGATTACAGTTTCTGATTTCACGAGGTAGTTAACATGATATTCCTTTTTTACTGGAGTCCTTATTTACTTATTTACTATTAAGCTTTCGAGTTGGGAGCTGCAAGTATATTTGACAAATAATTAAATGTTTAAGTTATTTTGAAATTATTTCTTATGGTCTTCTGTCCAAGTAAGAGTATTATGATAGAAATTAATAAATTTCCTGCATCTATAGGAAAATTCATTTTAAAATCGTTTAAGTTTAGATTCTATTGAAAAATTATTGCATATAATAATTCTCTTTTCTATTACTTGTTTTTTGTTATCACTGGTATTTTAGCATTTATTTCTGTATTTTTTCATTTAATAGAATATTTATAACTTGCAGATATTTCCCAGATATAGATGCAATCAATTTAAAAATATTTTCAGGTGTACTTCGGTTAGAGTACCAAATAATTATTTTTATTGCGGAACATACTTATGTGGCTTTAAGGGCCACGGTAGCTGAATGGTTATTGTCAAGAATTCATAGCCAGCCATATTTCTATCGAATTATGAGTTAGAGTCCTCATTCCACTTAAGATTCGTTGTGTATATATTAAATCTGCTAAGGATCAATGTCCGCACGTAGGCGTAGAATGAAAATGTAGAAAGAAAAAGGACTTTCTGAGGTGTTGTCTTTGTCACTTGATGGAATTTAAAAATGGATGAAGATCCGCGCGTCCCCTTTGGCGTTCATGTTGCTTTGAAGTTCAGCTTTAATACATAAGGGTTGCGCAAATGAAAAGTGGACAAGTTGAATAAAAATAATACATTTATTAGAAATTTAAAATAAACTGCCTTAGGCATTGTAACCCGTGTCCCATTGTTTCGACACTAGGTCTATGTCTTCGCTGTAGAAAGATTGTGGTTGGTTCTCGAGGGAGTCAGGCATAGCTTCATTCACCTCATCATCCGAATGGAAACGAAATGCTCTCTTAAGTGGAAAAGAGTGCGCAAGGTTTCCAAGAGACAAATCTGGACTGTATGCTGGGTATCCCAAAACATTTCTACGAATTTTTTTAATGTTATCTTGGCTTCACGAAATACGTTTGAACTGGCAATGTAATGAAGATCTGGTATTGTTTGCCACTCTTCACGAACATTTTGTACCAATTGTTCTAAATAAGAAGACTGACCCAATTCTTGGATAATTGCCCTCATTCACCTCACCTTTCACAATCAGATATGCTACCTCGCATTGCTCCGATATGGACGCATCCATGAATAACATGACTTTATTTTTGATATTTTCCTCTACCAAAAACAGGTTTCACAACATTGCACTTCGTATGCGGTGTACACCTCCTACCTCCCTTTATATCTATGTTCGGTAACGCACTGATAGCTGCAATCCTTTTGACGAGTGCTTCTAGAACTTTCAATATTTGCGATCCGATATCAAATTTCCATCACGCCATCCTTCCATACAATAAAAATGTTTTGAATTCAATAATACTATACTTTGACGCTTAAGTTACAATGCGATTTTAACCTCTTAAGTGTCACTGGTTCATATATACATATCGCTCACGATCTATTCTGTGCACTGCTATCCATAAAATTATTCCGAAGGCTTTGAAATTCAACAAAAAGACTTTGACCGATTTTGCGAAGAATTTACTTTTATTTCAGAGGATTTGCTTATTTATTTCTTTTCTTCCCCTCCCCATTCCAATATATCACATGCGCCACATAGCGGGCCTACGTGGAAAACGGTGTCATTTGGGAGCGTATTGCGTAACTTTAAATCAGCAATTAAGGAATTAATTATAAACAGTACACATTCTTAAGATAATTCTTAATTTTTGTTTAAAATTTTACTAGCCGTTACCCACCCGCTTCACTGGGTATTTAACGATGTTGTATAAATGTATACCGTTTACATATATATGAATTATTGATATCTAGCATTAAGAATTCAATTGTATTGGAAAATATATTTATATCTGTAACTCTCGCTTCTTGATATAAAAAGGGCATAAATTAAAATATATAATTTCTATTTATATCTAAAATAGAAGTAGAAAAATTTTTTGCGCTCACACTTAACCTAATAATCAAGTCGATTTCCACCAAAACAATTTTCAGTGGATCTCTACTCCATAAAATAAAAATGCGTGCTTAATTTCAAGTCTAAGTCTTACAGAGCAAAAACGAAATTTTTATCATCAATACATCGTTGAGAGCATTCTTAGTAGATTTCAATTCAACAAAGGAAGCATGCAAACCAAATTTTATTATTATAGTCTTAGCAGTTCGAAAACGGGAATTTTATCTATCAATACGCCCCATATAACTCTTGCCGTACCCCCTGGAGTTCATTTTCGTAAAAATCATTCTAAGTGGAACTCTATTATTCAACTAAAGAAACGTGATAAACAAATTTCATGTAAACGGGTGAAATTCAAAAACAGGAATTTTCTATAACACGCATTAATCCCTTGCAACCCCACTCCTTTGGGGGCCCGTTTTCGCAAAACGAACTTTGTAAAAGGAACTCTATTCCATGAACGGAACATACCTTCTAAATTCCATGCATGTGGGTCTATTCATTGAAAAGCGGAAATCTTTATCTATCACGCCCCTTAATCCCCCTCAGTAACCCTTGGGGACCAATTTTCCCCAAAACTATTTCGTAGCGGATCTTTACGCCATGAAAGGAATCCACATACCAAATTTTAACAAATGTACGTCTAATAGTTTAAAAAGGGAAATAATTATCTATAATGCCTCTTAAGCCCCCACAACAACACTTAGGAAACAATTTTCACAAAACCCATCTTATAGCAGATTTCTACTTAATGAATGGAATCAGCTTACTCACTTTCGAGATTTTACGTCTAATAATTTAAAAAAAAGAGACAATTGCCCATACCCCCCCTTATTCTTCACAACGCCACTTCGGGGTCGATTTTCACAAACCCCATTTTGAACTGGATCTCTACTCCATGAAAGGAATCAGTTTATCAAATTTCAAGACTGTATATCTAACAGTTTAAAAATGGAAATAGCTATCTATAACGCCCCTTAAGCCCCCGCAATGCCACTTGGGAAACGATTTTCACAAAACCCAACTTATAGCAGAACTCTACTCAAAGAATGGAATCAGCTTACTCAGTTTCAAAATTTTACGTCTAATACTTTAAAAAAGGAGTTAATTGCCTATAAAGCCTTAATTCTCTACAACGCCACTGGGAAGTCGATTTTGACAAAACTTATTTTGTAGAGGATCTCTACTCTATGAAAGGAATACGCCAACTAAATTTCAAGAATGCACGTCTAATAGTTTAAAAATTGGAATAATTATATCTATAACGCCACTTAAGCGACCTCAACTCCCCTTGGAGGTCGATTTTAGTAAAAATGATTATATAGGGAATCTCTACTTTATGAAAGAAATCTGTGTACCAAGTTTTTTTTTTTCAAGACTGTACATCTTATAGTTTAATAATGGAAATAATTATCTAGAACGCCTCTTAAACCGCCGTAACGCCCCTTGGGATTCTATCTTTATAAAATCCGTTGATAGCTAAAATCACCCCTCCACGAAGGGTACCTACCTACCAAATGTCAAATCTGTAAGTTTTATAGTTTCGGAGATACCGTAATTAGTCAGTCAGTAAGTGAGTCGGTTTCTCCTTTATATACACTCATGTCCATAAATTAAAGATAATGAAGTTCAGGCAAATAAACAGACATAAGCAAAACAAATTTGACTTATTTGTAAAGTCTAGTTATTTAGCAAAAGGAAAAGAGCAAAACAGATGCTATATGTTTGACATAATTAATAAAAATTACGATTTTTACTCCCAGGAGCTAATTTCAAAAAAAGAGCCTATTTACAAAAAACAGTATAAGATGGTTAGTATGATGGTTAATACGGAGTATGTCTCCCGGACGATGCAATACAGGCCTTACAAAGCCTAGACATGCTGAGTATCAATTTATCAATCTGATCTTGGAGAACATTGAACCACTCATCAAGGAATGCTCTCCGAAGTTCCGGTAGACAGGTGGGAGGAAGTTGACGGGCTGCAATTCATCGGCCAAACATATCCCACAATTGCTCTATTGGATTTAAGTCCGGTGAGTATGCTGGCCAATCCATACGGGTGATATCCTCCGATTAAAGGCATTCGTCTACAATGTTTGCACGGTGAGGACGTGCGTTGTCATCCATAAACAGAAATTCAGCACCCATGGTGCCCCGAAACAAACGTACATGTTGTTCCAGAATGACATCCCGATAGATGCGGTCTGTCATCGTTACCCTCTGAAGATGCAGATCAGTTCTGGTACCAAGAATGATTCCTCCCCAAACGAGCCAGCCTGCACCACCGTAATGGTGTCGTTCAATGGTGTTGTCTTTGTGGTAACAAATATCTGGCGCTCTCCATATTAAAGTCCGGCGAGAATCAGATTGCAAACTAAACCTGGACTCGTCGGAAAACATCACACAAGACCACTGTCTTGGTGTCCACAATGCATGCTCTCTACTCCAGGTTAATTGCAGGCGACTGTGAGTTGCGTTAAGGGGAACATATCTGACAGGCCTACGAGCATATAGACCAATGTGCCCTAAGCGTCTGTACACGGTCTGCCTTGAAACTGTCGTACCGGTAGCTGAAGAGAGCAGACGAGACAGGTCTGATGCTGTGATCCATCTGTTTCTTTTGGCAGTAACTGCCAAATACCTGTGCTCATTCGTCGTTGTAACTCGGGGGTGACCTGGCCTGTAACATCTACTCACCTTACCATCATCTTGGAATCGTTGCCAAGGCCTGGAGATGACACTCTGAGCGACTCCGAATTCCTCGGATACTTCCAACTGGGTCCGTCCACATTCCAGTCTTCCAATAATTCTACCACGTAAAAAATCATCCAAATGCTTCCTTTGTGCCATAACTATGCAGTTATTGCACTGAAGGGCTTTTAAATCGCTTGTGAACAATTTTACTTCTTTGCCACCGTTCCTTATTTACTCCTCTCTTACACTCTCATCATTGTGACTTACTATCCGTGCCATCTGGTGGTTTCCTGTAATTTGTATATTCTTTTTCAAGATGCGTCTGATAATTCTACAGGTGAAATTTTTATTTTAGAATTTAATTTCTGCGTGATTCTGAATTATGGAAATTATGGATTATATTATTAATTTATGGACATTAGTGTAGATATATGGCAAGTCCATGGGGCCACTGGTAATTATTAAATTTGTTCTTCACTCATTATTGTTAAATTAATTTCAAAATATATCGTGCAGTACTGATACATTTATAAGTGTATTATATCAGTGTAAATATGTATTTTGTTTTTTATTATGACAGAATGTTTTTTTTTTCTTTCAGTAAATTAATTTTTTTTAAAAAATAATAAAAATTTTTTTGACTCTTCTATGTACTCGCACCCTCTAGTGGGGACGCACCCCACAGTTTGAGAAACGCTGCTTTTGACACAATTGCAAGTGCCCACTTTTAATTTGGGCAACCCATATACGAATAAATAATTTGCCTTTTATCAAATACATGCATAACATCAATATACAAAAATATTTGATAATTCGTATTTATGACAGACAGTTATAATTGTAATTAAAAAAAGTGAACATGAATTATTTTACCATCAATTTCTCATAGGATTTTTATCAGTTTTTCTCGCCGTTTAATCATTTGGCGAAAAATCACATTTTTATTGAAAGAGCCTCTGATATTATTTTTGTACGATGCTGGGTATATTACGAAAATTATTTATCAATCGATGTAAAGGATGATATATATTTGCCGCAAGATAAAATGGGTCTTGTAGTAATTTGTTAGCTAGAGAGCAGAAACTTATATTGATGATTGCCATGGATGATCTAAATTCTTCACCTTGCTCCATAGAAGATTAATGATGTGAATGGACTCCTATATTGATGTTCAATGCAATAATGCGTTATTGCTGTTTATTTATAACGTTATGATATCAAGAATAGCACATAAACAGAAAATTCATATCCCTTTAATAATTTTGTCTGGATATGGTTTTTCGTGTATGAAAAATATATGTTAATCATGAAAGTTTAATTACATTCAAGTTTGGACTAAGCAATACTTATTGGGAATGACTAAACAAACTATAAAAATAGCTAAGGAATATAAATATATTTAAAAGACCGATAATTAAATATGACTCAAGCAAAAAAAAATATTATTAAATTAAATAGCAAGACTTGCTAACTGACTGATTTTTAGAAAACATATTATTTGAAAAAAAAGTTATTTAAATTAATCGTAAGTAATATCGTGGATTCGTAGAATTTTTTTAAAGGAAAAGTAATAGTAATGCATTTTAAATTTTATAAGAAAAAGTCAAAGCAAAGAAATTAATAAGTTAAAAGTTAAAAAATAAAATTAATAAAATGAGTAAAAGAGAGAGAGCAATAAGAATGATGTCTTAAAAATGAAAAAAACACCCATCACAAGAAGTAAAATTTGTTTGAATCAAATAGAAAATAAAAAGAAAGTTTTACCGTAACCTTAAACAATCAAACATCTACAAATATTGGGTTTATGTGTTATTTGTTACACTTAGAGTGAGCGAGAATTATATATAATTAACAGCGCAATATACAAAGCAACACGAGAGCTATTGTTGACACAGACCTCGCAATTTTGAAGTAAGATCAAGTAATGAGGACGATACCTGAGCAGGAACAACCCTCTCATTAATACCTCACCAACGGGTGGACATTGAGCCACGGCGGATTTAAAGTGCATCAGCACCTCTACACGGTAGCATTCAGTGGCACCGGGACTCAAACCTACGACACTGCAGCCATGATCTCCTGATTCTAATCCCTAGTCTACCGCAGGCACTGTAATAAGTAAAAGAAATTTAAGTATATACGAGAAAGTATTTTTTTCTTCGAAGTAAATAAACAATATATGCTTGATTAGTATTCAAAAGAATTTTACTCTAACTTCTGGGGTATCTTTACGACAGTATATGGTATGAGAACTTCCCCTTCCGAAGGAACTACAAATAAGTACTACCATAAAAATAGATCTGAAGAAAGGATAGGAAATATTATCGGAGAATATCACAGTGTAGGTACATGTTGTAATATGCATGTGGTAATGTTAAGGTGAGTATTCTCACTCTCTCTAGTTTTTTCATAGTCTTACAATCATATTGATTTACGACAGGGGAAAGCCAACCCACGGGCTGGGGTCATATGTGCCCCCTGGATACTTTTGCAGTCCGCGAGAATCAATACAACTTGACTAGATACGACTATTTTGTGCTATATTTTTGTTTCTATTTTTTTAAACAAATAAATCCTTTAACTGTTTTTATTTTATCAAGTTGCTTCTGTCACTGCGATTTTTTTTTGTTTTTGAAAATAAAATTTATCAAACATAAATCACGCTCAAACCCCCAACGAACGAATACCTGCAACATGAATTACGACGCGTAAATACACACACTAAGATCGACTTGAAAAAAATGAGTGAAATAGTTGAGAAACAAATATCTCACTAAATAAATAAACATTATTTGGTAATTGTATTATTTTTATTACATCATATATGTTTGTATACAGGAAAACAGAGCAATGAAAACAATAATAATACATTTAACTGTTTTAAATTTCACTCCAATAAATGTAATTGAATTAAATCTAATATAAATACATAAATTTTTATACAAAGCCTGTGGGATTATAATGTTGTTTTTTTTCCGAAATGGCCCACAAGGTCATTTGGGTTGCCCAATCCTGAATTAGGATAAGGTCCTTGATGGATCTACTTGGGCACCCTCTTCAAAATGCATTTTGTAGAATTGCCAATAATAAGATAATATTTAGATTTATGTAACATACAGATTTGTTTAAGTAAACCATATCACGGAATAAATAAGTCTTATATTTTGATTAAGAAGAATAAAATAAATCGTAAAACTTCTATATTATACCTGTTTTTACTATGAATCGAAAGAAGGTTTTGAGACCTAATCCATCACAGTCTTCTACAAAATATTTATAGAATATTTTAATACAAAGCGTTTTTTTAATGTTTTTCATAAAGAGGATAATTAACATCAATCAAAAAGACACGCTTTTAAGCTTATAATTAACGATATTGAAATCGAAATGAGGGCCTTTCCCCCCTTAATGAGTAATTATTCTATATTCTATGTAATTAAATACATTGAATGTAAACAAAAGGCGCAATTTACAAGTTCAAAATTATTTTTACATAACTGCATTAACTTGCTTTAATATTTAAAATGAAATATATGTTTTATTGATCTATCTTTTACGATAGATAATAATACAGATTCCATTATATCTGTCATAAATTTATTGATTACAGGGACATTGGATTGCACGTTCTGTAGATATTGAACATATATATTCAACACACCTTTTTCTTTACTCACGAATATCCTTGTAATGTTTCTTTTCTTAAAATTGGAGTTGAACGATCCTTCTCTCGCTTTCCTAGAATCTCTCCACCTGTGAGATAAGATAAGAAGAAAATGAAGCAAACTAAAAGGAAAAAAATACTAATAAAAAAGTAAATGCTTTCATTTTCAATTTCCTCGAGTACTACCCCGGACTGAAGATCAATATCTAATACAATGCAGTGCACAATGATGAATGGGTAAAGGGTAAGGTCCTAGTTCCAGCCTTGCTAACAATAAAAATCCGATATTTTGCAAAAATACATGTATAGACATGTAGCGACAAAATGCCCTGTATTAGATTTTTTTGCCCTTTAAAATAGGAAATTGCTGTATACATTTATTTGAATATAACACTTTCAACATTTTTCCAAAGGTAATTTTGGAAAAATGTTTATGATTTGTTTACTCAATTGCTATTGGATCGGAATAATCGGAATTCTTCGGCAATTGATTTCAAGCGTGTTTTTCAGCAGACTGACAGAATGTGAAAGATATAAAGAGATAATCGCACTATCACACATATTTTGCTTTATTTTCTTGTTTTTAATCACGTACGAAACAAAACCGTTTTATTTAATTACTATAGCACTGGTTAAAATATGCTTAAAATTTAATTTTTTAAAAAATATTTTAATTGATTTATTCTTTATTGCAAAATTTTGTTCACGTTTTAATGCAATCAATTATTTTAATGAGAGAATACTTCGAACGTAGATTTCAAAATTATTAGTTATTGCTTATCAACTTAAGTTTTGTTTTTTCAAACATATGAATCATCTTTCTACTGCATTCGCTAAGTGTTATATATTTACACTAAATCTATTTACATATCCTCATTGCCATAAAAATTTGCGCACCAAGAAGTATGATTGGTATTGTTACGAAACTTGGCGTGTGAAGGTACGTGTCAGACAGATATGTAAATGATTAGACATGTAGCGTAATTGCGCATTGCATAATGCTACCTGATGACGTTGAACTTCGTTCTTCTTGGATTATAAAACAGGTAAGCAGAGTTTGTTTGCGTGTATTTAATGATTTTCAGAGGGAAGCTTTGTAATTAGAAATGCTTAAAGAAAATTTGAGCAACTATCAGAGTTCGAGAGTGAAATAATCACGGGGATGATAGAAACTGTGGACTTTTGCCACTTAGACCATTCTTACTTTACCGTGAGGAGGTGTTAGAACCAGTGGACAAGTGAGAAAACTTTTAAATGACTACCAGGATCAGGATGCCCTCGACAGACCAATAATTATTAGTCTCCTCTATTATAATCGAGAAGACCATCACACGACACGATCCCATTAACCCATCTCAACACTCATTCTCCACCATCCATGCACAGGCAAAAGCCTTAGAAATGGAGCAATGTGTCCATAAGTAACACCTCAAGGCACTTGGTTGAAGGACAGTTGCTATCGTGGCGATCTTTACATGTACTGCTATAGACACCCACACGTCGTCGCCTCCATTTGGAGTGGTGTCGTGCACTAAGTCAGTGTTTCCCAACCTTTTTATCACCACAGACCGGTCAACGTTTGTTAAATTTACAGCGGCCCGCTGAGGCCGCGGTAAATTTAAGAATATTTGAAGAATATTTGGAATTTGCCGATGAACAAAGAAAAAAGGCAATTTTTTAACAGAAAGAACTTTTATCGCAACAGCTTTTTTAAGCAAATAATTAAGTCATGCGTATGAAAGATGACAAGAAGCACTGATGGAGTATGTTGTTGATTGACATCATTTTTTGGTTTTGGTTTGGTGAACTGATTTTCAGAATCTTGCATTTCGTCACAGAGGCTTGATGATTTTTCTTATTGTTATGTCCGTCGAGCTGATTAGCAAACTGGAAAAACAGACTTCAACTCATATTACCTATAACCATTAAGTATCTGAAAATAAACTAACATTTTTAAAAAAAGAAAATAAAAAAAAGAATAAAAAAGAAAGAGAAAATACATTTCAATTCCCATTGTGCGAGCCCCACCTGGGTTCCACCCTGGACACCATAATTAATTTGAGGCAAAAAATCACTAAGAGCCATTTTGTATAGTAATAACTTGTATTTATTGCATCAATTCAAATATCAGAAACTATAATAACGTATAATATTTATATTTTACGTCAAACAAAAGGGATTTATCTTTAATATCAAATGAAATTACGAATTATGAAATTAATTAATAATTACGCGCAAGATCAAATAAGGTCTACCGAAATCGGAGGTCCCAGAAATACACGCAACTCGAATTATTAGCTTTCATTAACTTTAACTAATTTTATTAAACTAACGCTTATTTTAAGCGTAAATAAATTTAGTATATCACTTGGTATATCAGCTTTCCAGATTATTTCGTAGAATAACAGCAATAAGGCTTCACTAACGTAATCCAATTGAATCTTCTAAATTTGAGGCTACTGCTACTGGCTCAATAGCCTTCATCCTTGCTAGCTTACAACGCTCTACTTAAATACTCTATCTACTTTGCATATCCCGTTCACTTTTTGGAGTTGATTGGAAATATACGCGAATTTATAATCCTCAAAAAGATGCCTAAGAATATTAGTGGAAAGATTCCGTACAGATTCGTCACACCATTATTAATGAGATAAAACATTAAGTATAAATAAACATTGAAAAAATATTACCGAATTCTAAATTATTTTGTTCAATTGAATACATCTGAATTTCACATTCGCATTTGCATTGACAAAAAGTTAACTAATCAAAACATTTTGTTTTTTTTAGGAAATTTTACTTTTTAATTTAATATTTGTTGCAGGCTCGAAATTCGTAAATCTGAAGTAATCTCAAAACAGTGACGTCATTTGCGGGTTTTATTTATTTCTGATAGTAAATATTAATTCTTATTCTTATTCTGATAAAAATTATTCGGTATTGTTGTGAGTGGCAAGAGTATTATTTTGCTTACAAAAGAATAAAATGAACGAATAGAATGAGAAGAATAACGTTAATGTTTTAATTTATTTACTAATTTATATTTCAATGTTTAGTTATTTAACAATATTGTACTGTATCTTAATCAAATAATCATTCAAACAGAAAGGATTCAAGAAACCAATCTACGAATTTACTTTATTTAAACTTCTCTGTAATAATACTTTAATGCAAAATAAATGATTGGTTAAAATTAATAATAAAAAAAAATTTGTAAAAGGAGTTAGTGTAAAAAGTAAAAATAACACAAATGCAAGCATCACACACTCACACAGATGAGATTATATATGCGAATTTAGTCCCAAATGCAATGCATCTTCATTGATGTAAAGATATCCTCTAAGACATTTGAAAGGGGAAAAATGTTATCTAGAAACATGCTAAAGTACTTTGGGAAGCACAAACAAATATCAACAATTCTTTGCGTTCTAAAACAATTTACAATGCAATACTCATTTTTCAAAAGAAGGTAGGTGGCAATTCCAACACCTCTTTTCTCGGATCACTACACCTGCGTAAGCAGATAAGAACGATAGAAAATACTCTAGAATAAAGAAAACAACGATGAAAACGGAAAGGGCTTTCATTTTCAATTTCCTATAGAGCTTTTCCGTGAAAAAAATCAATATCTAATATAATATACAGTACAATGATGGATGGAACTTTTCAAAGACGTAAGCCTCGATGTTTCTCTTTTAACGATGAAAATCCGATATCCTGCAAAAATGTGCGAAAGAGTTCTTACGCAAAAAATGCGTTCCATTACACATTTCACAGGACGAGAAAATAAAAATATATTCCAGATATATTTATATTGACTCAGTGCTTCAACAGATAGAAGTGGATGATGTTTTTTTTGTTTTGTTTTTGTTTTTATGCATTTGTTGCTTGCACAGAACATTCCTGTGTAGTTAAATTTTTAACTTTTCTGGGCAAAGGGAGCAATATAAATATTGAAATTAAATTTAACCCTCTGGCCGGAACATCAATTTTTTGTCGCACGGAGAATCATCCTTCTGACAGACTGGTACGTATTTTTTTTTGAATTTTATTATCTTAAGAACTGTTTTAAATGTCCTTACTACTCATATTATTGAATAACGCTAAAATAAGATGTATAGGTTTAAACCAAGCGCAAAAATATATTTTCTTCATTAGAATTGTGATTAGTATTTTTAAAAAAAACTGATTAAAAATTATTTATATTCATGTAAAAAAGTTATTAAAAATATTAATACCAAACATGGAAAAAGTATAGGAATATCCGTGTGATGGATGGTGATAGATAAGAAAAATCGCACATATCTTGAATAGAAACATCACCACGTACCACCATGTGATCTTTCACTGGGTAGAATCCAACTGAACATGTCAAGGTAGTCCACCCCAAAAATCACACCACACCGTTATCTACAAACATCAAAGCAAATCATTTCTGTCTGAGAGGCGGATGTTCCGGTCAGAGAGTCAACAATGAATATGTATTACCCTAAGCCAAACTTGATTTCTTCCTGATATGTGTATATCGTTTTAAAATTCAATTAGATATAATTTTCGAATATAAATCCTAATATATATTCATGTGGAAATTTAATCTGGAAATATATTCCGTTTATAATTCTCAAACAACTATTTGAGTTGTACAATCAAACAATATGCTTTATCAATTAGCTAATAAATTCTTTTAAAATTTGAGTACATAGGAACTAATGTATAAACGTCTACATCCTTCAGATTTTGAAAGATTCATCAGGCAGTTTATTTACGTAAAAAGCAAATTATTCTTTTGTTTTATCAAAAGTAGAAAATTTTAACTTCTATATTTAGTATAATCCTAATCAAATAGTTGTTATGTCATTTAAAAAAAACAAATCCAACTTTCAATTAATTTCATTAAAATAATAAACACTGGTTTCATTTTATTAAAGACACGTTGAATATTCTTTCTGAATAAATATTTGATTGTGTGTGTGTTATAATATCTAAAAATGATAAAACTAAGTAGTGTAATACTAGTTACCTGTGATTCCAATATTAATGAAAATAAAAATTAGAATTGAAAAAGTATGTGGTAGTAGCAGTGATTACATATAATTATTGTTATTGTAATTACATGCGAAAATGATAATTATAATAAGGATATTAATCAAGAAGTGAATATATAGAAGGATTTAAAAGGAAAATAGGAAAAGAAAAGAGTACACTCCGTAATGACTTTTACAAGTCGTATCGCAGCTAGATAAAATTAACTATTTACAGCTTACTTTTCTTACTCACTTAAAAAGTAACATGAAATTCTCTGAACTTAGAGATCCGTGACATGTGAAACCGAAGAAAATTTCAACTTCTGTATGTTACAATTCAGTCTTTTTTGAATCTGTATACAAACTTTGGTACTTAAGTGTTATACCATCAACCAATTTCGTCAAATTGAACTATATCACAAAACACAGTAATAAGCGCCCAATAATGGAAACCGTTTATGTCTATTTTTGAACACAATAGTATAAAGACGGTAACATTTACTAAATTGACGAAGTTTTTTTGATTTTGTTAAATTGGTTGATGGTATAATACGTACATACATAAATGCTAAGATAATAATGCTTTTTCATCTTTCTTAGATTATTGTAGTGGAAAAAATATGCAAAAAATAAAAAAGGAAATTATAGAGATTGAAACTTCATTTTGTCAAATGTTTGACACACTTACTTATCACTGATTTATTGATTGTTTACTAACATCATACAATGAGCTACTGTTGATGGACCTTCTACATACATTTGAACCATAGTCATATAAAAAGAACACCTTAGCTACTTCCCTACTTTTAGAACTTCTGCAATATATTAATGCGACGCTAAAGTTGGTTCATTTAATTTCTATGACTTTAAACCCAGTTTCTTAATTTAACATCGCATCATGACTTAAGTTAAAATTAATTCTAAATAATAAATTAATGAAACTCATCAATACTGATCGTATAGTGGTAAACAATTATATTTATTGATTAACATATTGGAAACAACGTTAAAATTTACAAGGGTGGTACTTATCTGAGAGGAAAGGAGTGGACGAAAGGATGACTCCGGGCAGCGAGTTCGCTTCCAGACGCGAGGTTTTTTCTGGAAGACGTAAGAGGGAAAAAGGACTCGAGAAATGGCATGTACGTGCTTTTTAAAGCTGACCGCACCACTTCGAAAAGAATCCGCAACGGATTCATTACCGTCAAATCTACCACCCTGATTGGACTCAACAGTCCGCACAAGAACACAACCATGCCGGCCATAAGGTTCGTTGAACCTCGACGCACCCACATTCCTGTGTAATCCCTATTTCCTGTAAACAGGGCAAATGCAAAAATTAAAACTGTATCTCAGGGGCCGGTGGCCTCCCATCAATATCAAGAGGTGGAATTTAACTCTCGAAGAATTCAAAGTGCATCCATATCCCTAGACGGCAGATCTTCAGAGGCTCCACGATTCGAGCCCAAGGTTTCATAGAAGCAATGCCAATGATACAAAGTAGCGACAATGGCCAATCGGTTATTGTCGGTACTTTGGTCCTTGTTGCCCTAATTGGTCATTGTTGCTACTACTAATGTTTATTGACTCTGCCGACCAATCGGTTGGCAGCCACAATAAACATTAAGGATCCAGTTCCGTAAACCCCCTACCAAAAATTTTTAAATATTTAAAATTTTCAATTTTAAGTTTAAATTTAAATGTATTTTTAATAATAACGTGAGAAAGAAAAATAAATATAAAATGCCATTGAATATGGAATATTCTTCTTAGAAATTAAAAAAAAATAATTATGTTAATTAAGCAATCCACTAACATCGCATTTAGTCACCTTTAAATTATCAGAACATTTAAATATTTTATCCAAAATACAATAGAAATTTTCATTTCAAAACAAATTAATAATCGATTGAACAGATGAACATGTAGTAAAGTATTATAAAATATCTGAATGAAAATTTGTTTTGACGTCGTTTGTTTAGCCAATTAGACCACGTTTTTTTCCCACAAATTAAAATTGGTTTGTATTCTTAATAATATCAGCCTAGAGACGTGTTTTATCATCAACGCAATATTTTGTTTGTAACTGAATAGCTAACATTAAAAAAACGTATTTTAATGAACCATTTGTTACAGAATTTTCATCACGTATTTCTTTCATCCTTGGTTTGTTTCGCTGTTACTAAATATTGAAATATATGTGAATTAAAATACCGAACCTATATATTCATGGAATTTGCTCAGGATTGAAAAATTCTCCCGTAAAGAATACATTGCAAAATAAAAATAAATATACAAAAAAAAACCTGTAGCTACATGGAATTCTTGCATTCCAAATATAAATTTTGCTTACAAATACATTTGAGCTGTATTTTTCCATGACAATAGATAGTGACGTGAGTAAACACAAATAACACTCTTTGTTTGATCAATATACCTAGAATTCATTTGAAATCTTTCGCAATATAACCACTTTAAATGTCATTTCCAAAGCATATTTTATTTCAAATTTTACTTTCTATATTCCTATGAGAAATACTTGCAATATAACAATACTTTCAGATCCGTAAGCAAATAAAATAAAATTTCCAATTCCAATCTTTTTCAGTATTTCAAATCCTTACTTTTGGGAGCTCGTCTCCCTTTCTTACTCCTGAAGTCTTACGTATACCAAATCACTCGGATATTCTTTGTATGCATTCTATGACTTGTTCGAAGGAATTTTACGTGAAGAAATTTTGCTGAGATCTTTGCTCCAGGATATTTGTGCAGCTATGAAAATGAAATCTAAAAAAGTTTTCATTCATGTCCAATTGTTTTTTTTTATTGTAGAATTCAAATTTCAGTATTAAGTAGCAGGAAAGTATAATGCAGTGAATAAAAATTTGAATATGGAAAAAATGTTCAAACATTTTTATTACTATATACATACATACACACACACACACACACACATATATATATATATTGGTTTTTCCTACCGAGTTGCAAAGGGGGAAGTTTGGCGCCTTCAAACTAGTTTAACCCCACTTATTCGGGCCTAAGTTCGAAATTGCTTTCTGACTCGCTAGGTTCTTCTTTTTTGTAGTTTATTTTTTTATTTCTCTATAATTTTGTTCTTCATGTTCAGCTTTTATATTTTTATTACGCTATTTCTTGTTATGTTCATTATCTATTATTTCTTGTTTTTGATATATAATACATATTTCTTTTATATATATATATATGTACTTATATTTTGGGTTGTTATTCTTAGTTATGAGAGAACTATTTTATGCCCATTCTTTGTTTTGTAGTATATTCACTATGTTTATATTTATTTTATTATACTATATAATATAATCTATAATAATGGTAATACAAACAAAGTTATAACTTTAAGTATAACTAGACAGTATAGAACGAAATATGAACCATAATAGTATGATTTTAAATTTCGTTTCTCAAACTGTCGGGCGCACCCTCTCCCTAAGAGGCCTTGAAAACCCTATGTGAGGTGCACGAGGATATCGAAAAGTCAAAAATAAAAAGGTTATTTAAAAAAACTATTACTTTACTGAAAAGAAACAAAAAATACCCTCAGAAACACATCTACACTTATAAATGAATCAGTACTGCACACACAGTAATTAATTCATCGATACTAAGAACAAATTTCCTAATTACTAGTAATTTCTATAAGCTTGTCATACACAAAATTTAATATTTATCTTGATAATTTGTATGGTTTATAATTAAAGTCGTATTGTAGCATTAGTGCCATAGTACATCAGCATTACAAACAGTGTATTGTTATTTTAAGGAGAGGTGTGTGATAAAAATCATGATTGAAAATTGGGTCGCAAATATTGAAAAATTGAGAAGCACTGCGTTAGGAACCAAGAATGTAGGGCTAAACGATGTTTTAAGGTTAGAAAACCTTCACCTGTAATCTGAATATATACATATAATATTATCAATTACTATGTAATATTTACAATCATTTCTGGGTGGGTTTTTTTATGAAACCCCACATAATAGTTTGAAATATAGCTACGAGGGTGAGTCGGAAAAAAAAAGTTTCTCCTGTAAACTGTGGTCAGAGTTGTGTACGAAAGTTAAAATCTAGAATGAAGACATAAGACCTAACTTTATTTTTGCAAATAAGTACCAAGTACAATATATACCTATGCAGTCTAAGCATGTTCAATAAAAACAAAAATATCCACATTGGCCAAAGAATTAGAAACCCGAGATCAATGTTTTATTGGGCCACCTTTTGCTCGGATAACTGCTTTTATTTGTTTGCGCCATCGAGTCTATATACGAGGGTGAGTTGGAAAATAAGTTTCTCCTGTCAAAGTTGGTGGAGTCACAGTTGAGTATAAAAGTCAAAGCATTGAATGAAACATTAAAGATAAGACATAATTTCATTCTTCCAAATAAGTGCCAAGTATATTGAGACATTTGTCATACCACTTGGAAGCTTCAAAAACCCCTTCAGGAAAAAATCAGGGCTTTGCATACATAAGCGTTTAATGGCTTGTTTGATTTCAGCATTGCTTCCAAAGCGCCTTCAGGCAAGTTTTTCTTCAAATCCCGAAACAGGTGAAAGTGACTTGGTGCGAAATTAGGACTGTATGGTGGATGGTGTAGGCGCTTCCAACCTAGAGTTGCAGTATGGAACAACAGATGCAAAAACAGAACGCTAGATTTCAGAAGCTAAGGCTGCTTTCTCCGAATCTCCCTTTCTAATTTCGAGAGGGTGTAACAGTACAGCGTAGTAGTGATGGTTCCAACCTCCAAAAAGTTTACGCAAAAGTAAACGCTTTTTCCGTATGCAAATCTCTCAGTTTCTCTGCAGAGTTTTTTAAAGCTTATGAAGCGATATGACAAATGTGTCAATGTGCTTGGTACTTATGTGGAAAAATAAAATTATTTCTTATCTATAATGTTTCATTCTATGCTTTGACTTTTATACTCATTTTTAACCTGAGTCGACAGGGGAAACTTATTTTCCGACTCAACCTTGTATACACACATTTTTTAGAAATTTCTATGATGTTTTGTCGGAATTTTTTTAATTTTTTACAATACACTAATAGAAAAAAAAATTAGCGCAACAAGAAGGAGTCGTCAAAATGGAACGAAATTTTACATACGTAACGACTACTTAAATATAAGTAAATGATTAGAAAATCAAAGAAAAAGGATTATTTGTTTCATGGAAAAAGGCAAAAGAACGGAGGATTTAATAACCTTTTGAACCCACTCTAGCGCGATCGGGCATTGAAACATACAAGTTCTGTATGATGTCTTCAGATATTTTGTTCAATATTTGCTGAAACCTTGCATCTTGTTTGTTCAAACTTGTTGGATGTCCAACTCGCCATCCCAAATTATTCTAGATATCCTAGATTGGAGACAAATCTGGGGATCCGGAAGGCCAAAGAAGGGTAGTAACATTGCAGAGACAGTCTTGTGACACCCTTTCCGTGTAAGACCGAGCATTGTCTTGTTGAAAATTGGCTCCAGGGAGCCGTTGCATGAGTGACATCACGTGTTGGTTGCAGGATGTCATGGACATACCGTTGGGCTGTCATGGTATTACTGATCAATACACGGAATGACCATGTGTTATAGGCAATTGCATCCCGTACCATCACACCAGCTGTGGGAGCGGCGTGTCGATGTAAAGCAAAGGCAAGATTGAGGCGTTCACCACGGAGTCTCCACACACGAACACGATTGTCATCACTTCTGAGATTTAATCTGGATTCGTTGCTAAAGACGACCTGGTTCCATTCCGATGCAGTCCTGTTTCCTCGTGTGCGGCACCACTCCAAACGAGGGCATTGATGGGTTGGTCATCAAGGGCAGCACACTTAATGGGCCCCGGGATCTTAAATGTCCTTCAACCAGGCTCCTTCGTATGGTTCGAAAAGACACAGGGACCCCTAATAAAGGTGCTATCTGTATGTGTGCCTGCATGGCGGCCGATGAAGCAGTTGGCTGTACGCGTTCATTTCTTACGTTGTGGCGGTCTTCTCTACGACTGGTTTGTCAATGGCGTCCTGAGCCTGGTCTTCATGTAAATCGCATCTATCGCACCCACTGATCCCAAAACCTCTTCACAACACAATCAGAGCGACCTAGCTGATCATCGAGCTTCCATCATGCCGATGATTCTCCCCGTCTGAAACTGCGACAGCTGCTCATGCTGTCTTCGAAAACGGCGTAATAGCATGTCTGTAAGCGATCTACACACAGAAACAAGTTTTGGTTACCTGTTTTATATTCCACGGAGAACGAAGTTAAACGCCCTCTACCAGCTGTACGTAATGCGCAATCTCGCTGCATTTTTAATCATTTGGATATCTCCTCAATGTGTACTTTAATCCCAAGTTTCGTTACAATCCCGCAATTATTTCTTGATGCGCTAACTTTTTTGTCCATGAATGTATAAATGGAATACTACATATATATATATATATATATATATATATATATATATATATATATATATATATATATATATATATACCGGGTGATTAAAAAGTCAGTATAAATTTGAAAAATTAATAAATCACGGAATAATGTAGATAGAGAGGTAAAAATTGACGCACATGCTTGGAAGGACTTGGGGTTTTATTAGAACAAAAAGAAAATAAAGTTCACAAAATGTACGACAGATGGCGTTTCATCTGATAAGAAAAGCAATAATTAGCATAACAAATTAAGACAAAGCAAAGATGATGTTCTTTACAGGAAATGCTCAATATGTTCACCACCATTCCTCAACAATAGCTGCGGTCTAGGAATAATGTTGTGAACAGCACTGTAAAGCATGTCCGGAGTTATGGTGAGGCATTGGAGTCGGATGTTGTCTTTCAGCATCCCTAGAGATGTCGGTCGATCACGATACACTTGCGACTTCAGGTAAACCCAAAGCCAATAAACGCACGAACTGAGATCTGGGGACCTGGGAGGCCAAGCATGATGAAAATGGTGGCTGAGCACACGATCATCACCAAACTACCTGCGCAAGAGATCTTTCACGCGTCTAGCAATATGGGGTGGAGCGCCATCATGCATAAAAATCGTACGTTCCAGCAGGTGTTTATCAGCCAGGCTGGGGATGATGCGATTCTATAACATATCGGCGTACCGCTCACCCGTCACGGTAGCAGTTACAAAACCAGAATCACTCATTTCCTCGAAGAAAAAAGGCCCGATAACGGTAGATGTGGTAAATCCAACCCATACCGTGACTTTCTCGTCGTGCAATGGAGTTTCCACGTCAGTTCTAGGATTTTCAGTAGCCCCAATTCTGCAGATGTGTGTGTTGACAGACCCTCGGAGCGTGAAATGAGCTTCGTCGGTCCACAACAAAAGTTACTCAACCAATCGTCATCTTTCGCCATCTTTTGAAACGCCCACACAGCAAATGCCCTCTGATTCACGGAATCGCCAGGTAACAATTCATGATGCCGATGGATTTTGTACTTATAGCATCGGAGGGTACGCCTAAGTGCCAACCAAACAGTAGTGTATGGAATGCCGGTGTGACGTGCGACTGCACGGGCGCTGATTTCCCCGTGCATAGACGAACCCGCTACAGTCTCCATTTCATCCTTAACCGTCTCAGCAGCATTCCGCCGTGTGCTCCGGTCGGCCACTACGGGGTCTATCGTCTAAACAACCCGTCACTTCGAACTTCGAAATCATTTTCGCCACAGCTGCATTTGTCAACGGACCTTTACCCCTTCGAATCCCCTTCGTATGGCGATAGGAACGTAACGCTGCACTAGCACATTCCCCATTCTGATAATACAGCTTCACTAACAGTGCCTTTTCAGGTAACGTCAACATGCTGCGACTGCTGGTGCAACTGATTCTCTCTCTCATGACAGCCCCTTTTCTACGCGATTTTCATGCGCAGTCACTGACGTTTTGTTGTCCAGCGCCATCTGTCGGACATTTTGTGAACTTTATTTTTTTTGTTCTAATAAAACCCCATGTCATTCCAAGCATGTGTGTCAATTTTTATCTCTCTATCTACATTATTCCGTGATTTATAAATTTTTCAAATTTATACTGTCTTTTTGAACACGCGGTATATATATATATGTATGTATGTATGTATAATTACAACATTGTGCTATAAATACCTAAAAAATAGATTAAATAACCCCTTAAAACACAACCCGCTTGATCGTGAGGGTTAGATATTCTTATGCGTTTTTACTTCTGGAATAGCCGTATGTAAGAAAATCCTGACTCTAATGATGGAGCGGGTTTGCAGAAGGTATAAAGTATCACTTTTTATCAACAGAGAATGGTTGTAGTCCATGTTTTACTCTCAGCTGGCAAATCTAACTTTGTTTTCAAGTACAACGAAAACACGTCTTCTTTTTATCCATTGTAAAAAAGGTAATTATCAAAATATTTCTAATCGCTTGGATACAAATTTTTGTATTAATGTTTAAATAATTGTAAAATGAGAAAAATAAAAATAATAATTATACTCTATTAATGTTGCTTTCAGGACTCGGGATTTCGCTACCCGCATGATCGTGCGTGTTGGGCCTTAATTGAGTCACTGCAGATATAAAGGTAAGTTCTTGCCATGTGAGTTTTCTTTTCTGTTTCAATAATGTTGATAGAAGCCTAAATAAAAACGATATATATATATATATATATATATATATATATATATATATATATATAGTTATATAATTAAAACAACATCTCTATGGGGTTGCCATGGATGATTCCTATTTTTCTCTATTTGGCTTATTTTTGTAATTAATTTTTTCTTTCACACATTTGATGAGATGTATGGCATTTTCATCCTTTACACAGATATCTGCATCCATATCTCATCCCCGTCAAAAAAAGCTGTGTTTTCCCGTGGGAGTTAGTATGTGTGGTTTAAATATTTTATTTTTTTAAATAATAAAATTTTCGGATACATTTTATAATTTTTCATGGAATATTGTGTTAACTTTTAACCAAAAACCTTTTCAGGTGTGTTAAAGGAGAAGAACTCTCACACAAGAAGAAATTTTGCGATTGTAGAATAAATCAAATTGAACTTTTAGATCAGAATTTAGTGATCACTCTGATGATGGCAATGCTGCGAACAAAACATTTGAATTACGTATACGGGAAGAAGAATCAAATTCAGAGCAGAGCAATGAGAAGAAAAAACATGGAAATATTTTAAATGGAAAGACAATTTTGGATCATTCTTTGCCTTAAGAATCTCTTGAACACATTTATTTTATTGATTTAGTTGTTTGACAATTATTGTTTTCTGTGCAAACAAGATGCAATATCAAATAAAATTCCACCAAAAATCAGAAATACAGTTGAAACGTTAGAATACTCTCCACCTACTAACAAAAGTATTTTAACTGATGATGAAGATAATAGGGTTCTAATTCCACTCACAAACAGATAGAAGTGTTATAATCCACCAGCTATATATTGCATGTTTTTATACTGGCCATTGAAGGATAAAGGACTTGACATGTATAGCCATTTTAGATGTATTGATGATATTTCAAGGCTTCACAAATGCAGATTTGAAATCTATGAAAGCAGTTTGAAAACATGTTGTGTGAAATGCAATGTTAATTTACACTTGTCAAAAACAAAGAATGTTTGAATGTAGTAAAAAATAATTATTTAACAGAATATAATTAATTAAACATCAATAATTTCTTTATTTGAAACAATTTTAGTTGAATTTAGATTGTATTTTCTATCAACTTAGAGTTAAAAATATATAATTCGTAAAGTTTCGTAGATGACCTGTTTCACAGATAAAAAAAGCCCAACCAGTATAATCCTGCGGGTACCGTCTATGTTCCAGGAGCAGGGGGGAGCGAGAATTTTTTTATTATTTTTCCCGGTGTCATTGGGGTTTATATAGTATTAATAAGAGCAGAGATATAGTTAAAATGTAAAGTTAAAACTATAATTCACAGTTTAAGGAATAAATAGTTGAATATACCTTAATTTTTTAATACGTATCGTGTTTAAACTGTACGTCTTATAAATCTTCAATGAAATAAAAATTAAATTGGTATTTTTTAAAGTTAATTTTGCTTTCTGAATAAATAGACTAATTAATATAATAAGTATTCTTAAAATTTGACTGAAATAGTTTCGCGTAAGCTTTTTCATAAATATTACCGAAATAATATTAAGATGCATTGTAACATTATGTCTAACATTCACTACACATTAAATATTTATTTGATGGTTCATTTATTTACTCTAACTGAATTATCTCATATACTAGCTGAAATACCAATTTTCATATATATATATATATATATATATATATATATATATATATATATATATATGTATATATATATATATATATATATATATATATATATATATATATATATATATATATATATATATGTATATATATATGTATATGTATATGTATATGTATATATATGTATATGTATATATATCTATATGTATATATATGTATATGTATATGTATATATATCTATATGTATATATATATATATGTATATGTATATATATATATATATATATATATATATATATATATATATATATATATATATATATATATATATATATATATATATATATATATATATATATGACGTGTTTCAAGCCAGAATCAGACTTAATATTAAAAAAGGATCGTTATTTGACGAAATCTGTACAAGTTTTGACGCTGAAAGAAAGAAAAAGAACGCCAAGCCAAATATAAGTGTTTTTACCACTTAAACCAGTTGTGTGAAATAACTCGTATTTGATGATATGTTCTTGAAAGTTATTGCTGACATTGAGGGCTGTTAAATATAATGATCTGGGATCAGAAATGTTTAGTGGTTAGGCCATATGTTTTAGAGAAATAATTGGGTGATTAATTGAATTAATTTGAAGATGTAATGAAAAATAAAAGTTAAGTGCTATATTCGGAATTTAATTTTAAATCTAATTTAATCATCCTTATATATATATATATATATATATATACGAATTAATTTTTGAAATTCGATTATAAAAACCTAGCACTATAGATACCAAACGTAAGATTTAATTTTTAATTTAACAATCTGCAAGAAAAACTAAAAGAAAAAGAATTACCGGATGAAACGTAACATCATTTAAAGTAATATACACTATGTAAATGTGTATCGAAGTTGTAACTTTCTCTAATAGAGAAGTAAAGATGTCCTAACTGGCACCCACCCATTGCGTATTTAAAAATCTGTAAGACGCCTATTGGGTATAGTAGTTAGTGACTCTGACTTCTGTGTCAGGGTTTGAATCCTGGAGAAGGCATGCAAGTTTGTAAATGTATAGTGTTTTACCTTAGACTGCTTAGACATCGCTGGAGACTGGAGTCTTGTCAGACTCTACCACTCTATATCTGGAACGGATTGGGACTTGTGATGTGTTCTTGATTTGGGGGGTGGAAGAGGTGAGGCATGGAAAGGCAGAAACCAATGGTGAGTGCCAGATTTTCGACGGTTAGAAAGGATGTTTTCTATTGGTTTGTGAGCTTTTGGACTTAAGGAAAATATGGCCTGATCTGTACAGAAAAATTAAACTATCGAATTAAGAGGCAAAATGGGCAGTGAAATAAATAATAGTGTAATAATAATTAGAAACAATGAAATTAAAGAAAAAAGTCTAAATATTAAAAATTTAAAGTAAAATAATTTAATCAAGGAACGCTTCTATTAACATAAGCGGTTTAAAATCCTTGGTTTTTTTAGTGCTTTAGCGGTGTGAGAGTACTCTAAATAGAGGTCGAGCCACATGTTCTCTCGATAAGTAGGTACAAGGGAAAGAGAGGTGGGAGCCTTCCGACTCCCCTCAGGGTGTACATCTTCCAACTAGGAGTGGAACCGACCCAGATCGTACCATCCTTCGCAGGTGCTCAAGGCTACGGATATCGGCAAGCTTAAATCACTAGCCCCTTGACACCATGAAATTCGTGGACCTCGATTTGACATCGTCAGACAGATGCAATAGGAACAACAAAAAAAGTATGAGATTCCGTAAAATAAAAACAGAAAATCTTTTCTTTTTTTTAAAAAAAAGGAGACCGTAACAAATGAAATGAGCATTATTAAAATTGTTTGTTTTAATATATTTCTACAAGAGAAACGATTTAAAACCGGAAAATAGAAATAGACGCTCTTCTGCACTGTTCTCAAACATCGAATAACGATTAGCTAGTTTACGCGGCTGAAATAACATCAAATTTTTAAAAGTACTTGGATCTCTGCGGGATCGCAATCCCCTGTGATATTTGGTGAGAGAGCTCATGAAAAATCTATCAAATATTACTTTAATATTTAATCAAAAAAGTAGATAAATAAAATAAAAAGCTAACATAACAAAACTCATTTTGAAGAAGTACTTATAATCATCATTCATAGATTTATCGTACTAAATTTTCTCTTTTTTAATTTGGTTTCTTAATTTCATTATTGGCCAGTGAAATTAATCAAAATAATACACTCATAAGATATAGGTAAAAAGCAATCTATTTCTATTTAAATAGATTACAATAGAATCTCAATTTGAGAGGTATACTAATAATTAACCTATTTTTTAGGGCACCAATAAAGGTTTGATAAAAATAGGAATAATTACCAAATGCAATTAAATAGATCCTCATAAGTTTAATTCCCTGATCCTAAATCTATCTTTTATTTGTCTTATGTTAAATTAGTGTTGATGTTCATAAAAGTTTATGTTTATCACAGAATATAGTCATGGGCACATTCCTTTTATTTCCCTTTCTATAAAGAAATATATATGTTTTTCTATATATTTACATATATATATATTTTTCTTTCTTTTTCTATAAGGATATTTTTCAAGAATAAAGGCGCAAAATTGCTGGAGGAAATATAATTTATAAACATACTAAAATCGTTGTAATAAAGCAATATATGAAAACAAATTAATACTCATAAAGTTACGAATCAGTACTTTATTCATTAATTGGTTTATCATTTAATTTATTCTATACCCAATTTAAGCATGATTTAAAACGTAATGGAAATTTCTAATTATCTTGATAATCTCCTTCTGTATTAAGATGATTGAAGAAAGTTCTCTCTTCTCTTTAGTTTGAAATAAACTTACAAAAACATCTTCATTCCCTATCAAGAATACTACAACTTAGACTCGGAATGCAATTCCCACAAATGTGCTTTTGAGGCTCTTTACTAAGAAGTAAATTTATCGATATGTTAGAAGGTTAGATGTTCGAAACACCTGTGTTTCTTCTCTTACACATATTTTATTCACCACAAATTAAACGAGGTCCAGACCGGAGGAATTACTTATTCAAGTGGTAAGAAGATATTCTAGAGAACATGTTATTAGAAATAGGGAGAAATGGCTGAATCGCAAGAAGGAGTTAATAAATTACTTACAATGGACCAAGAAAACGAAAGTTATTAGGATACTGCAAGTGGATGCGGAAATGAGATTTGAAGTTATTCTATTCGTTTCATTTATATTGTTTCTAGATGCCAGTTATTCTGTGCTATATAATATATATATATATATATATATATATATATATATATATATATATATATATATATATATATATATATATATATATATATATATATATATATATATATGTGTGTGTGTGTGTGTGTTGTGCATTCAATCTAATTTTTCTAAACAGGTTTTTATTGGTAATAGTCCTAGTCTTCAGGACAAACGCATAGATAATTATTGCTTGCGTGCCTGACGGGATTTAATTGTAATCGTATCTTGAAAGATAACAACTTGCATTTTTTAAAATAAGAAAACGCCAGAATCTAGCGAACGATACATGTCTGCAAATCATAGCCTTCATAAGAGGAAATCATGTGGATTTGCCACTTCATATAAATATCCCAGACTCTGGAAACGCATTCTCTTCTTCTCTTTATCTGTCATGTGTAACTAAGTGTAGCCCATTTTGCATCTCTTGTCTGCTTCTTGTTATGTCGGAACGGAATGAGTTTCATGAACAATAAACAAGATTATCTTATATCGAAGGACTGCTTTATCAATAACACCAACCATCTAAAATATGTTCAAATTAAAGAGTTTCTTACACTCGTAATGTTGTTTTATATATAATAAGCATAAAACATTGCTTAACCCTAAATCTCTGGCCTCAATCAGTGACAACTTTAGAAATTATAATATACCTCCATTTTAGTCGAAAGACTCTTTTTGTATCTACCTTTGTTATGTCACTTGAACTTTAATTTCTTTCTTCTTTGGCATGTAGGTATACAATTTTTTCATTTAGAATCTTATTTTATTTTATTATACTATATCTTTATTAAAAAGCATTAACATGTGACGATATGTTACAAATTTCTATTTTAGAAGATAGACGTTTAAATTATCGCTTAAAAATCACAACAAATTAAACTGTCCTCAGATACAATGCATATTACTTTTCTAAATGATTGACAAATAATAAAAATTTGCATTTTTACTTCTGTTTAGTCTTGTTAAATATTATTACTGTCATTTAGTTATTCTTCTTGACTTGAAATATATTGATTTTAAAGCTCTAAAATAGCTCCTAGAGTAAAAATTATATGGCTCATTTTATTTCTAAACAACACTTTACTCATTTCAAATGTAATTTTCTGAACTTTTTTAGTGAAAACATATATAAAAAAATCAATGACATCACACAAGAATTATTGAGTTAAGTGAATTACATATAGAAAAATAGGAAATACAAGACAAATAACACAAATCAAAAGAATACTAAACAAACCAACAAAGCAAAATAATTTAGTTTTAAAGTAAAATTAGAGAAGTTTCTCTCATAATCAAATATATGAAAAAGTTACAAAATCAAACCAATAAAATTACAAAATACAAGCCATTAAACTTGCATATTAATATGAATGCATATGTGTTGGAAGCATGCTGGAAGAAAAAGGTTTAAATGCAGGCAGTTTGACTCTCAGGCATTTTTTTTCTTTTTTCAAATTTGAAAAAAACAGATACGACTTTGCTCGCCACTAACATTCAAGTCTAAGCTAAGAAAGACACATATTAAATCTATTGAGGTACATCATAGAATTACCATGAACACAAATAAATTAGTTGATTTTAAAACTTGTAAAAAAATGATTGTATGACAGTCTTCGGAAATTGAACAATAGAAACTTCTTTGTATGAAAAGACCAAGGTGATTGAATGTAAATTGCTATTTTTCTAGAAAAAAACAACATTTTCTACATTTTTTTTTTTTTTTTTTTTTTTTGTAAAAAAAAAACTTTGGAAAGTTAACAGAGAATTTAACACTACGCTGGGTTGCAGTCTTGGTTAAGAAATGAGCTCTTACATTTCTCTCTCCGTAAAATTCTGTATGGCCACGATGAAAAGCAAAATACCCAAGGATATCCGTGTACTTGAGAAATTAATAATTGAGATATTTTATTTTGTATAGTATTTAAGAAAGAAAGGGGGAATCTAATTAAATATAAAATGCATTTACGATGCAAAATCCATGGGCAGTATAAGTAAAGTTCATAAATTCAAATAAGAAAACAGTAAATTCTTTGCGAGTTCTGAATATATATATATATATATATATATATATGCAGACATAATATTCAATTAAAATATTATTCCGAAAACTTACAAATGCACTCAAAACAACACAATTAACATTGTTATTTCCATTGATACAGCAAACACAAATTAAAAGCTTCTTCATCCTTACTATTTTTACTTTTTGATTTTTTTCCCTAAGGCATTCTATTTATTATATCTTCTTGAAAATGAATCGTTTTAAAATATTCAAAATGAATTTTTTTATCAATATTTTAAAAGTAAGTCCATATATTAGATAAAGTATATATACTACATTTTAAACAATTAATATTCCCTTACTTTATTTAGGCTCTGATAATATAGGAGTTTACAAAGGATGTTTTTCTTTTCTTTTGAATTATCTTAAATATTCAAATGAGGGAACAAATATGGCATTTGAATTTCTAAAAGAAATCATAAAAATACTTTTAAAGAATAAAATATTATTGAATTAATTAATTTTAGAAAAAAATTAGAATTACATTTCCTTTTAATTTTATGCTTTAAAATTAGGTAAAGTACAGTTTATTTGTCTAATGCTCAATATATCTATTTTTTTCCAAAATCAAATGTTCTTAACACGAATATTAAATGTTATGGGAGGAATTTTAAATATTTCAGCCAGTTTATATACCAGTTTTTTTAAAGTAGTATTGCTAAAACCCAGATAAATATTATTCTAAATGCTTGCACTTAATTAATGTAATTGGAAATTGGTTTCAAATTTTTTAAAAACTGTTTCCTATTTAATTTAAATAAATACCATATACTCTTTCATTAGTTTGTTCCACTCAAAAATTATTAAATTATACTTATACACATAGAAAGAAATATTATAAAAAATACTCTTGGGGTACTAGGGAAATTAAAATACACCGAATGGTTATTGTTTCAAATTTATAATTTTATTATTATTTATTATTATTACTTAATTATTATTTATTATTATTTTATCATTGTTTATTATTATTTTATTATTATTTATTATTATTTTATTATTATTTCATTATTTTATTATTATTTTATTATTATTTCATTATTTTATTATTATTTTAAATTAATCAAATTTAAAAACCATCCATTTACCAATAAAGAGGGAAATAAGAGAAACAAGAATAAATACTGCAAGATATCAAATGGCTTAGAAAATTTTTCTTGAATAATTCATAACATATTTATTGTGTTCCATGTGTATTACTTAACTTAAAAAGAGGATTAATCAACATAAAAAAATATGACTTACAAAATATATTTTACCTACTCGTTAACGGCAATATGTGTGTTTCATGTTTTGATCGCTTTCCCTTAAGATTGTTTTGAAATGAATGTTCTCAAGAGATTAAAATTCAATCCCAATAAAAAAAAACGAATATTCCCATTTATTTTTAAAATGAACAGAATGGCAAACGGGGAATACTTATGTTATTGCTCTCTAATCCTTAAGAGTTAATAGGTAACATTTCTCTTCTATTTTATCAATTGATTACTTTTAGAAAGTGAAAAGAAGAGTAATCTAATTGAACTTTGCTATTGGAGTATTTTTTAAAGGAAAATAATTGTTTGCTTAAAGAAGCGGGTATTATTTAGAAGGAAAAAATAATGTTAATTAAGTTTTAAAAAGCTTGATTTTTGAAAGGAATACCCTTTTTTTACAAAATAAGTTATTAATAACATAAAGCCTAAACCTTGGCAAAGTTCTAAATAAGAAATTTATTTTACATCGGGGAAGAACATGTCATTTTAAGTCCGAAAATCAAGAATTAACCCAAAAGGAAGCATAATGTGTTTACAGAAAGGTATTTCAAAGTATGCAAAAATTACTCAAAACTGAATCTAGTAACAATCATATCTGCTTGACAGAATTGATTTTGAGACTATTAATAGAATATGAACTGCTGGTACGTTTTTATTTGCGACAGGTGTTTCAGGAATACGTGACTATTTGTACATGAATATTGAAGTCATTATATTGAACCTGTCAATCAAATATTATTGTCAATAAACGCAAAGTTACTCAATTATTATAAATATTTGAATTAATAAGCATTTTTAATAGAGAAAATAATAATTTTGCTAGAAACAAACATTATTCATCATTATTTTCATGTATACTTTTGTATTCGTATTTCAGTGCGTTAAACTAGGAGGTGAATTGGACGCATTTTTACTTAGAAGGCTAAACTGCTGATAGAAACAGAAGCCTCACTGTGAATTTTTTAAGAAAGTAATGCAATAGAAACTTGATTAAACTTAATTAAATTTGATTTTTTATTTATTAAAGACGTCTGTTATAAAATAAGTTAAAATGATCAAAGTTCGGAATATTTTTAATGACCATTCTAAGTTTTATTCTGTTCACCTTAGAGTTTTACTAAATTACATTGCTTTGAAATTATGATCCAGCTATTTCTAGTGTCAGATTTTCAAATAATTAATTGAATATGAAATTAAATACAATTCCATGAAACACTGTTAAATAACCAGCATTGGTACCTTAGTACTTTTTTTTAAATGAGTGGCTGGATTTTTTTTTATGTTAGAGTTGCTAAAAACGAAATTGGAGAGAATTAAATACGTTTAAATGTTCTCAAAAAACCACAAAGCAAACGTCTAATTATTTTTTTTCTTTGATATATAATGATTTAGAATTATATGTTCAACAAAAGTTGAGAAAACTAATCACCTACCCTTTCATATAAGGTTGCACCATTTTTGCATAGGATTACAGTATGCACTCAACGTACATTGTTTCAATAATGTTTCTTGAAGCTTTTGGCCCCTTGTTCAAGTCCTGATTTGTAGTAGTTCTTCTCCAAGAACTAAACTAACAGCTATAGAGACAAATGACTCGTCCAGTATACCTCATTGAGTTTCAATTGGTTTACAGTATATACTGTGTGATAGCCTATTTAAGTAAAAAAATGAACCCTGAATTATTTCTGCCAATTGGATCTTGATATTATCGTTCAGAAATGTATTAACTCCATCGGACAAATATCAAATACATTGATGGACACTGATCATAAAGAACGTATAAATAATGCAAATATTTCATTTTATTGTCACATACTGTTGAAGATCCCAGACAATATCCATTGTTTCAGCACCATATATGAGTACTAACTTCATTTGCCGGCTCAGTGAACACTGTACATAAAGGATCTATTGTTTCGATACATTCCCTTCTTACCCTTGCGCCGCTATAGTTCTTAAATAAGCTGAATACTGGCTATTTAAATCGCATGATATTTCGTCACGACTGAACAACTTCACGCATTCGAGAATTACGAGATCAATCTCCAAAAGAGCCCTTTTTAAGTGAAACAAGTTAAATCAAAACAAAAGGATTTGCATCCTAAACTGACACGGAAATTATTTGGATATCCAGGTAGTATATTTTATTTAACCCTCTGGCATTAACATCAACTTTTTTGCCGCTCTTAGAAGCAGCCTTCTGACAGACGGGTGCGCAAGTTTTTTTTGAATTTTTTTACCTTAAGGACTATTTATGAGTGTTTATGAGGCACACTATATTAATATATTTTTATCACTAGAATTGTGACTAGTGTATCTATAAAAACTGATTAGAAATTATTTCGATTCATGGAACAAATGATTAAAAACAATAATACCAAAAACGAAAAACTATAGGAATATCCGTATGATTGACGGTGATAGATAAGAAAAATCTCACATATCGTGAGTTGAAAAAAAATCGACCCCACCACGTGATCCTCTCACTGGAAGATGCTAAGGCAGACCAGCTGGAAAATCACACCACAGCGTTATCTACAGGTGTCAAAGCAAAGCATCCTCGTCTGAGTGACAGATGTTCCAGTCAGAGGGTTAAAAGAGTACAGTTGAACCTGTTTTTGTTCGGTATAAAGGAAACGCATAAAAAAAATGCAAAAATTTCGTAAATTCTTACATATAACGAACTAATTCTTGGAAATACTACAAAAAACTTTTTTATGCGGTGGATAGGGACCGCATAAAAAAGAATACTTTGTAAGAATACTACCATAACAAAATAAATAATTAAATGTTACGCATGGAAACATTATAAAAACATTTAGTTTCTCATTGTATACACGGTAAGTTTTCAAAATGCACATACATAATTTATTGCTACTCATCGTAATCCAAAGCCCTGTAATGAATAAGTTCAAAATCGCTTTCGTCACTTGAAGGTTCAATTTCAATTGATTTACGTTTTAGCTACATAAAGTAAGAGATAAGTTTTTTGGACGAGGTTGGGTGATCAGTTGCTTGTAATGGTCAAGATAACCAGGTATACATGATTGTGAAGCCATTTTTGGAATTTTATACTCCTTTTTTAATTGGTATTTATTTTAAGAAAATGATTTTCCAATTTCTTTGAAAGCTAGATCCCTACATATTTTTATCCGATCTCAAAGAATTCGGTTCATTTTGTTCGTCTTCATAATTTCACTGGCATTGAAAGTTTCGTCTTCAATCAGGCACGGGCTACTGGAGCGCTGAGAGAAAGCAACTGAATGCGCATTGTCGGGAGACTGTTTATTACTAATGAACAGAGCGTCTTGAAGTGTCTACATTTCAGTGACGTAACGTACATCCCCACATTACGGGAGGAAAAGTACTCTAGGGGCCCAAGGACTGATTATCGCTAAATACGCATTTACCCAATTTATAAAATATTAATGGCGAAACCTGATGTTCAGGAGGCTCCCAACCTTCACTGTTACGCCACTAGTAAATGGATATAAAACATTACAGTGGCGCCAAAGTCATTGAAATTCATACACCGCATAAAAAATACCACACAAAAACAGGTTCTACCGTACATGAATGCAATTGCACCTAAAATCTTTCACTTTCTACAATGCTTTTAAGTTCGTTGCTTATAGTTTAGATTTTTTAGTAATATATATTAAACATTTCTTCGAGGATGTTCAGTTGTTTCACGTTCAGTAATTAACTTCTAAGGTAAAATATATAAAACATTTCAACTGAAAATAAAGAGAAAGAAACGACCCTTGTAATACTTTCTAAATTAAGGATATTGTAATTAAAACAAGGTACAATGATGCAGTTTATTTAATGAAACAATTTCCAAAAAGAAACCAAGAAAATCCTTCTACGTTATTAAGTATTTTTTCATCAGGTAATTATTAATAATTTAAAATATTGGTTGTTGTGTTAAATTTTCATGCTAGTAGTCACAGAATTAAATAAGTATTATTTGTAGTACAGTTGAATCTGTTCTTGTGCGATAGATACAGAACTCACACAAATACAACACAAAAAATATTCGAAAATTTCGTAAATTTTTACATGTAACAAACAAATTCGTCAAAATACAGCATAATCTTTTTATGCGGTGGAGAGGGACCGTATAAAAAGTCACACTTAGAAAATACGCCAATCATCTACTGAATTTATGATAAAGTTTTTCAATCACAAAATAAATAATTAAATTACCCATGGAGAATTTTAAAAACAATTAGTTTCCCATTGTATACATGGAGAAGTTTTCAAAATGCGCATACACAATTCACTGCTACTCATCGTAATCCAAAGAATTCATCTTCTTTTGTTGAATTAGTTCAAAGTCGCTTTCGCTACTAGAATATAAAATTTCAATGTATTTTTTTTTTTGCCCCAAATTTAGTGATAAGTTGTTGCGACGAAGATGAGTTGGACGGTTGCTTGTAACTGTCACAATAACCAGATATGCATGATCAAAGCTTTTTTTGAAATTTAAGCTTTCGGAATTGGTATCTATTTTAAGAAAATAATTTTCAGATTTGTTGGAAGCTGTATCCCTGCATATATTATATTAGCTCTAAAAAATTCGGTTCTTTTTGTCCGTCTGCAAAATCTATCAAATTATTAATGTCACAGTCATTTAAACTTTCTTCTTCAATCAAGCGTGGGCTGTCGTCGCATTGAGATAAAGCAACTGAACATGTATTGCCGGGAGACTATTTATAACAACTGATGAGAGCATCATGAAGCGTGTATATGTACATTGCAATGGCGTAACATACACCCCCGTAACCCCGTGACTCTAAGGGGCCCAGGTTTTGACCGATGCCTCTTACGTATTTACCTAATTTATAAAATAATAAAGGCAAAACTTGACTTTGTATGGGAGGGGGGTTACATTCTCTGCTACGTCTCTGGTACATTGATAGAAAACACTGAAGGATCGCACAGAAAAAATCGTACAAAAATAAAATCGCATAAAAAGGACCGCACAAAAAAAGGTTCTACTGTAAATTTAAAATAAAAATGTAAAGTAAAAAATAATGTAATAACTGCTACGAATATTTCCTTAAAGTTCAAACAAATTGAATACAAATAAGTTCCTTTTCACGAATAAAAACATTTCAGAGATTTTGTTGATTTAAAATACGTAGTTTGAAGGATGTATAGTTTTAATTTGACCAATCCTGGTTTAGCTGTGTTTTATATTAGGGTGTTTTTATTGTACGTGTTTTATTCAGAAGGAAATGTGGATTTTTTTAATTATTAGGAATGAAGAAAAAACAAGGATCATTATTTGGGATATGTATAATAAGTATTAATAATTACCAAACCGTTTTTAAAGAGTATTTTTGTATTTAACAAACGAAATATTAAATAAAAAAATCATTACAATAAAATCTGACAATTTTAACACAAAAAAAAAATCAAAACTTACGGGTTCTCCTTATACACCGGCTATATAAATGAGAACTTTAAAAATAAAAATAAATAAATAAAATATTTGTGTGCTTGTGACACACGATAGAAGTGAAAACTTCTAATTTATTCTGGGCAAGAGAATCCAATTGTTCGGATGTACTACGTTTTCTTTTATGACATTTTTGCATATTGGCGTTAAGTTGTTTTCTTTTTCGAGCACATTTGTTTATTTCATTCTTTTTCTGTAAAAGGCAATGTTTAAATAATTATGCATTCTTATATACTGACATATGATTATATACGGTTTAAATGCCAATGAGTCTAATTATTTAAAAATATTTATATATGTAAATTACTTATTTAGATAATGTTTATATAATATATATGTTCATATGGTATTAATACGTACTATCGCAATAATGTCAACGTTCAAGAAAACAAAACACAAAACCCTGATTTCGCTTGTGTCGGGCGCGCTGAATTTGCACCCATATGCTTCTTTCCCTATAATGTCGCCAATACCTTGCAATAATACATACTAAAAATATCATTTATATAAAGCCAGAAGCTATGTAAGGCTAGGAAAAATTAGGCCTTGAGAGCCATTTATTTTTCTTAAAATCTCTAAGCAAGGAAAAAAAGACGTTTCCTACTTTTTCACAGCTGATGCTTATTTTTTTCGTAATCTATTAATATAAACAATATATAGCAGTTTTTTCACCAATTAACTTCAATAAAATTTTAGATTTTTTCTGCACATTATTGTACTTAAAGGCTCTTTCTACTAAATAAAAAATAGACCCGTTACTTGTTATCTTCAATCTCCTACATAAGAATAATTCCTTTTTATCGTGTGATCTTCTCTCATTCCCTCCCTGAAGTTGCGTGGAAGTTATATGCATGCCAGTAATATTTAAATAAATGAAACAATTTGATTTCATTTGAAATGAAACAATTGATTTTTATTGGAAAAAGGGTCCATGGAATTTTTACTGACCACGATTTCGACTGGAGCCTAATGACATTAACGCACCCGAATCGGATGCTTCATTTTAATTCACTCTTCAGCAAAACACGTCTAAAGTATTTATCACTTCAAAAAGACAAGGATGAGCATTAAAGAAATTAGATTTCTGCAGATATCGAAATATTGCTTATTTAAAAGAAATAACATTCTTTATGAACTTAAAGGGTTATAATTCTAGAAGTGTGTGTGTTTTTTCTAAGGCTTGGGGTAATACCTCGGATAAATGACTTCAAGCCATAAGCGCATTTTACTTATACATGTCAGATTTCTTTGTAAAAGAAAGGGATGTGTGTTTTACGGTGAACAGCGAATATAACTAAATACTTAAAAAATTTGCCTTGAAAGTAAAGGGGTGTGCTATGCGCTGGATTTTTTTGATAATACTGATGCAAAATGTTTTCAAAACATTAAAGGTTTAAGCAAATATTTATATTTTTAATAAGTAAGAAATACGTAAAATATTTTACATAAATAAAATAAAGAAGTAAAATATTATTTTCTTTTATTTATAAAAGTCATAAACAAATACAAATGTAAAAGCAAAAATTCTAATGTTTCAAAAATTTATAGAAACTGCTTCTCCAATTTCTGTACATATTTATTGAAGAAACTTTTCCAATTTTTACTTTACAGTAAAAAATAAATATATTGCCTGGAAACATTATTTGAATACTTATCAGATTGGGAACAAATATCAAAACTTTTTTTTTCATATCTTAGACTCTCTTTAGAATGCAATACTGATTTTTTAAAGCAGACAGTGGAATGCCTAGCACCTCATTTCTAGAATCACGGTGCCATGTGTAAGATAAGAATGAAATAAGTACTCTAAATTGAATAAGAAAGCACAAAAATGACAAAAAAGGGCTTTCATTTTAAATTTTGTCATGAATACTTGCGTAAAAATGAAATATCTAATTTAAAGCTGCGTACAACGGAAAATAAGACGTAGTATTTTTGAATTCTTTCAAAAACGAGAGAAAATCAATTTAACAGAATTGCATCAAATATTTATACATGGAATAGTGTTTTTAGCAATATACATACTTACACATTTTGACAACGATGTGCGTAGAATATCAGAATACATTGGTATGGGTATTTCATTTTTACTAGTAGTAGAAAAATTCTTGTTTAGATTACCCATTTACTTGAGAAATGGGATATTACCGAGAGAGAATAGCTTATTTAAAACAACGTTAACATAATAAAAAATAATTAATAAAATAAATGAATAACAGTATCTAATGGTATATTACCAATACTCTTTATACTAATACGTATGGAAAACAATTAAAAACATTGAAATAATACATTTATTTAAAATAAATTAATAAGAGCTCACAGGACTCTTAAATTGCAAATTTTTCAATTTTTTGAAGAAAAAAATATGTTAAAGTCGTAATATTTCTGAGCATTTTGGTACGAAAGTTGTGTTGATACTGTAAAATCTTCTGAAGTTATTGAGAAATAAGTACTGAAAGTTAAACGAAAACTTTATCTCTTTCTTATCTTTAACTTCATTTTTCGCAAAACAAAAAATTTTAGCTTGTTCGCTGGATTTCTAAGAAAATATTTATGATATCAATTTGAAATTTTACACACGTGTTCAAAATAAGACTCTTCATATATATAACTAAGACATCCATTAAAAAATATTTAATAGAATTTTTTTATTTGAATTTTAATTTATTTTTTTCTTAAAATTTTAAAATTTTTGTTATAATTGTATTTAATTTTTTTTTCTCTAAATTTCTTATAAGTTTGTATAACTTCAAAAGTAAATATTTTTATACCACGTAAAATAAATGTTGTAAATTTTGATCAGTTTTGTACTTCAGATTTCTGCGCGTTGTAAAATACTGATTTTCATATTTTTGAAAAATTGCCCAATTTTAATTTCTTTACAGCCTTTTAAATTATTTCTCAAATTCTCTGAAAATTTTAGTAATAATGTAAATATATATGATTATCATGTGGTAAAAAATTCAGATTATTGTTTTGTTTTATTGTTATGTTACGTTGGTTTGAAGAAGGATGTTTTTTTTTCGAGTGCACGGATATCTATTAAGGGTCCTGTGAGCAATTAAAAAATTACTGTTTCTCCATATCAAAAGAAAAAAATTTCAGATTTTTAGTAATTTTTCCTAGAATTTCTACTTTTGTTGTTTTTATATTACTATATTATTATATGAAGTGTATATTACATACATACAATTCTTATATTCACCACTTTAAAAAATAGCCGAAGACATTTTGTTCCAACATTCAAATCTGCTTAACGAGTTTAACAATATTTTTAAAAAACTCTGCGCTAGTATATTAATTAATTAAGTTAGAACAATATTTGCTTCCCAATTAATAGATGTGTTATTTAAAACAGATCTATCTCATCGGAAACAGTTAACACATCTTTGTGTCATTTTTTATATATCTTTTTCCTTTTACTGCATTTATTTCAGATACGATTAAATTTACAACTTTAACTTTAAAAGAGTACGTTACATGAAAAATAATATTTGTTTTCAAAGCTTTTGTAATGCCTCAAAATTTAACACACATAATGTTATTAATTTAATATTGTACATAAATACATTCCTGTTGTGCATATGCATATATAAGGTGACCAAAAGTTTTAGAAGGATAAGGAGGACGAAAAATTTAAGAAAAAATTATAACTTAAATATATGAAACGTTTTATTAATTCAAACAAAAATGCACTAATTATGCTTACATTACACTTAATTATGTACTTAAATAAGTGTTTTTTCCATTGAATGATTTTTTGCCAACATATCGTTTTCTAATATATCGGAAATTTCGAAGCAATAAATGTCTCTTATATTGAACTTTATGGTAAGTGCTACAGCTATAGTATCAACATTCAATTTTGATTTATCACGTCCCTAAAACTCATTACCAATTGAAAAGATCTCTGTCAACAGCTACATTAATTCAAGTGTAGCACAACGTAAATTCAACAAGTATAAGTAACTTTTCATATGAAATGTATTTATTTTTGAAATGGTTAAATATTTCTACCCATCTTTTATCCATTTCAACATGCTAATTTTCCCATTGCACAAATTTATCAGGATTTAAATATATACTTTCAGTCTTCTAATATTTTCAAACAGACAGTTGTCATTGTTTTTAATACCAATAATTTCTTTCGATACAATCTCAACCGAGTTTTTTATATAATTGCCCAGTTTACTTACGCGTTTAAGTAAAAAAAAAACACCATTTAAAAAGGATATTAGTTTCAGATCCACATATGGGAAACATATTTGGTAAAAAGTCTGCTCTTCTTTAACAAAATTACACGTTATGTCCGGAATTGACTCTTCTGACAATTTACTTTTTACTAATAAGAGGTCTCAGGGGTGTAAAATTTCTCTATAGGTCTGAAAATATAAACAAAGTTCAAACAGGTATAATTTTTTTTAAATTTAAATTAAATAATTTGAATCTTTTACACATTATTTATAAAGGAATGGGGCTTCAGAAAAGTATAAAATGTTAAAAATATAATCATAATTTTAAAAATTATAAGCATATGAAAATAAGAAACTTTGCTATAAGAAATATTTATTAAGTTTTACGTCGTGCATGCTATTTTCTAAAAGAGTAGCTTTAATTACTAGAGAGAGAGGGAGAGAGCCATAAGTTGATTTATAAATACAAATGCATTCTTAATACTTTGTAGCTACTTTTATATAAATAGAATAATAACTTATATGTTTTAATAAATAAAAATGCATTTTTAAAAAAATATTTAAAAAATTGCAATATTTTACAAATATTTTGAAATACAAAAGATATATAATACTAAAATTAGGTAGGGTTTAAAAAGTATGATGCATTGTATAATTCTATGCAGTTTTATACATCAGAGGCTAATATTTTAGAAAATAGCGTGCGCAAAGCAAAAAATACTTAATATTTGTTATATAATTTTCATATGCGTATGACTTTTTAAATTATTATATATTTTAAACATTTTATACTTTTCTGAAGCCCCGTTCAATTGTAAATAATGTGTACAAGATTCGAATAATTTATTTTAAATTTAAAAGAATCACATACCCGTTTGAAAATCGTTTATATTTTCAGACATCTAGAAAAATTTAACACCCCTGAGACCCTTTAAGGCAGTGTTTCTCAAACTTTCAATACTGGTGACCCAAATTTCAATCATAGTTTTGGTCGCGCCCCCTCCTGTACAACAATAATGTATTACTGGAATAAATTAATACTGGATAATATTAATACTGGAATAAAAATGCACTTTGACGTTTAAAGCTACAATGCAATCTCAATTATAAACTGTATAAATATTAAATTTTGTATAAGTTACTTTTAAGTAATATATATTTTAAGAAAATTACTTAAAATATATATTACTTATTATTATGTTATTTTTTTTTCTTTATCTAAATTTTAAATTGGAACAGAACGCAAAATGATATATTTAATTAAAGATTTATTTCCTTTGGCATCCATTTTTCAAAGTGCAAATGTCATTAGAAAAATAGACTACTCTATGTTGCTCTCTATCATATCCATCACATCTAGCATAATCGGATACGTTTGTGTGTGTCTGGGTAACATATCGGACGTCTGTGCAAAACATGTAAAAAAAAATGCTTTTCTTCGTACAATCCCATCGTCAGTTTTGGTCGACTCGATACTTATATAGCTACTGATGCAACGCTATTTTAAACTTAATAAATCTATTAAATCTTTGAACCCAGATTCCTAATTTCACATCGCACATCATGACAATTAATTAATTTAACTAATTCTAAAAATTAAACTACTCATCTCACAATAAATTATACACTGATCGTATAGTTTTTAAAACAATTATTAAATTTATTGTGAAGCACAAAGATCTGAAATTTACTTCACTACAAGATTAAAATTTATCTTAGCTTGAGAGAGGGATGAAGTGGTGTAGGAGAATGGACATGGTTGACGCCTGGAGTCCCCGAGCAAGTTTAGATTCTCAAGGTCTGGGATCGGCTCTGTCTGTATCTCTCTCTGTGTCTCAAAATCGGGGGGTGCGTCCCGTTTTATTTTACGACTTTTTACACAAAAATCCTAGAGCGGACTCTGTCTTGTCCATTTAATTTTCTCTCATTGGTCCAGAGACCAGCGCAGTGTTACAACAAGGGTTCATTGCACTTTCGGAAGTGCGGGAAATTTGTTGACGCACCCCGCAATTTATGGGTCTAGTGACCCCCCAGGCGCGGGAACTTTTGTCACTCCCTTGTCGAAGGAATTCCACCCTCCAGTGAGAATTCCAAAAAAAAAAAACTGACTGAAATTTTGAGGTCTGGCCTCCCATCACTACCAAATCTAGCTTTAATGTACAGTTTTTTTATTTGCACGTTAATTGTAATTCACGGTAATTAAGTATTTACGGCAGAAGAGTAAAACAAAATCGTACATCAGTGTTTCTCAAACTGTGGGGCGCGCCCCATAGGGGCGATAACACTACGAGGGGGCGCGAGCATATCGAAAATAAAAGATTTAAAAATAATTAATTTACTGGAATGAATTAAAACAAAATACTTTCAGACATAATAAAAAATGCACTTTTACTCTGATATAATTTATAGGCGCGCGATATTAAGTCAGCAAAAATAAAAACTTCAATACCTAATTAGCTATCTTTGATCCTATTCCCAAATAAAAAAAACTTTTATTTGATTTGCTGTAATCCCATGATGAGAGATTTTTTTACTACGCTTTCTGTTTAAACCTAAAATACAACTATTTCAGAGGAAAAACAGATCCCAGACGCATAATCGAAAAAATTTAAGAACATAAAAAATCCATCACTGTCATTATTTTGGAAATACTGCACATTATAGCTGTAATATGTTTAACCTTCTAGTTATTGGTACAGTTAGTTATGACTCCTCTCTTATGGGAAGTTGTAAGTAATGTATTTTTCTGTTACGCTTTTTTTCCATGCAAAAGAGTTTTATGATATTTGGCAAACCACGGAAAGCCCTTTGATGGATTATTTGGCCAAGACTTATTTTTACGTGTATTCTATACAGATAACGCATAACGTGAAAAACGTTTTAGACAATTTTATATAATCATAAAGAATACACTTTTACCCAGAAGTGGTCGCGCGGGACGCACAGATTACAAAATCGTTAATTCTGGCAAAACTGTTTATTTGATACCAAAGAAAAATTGAAAAGTCCTTGAAAGTAGGTAAGTAAACTTTCTCTTAATTAAATTATTCACTGAAATCATGATTTTTATTGTGTACTATAAAAATAATTATAAAAAAAGGATTGGGGTGACTCAAAATAACCCCGCTCGACCATTTTTATCGGGTGCATGCCTGCTCCCGGGTTAAAACATGTTGAAATCTTTTCGCTTTAAATATTAAAAATAATACAATTATTCTTCATCGGAAATTTATATTACTGTTCATTATTTAACATCGAACATAAATGCTAATTCTGTGAAGCTAAAAATTACCAGTCGCTTAAAACTAATTATAAATTGAGCAACCATTTAAAAAAAATCATTTTACATTTTTGTAAACATTGTCGAGCATTTGGCATTGCGCTCCTTACAATTCAGCTATTATAGCAATAATGTTTTATTTTCTTATAAATGAACTCGTGCAAAAAGCGGGCACTTCAGCCTGTATACTCTGTGTATACTTCACAGGGTATTTTATAACTAATTAATTAATATTAAATTAAGAACAAGTTTAATAAGTATTAACGACTTCCATGGGCTTGTCTTGCAAAGCAAAGTTTTCATAAGGAATGCTTATGATTAGAAATTCCCCCTCTGAGTTTTTTTTCTATATTTAGCAGATATCTATATTTTGTCTTCTAAGCAGCCACCGCATTTTGCAATTATGTTCAATTCAAAAATTAGAGAAAGGAAAAATAACATAATAATTATCCTATTTTATTTATTTATTGCTTAAAAGTAGTATACAAAATTTTAATACTTATGTTACTAATTTATGGTTTATAATTAAGATCGCCTATTGTAGCTTTAGCGTCAAATTGCATTATTATTGCTTTCAGTACATTATTAATGTATAAGGGGGCGCGATAAAAATTGTGATCGAAAAGGGGGGCGCCAGTATAGAAAGTTTGAGAAGCAGTGTCGTTTATACATTTTTAAGTCGTAAGAAAACATTCGACGATCATAAAGGATCAACAAGTACACAGACGAACATGGTTCCGAAATTTAAATCAAGGAAATATTCTCAAAAATACTTAAATTTTGGATTTACCACTACAAAAGTAAATGATGGGGAAAAATGCCCCAGCTTGTTATGTGTAAAAATTACAAATCTGAAGAACAATATGCGAAAGTTGTTTTTAAAACCATGTCAAATCATTTAGACATGTTGGCAAAGAACTTTAAAAATTATTTTCTTGATGAAGACAACTTAGTAGCAAGTTACGAGTGGATTAGGGATCTATTTCAAGATACTCCAGAAGAGATCTCAACTTCCGTAGAAGAAATCTTCATCGATTTCACATTCAGTGAAAAATTAAAAAGCAATTTTGTAATAAATCGCTCTTTGAATTTAGGGTAGAGGTGCATGATGAATTTTCTGCACTGAAAACAATTGCACTTCGTATACTATTACCATTTTCAACATTCTACCTTTGCTAAACCGGATTTTCTGCGGTGGCTGCTTTGAAGACAAAATATAGATCTCAGCTAAATATAGAAAAATAACTCAGAGTGTAAATATCTGATATTAAACCTTCCTTTGAAAAACTTTTGCTCTACAAGAGAAGCCCTTGGAAGTCACTAATAATTATTAAACTTGTTCTTAATTTAGTACTACGAAATTATTTATAAAATACCTTCTTCAGTACTGATACATTAAACGCACGAGTTCATTTTTTTTAAAAAAATATAACATTATTCTTGATATAATAGATGAACTGAAAGGAGAGTAAACCTGCGTGCACGACATTGTATACAAAAATGTAAAATGATTTTATTTAGATAAATGTTATAATTGTAAATATCTGTTTAAAGGAACTGTAATTTTAAACCTCACATAATTAGCATTTAGAATTAATGTTAAATAATGAAACAGAATGCAAAATTCCAGTCAAGAATAATTGTGTTACTTTTTAATATTTAAAGCGTGCAACTTCAAAATGTTTTAACACGGGAGCAGGTGCGCACTCGATACTAACACTAATGGTAGTGCGGGAGGACTCAGTCACCCCAATCATTTGTTTATAATTATTTTTACTCTACACGATACAAATCGGAATTCCAGAGAATAACTTATTTAAGAGAAAGTATACTTACCGGCTTTCAAAGACTATTCAATTTTTCTTTGATGATTTGAGAAAAAATTCAATAAAACACCCAACTAAAATGATTCTAACGTGCAAGACCTTTTCACTAATATTACTAAAAAGTTATTTGCTTTCAAAGCTGTCATATTTTGTTCAAATTATTGTAGTTTTAATCATCTTTCATGATCGAGTTGGTGAAAATTAACGTTGCACTGTTCAGCTACACGAGGGCTTTTGGAGACGGACCTCGTTATTTTGAACCATGGTCAAGTGACGAGGACTATACTTGAGCTGGCCTCTTTTAACTACCACACGAATCCAGCCAGAGAATGTTTGAGTTCTCGACAGATTTAACATACATCTCTCCCCTACACCGCGGGTCTTTAGTGGTACTGGGCTCAAACTCGTGACACCTTTGGGGATCAACAAAAAGCAAGTTGAATTTTTTCTTTCTTGTGTCCTTTTGACAAAGCGAACTGAACCTTATGGTACACTTATGGCTTCATATTGTAGTTGATGGAGTTCTTTATTAAGCATTTGAAAATTTTCCTTTCGCTTCATGTTCATCGCGTTTCTCAATTATGAATAATATTAATTCATTATCAGGTTCTTCTTTTGCTTGATCAGTTTCAACTTCCTTCAATAGAGATCACAAATGCCCCGCGCCACCACTCCCTGTTTAAAAGTGTATTCGGAAAAAAATAATAAGGATGTTCTAAAAAAATTATAACGTTTTTCACTATCCTTTATATGTTTGAGAATACTCATAAAAATAAATCTTGGCCAAATAATCCTTCAAATCAATCAATTATTTTCCGAATATCGTAAAACTCTTTATTATTTACAGTTTCCCTAAGCAAAAAACAAATACATAAAAGATGGGACGGAACTAATGTAGAATGTGAAAAGTAAATCATGTCTTCAATTTCTTTCTACCACAAATGTAAATTATTTCAATAATAATTACAGTGATGAATTGTTTATCTTCTTAGAATTTTTCTCAGGGTCTTGGTCTCTTTTTTTCTTTTAACGAGTAATATTTTATGTTTAGAAATAAAACGTAATAAAAAAATATCTCATTGAGGAAATACAGCAAATTAAATAAAATATTGTTTTTTTCTTTAATTTGGTTTTTGGATCAAAGATAGCTATTTGATGATGGAAAAACTCCAGATGATAAACATAAATTATATCAGTGTTGTTGTGTATTTTTTATTATGGAAGAAAGTAATTTGTTTTACTTCTTTCCGGTTTCTTTTTAAATCTTTAAATTTTCGATATGCTCGCACCCCCTTGTAGGGTTATAGCGTCCCCCAAGGGTGCGCGCCCCACATTTTGAGAAACACTGTATTAAGGGAATGAATTTTTCTCTAAATCGTGATTTTTATTGAAGAAACAAATTGCTCAAATTAGGACTGACCTTTGTATCTGAAATATGTTCACCATCAATCTTTTGAATATTTTTTTGGAAAATATATGCCTGATTACATACAAATACATTAATAGCTTTGATAATTCATACTGCACCAGCACATGGCACATAACAGTTCGGTCTGGCATCTCTGAATACAAAGATTAATATATTAGTTTTAAAATATTGTGTGTGAATAAGAGGAGAAGAAGGAAGACACTGTTCGAAGGAAGAACAAAACGTATAAATGGAAAACGATTGTTTACCTTAATATATATATATTTTGCCGAGCAGACTTTGTTTCGATTAGATGAGATAAAAAGTCGGCGTGATATTATTTCAAATTAACGTTTCTTGATATTTATCACATCGTGTATTTTGTTTTAACGCCAGGATAGATATTTCAGCTTAGGCTTTGCTCTAACAGTAAAAAATACAGGCGAGTGAATTATTTAAATTCCACATTTAAGTACACAAAAGGAAAAAGGGAAATACATTATAAAAAACTATAATCACGCTTTCAATCATGATTTTTTTTTATAGAAATAACATTGTGTTTAGGGATTATTTTAAACCGGTTGATATGGTATGCGTAAGCCATTGTGTAATTCTATTGCTGGGAATCACCAATAAATGTATCAAAATTTTACGATCTAATATTTTTAATGTAGAAAATTACTACTAAATCAACGAAAATAATATTTACAAGACTTAAGAGAAAGAAAAATTGACACATTTCGAAATAGGGAATTCGGAGTTATGGATCAGATATCATAAATAAAGCAAAGTCAAACTATCAGTAGATAAAAATGTAAGTTAGTATATATATATATATATATATATATATATATATATATATATATAATATACACAAATGAAAACGAAATTCAAAAGCCCTTAAACCTTCAAGAATTGCCTTTTTTTCAATATTCCTGTCAGACCTTTTAGAAAGGAGAATTGTTGTGTGCTTTTTGTTCAATAGGTATACAAAATTTAATTTACTGCTACAATACGTATCGATCTTTCAATATTTTTTACCTTTTAGGATATTTCTCTTTCGTTCTCCTTTTCCAACGTCCTTTGTATTTTATATCAATTTGATGTTTCTTTTCACAAGCTTTCAATGCACTTTGAAAAGTGTAGCTTTTGCGAGAAAATTTTTTATGGAATTTTGCTCAGGGCTGCTCTAGAAACGCTAAGATTTAAATCTTTAAAACTTTTCTCCTTGCACTAATACTGCAACATTTTATCCACTCATTATACATACGTAAAATGCATTAATACATAATAGAAGTATTAAAATTAACGAAAATATGAAATTTCCATTTATGAAACATTTTCCAGAATGTCAACAAGGGACGAAACAAATGTTAATGTAAATGCTGTAAATAATGAAAAATAAATAAATAGCTTATATAAGAAAAGAAATTTGGAAAGTACATTTAAGCAAAATAGATAAATATTATAACAAGCTTTAATCAATTTTATATAAAGATACATGTATATATAATATTAAAATTTATTATACTTAACAGATTAGTGTCAAATATTCCCATATTTTCTCCAAATTTAATGTTTTCGAGATATTATTTTGCTTTAATAAGAATATGATATTACTTATCTAATAAACTATTTTATTAGTACATTGACTTAAAATTTAAAACTGATTATAAATTTAAAACTGGTTTGCCCATACACCGTACGGGCTACTGAAAGTTGGCCACACCCGGTTTGTCCGTACGCTGTGTACGGCACTAATATTTTCCTCTTTCTATCTTTTATTTGCATATATTTTTTATTCTTATAGGGATATTATTAGTGCTAGTGTTTATAAGTGATGCATTTTTTCAATGGTACTGAAATACTTCTCATCCGGAATTTTCTTTGTGGTGATGTTGGGAGGTTTCTATTGAATGCAGGAATTTAGATTCTTAAAAATATTTGATAAAGAACAGGGATTGTCCAGGCATTGTGCAATTTGTAGCTTCAGAGGAAATGAAAATGGAAAGATATTCCAAAGAGGCTGATATTATGTCTGTCCCCATTGCAATTTAAAGCTTATAATTATACATCATGCTTCAAATTGTATGTGCATATATATATATATATATATATATATATATATATATATATATATATATATATATATATATATATATATATAGTATAATAAAAAATATTATACCAAATGAAAAAGTTGTATAACCTACAATGCCAAAGAAGAAAGAAATTGGAGATCAAGAGACATAACAAATGTAGATGCAAAAATAGTCTTTGGACTAAAATGAAGACCTATTATGATTTCTAGAGCTGTCACCGAATTAGGCCAGTGATTTAGGGTTAGCAATACTTTATGGATCCACCTTCCCCATACAGCAGAAATATGCACAATATAATTGACCGTTTCAGAAAGAGGTAAGAACAGAACTTTTTTTTGAAAGTAAGAGATAAATTTTATTAATACATATGAAAAATTCTTCATAGCATATAAAATGTTTTATAAATGGCAAAAATTTAGGGTTTTGTGTGTTCTACAATTAAAAAAAAAATAACGGGAAAACTTTAAAACTGAACATTTAAATAAATGTCTTCCTTTTCGCATTCTGTTGAGTATTATTCTTAGTTATATGCCATAAAAAATGTGCCTTTTGGGGGAACATTTTACGCAAAAAAATGACCACTTTAGAGGTTGAAGAAATACCATGAAACCTTTATATACATTTTTCAGTCATAGTAGTTGTGATTCATAATAAAATGAAATATGTGAAAAATAAATTCAATGAAATGGGGACTGTTCAACTGAAATTGAGAAAATAAATAAAATAAAAAACAGTATTTTTAATTTTCTCATTTAAATACTCAGATGGCTATTAGTAAACTATCAAATTCATTTTTTTATTTTTTTTTAAAAAGGCACTTCAACATCTGAAAGGATGAATTGAATTCCTAATTATATTCCCTTTTTGAAGAGAATCATTTTTTCAGCTTAAGCTTTTCTTATTTCATTCAAACTAATATTATAATGACTTATTTTATTGAGTACGAAAACATCCATCTTCCTTTAATTGGAATTATTGATTCAGTAGAAATATAATATACATATATATTCTTTGCATTTCTTTGAATAGCAATAACATTTGAGAATTTAACTCCAAACATAAAAATCAAGCATCAATTTGGTCGTCTGGGAGTTTCAAAATTGTACGGCAAGTCTGTTCAATAATATTTAAATATAAAGTGATTTTTAATACGTTTTCCTTTTAACCATAAAAAATAACGATGTATACAAAACCTTTACAAAATACAACTCAGATTTATTATGTAACATGAGAAGACAAGAAAATAAATATTCGTCAATGATAGTATAGGAAATGTATTATGTATTTGACTCTATGTTAATCCTTTTCTCTTATGAACAAATATAAATTCCAAATTAATGGTAAATAGTAAGGTAATATTCTTACAGAAATACTTAATATAAAAATTAATTATAATAGTATTGTATTGCATAATAACGTTGCATGTTTAATTACTATTTTAACATAATAATCATTCTATTATAATTTTGGGACCCGAAATGTATTTGTCTTCAAATGACTGTTTCATGACAATGTAGAAATTCTTGAACATGTTTCTCCTTTTTTTTTTTCTGTAATGTTTTTAATTCTTTTAAATATTAATAATAATATAAAATATATCCGAGAGAGTCATTTGAAATATGTATAAATATATAAATCACCCATACTTACACTTTTAACTAATACATATGGAATAAATTCTTCTTAACGAATGAGGGGTTGTCTTTTTTTATGTGTAAATCAAAATGATATCTTATACTTATAGACCACTATAAACCATTTGAAAACTATACATTGTGACCATACAAGCAAACAGTTTTTTAGGAGAAAATTTATTGAATACTGAAACTAGTAACTTGAAAAAAAACACTTCTCATGCTTAATGATAAATGTTTAAAAGCTTCTCTGAACATTAATTTTTAAGTTGAAAAAGATAAATAAGCAAACCCCCTTGGAAAAAGCATGCAAATTCTTCACGAAAAAGTATACTCTGAAAAATTAAATGCATTTCTCTTGTCAGCAAATTAAATAAATTATGCTAAATGAAGATAAATTATGCTGATAATTTAAAGAAATAATTGTTAAGGTATCCGAACACGTTATCGTTGTACTTTTTATAAAAATAACGTATTTAAACCTTATAAATGCCCTTTTAGGTCTCATTACCAATAAATACTACTATTTAATTTGCAATATTTTAAATAAAATTCCTGAATTTTGCATAAAATACAATTATAAGTGACATTTTAGCAATATTTTTGAAAAACTTCGAAGCATTTATAGAAAAAGTAATAAACATGTATTAGTAAAAGTATTACTAAAACAAATTAGATGCGTTTATCTAGAAAATGTACTAAAATCTGAATGTTTTAATAAAATTTGAAAAGTTTAGAGCTGATTGAGTAAACATTATAAGAAATGTTACATTTTTATGAGATCATTATTTAAATAATACGCTATAACTCAAAAAGTATTCCTACAATAAGAAATATTTTAATAAGTTCTCTAGAATATAACATAAATATCAGGCTCAAAAAGTTTTATAAAATTACGTTTCTAACAATTTGAGTTTTCTGCACTGATGTAGCTAGCTCTGAGGGGGCCCTGTATCAAAATTCATCCGGGCCCTTTTCTTAGATATGGGAGCCCTGTTAGTGGGACTGTAGTTACATATGTTGGGGCCCCTGTAGCTTGTGGGCCCGGCATCATTAATGCGGCGGTAGCTAAGCCCCTGGTTTTCAGACTCACCATGACAGATTTTGAGCAATTTAAACTCCCACTTCTGATAGATCAAAGACCCACTTCCGGTTTTTATAACTTTATAAAATTAATTGTAATTTGGCCTCTAGGTTGCGTAGAAACAAAACGAAGTATGTTTTGTAAACCCACAAAAGATATTTCTATTCAATAAAATAAAAAACAAAAATATCTGTCTTGACTGAATTTGGTCATTTTCAACGTGTACTTAAGAGAAATTACTCAATGAGAAAAATTTACTGAACTAGATCAAAGCACAGATATTGCCAACATTGCTCAGTTAATAGTTATTTGATATTTTTAAAATTAAGAATAGCCTATTTTTCTTCAAACCATTTAAACAAGATCTATATAGAAAATATATTTTTCACAATAAAAATGTTTTTCATTACAAATGACATTTTATTTGAAAATTGTGTTAAAAGTAACCAGTGTCTAAACAGATGTGTTAATTGAAAGAGAAAAAAAATCAAGGCAGTGTGTGGTAATTGAAATAGAACCCAAGTCAAAATTTGTACACTATATTATCCATAAAAAATATTGTAGCAAAGCAATTGAATACAATACAAAAATGCATCACTCACTTCAAAGTGTTATCAGCATTAAATTAATTTCTTAAAATCATTACCATTAAATAGCAAGATATTTTTCTATAATATGCCGGAACCACAAATATTGAGCAACAACTACATATATTTCGTGTACTACACAAAAGCTCGAAGCTCATTAGCAACTTCGTGAGGGAGTGTCAAAAAGGGTTTTTGAATAGCAAAATGTCTTATACACTTTTTTTTAATGAAAACAAAGTTGCTAATCATGAATCTGACTGGCCCTTCAATGACGTTAAGAGGCTCTTGATAATATGTTAATTAGCTGATATTTTTAAGAAAGTTGTTAACATATATTCAAATTGTCTCTTCAAGGAACATGTAATAATGATTTTTAATAATGATTAAGGAAATAACTACTATTTCCGAAGAAACCAAATACTGATAGAAATTAAATTTACTTTTAAGAAAGATTTAAACTAAAATAGATGAAATATAAAAATTAAAATAATTAAGATATAAAAAATAAGGAAAATAAATAAGTAGTAAAAAATATATCTTCTTTTATTGGAAGGAACGAGCATCGGAAGAGGATTTTCTGGTTTCTAAGAAAATACAGTCGCATCGTTACATTAAAATCTAATTTAAAATACAAGGTTATAATTTAATTTAAATGCATACATATTTTTAAATGAATAAATAATTTGATTTTTGGTTATACACATGTTTTTTCACAAGTATATTCATACAATATATATTTATTTTTATCTTAGGGGTAATGAAAACAACTTCGGAATAGCTATTATAACTAACACTGAGGTTAAGACTACTGTTGTCGTCTTGGTAGCTTAGAGGTAGCGTGCTCGTAAACCTACGGTCACAGATTCGATCCAGGCTGGAATCGATAGGTTTCTTGAATGGGAAATTCGAAGGCGCGCGTATCATATGAATTTGGGGCATATATTAGATCCCTCGAGCATCTATTTGGCTCTGGAACTTATGGCAAAATAAAGTCACGACAACATTTAGCTTTCGACGAGAGATTGAATTAAATTAACTCAAATGTCTACATTTGGTAACGACAAATACAAAACAAGCTGGTGTCATCACAGAAATAGCTCTCAAATCTGGGGACTTGCTGTTTAAGCAAAGACTATTCTGCCAAAGTGCAGTATAATGAAAAGAAAATCCCTGTTGACCCTGTAAGACCTCTTGATGCAAAAATTCTGTAAACATTAGTGGCAAGTTTAGCATAAGATCCAAAACATAAGAAAATGTATCCGTAGTGGAATAATCACAACTGCAAAAATTTATTGTCAAACACTAAAAAATGTTTTCCACAGAGAGAAAGAGAGAGAGATAGATTGTGTGGCCACAATATTGTAATATGAATATTTTTTCAGGTAGCAATACAACATTAATAATTTTCAATCGCGCTTATAGCATTTGCTTACAGTTTTGATTTCTATTGATTTATTTAGGGTGTTTCTCAATTAAACCGACAAATTTAGAGAGGTGATAGTAGGCAGCATGAAGATGACATGTCAACACTGAACAGGAGGTCGTAAACCACAGATAGTCCGTGAAAATTATGATAATATATCTATCGGGAGGACGAAGAGTAAGACGAGATGAGTGGACAAACAAATGCGGGGATTTGAAAAGCCGTGATACTGTTGAAGAAAAATGCACATATGTGATTTTCCCCCGTCTCACAACAAAACATATGGTCCATGGATGATAGCACATCTGCATATTTTTCGATTGCGGTTTAGCCACTTCCATGCTACATATCGCTGGAGTTGGATTGAACACGGCAGACCAATCTTGACCTCCATACCCCCGGACATCAATCTATTGATTTTCTTCTTCAGAGGCTTTCTGAAATCGCTTTTGAATGAGATGCCGGTATGGCGACATTGGAGGATCTCATAGCACTAATTGTCGTCCACTTAGTTGGCATCGCTTTACGGCTTATTCATTTAAATGTGTTCGACAGTCCTTTGTTCGTCTGTGTAGGCTGTGCTATGACCTACGTAGCTGCAACTTCAAACAATTTCTGTGATAATCGCTTTTCGTTGTATTTCTGACGTCGTGCTGTGATGCATTGTTCGTATTGTAAACATGATTTACTAATGAACGTATTTCTAACTTCTTATTGTATTTTTTCATTCCACTCGACATCACACTCTTCGTAAGTGTTTTTGTGAATAACTCCTACTAAACGTGGCTGGCAACTCCATGTTCTTTAATGATTTATCGTCCTTTGATGAAAATTTTTATCATTATTTATCATTTAAAGGGCTTAGAGCTGGGATGGCGAACGAGTGGCCTGCGTGCCACCAACGGCACGCGACACAATATGTTGTGCACGCCACTAATCAAAATAGTTTGCATTGAAATCCAAAATAACAAAGTTCACTGTGAAGTAATCCTCACGAGAGATCTCATTCGCACTTTTGACGTTAAATTGCTCGTTTTCATAAAGGGTATTATAACAAGAAACTACAGATTCTTCCGAAACTTGGAAAACATATAAGAGATTTTGATGTACATGAGAAACCCGACGAAGAAAAAGTCACAGAAGAATTTATTTCCGTAATTGATTCTTCAATCAAGAAATTTTCAGCGAGATGTTCTCAGTTCAAATAACTATCGGTAAAGCTCAAGTTTATTAAGTACCTTGATTTAACTTCATTTCATAAATTAAACTTGTCCCAATTAGACTGGTTGGAAATTGAAGATTTTGAAATGCAACTGATTGATTTTCAATGCAGTTCAATACGGATTCAAAAATTTATAGAAACAAGAGAAAAGTTAGAATTGTTATGTAGTAAAAATGTCAGTAAAGAAATTTTTGAAGCATGGATTTTGATTCGAGACACATTTAACTGTTTGAAAAAGCTGACTCATGCTAATATAACCACATTTTCATTTAATTAGGCCTGCGTGTCATTATTTCTAGAGATGAGTAATATTAAAGGCTCGTTTATAGAAACCGTCTTACTGATTACTCCAATTCAGCATACATTCTACTAAAAGTAACATCTTACATTATTATCTTGAGTTACTTGCCATCTAATCTGCAACATTAAAAGTCACGCTAATGCTATCTTATAATTCGAGTTACACGTATAATTAAAACATTTGCAACTATACAGTGCAAAATGTATTTTTGCGTAGTGAAAAAAAGAGTTTTTATTATTTAGTTTTATTATTTTTCCAATAATCACAAATAAAAATTGTTTGACGACACGTCTGTTCCTCATTGAACATTTATTTAGAAAAAAATGGCACGTTGATCCATAAAGATTCGCAACCCCTGGTTTAGAGCAATTCTTCTCAAACTTTCAATATTTGCGACCTAATTTTGAAACATTTCATCATGCCCCCCTCTCATACAATGTTAATTAACCGAATGCAATAAAAATATAGTTTTTCGCTACCGGTACAATATTATTGAATTATAAACCATGTAATCTATCAAGATAAGCAATTAAGTTTGTATATGACACGCCCATGGGAGACACTATTAATTATTAAACAAATTTTTAGTTTAGTATTGATAAATTAACAATCAAAAATATTGCTCAGAGCTGATACGTTTAAAACAAAATATATAAGTGTAAATGTGTATTTATATAATTTTTATTATGTCAAAATATATTTTGTTTTGCTTCCTTTCAATAAATTAATACTTATTTTAAATCTTTTATTTTCGACATTTCAATATACTTGTGCCCCCTTCATAAAGATATCACGGCTTCCTAGTGGTTCCCACAGTTTGAGAAAGAGGGTTTAGAGAAAATTGTTCTATGCTACATTTATGCATTTTTAATGAAAGAAATACTTGACATTTTTTCTCAAACACTTTAAATAGAAAAAAACGTTATGTGAAAATAATAAAGATTTTTGCAAGTTGAAATAAATAACAACCATTTTCTGTTTTTGGAATGCATTTATATTTTTTCTGAAGTTTGAATTGATGATACCAATGAATTTTTTCGCTTGATAACTATAACTAAGTACAAAATTAAGAAGAAAGATTGAATACAGTGAAGCAAATAAAACATTTAACTAAACTGTAAAACCTTTCATTTTTCACCTTTCTTCTGCATCTCACCCAAAAAAAGAGATCAATGAATAATACAGTGAAACGAAAGATGGATGGTTTTTTTTGTAAAATGAAAGCTTTTGATGATTCTCCGTTTGCTGTAAAAATCAACAGACTGGGGAATGCTTATAAGATCGTTAGAAAAACAAGCCAAATTGCATTTCCTTATGCTTTAAGGCTACACAGTACCATAAAAATTTCATTTTTACCGAAAAAATGTTTTTGCATGTTTTGGTGACCCATATCATTGAGATGCTTGCCACGAAATTTCAGATCTGTTAGCAAATTAGTTTTTAAGATATTTGAAGTTTTATGAGCTATGGTTTTGTTTTCGGTTTCCTTTTAAAGTATTTTTTCACACTTAAGTTGAATTAATTAAGAATATTTTTGAGCTTTTAGTTTGAAATGGTTATTAATTCCAATTTTCATTACTAAAACCATTTCTGCTTGATTATGTTTTGAGTTTTTTGAGTTCTCATAATTAATTAATTAAGATTAATTTCATGGCCAATTTTTGCTTTAAAAATAGTTTATATAACTTAAATGCTTTATCATTAATTTTTCCCTGTAGAGAAAATGCCATGGCAAATGCGTTCTGGGTTTCTGTGAGAAACAATATTTTGAAGAGATGGAATACTACTGAAAATGATGTATCTAAAAATCAGTCCTCAGCTGATTCTACAATTAGACTTCCGAATACAAGTATTCTGAATTCAAATGCTGCAGATATAACAGAATATTTCCTTGATGTACCAAACTACATTATACTAAACCTATTGTAGTACTATATTTTAGTATTTTAAAGTCGTACGACAAGAGCTAAAACTTCCTAAACTGCCCCAATTTAAAACTGAAAAAAATTAAATTTTATGAGCAAACCTGGCTATTTTTAGCTTAACTTAGTATCATTATTATTTTGTACATAAATGCTTCGTGTTTCAAAACTTTTGTGAAATATTAGGTTAAGATAAAGCTGAATAAACTGACGTCTCAACAAATGCTATCAATGTTATGCAAAAATATATTTTGAATTAAAAATATAATTTTCAGTCATATTTAATAAAAATAGTATTTTAATGTAGAACATACATTGGAAAATAACATATTAAAAAGCTAGAGTTTTACGGGCATTATAAGTTTTTGTTTTATGACTTTACAAACTTTAAATGCGTTTTTCTCAGATTTTTAATTTTGATGGTATAAGTGTTTTCTAATCCCTAAGGCTTTTTTCCTGTTCAGGATAGAGCCTTGAATTTTTTTGTATATATTTCCAAATGTATGTTCTATAAAAGTTAGCATGGATTTAGGGCTGAGAACTCTAGTTATTTTTCTAAAAAATGCTAAAGTTGATATTTTAAAAATTTTCGTGTTTTTTCCAGGTTTTCCTAGAAAAATAATTATTAAAAATCAGCAAGGGAATATATTTTCAAATCCATACTAAATATTGTTTGTAATAATCTAAAAATCATAAATAATTTAAAATTACTAAAAAATTTTAAAAACTGAGTATTTTATAAGAGTTTGAAAACACTTAAAAAATTCCTAATTTTTAAAATTGTAAAATAGTGGCTGGTCAAACTGACTTTTTGCTTACAGAATCAGCTTAATAATATAATCTAAATATAAAACATCAATTATTTTACTGTAACTATCTCCAAAAAATTTTTTTGAAAAAGGGTACCGTGTAGTCTTAAAAGAAAATAGTATTGATAATAAGCTTTTGGATTCTTCTTAAAACGCATTTGCTTTAAGGAGTGAATTGGTATTTATGTAAACGATTTCCGTCATTTTACAAAACAAACATAAACAAACGTCTTTTTACGCTCTTAAAAGTAATATACTTATACATATATATATATATATATATATATATATATATATATATATATATATATATATATATATATGTATGTGTGTGTAGCACAACATATATTAGTGATTCACAAAACATTGATAAAATGTTATTAAAAAGTATTATTTATAGGAAGCTTCGTATGCGCATGCTGTAAGAAAGCGAAAAAGAAAGCCTGTCAAATACTGAAATTCCAGTTAAGAATAAAAATGACTAATAGTCTTAAATATATGTTTCTAGGAAAAGAACTTCGTAAAGAGTTGAGTGAAATACAATAATTGAGGAACGTAAAAGGAATCTTCAAGATCAAGTACAAGAAAAAAAATTCTAGATAAATTAGAAGAATAATGACTTAAAAATTAAACAGTATGAAAAAGAAAAATTTAATTAATTTTTAATAAATATTTTTTAATTTAATTAATTATATTTAAAATAATGTACGTTTAACACCATTTAGTTCTTTATTTATTAACATGATGAATTAAAAATTAATTTAAAATAATATTCTGTAATTGAGAATATGATTTTGGGATAATTACGTATTTTACCGTCAATTAGTTTCATCTAATGAAAAGACATCCCTAAATACCTAAAAAATAACCAATAAAGGAAAACCATTCCTGCTCATATCTTCATAGCAATAAAAAAAAGATGACAGAATTTGACGACGTCTTTTGAATCGACAATTTTCTCCCTTGAAGAACTTGAAACTTATATTCTTCTATTTAAGCAGTACTTTCGTCTAATCAAATATAAAAAAATAATAAGAAAAGATAATATATGTAGTAAATTATAGATAATATACCACGCTAAATGTACTAAAAAACTTTTATACAGTGCTAATATTGTAATTATTTATCTCTGTTACACAACACTAAAGTAGGAAAAGTTCGTTATATAAAACCTTTTTAAAGTAGAGGAATACATCACAAATGATCAAAATTAGTATTCTCAATTTTGGTATTTAATTTAAATGTGTATTTCAATGCCATTGAAAACCGAATTTTGTATACAAGTTTAAAATTGAACAAAAGAAATCTTTCAAATAATATATCAAACTGAAATTTTGAAACTTTGATTACTGCTACATAGAAGTTCTTCGCATCTATCGAATTGCAGTTCAAAACTTATTTCTATATTTAAATATTTTCGTGTTGGAATTTTTTAAAAAAATATACGTAAAAGATATATTTTAGTAAAGAATATCGTGTCATTTATATATAAATACATTATGAAAATGAGGAACATGCGAATATCAAAAAAAATATTAATTATTTCGTTTAATAGGGACGTCATGAAAGGCTATAAGGAGCAGAATAGTTGTATTCTGAAAAAATATTGCATTAAAATTATTTTTATGAATACATAATTTACCAACTCATGTATAATACAATTTAAAAATAATGTAGTGAAACCATTTTTAGATAAGAATATTTTAATTATACTGTTTATCTGCATATATAATTAAAACTAAGTACTGTATGAGTAGTTTTAATTATTTTCAGTTTTTCTTGCTAAATATAACTTAAACATATTAAAATGAATTATCCAATATACGTTAATTTTCTTTCGAAAGTTATGCATTTTATTTAACTTTTAACAGGAATATTTCAGTGGTATTTTGAGCAATGTTTTTAGATTTGTATACTTTGCTCAAAGAAAGTTGAATAATTATCCCTTGATTATTTTTATAATTGAAAATCTTCTTTAATAAACTCTTTATTCTGCTTCTATCAAAGTTAAAAATTTTTGGAAATATTTGTCGTAATACTTCTGGATAGCAGAAAAAAATAATACAAAAATCTCTTAGTCTATATTAATCTTGCAAAGAAAGTTTCTGCTACATCTTAAAAAACTAATTACGACGTCAAATTTTCTGTGGACTCCTTTAATCCATTGAAAGAGAAAAAAACATGTAACATGCAGACATTGTATCTTTTTTTTAATATTTGAATATATTTTTACAAAATATATGACTAAATATGAGCCACAAGTTTTTATTGAACTTCAATAGCGAAAGCCACGTGGATGTTATCATATTACAACTATTTCAAATATCCTTTCTTGAAAACATATATGATCCCATTTTTTTTCTTATAGTCCCCCCTATGTAACTTTTTTGCAATATTGAAATACTTCTAGTTTTATATGTAAGCAAAATATTTAAATCCAATATTTTTCGGTACCTCAATTTTCCTTTTAAGATTACCCGAAATACTTCATGTTTCATACTAGTCTGATATGTCTTTGTATTTTTTCTATATTCATCTCAGGATGGAAAGGAAGTAAGAAGTTTCACAGACGATATATAAGCTTTTGGAATATTTGCAAAGCTCAAATATGCTCATAGCTGTTGTTGTTGGCAAATAGCTTTGAATAGAGAATCAGCGTAATTTTTATTTAATATCATACATGTAAGATTTTTTTTCATTAATGGCATTTTTTGAACACTTTTCAAAAATATAAGAATGATTAGATCTTAGTTTGTATTCGTTACTTGAATAATTTTGAAGAACTTTCAAAAATGAAGTAAATGGAAAATGTCTAAAGTAGTAAAGTGTTAAAAACTTATTACATAAAATTTTATGTATAGAATTTCTTTAAGGGAAATGATATTATCATTTTAGGGAGTCAAAACGTATATTATTTCAAAACTTCACACAGAAAATTTGATAATAAAAAAATTCTCCAGATATTTACAATCCGAAGGAAATATCTATAAATTGAACAGTATTGTGTGTGTGAAGGACATTATTGTACGCTAAGATAGTTTACAAATTCCTTTTTTGCTTTTGCGTATTTGGATATAATTTTCAATAGAAACATTGATAAATTGCAAATCTACACAAATGAAATAATAATTTATAAATGAATCAAAGTAATTATATATATATATATATATATATATATATATATATATATATATATATATATATAATATGCCAATGCAGAGGAAAGATGCACGAATAAGCAACAAAAGAAGAAAATATCTGAATTTGTTTTTATATATTTCAATTGGTACGCATTATTTTTTGTCAATCAGTGAAATGTTCTCAGTTAAGGTATCCGACTGACAACTTTTTTTTTTGAAAAAGGAGATATGGAGATCTTTTGTGATTTTTATATTTATTTAGTATATTTTAAGGGAAAAATCTTAAAATTGGTAAAAGATAATTATTAAAATGGGAAAAAAACTAGAAAATAAACGGGGCCCGCTCTGTACTAATTTTATGAACGAATTGTGTGTTACTTTGTTATTCCTGTTTGAAGTGACCTTCAATAAGTATATTTTTATTTTTTTTATCTAAGTCATTATACGAAATTGCTTAAAAAAACATTGACCATATTCACATAAAGAACTCAAATTTTGAAATAAAACAGTGATTGATAAATCTGAAGATTATTTATTTAAGCAAAAAATTTCAGCTAATTATTTTCAAAACTTTTGAGCAATCGCGGTCCCCGTTTGAGTTTTCAAAAACACATTTCGAGTAAAACGCATTTTAAAGTTTGACATCTTGTGTAAAGTTATGGCATTTGTTTTACTAAATGTTGTAGTTTTTGTTCAGTGGAGGGAAAATAAAGTACTTGGTTTTGTTATTATTAATAAAATGGTTATAAAATAAAGTCATAAAAAATTTGCCAATTTTTGAAAAAATCATGGTTTTAGGGTAGTCGGATACCTTAAGGTTATTTTTTTATTTCCAGAAATATAATTCACTCACCTGTGCTTAAGTCCATGTTTGTTTAAATGTGTATCAAACAATAGTTAAACATTAACTTGTAATTTTAATTTTTAGCTCATTAGGAATTAAAAATTTTAGAAACCAAATTATCTAAAAGGGGATACAACTTGTTCAGCATCAAACTAAGGATTTTATTATTTCATTGCATTTTTTTAAAAATTTTTTTTGTTGATGCACATATTTTATTGCTAAAAATTAAATCGTTATTGCTGAAATCTGTTAGATGGCAACAAATGCCTTAAATGGCTTGAGATTTTCGTGTTCTTGTAAAATCTCTGCATTTATAATAAGCCTTATGATGACACGGATAAACGTTTATAAATTTATTAAACTCTGAATGGAAAATTTGAAGAAAATTCAAAGGGAGATTATCCAAAAGTTAAAAACTAGATTTTGCAAATATCATACTTATCCACTTTTCTGAACGAAAATTTTTGATTAAAGTGGTTTAGAAGAGGGGAGTAAGCATTTTAACGTAATCTGCATATTTATGCCATTCGTCTGTTTTTGATTGATAAAACTAGTCCATCCTAGATGCATTTTCAAAATTGACTTTTCAATCGATTTAGGAAATTCAATTTCTTCATTGGACGAAGTATAAGTCCAAGTTTATTTTTTTCTTATGCATTGCAAATGCAGATACTTCTCTTGAATACGAAAAATACCCTTTACGAAAGAGAAAAAAATGAATTTATATTTTCCCGTATCATTGATATATTTTGAATGAAGAAACTGAGCTGAAACAGAGAACAAGAAAGACAGAAAGAAGAAAAAACTTCGTTCAATAATTTTATTTTGAAGAGCATATAAAGAGGAAAAAAATCATACGTTCTATTGTTAGTTATTTAAAAATATTAAACTCCCCACGGATGTGTTATGATGTATGTTTACAAAAATATATTACACTTCTATTTCCAAAAATATTTATTTTTATTGCAAAACATTTATATATCACGAAGTATTTTTATAAGTATAATTAGATACATTAATGTAAATATCTACCACACACTTAACTCATTAAAAAATATTGTAGCATAAAAAATAATATTAGAGCAGAACATTTGTCATAAGTATTAAATTAACAAAAATGATTAACTTGAGTGTTAAAAAAGTTAATAATTTATTTTAATTAATAGTTAGTGATACTTTTTTAAACGCTATATGCTTAAACACTATATTTTCAGCTAAAAATATAGATTTGTTACACATTGTATTTTTCATCATATTATTTTCGCACTTGCAGAAAGTTTAGAAGCTATATATCTTAGTTTAAAATTCCTTGGATTATATAATTCGGAAGCAAATAGCTGACTGAAAGATAAGGCATAGTATTTGAGTGGAAAGTGATGCACAAGTTTTAAACAATGACTTTTAAGGGGACACGGTACCCTGTACACAATTTTTTTTTACTTAGATAGTTATAAGAATAAAATTACCTGCACTGTATTCGAACACATCTGTAATAAACATTTCATAAGCAAAATACTATTTTTAAACAAACAATAATTTTAAATTTTTAAACTTTTAAAATTATATATTTAAAGTTATTAAAATTCCTACTACTTTTACAAATTTGAATATTTTTTATCCATTTCTTTCTGATATTCATGGAAGTATTTCCCACAATTCTGTGCATGGGATTAGTATTACAAATGATGCTTTTATTTTTAGAATTTTTTTCTCTTAGACACTATAAAAAACAGTAAAAAACAGCTATATCTGACTTTATAGATTTCTAAAAAATAACTGTTCCTCTAAATACTTATTCCATGCACATAATTATCAAACATACTATTTAAAACAACCAGAAAAAGTTTCAAAATTTTATAGTGAATATAAAAAAGCCTTAGCATTTCAAACACATGATCAGCATGAAAAATAAGAAGCTGAGAAAAAGCAATTTAAAGTTTTTGAAATAAAAAATAATAATTGAAAGAGCTAAAATATAGTATCCATTCTAATATATATTAAAATTCAAGTTGTACTAAGCATTTTTAATGCAAAATTCATGCTGAATTAGAACATATTAAAAAGGAAATAAATTAAGATTACTGAAGTGATACAAAACAGTAAAAAAAAACATATATCTAACTTTATGCATCTTTTAAAAAATAGCTCTTCATATAAATCCTTAAGCTATGCACAGAATTATCAATCATTTTATACAAAACAACCAGGAAAAGTTTCAAAGATTTATAATGAATACAAAAAAAGCCTTAGCATTTTAAATATATGATCACGATGAAAAATATAAAGTCGTGAAAAACGTTTAAACTTTTAAAGTCAATAAAATACATGAAAGAACTAAACCTTGGCCTTCATCATTACATATATTGCAATTTAGGTCATAGTAAATATTTTAAGACAATAATATATTCTAAGTTATTAAATATTATTAAATAAATATATGAAAATTAAATGTATTAAAATATTACAATATATATCAAATGCACTAACCAATTGTTTTGAAATTATAAAACATTCATTTTATGTTCATATGATAATTGTAAATAAATATTATTAAAAACCACCCCGTTCATATGTGATTCCTTCTTTTTTAATGAATGAGGCGTTTTGCCGCTTTTTTGCTAACGCAATTTTTTCCGAGCAATTGCGTACACTGCCAATCTTTTTCTTTTCCTCTGATAAACTCTACGGTAGTCTCGCCAAACAACCAACATTTTTGACTGCTTGTTTGAAGCAAGGCCATTTTCCTTTTGCAAAATTTCTAATGATTTTTTGTACCAAAATTGAATTCACAAACTGCATCAGAAACAGCAATAGTTACTCGACGCAGTGTCGCTGACGTTTCTTTTGAACATTTACCCCATATGATGCTGTGAAGGCTCTCGTTTGTATTTTGTGTCACACATCTTATGCATCTTTGAAGGAGTTCATTTGAAGCTAATCTTTGATATATTGGCACAATTTGGGCTAAATGAGTTTCCTTCAAGGGTGTCTTCCCATGCTTCACGTGAGGACCCGGTACTTCACCACGAGCAAGAGCAGCCTGGAAAAAGCACCAAGAAGCTTTTCCAGTCGGACATTTAAAATGTTGAGGTTTTTGGTCCGTTGATATACTATGAAACAATGTTGCATACATTGCAGTTTTCATTGCTTCTACGTCACCTTTGTTCGAGCAAATCGCATTTTGATAGTAACGTGACAATTTTTTAATTGTCTCTTCCTTTAAACTGCCACGGGATTTTCCTCCCAAGGAAACACCTCTTGCTCGCCATTCTTTAACAGCTTTTCGTAACGATGTGTTATGTACTCTTCTCTTTCTTTATTTTTATCTCAGGACCATAAATTTCCTTAGTATTTAAATATTGATATGTTTTTGCATCACCATCTGACAATAGTGTTGTGTATCGAAAACCATTATCTTCAGATATTTGCCATAATTTAAGAGCAGCCTCTTGTTTCATGGCACAAAATGATCCAACGTGATTGATAGCACATGAAGATATATGGCCTTCATACCACACATGAAATTCTGCTGAATTTTCTCCCAAACCAGATTTTGCGTGTTCACTTTCAATGCAGCGTTTCGACATAATTTCAAAATCCATGACAAATCCAGTAAGAAGGTGAATCATGCAACCTACACCTATTTGAGATGAATGTCCCCGAGTCAACCAAGTACTTTCAAACGTAGCATCTATATCAGTAATGGCACTATTACTTTGATAAGCGTTTTTCACCTGACTTCGAACATCATTCAAGCTTTATTTGTAGATCTAACCAGAGATTTACATATATTTTTTTATATGTATTGAAAGTTCTGCTTGAGGGTAAATCCATATTCATTAACATACAGATTTTTTCCATAGCTAAATAGCCTTTCCCAAAACTTAAAAATGATTGCACCATGCTCATGTTTATGTCGAATGATTGGTTTCCATTGCCTTCACTGTCAAAAATTCGTCTGGATGTAAAGTTACTTGATTTAATTATATCGCATGAAGGGCAAAATACAGAGATTTTTCTGGAAAATCCAAGCTTTTCACCAATGTCAATTTTTAGTGAATACGATTTGCAAACATCACACAATAAGTTTTTTAAAAGTCCTTTTAAAAACTGTACATCCATTATCACATAATGAGGGGCTTCAGAATTTTCACAACAATTTAAATCGTTCCAGAAGCTGTCTTCTAAAGTTTGGCAGCTCATATTTCTTTCTGGTAATGCTGAGGAAATAGAAGTTTCATCTTTTCTGAAAACATAAGTTCCATGACTGTAGGGTTCATTGCACCATCTCTTGTTAGCTTTTTGTTTACTAACAAGACTCGATCGCTTTTGTCTAGGCATGATGAATTAAAGTTTACTTATTAATAAAAAGATATTCAAACGAATATTTAAAATTATAAAGAAATAAATTGATTATATAATTGGCTTTGAGAAAAAAGCATTTAGTTTTGATACTAATGGTTTTAGAATAAGAAAAAAGAATGCAAAGCAAAATGGAATAACGTTTCTCTCTTGCATAAAAGCAAACGAATTAATTCACTTCTCTTCTGATTAAAGTATAAAGCTTTAGAATCGCGTGTATAAGTAAATCAATCGAAATTGTTTAGGCTAGGATGATAGTGTCTGCATAAGAAGCAGACGGCATGTCTTTTAGTTTCGGTTTCGCTTCAACATACTGTCAAAAAAATTTTAATAACTCGCAAAATAATGCAGCTAGAGCTACCAAATTTTATAAAAATATTTAAAAAAGTCACACAACTAAAATTAGGCAATAAAAAAAAAATTCGTTAAAATCGTCATTTTTAGGATAATGTGTCCTCTCTTAATTTGAAGTAAAACGTTTTGTGCGCGTGATAAGAATGTCATTAATTCAAGGATTAAATACTGTTCTTTTGTCGTTCAAATTTGTTTTTTTTTACTTTAGTCAAATTCCTTGCATAAAAAAAAGCAAAAATAGAAAAGATTTCCTATGATAAAAATGTTTTACTTGCTAATAGTATGTGTAAGTAAATTTGTAATGGATATCCTGATTAATAACTTAGTTTTAATTTCATGTTTCAATAGCAAAAAAAAAAATATTTAACATGGAATTTTTATTTTCACTTAAAAATCTAATATTATTCTTTTAAGGTAATTTAACCGTACGTATGTACGATAGCCTCAACTGAGCGTGGAGGACATTTTTCGTACAGAAAAAATGCTTCGAATTTCATAAAATTTGTGTTATCATAAACTCAAATAATTTTTATGATATAGCGATTTTAAAATGTCAATATATTTCGTAAATAAGAAATATTTCCTATTACCATATAACGGGAGAGTTCATTTACCAATACGGCATAGGAGGAAAAAACGCGAAGCATATTTTAAAAAAGAAAAAAATGTGTAAACTTCGATAAAAATGAGTAGTATAATAAAAAAAGTGATTCTTTTTACAGGATAGTAAAGCCGGAATATAATATTAAGGTTTGAGTACTTCTATATCTGAAAAAATACTTTGAATTTGGGTCCTATTCTTTAAGATTAAACGAAGACAACCTTAAATCAGTCGTATAATTGACTCATACAATATGCAACGTTATTCCAATCAAAATGGTTTTATTTACATTTATCAGGGCTCATGTTAAGGATCCATTATTTTAAGTTTAATGATTAATTTGTTTATTTTGAAAGTTTTAAATCCAGTTAATTTAGATTGCTATTAGAATAAAAATTTAAAAGCAATTTACAAATGCCATTTATTGAAAATATTACATGTTTTCCTACTACTTTTAAAAAAAAACACCCTTATTATCGAAAACATTATTTAAAATATAATCTTCACTGAAATCAAACATAGAATATAATGTTTAACTGAACAAAACCTTGATGTCGATACGTTTCACAATTCAAAAAAAATATATAAATTGAGGAGCACGCATAAAAGACAGACATTTTTTTACAATTTATTCATTTCCTTGAAAAAGTATATAGTTATAATATTCTTAATAGCTTGATAACTGTCTGGAATAATACTTTGAATATATTATCCCTCGTTTCATCTGTTTTTCCTTTGGTAAAAGGCCATGACATTCTATCATCACTTGTCATTATAGCTTCTCTTACACCATACCCCACATGGGGGCCTTGCAACCTATACCGATACGATAAATTAGGACCAAATATAATTTTGGTAAATAATGATAAATCTGTAAAAAGAAGCCTCAGCAGATTTGGATTTGCTCCAAATTGAGAAGCTATGCCATCCCAGTATTGTACATTATCATTTCGAATCGACATTTTATCATTGGGCTAGTATCGGTTTATGTTCGTTTCGTATCTATTTTTGATATCCACTTACATTTTTGCTTTTGATGGAAGCTTGCATTTACCAGCAAAAACTTGAACAGCCCAGCGGCATTGAATTTCCCCTGTAGGTAATCCTGGACCAAGTGGAAGAATAAAACCTATAATCCCTAACGTTCAACGTTGTAACTCGGGAGGATATTTGCACCTGTACAGATTTATTCGACCATTTTCTTGTTCTACAATGCCTTCCTCAAGAAAACGAAATTTCCATGTATATCCTGTTGCCATTATAACACTATCAACTTCAGTGACTTCTGAATCTCCTTCAAAGATATCCCATTTTCGGTAAAGCATTTGATGTTTGGTTTCATTGTGACAGATCCAGACATTAGCTTCGATTCTATGTGGTCATTTAGAGATGGATCCTGTGAAAGAATATCATGCTTATGTTTGACTGCATACAGCTTTTGATCGAACAACAAATCCAGATAATATTTTTCTAAAATCTAATTGGCAACATTTATGAGTAATATATCCACAAAGAGGTATAAATAGCGTCGAACTATTAAGTGATATCATATGACAATCTTTGATCTTCGAGGAGGTTAACGATATGAGCTCCATTTTTTCAAGTATACCTATAAGAAAAAAGAAATATATGATCAAGGAATAAGCAGCGGTATTCATATTGAATGTTTGAAAAGTTTGATTACACTTTAAAAGATGAATTATAAATAAATAATGCTTTTCTCTTATGGTTTTTAATGTTCCATACAGAAGTGATTAAAGTTTCCGTATAATGAAATATAAACTGGCAGGAACAACGCCCATGTTTTGCCCCATTCTCATTTCAAAAGAAATTCACTACAAAAACCAGCATATAATTTTTAAATCTACAGCACATTTACAGCTTAAATTGGGCAACACCACACTGCAGCAAAATAGGTTTAAAAGAAAAAGTTCCTCGGTGATAGTTTGAAAGATTAGCTCTTATTGGATATAGATAGCTCTTTATTGTGGGGATCTGTAAAAAAGCGTTGCTTATCTATCTCTAATTTGTAATACTGTAGAATTGAAAACTCGAATTACAGCTTCAAAATAGATTAAAAATGGAAATAATTACCTATAACGTTCCTTCAACCTTCGCAACGACACTTGGGGGTATATTTTTGTAAAACCCATTTTGTATCGGATGTCTACTCTGTAAAAGGAATCCGCTTATATATATATAACAAATTTTAAGACTGTCCTTCAAATAGTTTAAAAATGGGAATGTTTACTAAACTTCAAGTCTGTAGGTTCAATAGTTTCGGAGGTATCGTGATGAGTGAGTAAGAAAATTGCACGATTGCAATTTTTCAAATAAAATATTAAATATAAATTTTTAAGCTTCGATTATTTTTAAAAATAAATTCGATCTGGCTGATCAACTGCAGAGTTCAAACCTTATTCCTGTATTAAATATTTGTGTATGAACATTTAAAAACCAATAATGTGCACTATCCACCAAAAAGTATTGAAACAACTTTGCAAGTGAGGATGCCCGTGGTCATTTACGCCGCGTCTTGTGTACTTAAATATTTCGCAGTAGACAGCATTGACTTATTAATCACATGCAAGATGCCCCACGAAATTTAGATCTGTCTGACTTCGAGAAGGGCGTAACTGTCGGATTTCATAAAAATGATCAACCTTCAAGGGACATGTCTTGTGAGTTAATCATTTCAAAATCGACAGTGACTCTTGTGATTAAAAAGTGGAAGGTGAGTTGTGATTGGCGGAATGTGCTACCACCCGTCAGATCCATAGAACTAAGAGAAAGAGACCAACGAATGCTGTGCAAAGAAATTCTGAAAAGCACTAAACAGATAGCCCATATAATCCACGAGTTGCAACAAACATCCGGGACTGTTATTTAAAATGTTGAATTGCGCCTCCGTCCTTCATTTTATTCTACTGTTGAGCAGCACGCGCCGACATCACGCGTTTTGCGTACGCTCACGTCGCTTCTGACGTTTCGTTCCTGATATTTGCATACGCATGACGTTTCTACTGACTTGCGTGTTCACTGTACTGATCTCCAGACCTACTTTTCTGCAATTTCATGGTTATCTGCTTAATTTTTACATTGTTGCTTAAGTTTTGCACACCAGTGTAGTTACAAAGTAATGAGTTCAATAAGGTGTTGACCCACCTCTAGCCTGGATGCAAGCTGCCACACGCCGTGCAATAGAGTGATAAAGCACCCTTACGGTCTCCTGCGGTATTTCTTGACAAATTTTCTCCAATTGTCTGGTCAGGTCATGGACATTTCCTGTTAGATGCAGTCGCCTTCCCATCATATCCTAGACATGGTCGATTGGAGAGAGATCTGGTGGCTGACCAAGGAAGTGTTTGATAAGCTGTAAGATAGTTCATAGCAACACGTAGCATATGTAGTCTGGGCTTATCTTGTTGAAAAATGAGGTCATGGTGCTGCTAAAGAAACGATAGCAAAACAGTTCTTCGAATGTCGTCGACGTACCGCCGTGCTGTAAATGTGCTGTAATGACAACCAAATGCGTCCGGCTGTCAAAAGAAATTCCGCCTCAGACGAAAACTCCTGGTTGAGAACCTGTGTGGCGTGCAATAGTGAAAGCAGGATTGGCACTCTGCCCTCGACGATCGTCAGGACACAGTTGAAAGCGGGATTCGTCACTCAACACTATAGGTCCCCAGTCAGCATGTTTTCAATCTGATCAAACTAAGCATCTCTGTAATTTGGCTGGACAACGTGCAGGCGTAAATGGCAGGTGGCGTAGTGGTCGGTACGAGCATAAAATTTGCTCTATCAGCCATCTGTGAATGGTCATGGTGGACGGTGGACACTCGTGTGCGGGTCGTACGTCTGATGGTTGATAACGATGAATCAAATGCTGTGACAGCTGATCTGACATTAAATCTGTCCTCCCGATCTGCTGTGGCCCTAGGTCGACCACTAGGATCCTGTCTATGAAATCTACCATTTTCCACTCATTCTTGCCAGCATCTTCTAATGCCCGCATTGCTTCGACCCATATGACGAGCGATTCTCCAATTTGCCCAACCTGCCTCTTTCAGTTCAATGATATGACCTCTTTCAAACCTTTACAGTTGCTCGTAATGAGCTCGATTCTCTCGGCGAGGCATTTTTTGTCATTGAAAGGTATCCTAAATCTCAATGCAACCGAAATTTTGACCATCAGACTGAGAATCGCTTCTTATAGACACCTGTTGAGTGCACAGTTCCGATGCGCTGTAGCTCCCTCTATTCATTCATTTGACAGCAAATTTTAATCATTTGCATGTTCGGTACAAATGTCTTTGCACACAAAATCTAATTACAATCGGGAAACTCTTTCTTAATGCGTCGTTTTTGTTTTGTTTTAGAGTGTATTTACGGTCAGTAAAATACGGAGGAAAAATTTACGAATTTAATGGTATTGAAAAATGTTGCTATATGCTAATATAATTTATAATTTTCATTTTTTGTTTATTTAAGTTATGATTGAAAAATAAATGCTATGATATAGTTATATATTTCAACGCAGTATACAGAATTATCTGAATCAAATGAAGAACTTAACAAGTACTGGGGTTTCATTTATCTTCAAACAAACCATTCAATAAAAAGTTAAGCAAAAAAAAAGCAGAAGAAATTGAATTCAAAGTTTAATTTTCTTCAAACACATTTAAGAAACAGAAAGTAGAAGCTGTAATTTGAAATATTTCTTTTTTATTATAAATTGCAATTTTACGTTTGACATAATGAAAAAAATCATAATCACATTCCTTTGCAAGAAATTCAATAATGACCTCCCCCCCCTTATATATGGGTTTTTTTCTTTGCCAAATTAAAATAAGATGACTTATTTCAATGAAAGAAAGGAAAAACACATTCTAATATATTTGAAGCATTTGTGAGAAAAAAAGAAGTATAAATAACATTTTTCCGATTCAGATAGAGATTGAAGTTTTGATTAAAATGGATATAATTTGTAGAAGACTGTCCTTTTTTTCAATCCAATAAAGATTTCTCTTTTAAAATCGTTAATAAAATAGAAGAAACTGAAGCATATATTAAGATTGATCTTTTACTAAAGTGAAGAAAACTTAAATTGAACTAAGTTTCATGGAAATACTAAATGCAAATGACTCGAAGAGGGGAAGTGATTTACATTTTTCAAATGAGCTTCTGTAGAAGAAAACTACAAAATTGCTTTATTTCTAGACGTTTTGCCGATTTAATATTTGTTTTCAAATCGAATGATTATTTGGATGTATTTTTCAAAAGAAAAAAAAAGTATGATTGGACAAAACTTTTCCATTGTGGAAGTGCTGCAGAACATAGATATTTTTTGGCCTATTTCATCTCAAAAACGTAAATTGTTTGTTCTATTAAATGTTTCCTAAAAAAAATTTTAGTTAATTAAAACGATAAATATTTTCATTTAAGAAAGGAATATATCATTCGCATAAAAAAACAGAATTTTCCATCACTCCAAAATGTTTTATATATATACGTATTACTTAACCTTTCGTTATCAATTAAATGTAGATTGGATGTTACTCTGATATAACAGGATAAAAAGTAGTAGAACTATATTTTCCAAAAGAAATATTTTTTCCTAATTTGCTTTATTACTTTATTTCTAAATTATTTTTTCAACCAAAAGCCGTTAAGGATTTAGTTAAATAAGTTTAAAGAACAACAAACATGACAACTTTCCAATCGGAATAACACGAAAAGGGTGAATATAATATGTTAAGAAACCTTCCTAAACTAAAATATAATAAGGAAAATAATTATTGTAAATATAAATTAATCAGTAATTGTAGTCTTTATGTCTTTATTTTGAGTATGTATTACGGAGATGAATTGGAGAAATGTATGCGATTTATTTTTGTGTAAGTTTTAACAAAAGTTAATTTTTTTTTTCAATTTTTAGATTCATCTGTACAAGATGAAACTTTGGAATGATGAGAGTTTGAAGACACAAGGCAAGATGAGATTTTGTACATCAATTGCAGACATAAATTTAGGAAATATATATGTATGACTTGTGGGAGTTGTAACACAAAATGATTTTGAGTTTTTAAAGCCGTCAATGCAAGATGTGACTACTTCTAAAGATTTCAGTCTGAAAACTACTTGTGTTAATTATTCCCAATCACATCCATATGATTCGAAACAAATCAATAATTGGAAATTAGAAAAAAAAATTCAGGAAATTAAAACTAAGAAAAATATCTCCTATTTAGAACAGTGTAAATTGATTATTCCTCAGTTATCCCAAACATATGCTCATGTTACTAAACATTCAACTACACCTATTACTGTCCTAATAGATCCATACATAATAAGCATGATCTGCTTACATTTACAATGCTTGAAACCCTTATCTTCTGCCAAGCACGACGTCTTCAATATTTGTAGTCTCCATGTCATCCTCATCAACTCAAGCACATATACTTCCTTCCACATTTTCAGTAATACCAACCATATCACGTGAATCTCAATCACCTATTCCCATTTTTACTTCTTCTACTTCTACTACATATAATTTGCATATCATAAATTCCTTTTTTGCAACTGAATCACGCCTATTTCCTTTCACTTCTGAGAAATTTGCCGCAGTATTAACTGAATTTCAGCCATCTGCCCCTTTACTTCATACTGCTGCTACCACATCCAATAGTCAACATTCTGTTGCATCTATTGCTCAAAAAAATTTAAAATAAGTTTCAAAGAAATAGGAGAAATAACACAAACCCGAAATTGAAATAAAAAAATGTCACCCCATAAACCTAAAAAAAAGTTCATTTGTTCAGTACGCGACAGTAAAGGAGGTCATTATTCTCGGCGATGTAGAAAAATCTTAAATGGATTGTCATATAAAGGCTGCTTTCTCGCATTCAATTAAACCAACTAGAAACTGGTAAAAATACATTCTTTTAGGAAAAAAACTTAAAGCACCGTGATGGAAGTGGTTGTTTTTAATGAAATTAAATATGTGTATAGCTCATACATAGATAATAAGATGATAAAAATGTCAAGGCCATAGAGCCCATCCACGGCTAACAATTACAGCTTGAATGTTCAAATCAGTAGTTGGTAAAACCACCCCTGGTGGCGATACATGTTTGCATAAGTCTCGGATAAGAGTGATAGAGGTCCATAATGTCATTCTGTGATACATTCTGTCCGGCATTCACCAATTTTTACTCAAAATCTGAATTCAGGGTGCCTGAATCTGGAGCCATCCATGTCTTGCATATGTTCGATTGGTTAAAGTTCTGGTGACCTTGCCGGCCAAGGAAGAGTATAAACGACACGAAGGCAATCCAGATATCAGCAAGCGGAATGGTGGCTTGCATTTTCTTGGTGAAACCGGCCCCTGGATTATGTGCCCTGAATGATAATACGACCAACTGTTGGATGGTATAGACATATCATTGAGCTGTTAAAGATGTGTGGAGGATGACTAGAGATGACATGTTGTCGTATGAAATATCACCCCACAACATAACACCAGAGGTTATGACTGTATACCTTTGTAAAACAAAGGCTAGCTTCCCAATTTGCACCAAATGTAATATCAGACCTTTTTCTCCTCAGAACTTTCTGCAATGTCTGGGGTTTTCCTGTGACGAGGCTGTTGCTCCCCCTGCTGTTCTTAGACTTAGTACAGATTTATGGGCTCAAGGATCTGTTCTAGTTTCACTATACCAGATAGGGATTCGTCCCACAACCGCCACCAAAACAAAGGCTGATTGGGGCCGTTCGCCCCGGCCTCTTCAGACACGTAGAAGATGGTCATCTGCTTCAAGAGTCAAGTGAGATTCGTCGTTGAATAGTATGCGCTGGAAGTTCGATGGCAACCGTGATGATTAGCTGTCACACCACTCCAGACGATTTCGCCGATGTGGAGTCAAAGACAGACGTCTTAAAGGTCACTGTCAGGGTAACCCCGCCTCAGCTAAGTGCCGTGAAATGGTGGAGGATACCATGAGGGTTAATGAAGAGGCTGTAGTACATTGAATAGTAGACAATGATACCATAGGAGTAGTTTATTCGATCTTGCGTAGCTTTAATGCCTCATGACCTTCCAAAGAGTTCATTTTTTCTATAGGCTCCTCACAGCAACCATTGCTTTTAGCACCTATACACAGATGTGTCTGTACGTTGCAGGTGACGACCTATTATTGCTCTGTATGATCACCCACCTTCATGCATTCCGAGAATGCGAACACGTTCGAAGTCATTCAGTCACCTATAAGGTCTTCAAAAACGTCGTGATGGCATCATGAGTTTTTTCTACAGGGAATCAACGATCAAAACGAAAACAGATAAATTTTCCGCCTCTATTACCGGTTTTATATTTTCTGAGTTTCTTAGCAAAAACGCGCACTACGACTTTAATTCATAATCAAAGGCCTTTAAAATTTAGCCATTTACATGTGTGTAAGATGTTTATTTTTTCAACGAAATTTTATCTCAATCAGACAACTGCTTCTTGGCATTTCGATTTTTTCTTGGCATTTCGATTTTTTTGCAAAGAAGTACACAATGCAAATATCCTGTTTTCAATTTCTTGATTAAAGTCATACTTCGATTTAGTTTCGCAGCTTACATGACGTTCTATGTTACGTTTTTAATTTCATTTTATTCATCAGAATGCTGCATTTTATAACATGTATACACATATCCTACATACAACTTTAATGAAATTTATTTTTTAATTATTTACATGCACTTATTTTAATTTTATACTTTGAATCCGTTTTTACATTTTTTTAAGGTTTTCAAAACAATTGTTTGGCGCAGTTTAGCACGCCCCAACACACTCACGCAAGATGAAACCGATAATTGCAAAAAAACTTATTTTTTCCTTTTTTAATGTTTTTTTTATTTTACTTTTTTTAAATTTTTTTTTACTTTTTTACTTTTGCTATTATCTGAATTTTTTTTTTTTTTTATAAATAAAGTTAATTTAAATGAAATAAAACCATCAAAATATTGCTGTTTCTTATGAGTTAAGTGTGCATTATTATTTTTTTAAACTCTTAAATGAAATGCCATTTTGAATACAATCTGTGTGATCAGTAATCACTTCCCTCAATTTAATTCACATCGTATATTAATGAGGTTTTAAGGAGAAAGAAAATAATTTTCTACATTAAAATAAGATAGATAAAGAGACACATTTTCCTTATAGTTTCTTTTGTGATCACAATCAAGGAAAAGTTTATACTGAGTTCATTGATGTTAATATTTCAATCATAACAAGAACAAAAGAGGAAAAAAAATCTGGAGAAGTATCAAAAAACAATTCAAAACATAAATGGGGATTTTATTCGAAAGGAGTTTATGCACAGTTCAATATTGATTTGCTTCCAAGTTTTCCTTCGTTAGTTAATTAAACTTCATAAATAATGAATTAACAATGCTTAGCACTTATTTTGGCAGTTAGAAGTTATGAAAATATTTTATGCTCTTATTGCGTCCGATCTTAAATTGCTTTGAACGTGATATTATCTAAGAATAAGCTGGCATTTTTTTTAGAAACATGAATACTGTATTTTATTTATGTCGAATTAATATAAAGATTCAAAATTTTCAATACATTTGTATTTGAAAAGCAAGAAAAAAAGTTACAAATGATTGCCTACAGATAAATTTGTTGCAAAATTTAAAACTGTTAAGAAATCAAAATGTCAGATGCAATGGTTCAGCGGTAGTGTACACGCTTCGTAAGACTAAGGTTGCGGATTCGACCCCGGCTAGAATCGATATGGAACATAGTATATAATCATAATTATACAAATGAAATCTTCTAAAAATAAGAATTAGCTTCTCATACAAGGTATTTTATTTGTTCCATATTTTATTATGAAGGGATTAATTTTTATAAGTTAGAAATAACTCTCTATATATTAATCAGGATTATTCTCATCAGTATTTAAGATATAGCTCCATTAAATAGGTTGTATTGCTCATATGAAACCAAGCTATATGTTTGTAACTATTGTTTAAAACGTGAAATTCAAACTTACAGTCAGATTCAACATTACACTACTAGCTCATAGGAGTAAGTCATTTAATCATAAGCTGGATATATTATGTTGACACTAATATATAGATAAAAATTCAAACTACTTGTTATTAAATACATCATATCTTAATTTTGTAAATTACATTCCCTTTATTACAGTTTGTATGATATAAGTTCAAAGGAGAACACATAAACAAATAGATGCATTTCGATTGATTTCAGTATCATTGCATAAACAATTCTCAGGACAAGGCTCTTGAAATCATTTCGTCTTATCGGATCCACTCATAGAACAGCATCGGGAGTGTACATGTAAAAATATTCAGGTGATGTAAAATACGAAACAATGTAGGGAATCGAAAATGGGGAAGTGGGTTCCCAAATATAAGAAATTGAAGTATGGGGAAAATATCGCAGAGCTCTGAAGGCTTTATTTTTCTAGCTTGTAAAACTAAAAGTATTGCAATATTCCAAGAGCATATAACTACGATACAAATTACGAATAAATATGTTTTCAAAATAGCCTTTGATCAATATGAGAATAAACACAAAACAAATTTTAATAGGCACAAATGTCAATAATTGGCGTTTTTAAAATGACATTTGTCAATTACTCTCTGGTAATTTTTATATAAATTATCAATTTCATATTTCTAGAAATTCAGCAGATTTCTAGTTTACATGTGCAGCTATTTTCCTTTCAAAATAACTGCTAATTGCTTTTATGACTGATGTTTAAGATAAATCGTTTAAATTCCGTTGAAGATAATTTAGTTGATGAAATAATTATAAAATATATTCATTTGTTACAGCTGTATATTTGTTTGAAGATTTTATCTTTAAATAAATAAAATCCTAAAATCTATTAACTTCAATTAATAAATAATTTCCATTCCATTCAGTGGTACATACAATCAATGCTTACATTTATTTTTTTGTAAATGTGTTAAATTAGCTCGTATTACTTATTATTTTGCTCATTAGTTATGTTTATTTCTTAAAAAGAAATTAAAGCAAATTTCGATACACTTTACATTTATGGCAAAATAAATACAACAATATAATACATAAATGCACATAGCAAAAGTACAGTTTTCCACCAGTAACAGATTTAACAGTTTTACAGAAAAAAAGCTACCATTCTTTCATATTATCATCCATTCTAAAATTAATACAATTTTTTTTGAACCTTGTAGTTTTATTACCTGTTTCAAAGAATAGGTGATTTTCAATTCTTAATTGTATGTTACAACACTGAATTCAGAAACTGTAAAACTAAATTTACATTATGTCGCTGACATTTCTTTTGATAACTTTTTCCAAATAAGGTTGTGGATTAACTTATATTCCGTCTTGTGAATAGTGAGTGAATGAATGAATATTAACGTCGTACTGCTCAGCTACACGAGGGTCTTTGGCAACGGACCGCGTAATTTTGAACCATGGTCAAGTGACGTGGACGACACATGAGCTGGCACCTTCCTCTCCTAACTACAACACCACACCAACGGGAGGACGTTTGAACTCTCGATAGATTAAACGTGCATTGCCCCCCTACACGGCGGGTCTTTTGTGGTATGGGCTCAAACTCGTTATACTGTGTTGCGAATCTTATGCATTTTCTAAGAACTTGTTTCAAACCAATTTTTTAGATAAGCCTCGTTCAAGAATGGCATCACATGCAATATGTATGTCCCAGGTATATGAACACTAGCTAGGACAGCCTGGCAGAAGTATCAAAGCTCTTTTCAGCAGGATATTTAAAATGTTGAGGGGTCTGGTTGGATGATATGCATTAAGTGTAGATATCATATGTTTTAACTTCAGTTTTTTTATTCAATACATTGTTAAAAAATAAATTGACCACTATTTATTACAGTTAGTTCTACAAAATTGTATGCTCTTATTTAGAAAGACCACACAACTAAAACAAGGTAACAAACGTTTCAATCGTTTGTTCATTTTCCGAGTATAGTGTCCTTGTTAGTCGTTCTTGGAGCGATTAATATTCCGAGATTCTTTCAAACATGTTTCGACCAAATAGTAAAATAATTTTAATTCATGAATCATACAAACAAAAATGCTGTTGAGAATGTGTTAATTGCGAAGCAAAGAAAGTTTCACGCTAAGGCTGCTATTACATGTCAGAAAGTAAATGTTCTACGCTATACCCAATATTTATATTTTTAACAATCTAATTAAATATTATAAAGAAAGGTAATGCATAATGTATCTTCTTTGTTACATGTACATGATAGAATTATCTCATTCGGGAATAAAAAAAATTCAACAATTAGCAAACAAATAAATGAAATATTTAACTATTGAAAAAAGACTGAGAAAAATAACTAACTATGAAATATATAAATAAAAATGATATATCACAATTGGAAAATTAAAGAAAATACATAAATAGAAAAATAATAATTAAAATGTGAAAATGTTTCGATAAAAGTGAAGGTCTTCACCTTTTTAACTTTGTTACCCCTTATTGCAGAAAAAATACAATCTCTTTAATCCAAGGACATATTTGATGAATTGTCTTTGAATCTATGGTCTATCATTTTGGATTAAAATTCTTACTTCCTGCTTATATCAAAGTTTATCTCTCCGAAAAAGCAATAAAGTACCAACTGGGCTGTCTTACATCTAGAAATAAAGGCCGTGGTAGCATAGTGGTTATGGGGATGAATTTATGGCTGATGTATAATGAGCGCCAGCCCCTCAACAACCCCCAGCTTATCTTTGAAAACCCACCGTCTAGAAGTGCTGATGCAAGTTAAATCTATCGAGGATCAAAGTTTTGGCATGGTGTGGTAGTATGGCCTGACACTAAAGTTCAGGTATCTTCTCCTCACTCGTTCACTCACTTTTTAAAATTATGAGGTATGTTGTCAATAGTCCCCATGTTGCTCTATAGGGCTAAGTTAACACTCACCCTTCTAGAAATAAATTAGCAATCGAATGGTGTTAAACTAGTTTTATCACTTAAAACATGAACATTTTTAGTTAATAATAAATTGCAAAAAATAATTCAATGTTCAAAGCTTAAATTAAGAAAACTTTATTTACTTTTCTAAGTAGCGTTGTATTCCTCAGGCAACAATTAAAATCACTTCCAAATACTGTGTAGATCTACTTATGTAATAATTTCTTCTTTCTGATTCCTTTTATTTTTGTTCATTTATTTGTGTAGCTGTTTCACAATTGGTGATTATAATAAAGGATAAACTAATAGATTTCGCGCAATGATTACATCAGTTTCTTAGTGGTTAATGAAACTCTTTATAGTTGAAAACAATTTCTTAAACAGAGATGCCAGGTCTTCGATGGATGAAAATTTGGGAAGACAGAGAAATCAACGAGGATTTTTATGCTTAAATTCAGAATTGTCGGTTGGTTTTACAGCAATGTATAGGACTTGCTCTCATAGTCCTTGTGAAAAAGATTAGCATTGATGCAAGAACACCGATTATTCGCTTTGCAATGGCTTCGCATTATACCTATTTGCCTGACTGAATAGTCTAGAGATTTAGAAGGGTTATATCTGAAGAAGTACTTTTCTGTTTCAGCAAAAATACTGAACGTTTGGAAAATATCCATCCTAATAACACTTAGCACAGTGTTTCTCAAAGTGCAGGGCGCACCCGGGGGGCGCAAGCATATCGAAAATTTAAAAATTTAAAAGAACTAACCGATAAAAAGGTAAAACAAATTACTTTCTTCCATGATAAAAATACACAACAACACTGATATAATTTATGTTTATCATCTGGAGTTTTTCCGTCATCAAATAGCTATCTTTGATCCAAAAACCAAATTAAAGAAAAAAATAACATTTCCTCAATGAGAGATTTTTTTTCTATTACGTTTTCTTTTTAAACATAAAATATTACTCATTAAAAGAAAAAAACGAAACCAAGAACCGGAGAAAAATTCTAAGAAGATAAAAAATTCATCACTGTAATTATTATTGAAATACTTTACATTAGTTGTAGAAAGAAAATGAGGACATGATTCACTTTCCACATTCTACATTAGTCCCGTTCAATCGTTTATGTGTTTGTTTTTTGCTTACGGAAACTGTAAATAATAAAGCGTTTTACGATATTTGAAAAAGAAAGAATTGATTTGAAGGATTATTTGGCCAATATTTATTTTAATGAGTATTTTTAAATTTATAAAGCATAGTGAAAAACGCCATAATCTTTTTAGAACATCCGTATTTTTTCTGAATACACTTTTAATCTGGGAGTAGTGGCGTGGGGCATCTGTGATTTCTATTGAAGGAAGTAGAAACTAATCAAGCAAAAGAAGAACCTACTGAAAGAATTGTTATTATCCATGATTGAGAAACGCGATGAACATGAAACGAAAGCAAAATTTTCAAATGCTTCCTAAAAAAATCCATCAACTCTAAAATATGAAGCCATAAGTGTACCACAAGATTCAGTTCGGAGTGTCAAAAAGACACTAGAAAGAAAAAGTTCAACTTGCTATTTGTAGATCACCAAATGTGTCATGAGTTCGAGCCCAGTACTACTAAAGACCTTCCGTGTAGAGAAGAGATGCACGTTAAATCTGTCGAGAGCTTAAACGTCCTCTTGTTGGAGTGATGTGGTAGTTAATAGAGGTCCGGTCAAATATTGTCTTCGTAACTTGACCATGGTTCAAAATTACGAGGTCCGTCTCCAAAGGCCCTCATGTAGCTGAACACAGTGGGACGTTAATATTAACTCACTCGATCATGAAAGTTCATTAAAACTACGATAATTTGAAAACTACGATAATTTGAACAAAATATGACAGCTTTGCCAGCAAAGAAAATTTCTGTGATATTAGTGAAATGTTTCTCTGATTTGCGTCCTTTATTGAGGTCTTCCAGTTTTGAATCATTTTAGTTCAGTTTTATTAGAATTTTTCTCAAATCATCAAAGAAAAATTGAATAGTCCTTGAAAGCTGGTAAGCATACTTTCCGGTAGTTAAATTATTCACTGGAATTCCGATTTGTATCGTGAACAGTAAAAATATTTATAAAGAAATGATTGGGTTGACTGAGTCGCCCCCCCACACACACTACCATTAGCGTTTGTATCGAGTGCGCGCCTGCTCCCGTTTAAAACATTTTGAAGTCTCCTCGTTTTAAATATTAAAAAGTGACGCAATTATTCTTCATCGGAATTTTATAATATTTTTCATTGTTTAACATTAATTCTAAATGCTAATTATGTGCGGTTTAATATTAGAGTTCTTTTAAACAGCTATTTACAATTATATCATTTATCTAAAAAGATCATTTTACATTTTTGTATACAATGTTGTGCATGCAGTTTTACTGTCCTTACAGTTCAGCTATTATATCAAGAATAATGTTTTATTTTTTTTAAAATGAACTCGTGCGAAGAGCCGGTGTTTTAGCCAGTATACTTTTAATGTATCAGTGCTGAAGAAGGTATTTTATAAATAATTTCTTAATACTAAATTAAGAACAAGTTTAATAATTATTAGTGACTTCCATGGACTTGTCTTGTAGAGCAAAGTTTTTCAAAGGAAGGTTTAATATCAGAAATTGACATTCTTAGTCATTTTACTATAATTAGCTGAGATCAATATTTTGTCTTCAAAGCAGCCACGGCAGAAAATCTGGTTTAAGAAAGTTAGGATGTTGAAAATGGTAATAGTATACGAAGTGCAATTGTTTTAAGTGCAGAAAATCCATGATGCACCTCTACCCAAAATTCAAAAAGTGATTTATTACAAAATTGCCTTTTAATTTTTCACTGGATGGGAAATATATGAAGATTTCTTCTTCGGAAGTTGAGAGCCCTTTGGAGTATTTTGAAATAGATACCTAATTCACTCGTAACTTGCTACCAAGTTGTCCTCATCAAGGAAATACTTTTTAAAATTCTTTGCCAACATCGTTAAATGATTTTACATGGTTTAAAAAACAACTTTCACATGTTGTTCTCCAGATTTGTAAGTTTCAACACATAACAAGCTTGACCTGTTTTCCCATCATTTACTTCAGTAGTGGTAAATTCAAAATTTAATTACTTTGGAGAATATTTCCTTGATTTAATTTTCGGAACAATACTCGTCTGTGTACTTGTTGATCCTTTATTATCGTTGAAGGTTTGCTTAAGACTAAAAAAATGTATGTATGATTTTCTTTTACTCTACTGCCGTAAATACTTAATTACCGTGAATTACAATTAACGTGCAAATTAAAAAATGTACCTTCACACAAGCTAGATTCGGTAGCTATAGATGTATTGAATCGACCAAAACTGACTGGAATTGTACGAAGAAAAGCATTTTCACATGTTCTGCGCAGACGTCCCATATGTTGGCCATACTGACGCAATGGATATGATAGAGATGGTAATGCCAGATGTGATGGATATGATAGAGAGCAACAATGAGTAGACTATTTTTCTAATGACATTTGTACTTTGAGAAATGGATGCTAAAGGAAATAAATCCTTAATTAAATATATCGTTTTGCGGTCTGTTCAAATTTAAAAATTAGAGAAAGAAAAATAATATAATAAGTAATATATATATTTTAAGTAATTTTCTTAAAATGTATATATATATATATATATATATATATATATATATATATATTTAAAGTAACATATACAAAATTTAATAGTTATACAGTTTATAACTCGGATCGTATTGTAGCTTTAGCGTCAAAGTGCATTGTTATTGCAGTAAATACATTATTGTTGTACGGGGGTGACAAAAATTATGATTGAAATTTGGGTCGCCAGTATTGGAAGTTTGAGAAACACTGCGATACTGGCTTGCCTGGAAGACTTATCATGACTCCTACCAAATGAATCACGCATATGATAAACAGTGTCTTCTATCATGAAAACTTTATGAAAATTGCCAGTTTAAGATACCAAAGATCCCGTCTCTTTTAAAGTACTGTCAAATTAATGGATAGATTTTGATATCGGAGTATCGACATTTCATTTTGTTCGAACACGTCACTTTAAACGCGTGACTGATTTAAATTCCTTTAACACAGTATTTCTCAAACTGTGGGGCGCGCCCCCTGGGGGCGATAACCTTACGAGGGGGGCGCGAGCATATCGAAAGTAAAATATTTAAAAATAATTAATGTATTGGAATGAGTTAAAACAAAATACTTTCAGACATAGTAAAAAATGCACTTTTAATCTGATATAATTTATAGGTGCACGTTTGATATTTATAAGTCATCAAAAATAAAAAAAATTCTTCTATACCTAATTAGCTATCTTTGATCCTATAACCAAATAAAAAAAATTTTATTTGATTTGCTGTAATCCCATGATGAGAGATTTTTTACTACTCTTTCTGTTTAAACCTAACATACAACTCTTTCAAAGAAAAAACAGATCCCAGACCCAGAATAGAAAAAAATTAGGAACATAAAAAATTCACCCCTGTCATTATTTTTGAAATACTGCATTTTATAGCTGTTATCTGTTTGACCTTCTAAATTATTGGTACAGTTAGTTATGACCAAGCTCTTATATGTTTGTTTCTCATTTAGAGAAGTTGTAAGTAACGTATTTCTCTGTTGTGCTTTTTTCCATGCAAAAGAGTTTTATGATATTTGGAAAACCACGGAGAGTACTTTGTAGGATTACTTGGCCAAGACTTATTTTTATAAGTATTCTCAAACATATAAAGCATAATGAAAAACGTTTTATACAATTTGTTTAGTAGTAACATACATATTTTCATATAGCATTTATGCAGAATTAGCATTTATAACATAAATTTTAAATGCTAATTCTGTGAGGCTTAAAATTACAATTCGCTTAAAATTAATTATAATTTGACCAAACATTTAAAAAAATCATTTTACATTTTTGTAAACATTGTCGAGCACTTGGCTTTTCTCTCCTTACAATTCAGCTATTATATCAATAATGTTTTATTTTCTTATAAATGAACTCGTGCAAAGAGCGGGCACTTCAGCCGGTATACTTTTAATGTATCAGTGCTGCACAGAATATTTTATAACTAATTAATTAATACTAAATTAAGAACAAGTTTAATAAATATTAACGACTTCCATGGGCTTGTCTTGCAAAACAAAGTTTTTATAAGGAATGCTTATGATTAGAAATTGACCCTCTGAATTCTTTTTCTATATTTAGCAGATATCTATATTTTGTCTTCTAAGCAGCCATCACATTTTGCAATATGTTCAATTTAAAAATTAGAGAAACGAAAAATAATATAATAATTATCCTATTATTTTATTTATTTTGCTTAAAAGTAGTATACAAAATGTGTGTAATACTTATGTTACTAATTTATATGGTTTATAATTAAGATAGCATATTGTAGCTTTAGCGTCAAATGGCATTATTATTGCATTCAGTACATTATTAATGTATAAAAAGGGGGAGATAAAAATCGTGATCGAAAAGGGGGGCGTCAGTATTGAATGTTTGAGAAGCACTGCCTTTAACCAATGGCCTCACGTGCAGGTATTATTCAGCAATCGCATGCATACTATAAACTTTTACTCTGACTTCATTAGTACAGATTTGGATGGCACAATAAAAGGTGCAGTGCGTACTTTGGTTAAAGGAATTGGAATCCGTCACGCGTGTACAGCGACGTGTTCGAACAGAATCGAATTTCAACCCTCCCACATCAAAATCTATCGAACAATGGGTCAGAACTTTAAAGGAGACGGGAACTTTGGTATCTCAAACTGGCAAGTATCCTTAGGTTTTTGTGATAGAAGATGATGTTTATCGTATGGGAGATTCATTATGTAGAAGACCTGATAAGTGTATTAGGTAAAACATTAACGACATTGTCGTTGCGATTGTAGAAAAATGCGCGCATGTGTGGCTGATCAGACTAGACCTAAAAAATCTCAGAGGGGTTTTAAACCTACGTATGAACAGTTTATATTATGATGGGTAATTCCGTAATAATAAGCCATTTTTTGGACACTTCAAGCCCTCACACCTTTTATATAAAGCAGTGTTTCTCAAACTGTTGAGTGCGTCCCTCTAGGGTGTATGGTAACACTACGAGGGGGACGCTAGCATATTGAAAAGTCGAAAACAAAAGATTATTTAAACAACAAGTATTAATTTACTGAAAGTAAGCAAATAAAATACATTCTAACATAATAAAATATAAAATACACATTTGCACTCATAAATGTATTAGTACACACCAGTGGAGCACATAAGGGGGTGTCCTAGAGTTCCGGACACCCTCCATAGCCCTAAATTATTTTTTTGATTAGTTATAATCCTATGTACATATTACGTAAAATTTAATTATACATTTGTTATTAATAATTAATTTTATTAATTAATACTAATTAATTAATAAAAAGTTATGCCTTATATTTAATGTTTCATTATGTGTTTTGACTTTCCTACACAACTTTGGCCCCAGTTGACAAAAAACACTTATTTTCCAGCTCACCCTCGTGTGTAGACGATGCTCAAACAAATAAAAGTAGTTATCCACGCAAAAGGTGGTCCAATAAAATATTGATGTCCGGTTTCTAATTCTTTGGCCAAAGTGAGTATCTCTGTTTTTATTGGACATGCTTAAACTACACAGGCATATCTTGCTTACTATCCACTTGCAAAATATAAAGAAGGAAAACTTAAATCATTTTAGTAGTTTCCATTTTATCTTCTACCCCTTTTTTTTTCAAAATAATGGATGATTGTAGTTGGAGTAAATTCAATAGGGAATTTACATTTTGCAGATATCTCATCCATCATCGTACTCTTCATTATGTGAGACATTGATCTTCTTTTGGGACGAAACAGCAGAAATCTACAATAAAAAATTCGTTTTAGTTTTGAGGGATATTTTCTTTGTTTTATAGAACTGAGTTTTCTTCTTATATTTTTAAAAAAACAGGTGCAGAGTGATAAGGAGAAAAACATGCGTTAAAAATATTATTTTCAGTTTTAAAAATTACCATAAGATTTTTAAAAAACATTGCAGTTCAAAGCAAAAAAGATTCATATTTAAGTGAGCCGCATAAACCCAATAATCTAAAAATATTTGTTTGGAAGAAGAATTAAATACATTTTCATTAAAAATCATCAACGTTAAATACTATAATTCATAGTCATTCTTTTAACTGAAAAAAAAATACTATTAACGTATCTGTAAGATATTTCCTTAGTACAAGAGATGTGTTATTCAATTCCACAAAAATAATGATAATAACAGTAATAATAATAATAATTTCATCTTTTCCTTTCATTCTTATATTAACATAACAATACGCGCTTACTATATAAACCAGCTTTAATAATAGGAAATTAGACGATAATATGATATGCAACAATCAATTCAATGAAAAGGAACCAGAACAAGAATTATTGTTGCCACTGCACCGAACGAAAAGATTTTACTACTTCGTCTTTAATAGTTAGTATTTTCCATCGGATAGGGAAGATGCACTTTAAATTCTCTTTGGTAGGGGGATTACCAAGAACCCTTCGCACAAGTTAATATTACATCTAACAACATATTCGTACTTTGCATGGAACTCCGTTGTATTTCTGAAAACGTAAGATGTATATTTTTTCTGCTAAAAATTGGCCATCATTATTATTGCCTTTAAAGAATTTTAAAATCTGGTGATAAGTACTGTTAATTATTCATTTTATTTTTCAAAAGAAATTTTAGATTAATTACTGGAAAATTGTGGAAAATATAAAAATAGTTTATTTCAATTTTAAGAATTGTTTATTAAGAATTAGTTTATTTCAATTTTATAAGCTTTTGGATTGCATTACTGTTATTTTGCACTAATCAACAAAACAATACTCTTGTATTCATTCCTAATTTACCTAACAATTTCGTTTACGTTATATTTATTGCATATAAACTTACAAGAAAAAAATGCATTGTTTTTCCTTCTAAAATGAGAAGAAATGGCTCATTTGTACAGTTCTAAGTTACTTATAATTATACAAGTAGAAAGCCTTGCAATGAATTGTAGACTTGCATTCGTAATATAATGCTTAAAAATTTTTTCCACATTATTCTGAACATTTCTAAAGGTATTAGAAGTATTTTACGTAGAAGTATATGCTTTAAACACAATATTTTCCGGTTGTTATATTATATAGATGAATACTATATTTTATAGAAAAAATTCATTGATTTTATCATTTATTTAGAAGAATAATTATAACAGCGTATCAAAATTATTTTAATATTTATTTAAATATACTTGTCATGCCACCCAATTATTACTAGTTGATTTGTAAAATATATCAAAATCCATATTGGACTAATTAGGATACACATATATTATATAAATAAGTAAGCTACACCATCTGGGATAAGAAACAACAGCAGTATATATATATATATATATATATATATATATATATATATATATATATGTACTTTTTTATTTTCAAAAAAATTCTCAAAAGTAAGACTATAAAAATTTCTGAATACTCTTTCTTGAAATGTTTCATTTTAATTAGAAATACAGCTAATATTATTACAAGGAAGAAGTATACAGCAATATCGTCATTTATAAAACACGGAGGAACATTTAGGACATTCAATATATTCGTCATTGTTGGTTTTTGTCGTCTCAGTGATTAATTGCAATAACACTCATTTTATCTTAATGCGAAAACTGTATTCTTCACATCTATCAAAGGTTCATTTCCCCCTCAGTATATCATAGAAAAGTGTTTATTAGGTGAAAATGTATCATTCCATCAGCTGATTGAAACACATAAGTAATAATAGAAATATCATTTTCATAACCTTTTACTCCGATTATTGGTTTCTCGTATAGTGGTCACTTTGAAATCATGAACTTTCTTTTTTGATTTATATCAGAGGTTCTCAAACATTTTCGCCTCATAGACACCTTGACAGGTTTTTCGTTTTGGAGTAGACCCCTACTTACATAATATTAAATTTTTATAAATTTATCAACTTAAATGTGTTTTTGACAGCAGGTATAGAGCTACTTACTTTAAAACGTTGAAAGTTTTTAACTGTAGCAAGGTATAGTGTTAAAACTTAAGAAAACATATATTAATTAATTAAATTAAAATTCAATTGATGCATAAAATAATTGTTATATAAAATAACTGAGGAACAAACAAATGCTTTTTAGTGAGAGGGATGGATCTGGGGATGCAATAGCAAATTTTCAACATTTGCCATCAACCGTGTCGGGTTTAACCCTAAATATGCCATTGGTTAATATTGCCCTGTCTTTTCTTCTTTCTTTCTTTTCTTTCTTTTTTGTTTTGTTTTGGAGATTGGCAAGTGCACTGAAACTCCTTCTCAATGGGAAAAAAAATTAAAATTTCTCAAGATACTCCATAATATGGAATAAATAATGCCAAAATTTTTGACATTCGTTTTTAAACTTTACTTTAAGATATTCATTAGTGCCTATTCTTAGTACCTAATACTTGTAATCTGAATTTTTTTCAAAGCAAAATTTCTCTTGGCAGATTGTCTACGACAATTGAGAAACTAGGAAAATTTGCGACTTCCAAAATTATGCTTCTTTAGCTTAATTCTGCCAAGAAAGACTGGAATATGGTTCTTGTTTTAATCAAACTTATGCTGTCGCCTTGTAACTGCAAATTAATCTCATTAAATTTAGTAAAAAAATACGTTAAATAAGCAAGTCTAGTTTCCACTTTATTAAATTTCCTTTTAAAATTAAAGTCACAGTCTGGTTTAATGACAGCTACTATCAGAGACCGCCATTTATATCTCATGGACCCCCAAATTATTTTTTCGCTGACGTGGAACCCTTGCATGTCGTCAAATATCCCTAGACGTCTATATAGACCCCTTTGGGAATCACTGGTTTATTTTATTATAAGAAATACATGTTATATTAAAGTTAATGTTAATCATCTATTTTTGTTTTCAAATATATTGATTTGAATTCATTGAAAATGCATCCAAAGAAACAAAAAATAATGAAGGCATCATGGAACTCCGATTTTCCTCCGATATTGGAAAATATTTATCTATACTACTGAAAATTCTGAAAATTATGAATCAATCATTAATATTTTTTGTAATTATTAAAATCTAAATTCGGAAGAAAAGTACTATTTCCCAGAAACCTTCATTTCTCTTTTCGCTTTGAATGGCTCATACTGCCTTTATTCGAACTAAGCATTTTGCAATGAATACAGAAATTCCATTATATTAATTTTACGCCCCAAATTTAAAATGGATCAATATTAATATTCCTTTTTGAAACAGTAATATTCATATATTAATCTATAGGAATATAATGTTTAACTAATTGAATCGTAATTATTATTTAAATAAAAATTAAAGCAACCCTTAATAGTTTTTTTTTAAATATTAGATAATTTTTTAAAATATGATTATACATTTTTTTAAACATTGTTTGCATCATCTTTTGTCGTAGACGTTTTGCATGGAAACAAACAAAGTTTTGGGGGGTTTTTTGGTTATTCATTTTAAAGATTAAATTTCCCTAAATGGAGTAATTATTTCTTGAACATTAGCGTTCTTATGAGAATTCTATTCTAGTTAATTAATTATAATTCCGAAGTGTGAATTACATTGCAGTGTATCCATTCATTTTTTTCGACTAGCTAGTGTTACATTCATTTATCTGAAGAAAATGTTTTTACTGCTCAATGAAATGCTTCATTTGCTTTAGTAGGTATCTAAAAGTGTTTCAGTATGCTTGTTTTGGAATTGGAATTTTATTTGAGGGAAAAAAAACCTGTTACGTCGCATTAGTCGTCAAATTTATTACGTCGTCAAATTTATTACGTCGCAAATAAATTTGATTTATGAGTATGAAGAGCGCAAACCTTATACGAAACTGTCCTTCCTGATTCAGCATACATTATAGGCACGAAAAATATGAATTTAACCACTATTATAATTGCTATTATCTATACATATAAATAAAAATGAAGTGTCTGTTTGTAATTTGAAATTAACAGGTTTTTACTAAATGTATTTAAAAGTATATACGGTACTTACATGAAAAAATCAACTTTTGTCTGTCTGTCTGTTTGTTCCGGCTAATTTCTGAAACGGCTGAACCAATTTTGACGAAACTTTCACTTGCAGATAGTTAATGTTATGAGAATTAACTTAGACAACTTTTATTTTAGAAAAAAAAATTAGGATTCCGAGAAAATATAAAATTAAAACCAATGAAACAGTGAGCAATATCCGATTCAAATAGGGATTATTTATTTCAATAGGGACTATTTTTATTCAGTAGGGATTATTTTTATTTAATAGGAATTATTTTATTTCGTGAACCTTCTGTCTCAATGATTGCTAGCAGTTATATCAAACATTCGTCTTTGATTAGGTTGCTGCCATTCGGGACATTTTCCGTTCATGTCTTGATCCTAATGATTTTACAGTCCTTAACGTCATTGTCAAAGGTCATCCGTCCCTTTCACCCCCTTCCTTGTGGCTTCGTTTGTGTTCGCGTTTCACCCTACTTGCTACTTATATCTATTTTGATCCTAAATATTTTAGTCCTCACCCCATCGACAGTGTCAAAGGTCATTGGTCCTTTTCATTCCTTGCTCAAAAAAAAAGCAAAGAAAAAAATAAAACAAAAAAGAAACATAGATTCACAAAGTAGAAGAAAAGTTTTCATAAACTCTGCGAAGTGAATAAACGACTGTTTTGTTAAATTTATCGTGGATGAAGTCGCGGGAAACAGCTATTTAACATAAAATAAATGCATCAGAAAGTAATATTAACGTATTACACATCCAGATAAAAATTATTTACACGATTTTTAGCGTTTATTACACAAAATTTGTAACAATGTGTTACCTTTGTTGAGCAGGTAGGTGTTTTCAAAAATCGACCCAAAATAAAGTTACGAGGCGTCATAAATAATTATAACAATAATAAAAAAAATCAGCAATTATATCTAAAGACTTAAAATTTAGCAAACACGGTTTTTTCGTTCAGCTGAGTAATGTAAAAAGCTTTTATTTGTTTTATTTATACAATTCACGGAAAATTAACTCATTAAAAACTTTTTTTTTTTTATCCTTCATTCTGCATTTTTTAACTTTTAAATTCACCCGTGCGAAGAACGGGTATACCAGCTAGTTATTATTATTATTATTACAATGACATAACTCGTGTTATTATTATGCTACAGAGGGAAGTTTCAACAGTCATAGTCATCTTCAAAGAACAGTAAAAAGATAAAAAATAACGTTTTTGTATGAAGTGGTGCATACATATTGTTAGGAAGTCTATGATGATGATATCAATAAGATTGAAGTATGCGTAACACCCCTCACCTCCATATATATATATATATATATATATATATATATAAGAAAGACGTGTCTGATGATTTAATGTACAACAGTTTCTTGCGTCTTACGATAGCACTATGTTTCCATACGTTCTTGATTTACTTCAGTATATTTGCGACACACTTGTTTTTCTATAGCTGGGTGAATTGACTATGTCCATCCATTAAAATTAGTTATTTTTTCAATTAATTTTTATTTATTTATTTACTTTTTTTAATTGCCCAAGGGGATTTTTTTTCTTAATTTAGATATCATTTAAAACTATATTTGAAAAGTATTTATTTTTTAAGAGATCAATATTTGTATCTTTGCATAAATGCATATTTAACATTATTTCACAAACATAGATATTAAGTCACTTCATATTTCTTAACTACACTTTTGCTGTCAATATAATGTATATATGTGTTATTTATATTCTTTTTTGTTGATCATGTTTAACATTTATCACTGAACCAAAAAATTTAAGTTATTTCTATCTGCCAGAACTAATTTTGTCTGGGGAAATAATACCTCCCACAATTGCGATTTTTTATTAACCTAGTTCAATGATTCTAATCTTCCATGTTTACATTATCCATGTTCTAATTTTTTTATGGAAAAAGTTACCGCTTTATTTCATATACTTTCAATACATTAATTTAATTAAAGATATATTATTACACACACGTACGATAAGAAAATTTACATAATTTAATAAAATTTTAATTTAAAATGTACTAAAATGTAGCTGTAGGATAAAAGAAAGAGAAAAATAAAGTTGAATACGTAAAACAAAGTCTGTGTGCTTAACCTATGTGTAATTCAATTGTACAAAATAAACATTTAAATAGAAAATATTAATTTTCCTTTAATCTTTATTAAAATATAAATTATCATACATGCCCCCCCAATATATGCGGATGACAGTAAAAAAAACATAAATGATGTAGAAACATTATTTTAAAGGAATTTCCTTAGATCCCATTTGCCTTTTAATCCACTTATTTGCACCGTAAAGTTTCAAAAGTGTTCATTGATTTTCAGTTACAAGAAGAACAGCTTTAAACTGCAGCTGTCACATCGCATTAGCAAGGCTTACTAAATAAAATACTTTCAAATGGCAGAATTTAAGTGCCTAAAGAATCCATTTTACAATGTCTAATATCAACTAATGCCTTTAAAATATCTCTTACTTTTTTTTTCTTTACCTTAATTTAATATATTTCAACATTATATCAATTTGAACTGCTTTCTGAAAGTAATCGTTTTTAAGTTTTATTTCCTACCGAGAATGACATTATTGTTCTAAAAATAGAGCTTATATATCTAAGAGATCTTTAAGAACTATTTTTTATTTAGTATACTACAGTGCTTTTTAAACTGTAGGGCGTGCCCCTAGGGGGCGTCATAACCCTATGGGGGGGTCGAGCTTATTGAAAAGTGGAAAGCAAAATATATTTTAAGCAAAAATTATTAATTTACTGAAAGTAAACAAGCAACATACATTATACACACATAATAAAATATAAAATACACATTTGTACTCATATAATACATTTATAAAAGTATCAGTACTGCACAATGTATTTTATAATCAATTTAACAATACGAAGTTTAGAAAAAGTTTAATAATTACCAGTGAGCCATGGGCTTATCATACATAATTTTTTAAAGATCAACACTTATCTTGATAATTTGTACGGTTTATAATAAATCCCGAAACTGCTCCCCAACACCACTGTTTCCCACGTAGTCACGTGTTTGTGTTGTATTGGGGGATGTAAAGCAATAAATAAATAAAAATACGTTCTCTGAAATGAGTAAATCTTTAGCAAATACAGCAAGGTCCTTTTATTACATTCTAAAGCCTTCGAAATAACCTTATAAATAGCAGTGCACACAGAAGATTGCAGTTCGGAAAGACGTATATATGTCCGGGCCGAACATTTTACGCTTTGGTTGAGTGAAACATTTATATACGCCAGTGGCACTTAAGAGGTGTTAAAATAGTATTGTAGCTTCTCAGCATCAAGGTAAAGTAGTATTGAATTAAATCCATTGTTATTGAATGGAGGGGGCACAATGAAAATTAGGAGTGAATATTGGGTCGCAAATTTTGAAAGTTTGGGAAGCGCTGGTGCTGTAAAATAAAACCTATTAAATTTAATATTGTACATAAAATTAAAAGATAAGATTTTGCATAAGAGATCAAGTGATAGATTTATATTCAATAATATATATGTGTATGGAACCGGATATCAAGAATTTAAATGTTGTTCAAAAATGTTTTGTAAGTTAATTAAATAAAGAAATATCGTTTATTAACTATTTCAGTTGTGTTTGATTTGCCATAAGTACACTCGTGTGCAAAACTTAAGCAACAGGGGGGTTTATTGCCACAACTTCACGAAAAATCATCTGAGAGACATGAAATTCAGATAAGAGGGAGAGTATTATGTACGTAAAGGATGACGAAAGCATCGGTGCTGAAAAAGGAATACAATGCATACGGAATGGAATCAAACAAAAACAAGCTTTATTGAACGCATAGTATCGTGACTCATGATGGTCTATCCAACAGGAAGAACAACAATCAGATGTTCCTTAATATGGTATATGCCCTCCCCTCAATGCAATGGTTGCTTCGCACCGTCTCCGCATACTCAGAACCAGCTGAGGCAATATTTCTTGCGGTATTAGTACCCATTCTTTAATCAGCATCTGTTTTATTTGTTGGGTGTTCTCCGGATGATGTAAGCGTTCTGCAATATATCTCCCCAAAGCATCCCACACATGTTCGGTGGGATTTAAAACTGGGGATTACGCTGGCCAATCCATTCGAGTGATATCTTCACTTTCCAGCAGCTCCTCAACAGCAAGAGTCCGATGTGGCCGTGCATTGTCATCCATAAAAATGAAGTCTGGGCCAATGACACCTCGGAACAGACGCACATGGGAAAGAAGTACCTCCTCACAATAGCGATCCCCGATTACAGACCCTCTATCGAAAATGTGGAGCTCAATTCACCCGTTCAGCACTATGCCTCCCCAGACAAGAACTTCAGGACCACCGTAATGGTGTCTTTCCTTGATGTTACTGGTATAAAACCATGTCCCGATCTCTCTCCAAATCAAAACGCGTTGAGTATCGCTTCTGGTACTGAACCGACTCTCATCCGTAAAGAGGACACGACTCCATTGATCAGTTGTCGAGTTTTTGTGCTCTCTGCACCACTGTAAACGGGGGCGTCGGTGGTCAACTTTCAACGGGAGGCAGCGTTCAGGACGGCGAGCGAATAGGCCCCCTTTGTGAAGGCGTCTGGCCACAGTAAACCGCGACACTTGTCACCCCGTTGCTGCAGAGAGTTGCTGAGCAATGACGCTTGCTGACTACCGTCGGCCTCTTTTCGCCTGCAGGATGATATATCGGTCGTCCCCTGCAGTTGTCGTCCTCGAGCGGCCACCACCATCCTTTTCAACAGATGTACCTGTGGTTTTGGAACGCTTTCCAAGGGCACGAAACGACACTTTTGTTGATTCTGAACTATGCAGCTACACTGGTGACGGTACGCCCCTCCTCCAGTTTCCCGATCATTCTTCCACGTGTGAAGTCGTTCAGGTGATTTCTTCTAGCCATATTTCACGAACTGACTCACTGGCACTTGCAACGATTATGTTGAATTGCGCCTCCGTCCTTCATTTTATTTTACTGTTGAGCAGGACGCGCCGACATCACGCATTTTGCGTATGCTCACGTCGCTTCTGACGTTTGGTTCCTGATATTTGCATACGCATGACGTTTCTACTGATTTTCTTGTTCACTGTACTGATCTCCAGACCTCCTTTTCTGCAATTTCATGGCTATCTGCTAAATTTTTACATTGTTGCTTAAGTTTTGCACACCGGTGTAAATAGCATTTTGAAATCTGTAAGGATCTTGCATTCACTCCTAGGAACAGATGTGCGATGAATCTGGGATCTAGATACGGGTTGAGCATAGTTGGAAGGACCTAGCATTCTGAGGGTAGGCTAGGGAAAACAAGACCGGATATCAGGAAAAGTGGCGGGAAAAAATAAGTAAGAGGGAGGAGGAAAGAAAAAAACAGCGGATGAAGTCAGGCTCTGAATTCCAATAAATCTTGTAAATGTACTTGTTTTTGTACAGTTTCCTGTATGCCATAGAAATTAAATCAATGGAACCAGTAGCGCACACAAGAATTTTTCAAGGGGGGAGGGGTTCGGGGTCGAACGTTCACCAATCTTGTATTATGCTCCTTTTAATTTTGTCGATTTTCGGGAATTGAATACTAATTATTGAATAAATAATTAGCATTAGTTAATAAAATTAATCATTTATAACAAATACTTAATTAAATTTTACGTTCTATATACTTAGAATTATAATCAATCGGAAAAAAAATCAAGGGCTTTGGGGGTCTGGACCTTTAGGACCCCCCCTTTGTGCGCCACTGAATGGGACTAAATGTTTTAGGAATTCTTTTTACCATTTTAACATCACACTGCTCAATCAACACCAGAAAAGAACCTACAAATTCACAAAATCATTAAAATCACAGAAATCAACTGTAATCGGGAAAGTTAAACTGCTAGATTAAGGATTTTTTTTTCAAAAAATTTGATCAACCCATCGATGATAGCCCAGGAAAAAAATTTAAATATTAAAAGAAACCGAATACTCCCAACTCTTTTTTTTTACATTCTTTTCTTACATGATTTTTAAGTAGCATGATACATGAAATTTTTGTCCTAGCATGAATTTCCCAAAATATGGGGATTCGTGCTTTTTCGATGAGGGCAATTTGATCGAATTTGACAATTTTTGAACAAGTCATATTGCCGAAGTCAAAGATGAAGTTCAACTATTAAGAGCTAATTTAATTCGCGAGGACTCGAAATTTGTTCAACAACATCTATGGAACATTTTCTTACTCATGGTCCTGACATATACCTTGCACTAAAATTTCAACGTAATCTTAATTTTTGTTTAGCAGAATATCAAGAAATATATAAGCAATTTGAAAAACAAAAGAATCAGCCTCTAATAACAGGCATTGTACCAAAATACCCCACACATTTTAGGAACGAACACGAACTAAATTCTTCATTTGGATCAAAGCAGACAGTTTGTGCTAGGCATGTATGGCGCAGATACTAATGATAGATTTTTTTTTATCCAGTTCGTAATAAATTTGCATGCTTGTTATTAAGGGGGCCTGGCACTTCCATAGGGATGTCATGTTAAATAACGTAAGTTTATGTACCTTTTTCACAGAAACTACTAACTGCTCGTAAGTGAAATTTTCACAGTAGGGTTATATGTACTATCAATAAGATTTTAATGGAATGTTTTGTCTTTTTGTTAAAAACTGAAATAAATATGAGTTTTTTTAAAAAAGTGTCAAATGTTTTCCTTTAAATTTAGTTTTGAAAGATCTTATCTAAAAAAAAAAGTCCATTAGATATATACTATTCCCTCCATTAAACTGTGTAAACATGTTAAAAGTATACTCACTGTGAAAATTTGAGGAGCCTACAATAATTAGTTTTTGAGAAAAAAGGTACATAAAGGGAAAAATATTGCATTTTGAGAAAAAAGGCTTTAAAGTAAAAATTTGTAATTTTTGAGGATTTACTTTTTCTAATACTTTCCAGAAGCATATAAACAGTTTCTTTAATCTCTGCTTCTATAAAAGAATGTTCTAATTTTCTTTTTTCATTATTTATTGCAATCTAGCCCTTTTTTGTATCTCAAAATGCTTTCGTTCAGCTACACGAATCCTACGTGCATCTAATTTTTTAAAGCATGACACACAATTAAAACCTGGTTCAATACCACAATGTTTTAAGATGATTGTTTTTGCTGCATGACCCATATTAATTTGTAAATTTGCCATATTTACCCATAATTTTAGAGTTTTTAACTCCACATACGTAGATTTTTGAATCACCGAGAGAGACCATATAGTATTATTAACTGACTCACTGGGGTTTTGATTATTTCTATGTAGACATTTTTTAATATCATAGGATCAACTAGATCTCTAAAAATTGACTTGATTTCATTTATGATGGAAAATGGCACATGTGTGTGTTTCTTATGATTATAGCACTTTTCGTTAAATTCAGCTTCAGCCTTTTGAAACTTGCACCATGAATTTGTACTCGCAGGACACAATTCATGTTGAGGACTCTTATTTGTAGAAAAAAGAGGAAAATAAACAGTCCAAGCAGTAGTTTTAATGCTTTCTAAATCATCGGTATTGTTTCTAACGGCCATACCATAATACCTCTGATTTTTTGTAATTGAATCGTCGGTTAGTCAGTTGAGTCCACTTAAGCTTCTTCCATTACTTATTTTTTTCCCTCTGTTTTTACTTTTGAGTTCCAAAAGACGAATACCCATACGCTCGTGGATATGCCGCTTTGAATATTGTTCACAAATTCTCGTTAATATAATACGAACTGCATTATCTTATACATTACTAATTATAATTTTGATACCATAAATCTTTTAAATAAATCATTAAAAATAATTTTCAATATGTAAAAGTAATTGAAAATAACACAGTATAATGAATTCACTATGGAAAATGAAAATATTTGAGTTACATCTTTGTAACATAAATACGTGATAAAATTCAATTCCTAAATAAGTAAGTGTAATAGCCGTTGTGTATTAAAATGAAATAAAAGAAAATAACTATTTATTATAAATGGTTTCATTGTTTCATACAACCCAAATACTGTTTACCTTTTTCTTTTGAAAATCGCGTAATTACTCAAAATTGTTGATATATATTGTTAATTCCTCTATTTAATACTTTTATTTTTCATTTTTAGATTAAAGTTTTATAACGGAAGATTTAAAAAAATAATAGCAATTTATGAATTTAAGAATAACCGTAACATAAACAAGTAATTCGCTAAGAAAAGATAATTTTTATATATGCATATTTTCTCTCCGAAAATTAATTATTCGATAAAATCTAACGAGGCTTTATTTAAGAAATTAGATTTCGGTCTAAAAAATAAATTTCTTTCATTAAGAAGAAAAAGTAACCTAGAAAACTCGAAAATCTTTCAGGTGTTCCTTTAAAGAATGAAACAAAAGGTAAATTTTTCTGGATTTTGAAAAAATGGACAAAACTTTCCACAAACTTTTGGCTTAATCTATAATGTTAATACTAAAATTAACACATTCTCCTATAATTAAGACTATACCATTATATCAAACTGAGAAAAATAATTTTTTTATTCAAGCAATGTAATCATACTAATTAAAGATTCTGATTTCGGTAAGAATTTTTTTTTCTTTAATGTAGAGCTTTTTATTTCAAAAATATTAAGTACGAAAATTATTTGAAATAAAGGGTGTTTTTTTGAGAGGTATAGAACTTTAAATTGCAATAAAACAACGGTGTATTATTCGATTGACATGATTTTTTTTTGTTCGAAAGATAATCTTGTGGCATTACATTTTAAATATGATTTCTGGCATAGGACTGCCACGGCGGGCTCGGATGTAGTCCAATCTGGACGTCCAAGTTTCGATGACTTTTTCCAACATTTGTGGCCGAATATCGGCAATAACACTGTAAATGTTGTCTTCCAAACGGTCAAGCGTTTGCGACTTATCCGCATAGACCAATGAATTTACATAGCCCCACAGAAAATAGTCTAGCGGTGTTAAATCACAAGATCTTGGAGGCCCATTCACAGGTCCAAAACGTGAAATTAGGCAGTCACCAAACGTGTCTTTCAATAAATCGATTGTGGCACGAGCTGTGTGACATGTTGCGCCGTCTTGTTGGAACCACAGCTCCTGGACATCATGATTGTTCAATTCAGGAATGAAAAAGTTAGTAATCATGGCTCTATACCGATCACCATTGACTGTAACGTTGTGGCCGTCATCGTTTTTGAAGAAGGATTCCACCAGCCCATAAAGCGCACCAAACAGTCAGTTTTTCTGGATGTAGCGGTGTTTCGACATACACTTGAGGATTAGCTTCACTCCAAATACGGCAGTTTTGTTTGTTGACGTAGCCATTCAACCAGAAGTGCGCTTCATCGCTAAACAAAATTCGCTTATGAAAATCGACCATTATTTTCGAAATAAAATTGCACAATTTCAAAGCGTTGTTCAGGCGTGAGTCTATTCTTGATGAATTGCCAAACCAAACTGAGAATAAATCACTTGACAGCTGTTAAATCGGTAGCCATCTTGTTAAGTAATGCCAACTTAAACTTCTATACCTGGAAAAAAACACTCTGTACAAGTCGGAAAAAATAACAAAAAATGGGATCAAGACCAAATTACTTAATTTTTTGTGATCAGTTTTTATATGTATTCCATAAAAACTTCGAATTATTCCTTTTATTACAGGGTTTATCGTGTAACGTTAAGAGTATTTTGCACTTTGCTGAAGCAAATATTGAAGTTTTAATGATAATTTAAATTATTTTATACACCGTAAAATCCGGCGTACAACGCGCAGTTTTTACACAAATATTAGGATCGAAATCTATGGGTGGGTGTTATACGCCGAATCTGCAAAGATCGCGCGAAATACTATTCATTTAAAATAAATGACATTTCTTATTAACTTGATTTTCTAGAAGTGTGCTATTTTTTCAAAAGCCTTGGACCATACCTGGAATAAATGACTTCAAAACATTTAAGCATTGCATAATTACAATCCAGGTTTCTTCGTAAAAAAGGGGTACTCATTTTACGGTGAATATACCTACGAGTTGAAAACTACAGCTCTGAAGGATAGGTGCATGTTATACGCTGGATTTTAAGGTAAACATTAAATCACGTATATGTGTATATGTATAGATAATTAAAATAAGAATCTATTCTTAAGAGAAAAAGCAATTTGGTATATTAAAAAAACAATGTAGAATGTTCCGAATGTATTAAGTGCATATAAATGTCGAAAAATAATATGATGCAACTGGAAACACAAGAAATCTGTTTGGTTTTCTAAGGATGTGTAAAACGCACCCCAATGTAAGGGAAGGGGGACGGGCAATCTATCCAAGGTAATACAATGCAGTCTTTTGACCAATCCCATGAGTGTGGTCTTATTTTTCAAATGACTGGAAGTCTGAACTGTTAGATGGCTGAGTTTGGGAGTTATGCTCTTCTGTATGCAATGTCTCTTGACTGAAAATACTTAAGAAAACTGGGATATTTTTATAGCTTTCGGAATTGGCTAGGTACAACCTCGCCCACCATCTTCATCATTTACTTCAGTTGTTTCCTCTGCGTTTCTTAACTTATTAATTAATAATTCCACAGCATTTAAAGTTATTTTTAATATGAAATTCTTAAATTTTCTTAGTTATGATTTATTAACCAGAAATCTGGCTTATAGAAGAATAAGAATTAATGTCAGTGACTGATTGAATATTAGACCTCGAAAGAGCTGTTCTATATCGCAATGATATAAGAAACGTTTTAAAGGAAATTGCGTAGAAATTCAACAGTAATTATGATCTGAGTAATACGATAGATGCCCAGGGACGTTTTAAGACATGAGCCAACTGGGCCCGGGCCCAGGACCACAGCCGCAATAGGGGTCTCGTCTCGTTCTCAACTCAATCTTTATAAAATCATTATTTGAATTATTTAAACGATCAAATGTTATTTTCAATGTATTCTTCAAAATATTCGGTATTTCGGACGATATATACACTGGCTACATACAATGACCGTCATCCCCGTAATGGCATAGGCCTACAACCATACACTATCATTACTGATGTAGTCAATAGGCTGCAATCGGTTAAACAGGTTTATGTGATTGTAAGTCATGCACATTTATTTGTTTTGGATTATTGTTTGTACGAGTACTTGACTGCGTATGCTACGTACTGTCTACTTTTAAGGGTCATAGGTGGGGCCAACATTCGTGTAGGGGCCAAGGGCCTACATTTGAGTAGGGGTCAAGGGCCTACATTTAAGTAGGGGTCCAGGGCCTTAAAAAGTCTTAAGTCATCCCTGTAGATGCCTACAGAAAAGTGTTCTTTAATAATAATGTAAGTAAACCACAAATCCTTGTTTATTTCATTTTGAATTTGGTTAGTTGATTTCTAGTTTTTAACTACCATACTTTGAGGCAACACGATGGTTATTGGTGACGAATCTCGTCATTTTTAAACAAAGGTCCAGTGATGACCCCCAGTTGTCTTTGAAATATACTATTAAATTTTTACATAACACTATTACCTATTTTTACATAACACTAACACTATTACCATTCAACAAATGATGAAGAGTTTTTTTATATCTTCCTAACTGTTACTACTCAATGATATACTTGCTAAAGTGCTAAAATCTACCAAAATACTTTTTCCAACAAACATAAAAGTATTGCGCCTATATCTGCTGTAAATGAAGTTCAATATTTAGTTAAAGAGAGGTCTTCCTACACACTTTTGAAAGGATATTTGTGTTTGGAAAGCCACGGAATATTTTATAAATGTAGTTTATAATTTTAAGGTATCCGAATACGTTCGGAACCGTGATTTTGCAAAAGCGCATAAATGGATAATTTTCATGATATTTAGTGTCACGTAGATTAGAATATATACATACAATTTTTTTAAGGACATTTTGACGATAAATGTATTTAAATACAATATTTTGGCAAAAAATTAACCTAGGATAACCTTTTTTCCAACTGTTCTCCTTTTGTGAAAAATGGTTCTATTATAATAATAATATTTTTCCTGTATAAAGCTCAGACCTATGTACAGAGGCTTAGCTAGAATTTTTGAAATATATAACTTAGAAGTGGGTTTATCCATGTTTTACGACAATAAAGAGGAGAAATCTTAAGAAAAAAACGCCAAGAATTATTTCAATTGGTGGGAACTCGGAAAATAATGTGAATTTTTCAAAAATTCTAGTTGAGCCTCTGTAGAGAGGTTTGAGTTATATATCGGCAAAATATTATTATAATAGAACCTATTTTCGAAAAAGGAGAACATTTGGAAAAAAAGTTTATTCTAAGTTAATTTTTTGCCAAAATATTGTATTTCAATAATTTTTTTTTCAAAATGTCCTTAAAACAATTTTATGCATTTATTTTAATCTGAGTGACACTAAATATCATGAAAATTATCCATTTATGTGCTTTTTTAAAATCATGGTTCCGAACGTAGTCAGATACCTTAAAGTTTCGAAGTACTGATAAAAAAACCAGGACAATAAATGATTTTGGTGTAGGTTAAGGAATCGGGCCATTTAAAAATAAAATAGCTGATTAACTACATATTATGAAACATATGATAAATTAGAATTTTTTTTATTGTTTCTGTTTTTCAGGCTGGAACTACTTGAATGAAACGAACATAAATTAAGGCTAAATCTTCAACAAATAGAAATGAGAATAGAAGTCAGGAATGAGCATTTTATGTAAATAGAAGATGCAACATGTGAATAGGGTATACTTTAACCCCTTACCTTCCGACTGAAAGTTACACATTTTGTGTTCCACAGTACCACCATTTTTCACAAAAAATGAGCGCATAAGCGGTGTATCGGGAGGGGAAGGAGAAAAGGAATAAGTAAAAGCGAATCCTTCTCTGAAATCAGAAAAACCTTCACAAATACTGCCAATATCATTGTACTTCATTCCAAATCCTATGGAGTAATTTTGCTGATAGCAGTGTGCTTCTTACCTCAAAAAGACGTGTATATACGTTTGGTGCAGATTACGTACTAACTGAGCAATCGTATATATATGCCAGTGACACTTACAGGGTTAGGAGTAAAAGTAATGCAGAGAGAAAAAGAATAAATCAAAAAATTAAAACTGTATACTTACACTTGATTCTCTAAATTTCTAATTTTCTCACTTCCCCACCAGAGTTTAATAAAAGTACTGATTTCAGAGTTACGGATACATATTTTATAAATATGTATATATCTTTAATCTATGTAACTCAATTTTGAGATTTCGATCAATCCCTTTTTTTTCCGTTTGCATGATAAACAATAAAACTACACACAATTTTAAAATTTTATAAATACTACATATTTAAAAAACTTAAATGAGAGATAAATTTAAAACTGGAAGTATATATAATACAGGCTTTCCTTAGTTCCACTTTTAAATAACAATTTGTAGGATTTACTTACTGTGCATCTTTCAAAATTAGTTTGTAGTTAACAGAAAATAAACTGATTTTTTTGTGAGTGTCCTTACTTTATGTTACTAAAAATACAGTAACTTAACAGCAAAATCTGTTTCAAAGCTGTGGACTTCGCACCTTGCTGTGAAAATAATGAAAAAACCATATGAAAATGGGCAGCATGAGCAATTAATGAGGAATTGAAACGATATATGTCAAACACATACACTTGTAAAAATCCCTCTAAAAAGCAGATTCGATACATGCATCTTTCTTTCATTCTCTTTTTGTGACAAAAACGTAGGAAAAGTAATAAATTTAATACATTCTATATTAATTGTGTTACATAATTAAATACATTCCATATTAATTGTATTACATAATTGAATACATGCTACATCAATGGTATTATATAATTTAATACATTCTATATTACTTGAATTACATAATTGAATACATTATATATTTTATCGTTATATATTCATCCTTTAAGAAAGAACTTGTATCTAACTATGCAAAACAAAGTATTGGATACTTTACATATATATATTATGAATTTAACCAGTTAGAGGCAATTTAATTGCTACCAATTATATCTGTAATGAAGATGTAAATTAATGTTTTCTCCACTTGGATAATTTTTCCTTCTCATATACTACTCCTTGGAAACATATTAATAATAAATGAAATACAAGCATTACTTAGAATAATGCTTTAAGCCACGCAGTGTTGAAGTAAACAATACTTTTTTCAATTTCAAAGTTGAAGCTTGAAATTTTCAATTAATAACTATGCTATTGAAAAATGACAAACCTTTCTTTAATAAAAAATTATTTTCAAATCACTGGAATACTTCTCTTTCTTTTGATTAGAAAGTGCTTAAATTAATTGGAACCTTTAGAAATATGCCAAAACCACAGAAATAAAACAATATATAAATGCCTGAAAAAGTTAAAGAAGCTGTTCCTTAATATTGAAGACTAAACGTCATCTAACTTTAAAAAAACTTTTAAGGTGTCTTTGCTCGTTACTGATAACTATTTTGTTTATATTACTTTCAATACGAAACACTGCAGTATCATAAATGAATTTTCTCCTCCCTCTCTCTTATAATTTATTATAGTATAAAAATGAGTTAAATTACGCAAGAATTATTTTAACAATACATCTTATTTTGTTAAACTTCAGTTTAAAAAATCTAAAATTAAATCGCTCTCGTTAACATTATTAATGCTTGAAAAACAACTACAATTCCTTTAAATTGTAGCTTAATTTTACGATTTTCAACACCTAATTATAAATTACAATTCTTTTAAATCACTTCATGTAAAATAATGCAATGAATAGTAAGAAGAAAAAAGTGAATGCTTTAAAAAAGATAATCTTTAAGAATATCTGTAACACAATTTCGACGTGTGAACAAAGAATATGGGTTTACGACTTAAAATAACTCACAACATGCATTTTAAATTCAAAATTCCGAACATATTAAACAATTTATCATGCTTACCATACGTTTTCAAAGTTTAGTACAATTTAGTTTTAAATTATTTCAGTTTCGTTTTGCAATGGAACTTGTTTCTACTCTTTTTAGTTCTTTGAAATATAATTTATAATACTGCCATACTCAATAAACTGAACAGATGGCTACTCATGAATTTTCTTTGGTTCATTTAAAACACGATTATGCAAAGTAGTTTTTATTTATACCGGAATAGAGGTATTTTATATAATACAGAACTTACCTACTTTTGCTATAAAAGAAATTTGCATTTTCGATTTACTTCTTTCAAAACTTAATAAATATGTCACACTAAAATTTGATGCAATTTTCTTCGTCTTAACTGAATCTACATCTCTCCTAGAAAATTGCTTTGCAATTTTTTTATCCACTTGGTTCGCAGGGAGAGAAAATTTGAATATCATTTCTGGAGAATATTACAAAGTTTATATTTATTACTTTCACATCTTTAGAACCATATAAATGGAAATAAGATCCAACGTTTGCATATTTTTTTTCCAAAAATTGTTGATTTTCTTTCTTCTTTAACTTATTGGGATGCACGGTTTTACGCGGAGCGTATGTTATGAATAATGCAGAAGTGAAAAACAGAGGGTATGATGAGATGAAGAAAACTCATTTTACTTCTATTTATGCTTTTTCTTTGTGAATTATTTTGACTGCATAAAGGATTTATATCCAGTCTTAAAAATGGAAAGTAAAATACAGACGATGGATTCCGAGATGTGATGTATTTTTTACTTGATTTGTGGATTACGATCCAATGAGAATTTTTTTTGAATTATTCAGATATTTACATAATGATAATTTAAAGTATTGGAAAACGTTGAATTTGCTTTTGTTTTATATTTATTTTTTCAGAAACTGCAATTTCTGAAGTGGGCATCTTGAAAAATAAATAACTCTTTAAGCCAAAGAATATGATTTATTGTCATTTGAAAATTTTATGCTCAGGGAAACTTTTTTAACTTTTTTTCATATGGAGTACAAACAAGCATTTAGCTTATTTTAATTTTGCTTAACCTACGAACTGAGTATACATAAATTTAAGATTAATTTTTAATTAATCTCTGTAGCAAAAAGTTCAATAATCTAGGTTAGCATTAATTAATTGAACAAAAAATAGAATGTTCTGTAATAAGTACATTTAGTAATGAATATAAAATAAAAAAAATTAAATGCTGTAGAAGAATTCTTACTGAAAGAGATATGTTATTATATATGAGCAGTAGCGCACACAGGAATTTTTCAAGGGGGCGGGGTCGAAAGTTCACCATTCTTGTATCAAGTTCCTTTTGATTTTGTCGATTTTCGGGAACAAACCACAGTAAAAAATTAATTATTGAATAAATAATTAGCATTAATTAATAAAATTAATCATTAATAACAAATACTTAAATACATTTTACGTACTATATACTTAGAATTATAATCAAGCGGAAAAAAATAAAGGGCTTTGGGGGGGTCCGGACCCCCACCCTTGTTTGTGCCACTGTATATGAGTATTCATTTTCACACTTACATATTAAATTTAATACATTGAAAAATTTACTTTTAAATGGATAATCATTTTCAAACGAAATAATGTAGAACAATACAAAACATAAATAATAGTTACATCCTGAAATATGATAAACTATTATGTAAGTTAACAATCACATCGAAAAATTCCTGTATGGAAAAATGTATGCATTATTTTGAAATTCCTTATAAAAATAAATTTTATTTTCAAAATAAATGCATTATCTTTAAAACAAAACATTTCGGTATTTTAAATTCAATCAGAATTTTTAGTAAAGAAAAATAATTGAAATGCCAATTGAATGTTTTGGGATTTTAACTAAATGTTAAGTAATTGCAATATTGATCATAACAATATATTTTGAGCTAAAGTTTTATGACGCTTTGCTACATTATTCCTGAAATTCCAAAATTCAAGGCCAGTTTCTGAGCACAAACAGGATAAATTAAAAGCAATAGATAAGCCAAAATTTTTAGTTATCACTATTATCTTTACACAATGCCTCAGAAAGTTATTTTAAACTTCATATCAACGATCTACAAATGTAGTGCTACTCATATTGTTGAGGAAAATTACGATAATTATAACGATATTAAAACTTTGCGTTTTAGCTTTATACAGTAAAAATGAAGGGAAAGAAACAAAAAAGTGATTCCTAATTTTTGATTAAAGTAGAAGATAAGTCCTTGTATAATAGTCACAGATAAAAATAAGGAAGTTATTCTAATTAAATTCACAACGCGAAATTGTTTTTTTGTGATAAAGTATTATTTTAGAATTCCAAATTAGCGAGATAGTTTGTCTTGAATGATATAACATTGAATATCTATATTTAATCGCCTACATCAAATTATATAACAATGCATCGCTATCTTTTTTGTTTTGTTTCAAGTATTTATAATGTATATCTAATGTAAATTTGTATATTTTGGATATTCGAAAATACTTTACTAGAAGTCTATTATTTTATGTATTGGTGGGGGAATTTTAATTGATTTGTTTACATTAGAACAAATATTTTCACTGCATTTGATTATCCATTACATTCGTTATGCTTTATAAGGTTGCTAAATAAATCTTATAACTGAAGAAAATTCAAATTCGTTTATATATTCATTTCATAAAAATTAATTAGTGTGCATATCCTTATCCGGTAATGTACGTTATCCATTAAATTTTAATTTTGTTTTTTGCTATTAAGTGCGACAATTTAACTAAGCTAAGAATTGTATAAAATGTGATATTTCCTTCACTGAAGATATTCGTATTAATTATTACTATTCACTTTTTTTGCGATGGGTAAATATTTATGATCTATCATGGAAATAAGACAATCAAATACTAGCATAGAATTTAAGAATCGTATTTTAACCTACTCATGTCAAAGATTCTCGGTAGACCACGATAGTATAAGAGAAATACTCTAAAATGAAAATTGCAGCGTGTTGAAGTTTCTTTCATACTCTATCGTTTTAAAATATTTGTATGCGAGCGGTTGCACACGCAGCAACTCTTTACACTTCTGCTTTAATTCTATGAATATAGAAAAGACGTCTAGATTAGTGTAGTAGCCGATTATCAAAGCTGACAGTGGATTTACATCTTACAGTTTTAAATAATGAGTCTGACTTCTGTCTTTAAGCTAATGACCAAAGATCTCTGTGTGGAGAAGTTGATGTCAAAAGTAAATAATCACATTTACTTTAACGGGTATAAGTATTATATTTGACTGATGGTGCAAATTTGATTTACCTCTTAAGACATAGGTTATCTTCTAGTTATTCTGCTTACAGATTTATAGGCTAAACGATTTGTTGATTTCATCCTTTTGCTGATTGTTTTTGCCTTAAACTCTCATTTATCCTAGAATTACATAAGGAGAATATAATACGACTCATACTTCTGGATGGTTCCATGATGATGATACTCTTCCTTCGACAGCAATATCTTCAGACCTTTCTCAAATTGAGCTTATATGATACATGGTAAACTTAAAGATTCACGCACCCAAAGTTTCACATCATTGTAGAGACAATTATTGAATTTCTGAGAGAGTAAGTTGAAATTAGGAATCTTTATCACTCGTTATATCGACCTATATAAGTATGTATCACAAGCAGGAAAAGTCAATCTGTTATTAATCGAGTTTTACACATGTTTAATTTCAAATAAAAAGTTACATTCATCGTGGTTACCCATTTTTTCCTTTCTTAAAAGCGTTTATATCATTCCAGTAATTATTATTGTATTGGACAGGTACACCACTAACGAGATACTGTTATGGTCGGATCACTGTTGTGAAGGCTGCATTAGAGGACGGCATCATGTTCGATATGCTGACGTCTTGAAAGGTCCAATAGTCATTTTGAAGGAATCCAAGCGAATTAGAGGGAGTAACTTGGAGCGTTGTAGAGTGTCCATGGTTTTTCCCTTTTCGTGTCTTTGAAAATGGGATATATTCCACCTTTCAAAGCTACACAAGACGCAGAATCACTTTTTATTGACGTCACCCTTGATTACTATTCGGCTATTGGTCCATGTCAGACCTCGTGCAATGGATATTGAAGCCAGAGTCATTGGCATGGGGATTGCTTCGGTCATTTCTCTGTCGGCTGGATAAAGTGTGGTTAAATTTTAACTTTCCTTAGAACATAACCATCGAAATGTCCTGTCTTGGATACTTTCTGGCGTAAAACTACGTGATTGTTAAGAAGTCATCAGCTCCCTAACAAAAAATTGATCCTTTGGTGGAGACCGATACAATATTTTCCAGGTTTTTAAAATGGAAGGTCACACTGGATATTATTCAACAATATTTATATCAACAGTGTCATGCAAAAAACATCCTTATATTTCTGACGGGCTCACGCATCTTTCCTTTAACATGTCCTTTGGGTTATTTGGGCCAGAATTAAAAGCAACTCTTTTCCAACCTAATCCAAGAAGTGAATTGTGAATGAAAGAGCCAAATTAACAAGCTTTTAAATATCGGAACTTAGAGTAAACGAGATGGCAATGCATGACTGTCAATAATTATTTCTTAGGCTTAACTTCGATTAAGAAAATAGTCAAGCTTACCTCAATTCACATCGGGCAGAGAGCAGTCGTGAGATGTTCCTAGAATTCAAAATAGTAACAAGTTCAGGTAAAAATTCCAAGAAGTAAAACCACATTTAAAGTAACGAGCGAGCCGACCGTAGTTGATAGATAGAAGCTTTATTTACTAACTAACTCAAAAATGGCATTTCTCGTGGCTTCTCGCGAGACAAACTGCGTTGCCACACAACTGCAACTAATCACTACAAAATAATAATTTCAGACAAATTGCGAAGGCTCGGAACGAGGATTCGCGACACACTCCCACCTTTGAGTTCCTTTAACTGGTATTGGAACTCAAACTCGGTCCTTCAGTGTCTCTTTTATTTGCTCTGGCAAATCAGATATATCAGTTCCACTGACTTCCAGAGGATATAGTCTCTGAATTGGTCGTAAGAAGGATCCACTACTTGTTGACACTTCTACTACTCTAACTCTTCTGTCTCTCCCTGGGATAAGTTTAATCACTTTAGCAAGAGGCCAGTAAATTCTTTTCGAGTTAGTATCTCCTATTAGTACAATATCTCCTTCCTTGATAACGTCCTCCTTCCGAGATTTAGAAAAACTCTTCAACTGGCCTAGATATTCCAGACGAAAGCGTTTCCTCAATTCTTGTCTTATCCTCTGACGATAAAGAAATCTACGATTCATTCTCTTGGAATCGATAAGATCTAAATCCGGGACTCCATTCTCTTTTATTTCTTGTAAGAACATTGCTGGTGTGAGAGCAACAAGGTCCTCCTGATCTTCTGACAAATAAGTCAATGGTCTAGAATTGATCACACTTTCAGAGTCGCATACTACAGTATAAAGTTCTTCGTAAGTTAGGCAAGCTTTTCCTAGGACTCTTCTGAGAATAATTTTTAGCATTCCTATAAGCCGTTCCCAGAACCCCCCACCAAGGTGAGGAAGGTGGGTTCAATTTCCAATTAATCTTCTTTAAACTCCCATAATCTTTCACTTTCTTCCAATCAATGTTCTTAAGTTCATTAGATGTTCCAACCAAATTCTTTCCGTTATCTGAATAAATAGTGAAAGGACGACCTCTACGTGAAATAAATCTTCTGAGAGCGAGTATGAAGCTCTCGGTTGACAAAGAGGTAACGAGTTCCATATGTACTGCGCGAAAAACTGCACAAGTGAACAGCACAATCCAGGATTTTGTCCGATCTCTTAGAAAAAGTGGTCCGCATAGGTCCACGCCAGTTATTTCAAAAATCTGTGCTTCTCTAACTCTATCCTCAGGTAGTGGTGGACTAAGTGTTGTGAGAGGGTCTAACAGTGAATCTTTTGCAGATGATGCATTCACTCAACACTCTCCTGACAGTTTTTCTGCTTTTTAAAATCCAATAATTTTCACGCAACGCAGACATCACTGTTTGTACTCCAGCATGTAAAAGTTCTATATGCTTTTGTATAATCAACTTCGTCACAATAGGATGTCGGGAAGGAAGAACTATAGGATAGCGTATGGATTCAACGTCTTTTCTCATTATTATCTTCGATTTTATTCTGATTATTCCATCCGAATCTACTAGAGTTTGCATTTGTGATACTAATGATTTAGTATCGTTTGAAAAAGCTTTGTTTTTGTACTATTTTCAATACTTTTCTTTCAGCTGCATCCGTTTCTTGAGTGATTAATTCTCCAAAGTCTCTGCCATTCCTTTGTTTTCTAAGATTATGGTAAAATCGATAAATCCATGCTGTGACTCTTATTATCTTCTTAAACGATGGAATTTCAGAAAGATAATCCATTTCTTTTGGTTCATGATTGATTGTAGAAGCAACAGTTCTCTTTCTTTCCGAATCAATTGTTGCACGATCCGGGCATGCTTCAGATAATGGCCATTCTTCACGAGGTTTGTTCAGCCAACTTGGACCCTCCCACCATAACGATGCAATAAGTTCTACTACACCACATCCTCTAGAAGGGAGGTCAGCTGGATTCAGAATCCCTGGAATATGTTTCCAATCTTCGGGGTTGGTCAATCGACGTATTTCTTGTACCCTGTTGTTCCAAAGGTGCCCCAATTTTTCTTTGCGCTTTATCCAATAAAGAGCATTTACAGAGTCCGACCAGCAATAAATAGGTACATTCTCCAGTCCTAAATCAATCTTCGTAGTATTTATGAGTCTAGACCCAATAGTACATGCAAGAAGCTCTAATCTTGGTATAGTGATTGGTTTTATTGAGGCAACTCTAGCACGGGCTTGTACAAGGTTGACATGTTATTGCTTCACCAACTTCAGTTCTTAAAAATACACAACTCGCGTAGGCGGCCTTACTTGCATCGTAAAATACATGCAGTGATAAATCACTGTTAGGGAAAAGTTCAAGTAAATTATTTAAGCATTTTAAATGTTCCTTCCATCTTTCGAATTTTCTTGATATTGATAAAGGTAATTCTGTGTCCCAAGAAACTCCCAATTTCCAACATTCTTGCAATAATATTTTGGTTCTAAAGTAATAGGACAAGTGAACCCGATTGGGTCAAAGATACGGTGCACAGCTGAGAGTATTTTGCGTTTCGTTACTGGAATTTCATTGATTTTCGAGTTTTCTTCCCAATTAACAGATAATGTGTCTTTGTCAGACTTCCCAAATTAAACCCAAAACAGGAACTTTCTAATTTCTTCCAATAGAGTACCTTTTTCTGCTTCAGAAACACCTGTATGTACCCAACCACGTAGGTTGAATTTGGCGAGGCTCAAAATTTCTTTAGATTCAAGCATAAATCTTTCTATGTCTTCTGCATTATCTACACTCGTCAAACAGTTATCCACATAAAACGATTCTAATAACTTCTGCGCTGTAAGTTGCAGATGCCCTGAGACCTGTTTCAAATGATATTCCAGAGTCGCTCCAAGAAGAAAAGGACTGCTAGTGATCCCGAACACAACTCTCTTGATGTTGATAAATCTTGGTTTTCTCCTTATCGCCATTCTCCCACCACAAAAATCTCAGAAAAGGTCTATCCTTTTCTTGAAGACCTATCTGCAAAAAGGCTTTCTCAATATCTGCTGTTATGCCAAACTTGCGGAGCCGAAATTTATTGACGATTGTTGGAATTAGTTCTACCATATTTGGTCCTTTTTTCGAGACATTCATTTATCGAAGAAGAATTCTTTTCTTTCGCCGATCCATCAAACACCGGTCTAATTTTGGTAGTGGAATTATCTTTATATACAGGATGGTGCGGTAGATAGTGTTCATTCTTCTTATCTGCAACGTTCTGAACTTCAATAATATCTTCGTTCTGCCAACTGTGAAAAACTGCTTCATATTTTCCTAAATTCTTGCTACGTTCTAAGGATCTAACACAATTTTTCAATCTTCTTTCAGCCAAGTTTCTACAGTTTGATAGAAATGGATGACCTTGAATCCAAGGTAAACTAACAACATATCTCCCATCTGCATCTCTTGTGACATGTCTTGCAAAATGATCTTTAGCAGCCTCTTCTAATTCAATTCTAGTCTTTTTTTCTCAAAAGGATCTTTAATTCCGAGAACATCTAAACTCCAAAGATCTTTGATACAGTTGTCACTAACATGTAAAGACAAAAGCACATTGGAATGCCTTTCCTTTTCCATTTTCATTTTTCCCATAACTATCCAGCCCAAATGTGTGTTTACAGCCACTAATCCTCCCTTTAAAATGTTTGACCTCGTCTCCTATTAGCAAATTTCCTATTATGTCTGCCCCTAATAACATATGTATTTCATTTGGTTCCCTTTCAAACAAGCAACAATTCATTCACGGAAGCGTCACTGACGAAAATTCCATATTCCTTCAATTCATTAATCAATTCCGAATCCTTTAATTTTGGGATAGGTGTACATATTCTTTTTTTTTTTGATCCATTACTTCTACTTCGCAGAAATAGGAATTAAAAACATCACTCAAGGTCACAACATATTTTTTGTGTTTTTCATAACGTTCTATTCCCCCAAAGAGTCCATGAACTGTTGTTTCGTCCCACGCATTTTAAATTTAGTTGTTCGGCAATAAATTTAGTTACGTAACTCTTCTGACTTCCGGTATCGAGAATTGTTCTTACTTTTCCCCTTTTATACACACAATTAATGTTTGCAAAATACTTCTTTGATTTAGAATTATTGATATAGTATTTTCATCAGTTAAGTTTTTTTCATTATTTTCTTTTGATGAGTCATCGCTAGAAAAACATAATATATCGTGGTGTCTTTTTCCACATAAAGAACATAAATTGTTTAATTTCACTTTTACAATCTCGAGATAGATGACGAGCAATTCGGAGACATTTAAAACAAGCACCCAGTTTCATCAAAATATCTTTTTCGTTCATTTAAAGTTTTCTGTTTCGCCCAAGGACAAATCGCGGTTTGGTGTGACTCGTGTTTACAGAAAAGGCATGATTCATTCGCATTTTTCTCATTTGAACTTGCCATAAAATTCGCCGCAGTTGGAGCAGGGAAGGGTTGCTTTCGAAACGATGAATTAATTTTTTGTGAGTTATGTTTATAATTTTCAGATTTGAATCGGTTGAAGCTAGGTTGGATTCTTTGACTGTGCGGAATGTATTGGGTTGAAATTGAAGATTCAGTTCTTTCTCTAGCGCTAATTTGTTTATTCAAAAATTTCAATAATTCGTCAAGTTTATACTCTGAGCCGTCTGTTTCTTTATTGAATTCGAGAACTAAATCAGATGGTAAGCAATTTAAAATTAATGGACAGAGTACATTACTAAAACTTTCAAATGAAACATCTAAAGACTCTAAACTTCTTATTTGCGTTTGACACATATCAAAAAATTGGCGCAATACTTTAGTATCATCCGAACGTTTTAACGGAGTTACACTCAATAATTTTTGCATATGAGAGTTGATTATAGCATCTTTTCTTCCAAATCGATCTTTTAATATTTCTGCAGCTTTCGCATAATTTTCTGCCGTGATGGCAAAACCTTCCACTGTCGCTAAAGCAGAAGAACCTAACAAACCCTTTAAATAGGTAAATTTGTCAATCGAATTTAGAGAATTATTGTCATGAATTGCGGTTTTAAAAGAGTTCCAAAATGAGAGCCATTGATTAATTTCACCATAAAATTTGGGAATAATTAATTTTGGTAGTTTTACCTTCATTGGTTCTATTAATTTTGATTCTTCAGTTGTTTTGCATGAGTCAGAATCTGACTTAAATTTATTATTCTTTCCTAGTTGTTTCTATCGAAATCGCCAAGTTACGATTTTATCAAAATATTGTTCTACGGCTTCTATTTCTTTATCGATCTCTGTAGGTGAGTACAGGGGTTCACATTCTTTATCTACAATATTTAAACATTCAAATTTTTGTTCTAAATGTTCTAACAATTCTTCGACTGCTATATCATCCGGTTCAGTTTTTTGTAATTCTTTTTCTAACTGCGAAATGCATTTTGTTACAGCGGTTCTTAGTACGGCTCGTTTCTTTTTTGTAACAATTCCTGCGTCTTCGGTCATTATTAATTTATATTATTGATTCACAAAAATTTCTAAATTTCAAATATTCTTAAACCTCACGCTCTCTGATCCCGGCAGGGATGCCATTTAATTATGTCAATAATTAATTCTTAGGCTTAACTTCGATTAAGAAAATAGTCAAGCTTACCTCAATTCACATCGGGCAGAGAGCAGTCGTGAGATGTTCCTAGAATTCAAAATAGTAATAAGTTCAGGTAAAAATTCCAAGAAGTAAAACCACATTTAAAGTAACGAGCGAGCCGACCGTAGTTGATAGATAGAAGCTTTATTTACTAACTAACTCAAAAATGGCATTTCTCGTGGCTTCTCGCGAGACAAACTGCGTTGCCACACAACTGCAACTAATCACTACAAAATAATAATTTCAGACAAATTGCGAAGGCTCGGAACGAGGATTCGCGACAATGACAATGTATGGTAGTTTGTGGCAGTTGATGGCAAGTGGAGAAATGTTAATATAATTCGGGGTTAAAGTTTGGATAAAGATACGTGGCGGTGATTAGAAGTTACAATTGATAAAGATATAGAGAACCAAGGTGCATACCAGTGCACACAAGTAAATACAAGATTGCCTTAAAGATGTTAGTGATTGATTCTTCAGACTGCAACAAGGTATGATTGACTATTTAATTTTATAGAATCAGTGATTGTATTGGAATTGAGTTTAGGCGATTCAGTTATTGATAGTGGTCCGAGTTAGATTAAATCGTTATTATCTATATATATTGTGTGTTGCGTATTTTGTCATTGTAGATTCTCTCACATTAATTATTTTAATTTAATTTGTTAGAAGTTTAAGTTGAAAATCTTAACAAAGATATATTAAGACTATGTTTCCATCTAGTAGTTCTTTCATTTAATTAATCCTACGCCTCTAGTTCACGCTGATACTCCGAGAGATTTTCTCCCAAGGGGGCGGAGAGAAAATATATTCAAGTACATTTCCTCCAAATTTATTGAAAATATTTATAATTTTTACTTATGATCTTAAGAAACAATGGCAGGTATATCAGAAATTTTAATTTATGTTGTATCTTTCTTGATCAAAATATAAAAAAAAGTAACTATGACGTTTCTTCAACCAAATCCAGTTTAAAAATAGATATTATTTAGTTTTTAAAGAAATCTCCTAGCATGTAAGCTTGAAACATAAACTTCCTACCAAATAAACCTTCTCAAGATGTACTTCTAAGCCAATATCATTGTGAGACTATCGATAACTTCAGAAACTGTATTAATCATTTCAGTAACATGTACTGACGCGCGCGTTCTATGAGTATTCTCATATAATCATATTTTCCCCTGTCTATTCACTAGAGCTGTATATAAATAGTAACTCATATTAGAACATATCATGTTTCCTCCATAAGGTGGAGTTCTCTCTAATCGAACCATGTCCTAAAATAATTCCAGAGACAAACATACGTGAGTGTGTGCTAAAATATTTACTAAGGCTTTTCTATCATGGTTAGTCTTGTATAATGAATTTTAAATAATTACTGAATACACATACTCACCCTGATTCCACCCACGTCAAAAAACAGTACAATAGCTTTTGCGATCGTTTTTATACAAAATTATGTTCGTTGCTTAGGAAGCATTAGATATTATTTAATATTATTTTAATTAAAAGCAAAGTGTAATACTTTGTTTCTCTTCTATTATTTTCCCAGAATAAAATATTATTATGAAAGTTATGTTATTTTTCATTTATGTTACTTTCTTAAATATAAAATAATTCTATTTGATAAAATTAGTTGTGTATATATATTTTTATTTTCTTTGATTTTCATCTTCGCTATGTTAAAGGTAGTTTTTATTTAAGATAGGTAGGTAAGTTTCATTGTCTATTAATAGTAATAGTCTCTATGCTTATATTTACACTTTATAAGAAAATGAATTAAAATTGGTTAACAAGTTTTTTTTAACTTTATGAAGGACTGAAAATCGTGTTTAGAAATTTTAGTGGATGCTTTCAAGCTCCTTTCACAATGATTCATTTTTTGGGATGGTTTCATAAAAGTTTATTTCGACTATTTTATGCATTGTGATTTTTTCCTTAATTATAATCAACTGCATTCCTGAGATAAAACATAAAGATTTTTAGTAATTTCATAGCTAACTAATTTTATTTTATTTTTTAGGATGCCGACTAGCTTTGAGAAGAATTCGAAGACGGGTTACTTCTGATACCTAAAATTTAAATATAAACTTTGCAGAATATTAAGAGTTATTACTCTTAATGCAATTGGAATTTTACGAGTTTATTGTTTCCTAATAATACAACCGTGATTGTGCAACGAAGTCTTAACATAATGATATGTGCATAATTTGCTAAGATTATTTCATGTGCTTTCAGTTATTTCTTCAAAATTAGTTAATTGTTAATGCCCCAGAGATCTAAATATTTTATTATTAACAAATTTGCCTATAAAAATCAAAGTATTATTAATATGCTTGAGGAATAATTAATAGGAGTTTGTGTATACTATGGACATTTAAAACACAAAACAAATACAATAAATTCATCCCTCAAACTGAGCTGCCTATCTATTTATATCATTTTTTATTTATTAGGTTGATGCTGCTCTGGGAACTCACACAATGTTCGTATTTTTTATTCAGCAGAAATTTACCTCATGTCCCTGAAAGGGGAAGTACATTTATATGGCACCTTTGTTAAGAAATAAATTCAGCTTCACATATAATTCAATATATTCTGAATACACTTGATGCACCAACTGAAAATTTTTTTTTCTTGCCAGTGAAACCACATTTGAAGTAATTTCGGATATTCAAAGCGTTTTTGTCCACCTGAAACCCATGATATCGATCCTTTAAAAAAGTGAATTAATCCCTTTTAGAAAGATAGAATAGATGTATATATATATATATATATATATATATATACATAAATTTTATTATCATAATATTTTTAACAAAAATCCGAGAATTCATTATATATTCCGAATTTTAATAAATTTATTGATAATAGTAATAATATTCGTTTAGCGAGAATTTCTAAAGCTAAACGCAGAAAAAGAGTTACTAGAGACATGTCAACCCTCAAGAATTCTATGTTAGAATTAGCTGTTAAATTTGATGATAACTACAACACAGGCTTAATTAAATCGTTTATGTTTGGCTTGAATAAATCTGAAATAAAAATTATGACAGATATTTTAAGCAGATATAAATTTCGTGATTCTCATGGTATGCATATGATTCGAGACCTTAATAACTATTTAGTACAAAAAATGAATATTAAATTAAATGCAAGTGAAAATTACTCTACAGAATATTGTACATTATTATATATTTATGAATAAATCCTTTAACAAAATTAATTTTTCAAGTATATTTCAAAAATATCAATCCTTTTTTCCTATTAAAAATATTATTATTAAAAAGGCTTTCAAATACAACAAGAAATTAGGTAGATTTATATTTAATTATAATCAAATCTCGGAGCTCCTAATTTCTGAATCATGTAGATGCAATCTATATCGAGACTATATTGATGATTATCACCAGCACGTTGTCACAGGAGACCTTAGCATCGTGAAAGAGATGATTTGTTAAGAAATTTTATGGAAAAGGGTACCGGTTTTAGACTTATGATCACAAAAAATAAATCTAATGTTATGAAACAAATCATAAAAGATTTAGATAAATTTTACCTTAAAATGGCAATTAAATACGGAATGCCGATTGAAGCATTCAATCAATTTAGATCTTATGTGGCAACAGAAATTCGGGAATTAGATTTTACTGTTGAAAATGAAATTATGTATCAAGATCTTAAATCATCAATAGTAAATATCCAAAATGACTTCGTTATTACATATGTTGATAAAGTCTCTGCTAATTATGCCATAATTTGTAAATATTTTTACAGTAAAATATTAAGTAACCACATTTTAAATAATAATTCATTTCAAAAATCAATTCACAATAATAGAGAAGATGATAATCGTCTTTTAGCTTTGAACAAAAGACTGAATATTCATCTAAATAATATTAAATATCCAAGTATTTTTTTAACACCAAAATTTCATAAAAGCCCTATAAAATTCCGTAGTATCACTAATGGATACAATACATATATCACGAAGTCTGGGAAGATCTTGCAATCTCTTCTTCAAAATCTAATTGATAATTTACAAAACACGGCAATTATTAAAAATAGCTTAGAGATTGCGAGAGTTACTAAGGATATGATGATTTTTTCTATGCATGGTTTTGATTTCGAGAACCTTTTTAATTCTATAGATATTGACGATATGATTAATGTTCTACAGTTAATTTATGATAAATATGAATTATATACTTCAATGAAAAAAGAAAAATTTGATATTCTTGTTAACCTCGTATTAAAAGAAAATTTCATTACATTTGATCAGAATCTTTATAAACAGATCAAAGGATTACCTCAGGGTGGTACAGCTAGTAATTGTTTAGCGAACCTATATTTACATTTTTTTGAAATAGATCATGTTGTAAATGATTCTTACTTAACTTATCGTTATATAGATGATATAATAATTTTTGGTAAAAATAGTGAATACAAACTAAATATTACATTCTACCCTGATTATCTCAAGCTCCTTAAAACTAACTTCAACTCTAATAGGGTGGAATTCTTGGATTTAGACTTGCATCTTATTCACAATATTGTAGTCAGTAACATTTTTGACAAAAGAGATTCGTTTAAGTTCCATATAATTAAAATTCCCGTATGGAACAGTAATTTACATATATCAATTTACAGAAATATCATTTTGAATTTTTTATTTAGAAATGATAACTTAACTACCCACAAAATAGATAAATACAATAATATAAAAAAAAAATTTTCAATGTTGTTTAGATCATGAATACCCTTTTAATTTCTTGAGATCTTATATTCATCACAAATACATTAACCAGCTTGCTACTTCGGATTCCAAATCCACCACACAACAATAGGTTTTCAAAGTCATCATGTTAGTGGTCTTGCTGTGAAGATTATATCATAATACTCATATCACAGTTTACATTTTTTCCACACACATCTTGAACATCTTACACATTGTTGACAACCAACCAAATTATATATATAGCCTAGCATATTTTCATTTTTGACAATCAACCAATTCAAATTTTACCATATTTGATTGTCGTAATTTTATACTTGTCTTTTCTGGCTGGTATAAAAGTCAGCTCAAAAGATGTGGTTATGTATTTTCGAATTTTTTAACTTAGTGAGTAATTGACTTTCATTAATGGCAAGACGCTTGTTTCTCTTCGTAAAGGTTTTGTGGGTAAAGAAATTTTGTTAAATTAATTTTTGAATGATACTTTTCTTATTTAATTGTTTTAGTATTTTTCTACTTTTCTTACATAAATATTTTGTGATTTTGTGATTTTTTTCTGCATTAAGAGTTTTGGGAGAGTTTGTTACATAATAGTAGTGATTGGTTTTATCATGCTATCTGAGTTATCCATACTCTGAAGTTTTGTTTATTTTATTTTATTTGGTTTTCCTACCGAGTTGCAAAAGGGGAAGGTTGGCGCCTTTAAACTAGTTTAACCCCACTTATTCGGTCCTAAGTCCGAAATCGCTTTCTGACTCGCTAGGTTCTGCTTTTTTGTAGTTCTTTTATTTATCTATAATTTTGTTCTTCATGTTCAGCTTTTATATTTTTATTATGCTATTTCTTGTTATGTTCTTTATCTATTATTTCTTGTTTTTGATAAATAATACATATTTCTTATATATATATATATATATATATATATATATATATATATATATATATATATATATATATATATATATATATATATATTTCGATTTAGTCGTTCCATCTTTCCATTTTTGAATTTGTGTCCAAGAAGGATAGAGTAAAAAACGAACATATATATATTGAAGAGAGGTTACCAAAATAGGAAAAATTTAATTTTACTTAAAGCACTCTCTTGATCCTGTATTTTTGAAATGAATGTTACTGCGCTAACTTTTTATGTGTTTTGCAATCAAATTTATCTTCCTAAAATCCAATGCAAAATAAATGGTTTTAACTATTTTTTCATAGAAATATGCTTTTACAAAGTAATGTAATAAAATAAGCCACCTAATTACCTGATAAATCTTTAGAATTCGTTTAAATAGGAAATTCAGCTCTTGCGAAGTAGTTGCAACTACTTTATTCAAAAACATTGAACGCTGTCATGACGCATATGTTCATTTAACAAATATTTAGATATTTATTATTATTAATGGAGATGCACATATGTTGCACTTAAGTACTGTCAGTATATTTTATACTTTCTTCTCAGAAAAAAACTTTTATCACTTATGAAGCATGAGGTATTTTATATCTATTTCATATTTATGAAAGATACAAATATTATCTAAAACATGACTTCTGATACTTTGATCTTATTTAGTTTATGCTTCTACTGTCAATATTTCGATAAGACTTATCAAATTACGCAAAAATTCTGGATAATAAATTTTGAAGGAGGTTTGTTAATAATGATTAAAACTATTAAAAAATTTACTTACATATTATGTTTTTTCTCTTTTAATTGTATTAAACTTACTTGTTTAATAGAAGTAATAACCAAAAAAGTATTTTTATTTTGTATAATCTTTTTATAATAGGGTGATGGAGTACTTTTGCACTAACTTACTCTTGTATGCATATTAAGTGGTTTTTTTAATATAAAGCAGATTATAATACATAGGGACTATACGTTGTAATGCAATTTTATAATTATTAATTGAAGAAACTTGATAACTTTGAAACTAAAATTTCTGGAATGCTCTATAAACCTTTTACGAACAGTTATCAATATGAATCAACACATCATGTATAATTCTATTTAATAAATATTTTCCTTTCAGATTCTTGTGACGATTACACAGAAATGTTTCCATTTGTTAAAGCTAATAAAATACTGATTTTTAAGCGTGATTGGAAGCAAAAGGACATAAAAAAATATATGAAATTTATATAATAAACATTCATTGTTTGAATATATTGAAGTTAATTTCAAGTCTTAACTTCACAAAGTTGCGAATATATTTCAAGAAAATTTCCTGCAGTATTTATTAAGGAATGATGTTATATTAAAAATTTATTTTTTAAACATAATACAAATACTATTATTTTATTTATTGAACACTCTAATTTTTTTTAAAAAAAATGACATGCAGTATTTCGTATAATTAACGTCTGCAATATTATAAAAATAAAGATTTTTAACTACCAGTAAATAAAACAGGCATTTATTAATATCTAAACACATCTTAACATCTTTTTAAGGAATTTAATGCATTTCTTGCAGCTTCACCGGCACAACGGTATTTGCAGATGGCACTGGTAGGGCAGATTAAGATAAAAAAAATACATTTTTAAATATAATCTAGGATCTTCTGCGCGATCTTAAGAAATTTGATTTTGAACTGATTTGGGGAAAATTTTCTTCGCCATATTGTATAAAATCTGCATGAATTGACATTTTGTCACTTGAAAGAGAGTAGCAGAATTTTTATTCTATACATATTATGAGCTTTTTATTCCTTGTATAACTAAACAGTTTTTATTTCGCAACTGATCCTCGTATAATTTTGTAGTAGAATACAATTAAAAACCCGCATGTGAATGCGAAAAGAAAAGGATATCTTATTAAAATAGGATTATAGATTGTAAAATATCACATATTACACTAAATTTTTAGTCTATTACGTATCATTGATATAATTCGTTTTAGATGAGATTCTGCAATGCATATCCATAAAATATTAAAAATAAATATTATGTTATAGTTCAGTAATATCTATTGATCCAAACTATATTTTCCTTGAACCGATAGATGCGCAAAATATCATCCTAAGACAGAAAAATCTATGAAAAACATTTTGTGCAGTTGATTTGAAATACAATCAAATTCTTGAAGACACAATTAAGGCTGTCTTCAGCTAATGTTAAAGAATAGGGACCAAAAATTTGGGGTATTTTTTCAGATATAAAAGTACTCAAACATTAATATTATAATCTGGCTTCACTATCCTGTAGAAAATCACTTATTTTATCATAACTTTATCTGAGCTGAGATTTTCTTTTATAAAATGCGTTTCGTTTTTTTTCCCTATACCATGAATGCTAAATGAGTTATCCCTTTTCATGTTAAAATGAAAAACTAATTATTTATGAAATATTATGAAATTTTAAAAACACTATGTAAGGAACCGCTGCCTGCACCTGGCAACAGGTCGAACGAGATACGAGATAGAGAGAAGGATCTGGCAACGACAGAGGAGAAAAAGGTCGGAACGGGAGAGAGAGTACCGGGGGTTGTGAAAAGTAGAGACGGCTGAACGATGTATCGTAATCTTGTAACATGTCAATATATTCTTTATTTTAAGAAATGTCCCATAGAAGGTGTGGAATAAACACAGTGGGACAAAACCCTGTCTGCAATTATTTTCAATTCACAATGCGAACACGATCAGAAAAGAACCCACAAGTTTACACTGGTGTCAGAAGTGCGATGCAATGGAGCAGAAGTTAAATTAATAAAATATTTCAAATTGATCGGTGTTCGTGCTACATAATTGTGAAGAAGGTTCTAGTGGACATTCGGTTTGAAAGGAAATTTTTATCAAGGAAATATAATCCTGCAGTGTATCTTCAAGTTGATGACCACGTGCATCCCGGGAATTGCCCTGCAGCAGTTTCAAGTAAAAAAAAAAAAAAAAAAAGACCTTCTTCATATGGAGTTTTACCATCACCTGCCGAGTTGGGCTATGAACGAACAGATGTCGTATTTTTCTTCATTTTCTGATGAATGGAGCCGTGATCTGAAAACAACGAAGGAAATCCCAGTAGTGTTCAAGTAGAGAAACAGCGTTCATGTCGAGGTAAGTGGCTATTGTTCCCCTAAGTTAAAGTATTGTGTGAATATTTAAAAGAGTAATGGGATGCAGTCATATTTAATTTGTTTTTTTTTTTTTTAAAAAATAGAAAAAGCAGATATATCTGAAAAAGAAAATTTCATTGGTTTATTGCAATATTCTATGTTGTTGGATTATTGTGTAGATGAAATAAGAAAATTGTGTACTTATTTTACCTTGAAATGATGGGGTATCATTTTAAATGTTATAAAATAAGGTATTTAGAGTTCTAGTGTTAAACTATAATTTCTTTTTAATCATTATTCTTTACTGTTTTGAAGTTGTCTCAAAAATTAAAATCTGGGTATAGAAAGTGTTTTGCATAACAATTCAGTTTGCAGAATTTAAAAGAAAAATAATTAGATTAATTTATCTTGAAATAATGGTTGCGAAAAATGTATGTTTGAGTGGGTGAAAAATATCCATTAAAAAATGTTTATATGTATTTCAAGTAGACGGACTTCCTGTTAAAATGTTGTAAATAAGAGATTTTGTAGGTTATTTATGACTCAGAATATGGCATGTTTTTTTTTAATATTATATGATAGTTTTTCATTCTAAGCAAAAGTGTTGCAATTTGTCAGTTAGTTGATTGTTTAATGCAATCTGAGGTTATTTCCTTTGCTCGTAATTTAGGATGTATATGCATATTGGTTTTTTGTTTCCTGCATAAGATTCTTCTTTTAATTAAAAAAAAAAGAAACTAAGAGTAGATTTATGATTTGAGAAATAATTTTATGGTAATGTAGCTAAAGTATGTTGTTAATTGTGTTTTTTTTATTTTGAAAAAGGTTTTGCGTTCTGATTAGTAACAAATAACTGTGTCTCATATAAGTTTTATTGTAAACATATTTCGTATTGTGTTTCTGGAATTTGAGTACTCTTAGAAAAAACGAGTAGAATTTTTCTTGCTTGTTAAATATATAGTACTAGGTCATTTAAGTGTTTGTAAATAAATTTGTCAGAAGGTAATTTGGCATTAGGTTTAGCTTGATTAAAAATGGCATTTCTCATTAGAAGTAAGAAAATTGACTTAATTGAATTAGCGCGGGACTTAGATGAGTCACCTGATCCGTCTATGTCTAAAATTGTTTTAAGGAATTTAATAATCTCTAGTAAATATTACAAGGAGGAAGAGGCAAAAGAGTTATTGGAAGTTATTACAGCTGAAAGGTTAGAGACAGAACAGCAGCAAAAACTAGAGCAACAAGAACAATTATCAATTGAAAAATTACGCTTGGAAATGGAATTATCTAGGATCGCTAATCAGAGTGCTACTCAAAATAATGGTCAAACCTCACGTGTAAAATCTTTAGATGAAATAGTTAAAATGGTTAGGCTGTTAACTGTAAAGGTATCCCATAAATCAGACGCGTGGGACTATTTTTTTTCTAGTCTTGAAAAGGCTTTCGCTAGTGAAATGGTTAGCGACGAGTTAAAACCGAAGGTTTTGTTATGCATGTTAGGAGACAAAGTGTCAAACTTATTAATTAACCTAAGCGAAGAAGAATTAAAAGATTACGAGTCTTTAAAACAGATTGTGCTCAAGGAGTATGAACCCTCACCAAAAATATGTTTAGAAAATTTTAGAAAGTCCAAACGTAACTCTGACGAAACTTTCTCTCAGTTCGCGTCCCGTTTAACATCGATGTGGTTATACTACTGTAAGTTAAGAGGTGCGAATGATTTTGAGTCAGTTAATCAACTGATCGTAGCAGATAAAATGTTTGAAATGTTGGATTCTGAGACGGCGACCCATATTGGTGTGCTCCAAGGGGAAGAATGGTACAAACCCAGGGACTTGGGCAAACAATGTGATATATTTTATGCTTCCAAAGGGAAATCCTACGATGAACCTGAGAGAGCTAAATGGAATGATAGTGAAAAGAGAAGTTTTAATGGTAGTGGGGGTAAGCAGCCATTTGGGGAAAAAAGTCAAATATTTTTTCTTCTAGGAAAAACTTTGATAAGGGTCAAGTAACTGAAATTAAAAAATTCGCTTGTTTCACCTGCGGATCAGATAGACATTTTAAGCGGGATTGTCCGGAAAACAAAGAGGTAGATAATAAAAGACTTAATGTGAATAAGGTGTCAACGGAAGGGACAGAATTGGAAGATGGAACGTTCACTGCTAGTTGAGTTGAGTTGAGTTAATATTAACGTCGCACTGTTCAGCTACACGAGGGCTTTTGGCGACGGACCACGTAATTTTGAACCATGGTCAAGTGACGTGGACGACACATGAGCTGGCACCCCCCTCTCCTAACTACCACACCACACCAACGGGAGGACGTTTCAGCTCTCGACAGATTTAACGTGCATCGCTACCCTACACGGCGGGTCTTTTAGTGGTACTGGGATCGAACTCATGACATGCCTGCCATGGTTGGATACCTTAACCACTGGGCTACCGCAGCCCCACGTTCACTGCTAGAGTTGATTTGCTAGGTAAAGTCATTCCTAGGGGGGCTATTGAAGACAAATTAAGTAAATTAGTGAAAACATCTATCAGTGTAGATGGGAAATTATTCCATGCGTTAGTGGATTCTGGTACGGAAATTACTGTTATCAAGAAAGACTTAGTTCCTGGAATATCGGTTGAAGGAGTTGCCACGATTTATTTGAAAGGTATTTTCGGTCCAGCGGTTAAATGACCTTTAGTATATGTTCCAATTGGTCTTGCTACCGGTGGCCAGGTTAATGTGGTGCACCAGCAAGTGTTATGTGCTTTGGCAGAAGGTTTGGTAGAAGACGTGTTGCTTCCACCAGAGGTTTTGGATATGTTGGGAGGAGCCTAGAGTGAAGAGAATTCACTGCCTCAAAGCTCTCAGGACCTGAGGGTTGACTCAGGAAATGTAGATGAAACCGAGGTTTCATTGGGTATTCTGCCAGAGGAAGCACAGGAGCACATTGAGGATTCTCGACGGAATATTACTTCGTTATGGAATGAAGTGGGAATATTGGGTACTAAGGATGAGGAAGTGACCGCTGAGATGGATAAAGGAAGCATGGTGGCTGATAGTTTTCGTTCCGAACAGGAGTGTTGTACCGAGTTAGCATTGGTTTGGAAGCATGCTAAGGAAGGCAAAGGAAACTACTATGAAGTAGATGGGTATCTATTTTATACAGATAAAATACTCGGGGAGAGTATTGGGCAACTGGTAATTCCGAAGTGCAGAAGAACTGAGGTGTTGAGACTAGCGCATACTTCAGTGTTCAGTAGTCACATGGGGCCCAAGAAGACGATTCAAGCAGAAGACAAGTATTCTTTCTTTTGGGAGGGACTAAGTTCCAATGTGAAGAAATTTTGTGAATCATGTAAAGAGTGTCAGCTCACTCGATCGGTTAGGATTAAAGACCGATCACCCATTACACCTGTGGCAAGGTCTGAATTGCCATTTCAGGTGGTGAATATGGATCTGATAGGTCCAATTGATCGGCCAAGCTCAAAGGGACATACATATATTTTATGTCTGGTTGATCAGCACACTAGGCGGGGCGAGGCTAGGCCGGTGACTAGTCTCAGTGCGAAGGTAACCCGTGAAGCTTTGTTAAAGATATTTTCGAGAACCGGGATTTATCTTTTGTTGAAAAGGGAAGGTTTTGTAGAAAAGAATAGCGCAGAATCGTGGGTCACGGTACTGGATTTGTGGAAGTGGTATTTTTGTCGTTCTCTCACGAAGAATTATGCCGCATGCTTTATGTCGTTTGGAATTTGAATGACTAAAAAAGTGAGGTTTAAGATTGAATACACTTCTTATGGATGTAATTTAACGGCTCAGGATTTAAGAATGTTAGAGCAGTTCGTTGTATCTAGAATAGTCGATATAGACATTCTGATGCAAATTTGGAAAAATCGTGTAAAACAAATTAACTTTGTATTAGAATGGGTGAGATGGGTTGGGTCGGAAATCATACCGACCAAAGACAAATTAGAGCCGTAGGAAAGTTTTTACTGTGTACTTAATATGGATTTAGTGAACTCATTGAGCATTCATTCATGAGTTAATGAAATAAACATTGTCTTGATTAAGATAAAAACTGTAATGTATATATTTAGTGTGTTTTTTTGTATAATGTGTTTTTTATGTATCTGTTTGCAATCCCATTACAGTTTAGATCTTTCTGGGAACATAGTCACTTATTTCAATTGGGTGAACTATTGATATTATTTCATGTGTTTGTTTAAAGGAACTATCACTACAACAATCATCAAAACTATTGACTGTTGCAATTATTGTGTGTTCTGTTTGTGAACTTTCTGTTTCACGGTTTGTGATTTTCTGTTCCTGGTGTCTGAAATGGTAAAATCAGCCACAAGGGGCAAATTTTACTCTTAGGTGGGGCGTGTAAGGAACCTCTGCCTGCACCCGGCAACAGGTCGTACGAGAGACGAGATAGAGAGAAGGATATGGCAACGACAGAGGAGAAAAAGGTCGGAACGGGAGAGAGAGAGAGCGGTGGCAAAGAAAACCGGGGGGTGTGAAAAGTAACGGCTGAACGATGTATCGTAATCTTGTAACATCTCAATATATTCTTTATTTTAAGAAATGTCCCATAGAAGGTGTGGAATAAACACAGTGGGACAAAACCCTGTCTGCAATTATTTTCAATTCACAATGCGAACACGATCAGAAAAGAACCCACAAGTTTACACACTATACCAGGGGTGGCGAACCTTTTTGTGTCAACGTGCCATTTTTTCTAAAAAAACGTTTAATGAGTTATAGGCGTGCCATCAAATAATTTTGACTTGTGATTATTGAAGAACTAATAAAACTAAATACGAACAAATCAAAATTCTTTATTTAATACGAAAAATACATTTTGCACTGTATAGTAGTAAATATTTTAGTTATACTTGCAATTTAAATTAAAATAACATTAGTGTGATTTTTGCTGTTGTAAATTAGATGACAAATAACTTATATCAGGATTATAAGATGTTACTTTTAGTAGAATGCATGCTGAATTAGAGTCGTCTCTTAAACGGATTCTAAGCGAGTCTTTAATGTTATTTATCTCTGAAAATAATGACTCGCAGGCATAGGTAGATGAAAATATGGTTAAAATAGCATACGCCAACTTCTTCAAGCTGTTAAATGCGTCTGGAATCGAATTCCATGTTTCCAAAATTTCGTTATTGGTATTTTTACTTATGTTGCTTGTCAATCTTTCTGCTTCAATCAATTCCAACTTTTTCCTTGTTTCAATAAACTTTTGAATCCATATTGAACTAGACTGGAAATCAATCAGTTGCATTTCAAGTGCTTCAATTTCCAACCAATCGAATTGAGTCAAGTTCAATTTATCAAACGAAATCGCATCAGGGTACATAATAAATTTGAACGTTTCCGATAATTCCTTGAACTGAGAAAATCTCGCTGAAAATTCTTTGATTAAAGAATACATTATGGAAATAAAGTCATCAATAACTTTTTCTTCATTTCGTTTCTCTTGAGCATCTAAATCTTTCATATTTTTTTCAAGTTTGGGAAGTACTTGTAGTTTTTTGTAATAATATCGTTTCTGAAAACATATAGTTTAGCTTCAAAAGCGCGAATGAGATCCATCATGACAATAACTGTTTTATTCGGGCCTTGAAGCTTTATGTTCAATTCATAGAAATGTTGGCATATGTCTGTAAAAAACATCAATTTTAAAAGCCACATAATATCCATCAACTGTGGGTATTGTTCAATTTTGCTCTCAATTTGTAGAAACAGCCTGGTTTCTTCCAAGCAATCAACAAATCTTTGAAGTACGTTCCCGCGGCTCAACCAGCGAACATTGTTTTACATTATTAAGCCATTGTACAATGAATTGACTTCATCCAACAAAGCATCAAACTTTTGTTTATTTAAAGCCTGCGACGATATGAGGTTGACTATTTTTGTGACTAAAGGTATTACATTATCAATAGATGTTAAACCACTATTTGCACATAAGGCTTGTTGGTGAATAATGCAGTGGCATTCAAAAATCGAATGTCCTACGTCTGTTTTAAATAAATAAATGAAACCATTTTTAGCCTACCATACTTGGAGCACCATCAGTGGTTACTGAAACAATTTTTTTTCAAATCAATTTCTTTCACTGCAAGCGAATTTCCTACTGCCGTACAAATATCTGTGCCATTTGTAGTTGTTAACAACGGTGTTATCGCAATTAATTCTTCCTTAATGTTGTTTCCTACACAATATCGAACAAAGACAGCTAAACGTGCCGATTTAGTAATGTCAATACTTTCGTCAAGACATAGCGATTAAAAAGGAGTGGAGTTAGTGTCATTTTTTTGTTGATCTGTAACATTTTCTGCCAATTTCACGATTCTATCGTTCATTGTTTTTCTAGATAGAGGAACATCTTTGATGCGCTGAATTATCTTATCTTTATTATCAAAATCATCAAAAAGTGAGGGCGCAAATGCCAACCAAGTTTCCTTCAAAAACTCTTCCTCTTGAAAAGGTTTACCATGCCGAGCAATGGCATTTGCAGCCGAGTTACTTGCCGCACTTGTGTGACAATTGTTTGCTTACATGGGGTCTCAGGGGTGTTAAATTTTTCTAGAGGTCTGAAAATATAAACGATTTTCAAACGTGTATAATTCTTTTAAAATTAAATTAAATGATTTAAATCTTTTACATATTATTTAAAAATGAATGGGGCTTCAGAAAAGCGTAAAATGTTTAAAATATAATAATAATTTTAAAAGTCATAAGCATATGAAAATTCAATAATAAATATTAAGTATTTTTTGCTTTGTGCACGCTACTTTCTAAATTATTAGCCTCTGATGTATAAAACTTTATAGAATTATACAATGCATCATACTCTTTAAACCCTACCTAATTTTAGTATTATACACTGATGGACAATTGCTAAGGACGGATCACAAATTGCTATGTAGCATAACATTAAGCGAGACATGATGCCTAGTAGGATAAAATATAGTTGCCGCACTGTTCAGACATTAGAATAAAGAATATTTATTGTTCTGGAAAGTACAAAAGCCGTGAAACATCTGAAAGAAAAAAAATGTTCATTTGATCTGCGTACGGAGAAATGGAACAATGCATCTAAAAGTCAGCAGGCACCTTAAAGAAAGGTATCAGTACGGGATACGTCCACCGTGGAGTGTGATGCAACATTCCACACGTCGTACCATACTTTGTACAACATTATCCAGCAGCTGTTGAGGCAATTTATCCCATTCCTCTGTGAGTGCCAGAACGAGGGTGTTCTTGTTTGTCGGAGGATAGTTTCGACCAGAAACTTGCCTCCCCAAAGCATTCCACACATTTTCAATGGGATTTAGATCTGGAGAACGCGCTGGTCATACGAGACGTTGAATACCCTCACTGTCTAGACAATCCTGAACAGCAAGTGTTCGATGACATGTTGCGTTGTCTTCCATAAAAACAAATTTATCACCGACAGCACCACGGAAAAGACGAACATGAGGAAGTAGAACTTCATCAATGTTTCGTTGGCCCGTCATAGTCCCATTCGCAACCACATGTTGGCGCGTGCGGCCATTGACCATGATGCTGGCCCACACCATGATACTGCATGTCGGATATCGGTCCTTTTCCTGGATATTTTCTGGACGATAAGCAGTACCACTCCCACGCCAGATCAGTTGGCGTCTACAATCCGATGACAGACTGAACCTACTCTCATCTGAGAATAGTACGCATGCCCAGTCCTGTTCAGTCCAATTGTGATGCTCACGACACCATTGCAAACGGACAGTACGGTGCTGTCTGGTCAATGGGACACACACAACAGGTCTACGTGCGTATAGTCCTCCTCCCCTCAAACGTCTGGCAACATTTTGTCAGGAGATCTGCTTTCCTGAGGCAGCAAGAAACTGATTTGCCACCTGCTGAGCTGTGGTGCGCCTGTTCTCTTTTGCTGATAGGACGATATATCTGTCTTCTGCAGGCGTCGTACTTCTAACACGACCTCCCCTGTGCCGTCTAATACACATTCCCGTAGTTTTAAATGACTTCCACAGCCGTGAAACAACGCTGTGAGCGATGTCAAACTCCCTGGCAACATCTGTTATTTTTCGCCCTTCTTCGATCTTTCCAATAATTCGGCCACGCATAAAATCATCTATGTGATGTCGGGAAGACATGCCAAAAATTTTAAGTTCGTCTCTTAAATCTTTCCTCTAAAACTTTGACTTGAAACAACAACTGTCCACACGCGTCAAAACCTTTAAAGCTCTTATGAACACTATCTCGTGATGAACAGACGTGGAAGAAAAATTGCATACTCATACTTCTTACTAATATCCCGCAGTTATTCTAATTTTCCACATTTTGCTTCCTTTCATTTTGTGGTTGCTATGGATGATAGTGTTATCCGTCCTTAGCAATTGTCCAGCAGTGTATATCTTTTGTATTTCAAAATATTTTAAAGAATTGCAGTTTTTTAAATATTTTTTAAAAATGTATTTGTTATTTATTAAAATATCTAAGTTATTATTCTATTTACATAAAAATAGCTACAAAGTTTTAAGAATACATTTGTCTTTATAAATCAACTTATAACTAGTAATTAAGCCTACTCTTTTAGAAAATAGCATGCGCGACGTAAAACTTAATAAATATTTCTTATAGAAAAGTTTCTTATTTTCATATGCTTATAATTTTTAAAATTATGATTATATTTTAAACATTTTATACTTTTCTGAAGCCCCATTCCTTTTTAAGTAATGTGTAAAAGATTCGAATTATTTAACTTAAATTTAAAGAAATTATACCTGTTTGAAAAATGTTTGTATTTTCAGGCCTCTAAAGAAATTTAACACCCCTGTGACCCCTTGCATAGACGTCGATTGTTTATTTCTGTTTTTATTGCACTTGCAATTAATTCTTTTCTGGTTCCCTTTTCTCACAAAAGGATTTGTGATTTGTTTCAAAATGCCGTTTAACAGATTATGTTCTGCATACCATGCATACCACTGTTCCAGAACATAAAACACACACCGCTTTGTCACCTATATTGATCATGCCATACTTCTCAGCCCACCAAGTTTGAAATTCTCTGCTACATTTACTATCTTGCATTTTTTGTTTTTTTGTTCAAACTAGCCATGTTAAATAACAGTTAAAAATCATAAACTTAACACAAAACTTTAAATGTACATTTGTATCGATGAAATTGACTATTCTACGTGCTCTCGCTTGATTCCTCCCCCCCAGCCAAAAAAACACTTTTTACTGACTGCGCACGACTGCGGGCTCATGGGCAGATTTATTTGTTTTTTTAGGAAATTGAGTACTTGTACGAGATTTCTGCTCTGGGTAAAAGCGTTTCTTTACGCTGTTGCCCGTTTCATCTAATTTTCGTTTCGATTTCTGTAGTATCTGCTCTTTCGCTTTTGTCTCAGGTCTTTAAAATTTTTAAAAATAAAGAAGTGAGAGTTATTTTACCAATTAGACTTACAAGACAAGAATTAGAGATTACATTAATAAATTAGATGTATATACAAGCTGAACTATTAATGTAAACGTTAGAATATGTTTTTTAAACAACTTGAATACATTTAGAAATAGTTTCATACACACACTATGCGTAGATAAACTTTGCATCATTAGCAATTTATAATATACGAAGTATTTACGCAAGACATAACAAACGAGTCTGCTCCCCGACTTGTCGGCGTCGCGACGGATCACTCGCGTTTGTTCATAATACTTCAAAGTAAACTTAATTATTTTAAGCTAAAATGCAAATCGTTTTTGATCGATGGCGTGCCCAAAATATTCTGTCGCTAGCCATCATTGGCACGCGTGCCATTGGTTCGCCATCCCTGCACTATATCGTAAACAAAAAGTTGAGTTACAATGTCACAAATTTTTATAAAATTTTTTTAAATTTTTTATGAAATTTTTTTTGTCCGAAAATGTGCTCCACGTCAAGTTTCTCGCTCTCGTACAAATGGCGTGAGTGAGTGAAGATTAACGTTGCACTGTTCAGCTACACGAGGGCTTTTGGCGACGGACCACGTAATTTTGAACCATGGTCAAGTGACGTGGACGACACCTGAGCTGGCACCCCCTCTCCTAACTACCACACCACACCAACGGGAGGACGTTTCAGCTCTCGACAGATTTAGCGTGCATCGCTGCCCTACACGGCGGGTCTTTAGTGGTACTGGGCTCGAACTCGTGACAAAGCCAGCCACGATCCGATGCCTATACCACTCGGCTACCGCGGCCGCTCGTACAAATGACAAAAACAGCCTTAAATTAAGTTTGGTCTTTTATATCGAAACATTAATTTTTTTTTTCCAAAAATCATATACACTAAATGTATGAAAAGTACTTAAATATCAATTTATCTTTTCCATTCCATTTTCGGAAAATGATTCATTAAGATAAAAAAAAATACGAATTATGAAATTAGGAGAATGTCTTGGTTTTTCACTCATACTTTTACTAAAAGTCAGAAAAGTATTTTTGTTTCTTAAGTTTCATGGATGAGGTGTCCATCATAATGATAAGTAATTTTCTCTTCACTTATAATAATTAATATAATGGCATCCAAAAAATTTTAAGTGTATTAAAATATGAAACGAAAAGTTTGAAAGAACATTAAGGAAGATGATTATCCGAAACTTTGAAAACTAGATCATGCAAATTCTCTCTCTCTGTTTCTTAACCATGCACCATTTTTCCGATAGAAAAGTTCTTTGTTAAAGTTATGGGAGGAAAACAGTGACAAAGATTCTCTGCATATTTATGTAGTGCGTCTGTTTATGATTGATAAAACCGGTCCATCCCAAGATGCGATCCTAAAATTGACTTTTCTGTCGATTCAGAAGATTGAATTTCTTCATCGTCAAAATGGAAAGTTTTAGTTTCTCCAATATTATCCGAATGTCGATACCGTCTTTGAATACGGGACATGCTGACTTTATAAAAATGAGAAATATTAAGTTTGTTTCTTGCTTTGCCGTTGATTTTTTTTCAATGAGGAAATTCAAAAAAGTTCGTGTGAGAGAAAAAAAAAGATACTGTATTAATAATTTTATTAAAGTTGTATTACATATATACATACGAAACAAATTTGTAGGTAGAAAGATTTCGGAGTTTATTAATCCTATTTCTTAACTTACTTCAGGTATTCCGTATTAATGTATTTCCTTAATAAATTAACTTTAAAACTAATGAACTAAAAAAAACTTTAATTAGGACTTGTAAATTATTTTTTATCGAAGAGTTGAAGATGGAAAGCTCCTGAAAAATTGATCGTTAATAGAAAAATCCAACTAAAAGCCCCTAAAATTTACTTCTTAAAGCATAGTAAATATTCATAGCATTAAAAAAATGAGCGAAGACATTTTTTTTTGGAAAGGAGGGTAAAAAAATAAGAAACGATTTACTGAAAGTTTGTTCCTTCATTTCACAAAAGTATTTCTGAATAATATTGTCCATGCATTTTGCGATTCAATTTTATTCACTTGAAATACGATACGAAGTAGCCACCCATCCTGAATAATGGTTAGCGACGCTGACTGTTGTGCCGTACTGCCTGCATTCGAATCCTGAAGAAGGCATAGGTATTTGTTAATGTATAGTACTTTCGTGGCGTGGGGGTACTCTAAATAGCTATCGCGAGCCGCAAGTCCTCTCGTGAGTTTGGTGGAAGGAGAAGAGAAGTGGGAGGCCCTATCTCCTCCCCAGGGTGTTTTCCTTCAAAATTCGGGTGATAACGAGTCAAATCATTCTGCTACTTGCATGGGACTCAAATCTATGTCTAACGACAGGCGTTCAAACTAGTCCTTAGTCGTGATGAATTTCGTGGGCCTGGATCTGACACTCCGTCAGACAGGTGTCATTAGTAACAGCAACCATGTTCCGAAATAAATATCTTAAAATGTGCTTAGAAAGAGAGTTTTAAAAATGTTACGAAATATGTTTCATTAAGTTATATACTAGATGAGCAGAACTCTTTTAAATAGGACAGTTAGCTCTTTATGTATAATCAACTTAAACAAGTTTATTCATGAAAATATGAAAAATCATTTGAATACATATATTATTCTGCAACAAGTTTACAGATATTCCTTAGAGTGAAAGAATGAGTAATTCTGCGATTATTTTTTCCTTCGTACTATCTGTTTAATTCCGTATTCAGCAAAATTACATTTATCTTACATTAGAATTATTTTCTGTTTTCAATATAAAAAAATACATGACTTTTCTAAGGTCTTTTTTAGGCATTTAATAAACCTAATGATGATTAGTTTATAAGTTTAAACCGACTTTTAAGTCATAAAATGTAAATAGTATTTACACTATTCTTCCAATGAGCTGTCCTTACACATGTAGGAAATGCGAGGTCATTGGCCAAAATGAGACAGAGTGAACGAGAGTGCTTTAAAAGAGAGCAAATATCGTGTAACGGGATACTACTACACGCTTTTTAAGTGCAAACGCATTATATTGCTTGAAAAAGCAAGCATATTTTATACTACTCACTGAGAAGCTTTTCTGCTTTAATATTTTTGAACATATTCTACTGTAGAATAACCACTTGTGATCCCTTAGGAGTAGGCAAGTTTTATGCTATTTTGCTCATGTTTAAATTTGAGCAATGGGTAAAATATCAGTGATATATATATATACGAGGGTGGTCTGAAAAGTTTTCTACGTGCCTCAACGTGAAGATAACAGTACTTGTCAATAAAAGCTAGTAAGTTTCGTTGTTCATCTGTTGACAGTTACTCACCAAAGTTTCGGTCATTTTGGACGTGCAGTTGTTATGTAACAGTCATTGGAGTGAGTTGATGTGAGTGTGTTTGTGAAAATGGACTAAAACGAGTATCGATTTGGCATTAAGTAGTTATTTTTGAAAAGCAATACGTCTACGCAGATAAAAATTAGTTGAATTCTGTGTATGGGGAATCTGAACCCTCATTTACCACATTGAAATTTTGGGCAACTGAATTTAAATGTGGCTGTAAGAGCTCGGGAGACGTTGAAAGTTCGGGACGTCCAAATACTGCAACTACCAACGAAAACATAGCCAAAGGTCACCAAATGGTGCTAGACGACCGCCGAATTAAAGTGAGAGAGATAGCAGAGGTTATGAATATTTCAAAAGAACGTGTTTGTCATATATTAAATCAACATTTTAACATGAGAAAGCTGTCTTCGCGTTGGGTACAGCATTCGCTCACGATAGGCCAAAAGCCTGTTCGAATGAACATTTCAAATGCTCTATTAGCGCAGTTTAGGCGCAATAAATCTGAGTTTTAGCACCGATTAATTACTGTGAATGAAACTTGGATACACCATTATACGCCCCAAACAAAAATACATACCAAACAGGGGACTTCAAGGGGAAACCAGCTCCAAAAGAAGAAAAACTGTTTTTTCGGCTGGGAAAGTGAGGGCGTCTGTTTTTTGGGATACTCATGGAGTTATTTCAATCGAATACGTGAAAAAAGGAACAAACCTTACATGAGTATACTACGCATCATTACTTGACAAGCTTAAGGCAGAAATTGTGCGGAAAAAGCCACATTTACAGGAAAAAAAATCCTGTTTCTCCAAGACAACGCACCGTCTCACGCCTCAGTGGTTGCCATAGCGAAAATCCACGAATTACAGTTTGAACTGCTTGATCATCCAACGTACTCACCAGATCTAGCCCCAAGCAATTTATTTTTGTTCTCTCATTTAAAAATTGCGCTCGGAGGACAGAGTTATTCTTTCAATAAAGAGGCAATCACCTTTGTGAACAATTATTTTGCAGAGCAAAAACGCCGAGTACGATTTGGGCGGGTTACAGAGATGGGAGCATCGCTGGGAGAAGTATGTAAAGTTAGAAGGAGACTATATGTTTAAAAATTTAAAAAAAAATCGGAAAAAATTTCTTGAAACTTTGTTATGTCGAAAACTTTTCAGACCACCCTCGTATACATATATATATATATATATATATATATATATATATATATATATATATATATATATATATATATCGGGTTTTGTTGTTGTTGTTGAACGCCCCCATTGACCAGGTCCATGACTTCGTAGACTTTCAAAACATCCAGCACCAGTAAGGGATCTTCTCCTAAATCCTGCTTGGTGAATCCTAGGTTTTTGAGAATGTAAGCAGGCGAGGCCGGATCAGAAGAACAGTTCATGCACATTTCAAAGCTCTTGAATCCTTCGGAAAATTTCATTGTTTTAAGATGGCAACTTCGAAAGCGGACTAGAAGATTTTACTCTTGTTTTTTAAAACCGCCACCCAGAGAGCCTCCAGGACGAGAACACTGATACCAATGGTTCTCTGGGGGAGGGCAATCCAAGCGGTCGTATTCAGGTGTTTAGTTCTAGAGAAAATCTCCAAAAAGGTGAGGGATGCTGACGTCTCTGGGACATCGCAAGTGTCAGCTTTGGCCAAAGTGCCCACAATTTGATTTTCCTCTAGATCACGTGGGGGGGGAATCCACTGCAGATGAATCTGATGTGATGTGGAAAGTCATTTTAACTTGCGGAATATTTTAACTTGCGTGTATCTGTGTTTTTCTTTCTTTTATTTCTATCATAGTTAATTTCTTATTCTCGAAATCATGATTGAACAAAATGATTGTTATTTTATTATATGTATACCATTTTCAAATTGATGTTCTAGTGTTTATTGGGTATACATTTATGAAATTTTTTTCTGATTTTTTCATAGTATGCAGAACACTATAATTAATAAAATATGCAAATTGCAAAGCAAATATATGGTTAATACTTTCAAAAAAAAAGGTATCTTTGACGGGAAATTTCACAATAAACTTATTTTCTTCAACATATTTTCTTTTATTTAGGGTACAAGAATTAATAAGTTGAAATGAAAGTGAATATTTTATACAAATTATGGCAAGAGTTATCAATATCAATTACCATTGAGTATTATTTCAGTTTTTATTTTCCGTTTGAAGTTTTAGAAGACTAAAAAATAAATGTTACCATAAACTGGAGCGAAGAAATGACAAATTACCAGCATCATTAAAAAGCAAATGGGAAAATTAAAACATTCATAACTGGTAAAATATTAAACCTAATTTCCAGCCATGAATAGCTTTCCAAATTATTCACAGACATACACTCATGGACAAAAAAAAAATTAGCACACCAAGAAGGAGTCGCCAAAATGAAAGGAAATTTTACATACGAAATGACTACTTTGATAAAAGTAAATGATTATAAAATCATAGAAAAAAGGATAATTTGTTTTTCAAAGAAAAAGGCAAAATAACGGAAGATTTAATACCCTATTGAACCCACTCTAGCGCGAATGCACGATGCGATGCGATCAGACATTGAGGCATACAACTTCTGTATGATGTCTTGAGACATTTCGTTCCGTATCTGATGTACCCTTGCCTCTAGTTCGTTCAAATTCGTGGAATGCCCAACTCGCCGTCCCAAATGATTCCAGATATGCTCTACTGGAGACTCTTCTGGTTATCGAACAGGCTAAGGAAGCGTAGTATCAGTGCGGAAAAAGTCTTCTGACACCCTTACCGTGTGAGTCCGAGCATTATCTTGTTGAAAAATGCCTCCACGAATGGCAACACATGTTGTTGCAGGATGTCATGGACATACTGCTGAGCTGTCATGGTGCCACGAGTCAATATTAAGGGTAATCGTGTATTGTAGGCAATGGCATCCCATACCATCACACCAACTGGGGGAGTGGTGTGTCGCAGTAAATTAAAGGCAGGATTGAGGCGTTCACCTCGTGGTCTCCGCGCACGAACACGATTGTCGTTACTGCTGAAATTGAATCTGAATTCGTCGCTAAAGACGACCTGGTTTCATTCAGCTGTAGTCCAGTTTCCTCGAGCGTGGCACCACTCCAAACGGAGGCGTCGATGGTGGGCGTCAAGGGTAACAGACGTAATGGGCGACGCGATCTCTAATGTCCTTCAGCCAGGCGTATTCGCATGGTTCGAGAAGATACAGGGGCTCCTAGTGAAGGTGCTTTCTGTACCTGGATGGCAACTGATGAAGTAGTTGATTGGCTATACACGTGCATTTCTTACGTAGTGGCGAATTTCTCGATGACTGGTTTGCCAAGGGCGTCCTGAGCCTGGTCTTCGTGTAAATGACATATCTAGGATGCATTTTTCCCCACACCTCCTCACAACACAATCAGAGTGGCCTAATTGATGAGCTACTCACATTGCTGACCACCCAACTTCCATCATGATGATGATTCTCCCCCTTTCAAACTGCGACAGCTGCTCATATTGTCTTCGGAAACGGCGTAATTTAGCACACTCAAACAAGCTTTGGCTATCTGTTTTATACTCCCCGAAGATCGACGTTATACGCCATCTACTGGCTATACGTAATGCGCAATCACGCTGCATTTCTAATCATTTGTATATCTCTCCAACAGGTACGCTCATACCAAGTTTCGTTATGATCCCACAATTATTTCTTGGTGTGCTAATTTTTTTGTCCATGTGTGTATTTCAAGGGAAAACATTTCTTACGGCATTCATTAAAATACTGTATATTTTATGCTAAACCATATTTTTATATATAACATTCACTTGGTATTTATTTATTAAATATTTTATTAGAAAAGAAAAGTTATACAAATATATCAAATGTTTTGAATTTATATGTAAAATAGTATGTAAATATATACGGGTTCACTATATGTACCTCTAGATAAAAGTATTTTTTTTATTACGGAAGTGCTGTACCCATGTTATTTTTTAAAAAAATCTTAATATAAATACTTTCACAGTGTGTGCAATATAATGACATTTTGTTATATCATACAAAAATGGTTCATTGCACTTTATTATGGTATATCTTCTAACACTCTCCTACTCATGTACATGAAGCTTATCACCAGTACTTTTAAGGTAGTATAAGACCAAAAATTAACTTTAAAATTAATCTGGAATCCTTTTTAAAGAATTTCAAAAATATTTACTTTTGCTAAAATTTGGGAAAAATTTCATTTTATTTTGCTTAAAATTTACAAGGCATGATATCTTTCCAATCGATATAGTAATACTTTTAAAATTCGTCTTATATCATTCTTTGAAATGCCTTAGGTGTAAAGAGAAGACATTAATTCTCTAAAGATATGTATTGTAAGAAGTAAATTTCCGTGGCATTTAATACTTTTATGCATTAAAATATGTAATCTGTTTTTTTTTATATTATCTTTAAACTTGTCAGAGGCATTCGTTGAACTTTGTTAGCTCTTGTATTTTAAAAGTTAATATAATATGGTAATTAATACAAATTATCCCGTTTCTAAAGTCTCTCTTTTTTGCTTAATTCTTTCTATTTCTTCATTCAAAACATATCAATCTGTTAACAAACAAGAATTAAATTTAATGTAATGACTTAATTTTAAAGGGCAAGACGTTACGTATTTAATCGATATATTTAAAATCAGATAAAAATTAAGAAAGTTTGATTCCCCTTATTCTTTCAAAGAAATTCAATTTTTTGAAATGATTGAAAAGCCAATTTTATGAATATATCTGAGACGAACAAATTTTATCAATCAAAAACAACCTTCAAAAAATATTATGCAGAAAATGTTTGCTCTCGTAACTCTTCGAGGAGGATTTTTCTATTGGAAAAGGGAAACATGGTTCAAGTTTGTGCGATCTAGTATTCTAACTTTCGGATAATCATCTTCCTTAATGTTCATAGAAAGTTTTCCAATCTGATTTTAATACCCTTAAGCGATTTATGTATGTCATTATAATAATCATTATTAGTGGAAAGAAAATTACAAATCAATATGAGGGGAACACATAATCTATCAAACTTAAAACGTTAAAAAAAGTAAAATCCAGGCTCGAAATGAATAAAAGTTAGTATTTTCTTACTTTATTTTCATTTATTATTTTACGTAGACTTGAAAGAAAAAAATAGTAAGATATTTAAGTAAATTTTAAAATATATATCATAATATATCTAATTTTAAGAAAAGGAATTTTGGAAAGAAGAAGACGAATAATTGAGATTTCACTGAACTGCATTTGGTTACATTTATAATTAATTTAAATGAACGAAATAATACTTTCCTTTTTATGTATCTATCAGTGGAAGTAAAACATATTTTGGAAGAATAATGCTTTATAAGATTGTTTAATATTTTTACATGGGAAAGGATCGTTATAGACTCACACAGAAAAATAAAATCAAAATAGGACAAAGCAATGTAAGGCAGATTAAATTCTCTAATCATAGTCTTATTTCATTCCGTTCTACTAATAACACTATTACAAATAAATGTAATTTTATATAAAGTATGAGAGAAAATTTAAGTATAAATGTTCATTCAGTTACAATTATATTAAAAAAAATATTTGTAGTAACATTTTTGTCAGAAATTTTAAAATGTTTTGGAAGAAACAACATAAGCCAACTTCGATAAACTTATTGTTAACAATATTGTCGTTTACTCTTTTCCCTTTAATTTTTCCTTTATCGTTTACTCATTTACCTTGTTACATTACATTTCATATATTTAAGTAACTCTTTTCAAAGAATACTGTAGCGTCGTCTCATTTGACAAACACTGTACGACAAAACTTGTCAATTTTAATGAACAGGGTTGAGCACAATAGCCAAATGGGTGATTGTATTCTTCAAAATGAGACCGGACATTCTTCTCTCATGCCTGAGGGAAAACAGATGTTTAGCCGATCCTACAAATTGTTTTGATGCTACCACACCTCTATTTTCTACGGCACCCAGATGGTTTTTAATGACAACTACTTATAGAAGGGACACGCCTGTTGGCAAAGATATATTATTTCGTGGCTTCACACATGTGGGCCGCGAAGTACTCGAATTGGAAGAATGTAGACCTGTTGTGAGAAAGACATAGAGGGTATTCTCAATGTCAAAGTGACAGGTCGTTTGATAAACTCTCCATATGAGGCGAGGTAGTTAATCTCAGTCGTGACGGCGTATTGTCTCAAAGAACCAATGGGTTTGGGATCAAGACAAAGATTGGCGGGAGCGGACTCAAAACTTTTACCAATCAAAAATTATTGGGGGAGGGGGTAGGCGTAAAAGAGGTCATCCCAGGGTATTAAAAGAGTTTGCATCTTCTCAGATCTCAGCAAAGTCAAAATCACTAAAAATATCAAGGCATGAAGAGCACACTAAGCCACGCCTCCTGGATCCCATCATCGCAATCAATAGCCTGCATACCACTCCGCAGACTATGAACTTCAACTTTCATCATGCCCCACATCATAGACCTTCTGATATGGGTTTGAGGACGGAGTATCAGTCCAGATGCCCAAAAATAGACTGTCATCTTTGTTTTTTTTCTTCGGCAACTCACGCAAGAGTGGTAGTGGAGCAGCAGCACCCGAAAGGATCAAAATAAAGGAACTGCAATGACCTCCTGGAGTGGGAGCCGGTGAGGCAAATACTCCGTGATTGATGTTTGTGATACCAGTGGAACAGTTTACGGGGGCAGCCGCACCCGAGACACCATCATCTGAAGATCTACGAACATTGATTCAGATATAAACTTTTCTCCAGAGAAAGGCTGTGAAGATAAGACATTGATAATGGATAAATTTTTTTAAAAAAATATTTGTGTAAACAAAATTCCCCTTTTTAGCCAACATCTGTGAGATTCCTCTCGCAATCAAGAAATGAAGTAATTGTGAGGACTATTGGTGTTGCAACTCTAGTTTCCTTTAGACAAATAATTTTTATGAATAAAATTTATAACAAAAATTTTTACATGAAAAATTAATACTTTTATAATGCAAATCATTCCCAGATAAAAAAAGAGTGTTTCTTAAAATTGTATCTTAATATTTAATTTCTTTTTTTGTATTCTTAAGACATGAAGAAAAATGATAATAATTTTAGCAAAAAGTAAGCCATGTTTAAAAATAAACATTATAATTCATTTAAGCCTATTTCTAAAACAATATTCATTTTTGTAATTTTTTGTTCTACTTGATGAATTAAGAATATAAGTATGTATAGTATAAATGAAAATAAAGAGGAGTAACACAAATGTAAAAAAAATCAACTAAGGTATGCTTCTGTACATTTACAAAACTCCCTAAAATTCTCTTCACTAATTGAAATTCTGTACTAAACATTTGTCTACAAGCCTTCCTTCTATTAAAGGAAAATAATAAGCAAAAATCAAAGTAGGTAAGTATATTTTTCCCTCTTCATTAAATTGAAAATTGCATTGTATAAAGAAAAATGTGTTTTTTTCTATACATAAGGAAATGAGATTTTCTGATATGATCGTTGTTATTATGAATAAGAATTAGTTACACCCACAAGAAGAAGGCAAATATTTGAAACTTCACATAAGTTATTTTATGCAAAAAGTTATATTAAAGAAAATAAAATTTTCCGTGACCCAGCTGCATGTCACGTGGCCTTTAGTTTATGAAGCACTTTTTTCTTTTAATGACCTGTAGAGATTCTGTTTCTATTTAAACTTGCATAGACGGCACCGTACTCAGGGCCAGACTGTGACTTTTGGGGGCCCTGGGCTAACAATATCTGGGAGCCCCCTAAATAATTAAAATTTTTGCCATTTTCTTAAAAAAATTTGGGGCTGGAAAATTTAAAATATACGAGACTTAAGGTTTTTTTAAAAATTTTATACAATCTAAATACGTTATAAACAATCACATAATTTACAGAAAAACTTTTCTACACTTTTGTGCGGCAAATTCCTTTATTTACTAATCATATTTTAAGTCTTTGGTGAGATCAGTATTAATAGAAAGAAGTAATAAATTATTAAGCCAAGTATTTGTCATTGCTGTCCTATATTTGTTTTCTGTAAAGGACATTTAGAAAACGCACGCTCCGCTTCACAACTAGTAATAGAGAGTGTTAGAAAAATCTTTAAATGGTATACAAATTTAGAAAAACGTCAAAAATTTGTTTTCAAAAATTAAATTGAACATATCACTATAAGTATAGAACTCTAGCTCAGAGTTTTGTTTTTCTTGTTGGATAAACTTTGAATTTAACACCTTCTGGTCTACGTCATCTGAATAGTAATCAATAGCGCGTACACTCTCCAGGCCAATTTTTTCTTATTTTGATTTTCAAATTCATCAAAAATTTTAATTTCTTACTATTTCCTGCATATATATATACTTGGTTTCTTCTATTTAAATCAAGGATTAGCTTATCTAAAGCAACAATAAACATGTCTCTTTTAAATTGTTCTGTCCCATACACAGCTTTTTTTTGTGGATTTATCTACAAATTTTGAAATAAGTCGTCATCGCTAAATTTTTTTCCTACTCTAGGACTAATTTTTTGGCTGAGTCTTGATACATTTCTTTAGTTTTTTTTATCTGACTCATATCGTAAACTGCTTATAAACGTTTTTAATGACATAATTCACTTATTTCCTTCACAGATATCCAAACCAGGAGTCTGTAATTTTTTGTTAATTTAATTAAATCATTCTAAAATTTCTTCCAAAAATACAGTAAGACCCCGCTTAATGTGGGGATACATTCCATCGAAGTAGAGCTTAATGCGAAACAGCGCTAAACGAGGCATGTAATTAATGGGGTTAGGGGAAGATAATTAGAAAATTGGTTAGGTATTAAATTTAATATAATTATGTTTTTTAATAAAAAAATAAAACCAAACATTTATTTCTTACAAAAATAAAAACAATATAAACAAATACGTATATATAAAAACAAATAAAATTCTAAGTCAGTCAGATCATTCAGTCTATTCTGTGTTTCCAATTTTCTGCCTTTTGTCAAGAAAACATCTTGTTGAAGTTGCCAAATTCAATGCAGCCCTAATTTGAGATTGACGTTCACCAGGATCTAATCTTCTAATCCAGTGTTTCTCAAACTGTGGGGCTCGAGCATATCGAAAATAAAAGATTTAAAAATAATTAATTTACTGGAATGAATTAAAACAAAATACTTTCAGACATAATAAAAAATGCTCTTATACTCTGATATAATTTATATGCGCACGAGCGCAATATTGTCAACAAAAAGAAAAACTTCTTGAATACCTAATTAGCTATCTTTGATCCTATAACCAAATAAAAAAAACTTTTATTTGATTTGCTGTAATCCCATGATGAGAGATTTTTTTACTACGCTTTCTGTTTAAACCTAACATACAACTCTTTTAGAGAAAAAACAGATCCCAGACGCAGAATCGGAAAAATTTAGGAACATAAAAAATTCATCATTGTCATTATTTAATGTCATTGTCATTATTAATTAGCTATATTTGATCCTATAACCAAATAAAAAAAACTTTTATTTGATTTGCTGTAATCCCATGATGAGAGATTTTTTTACTACGCTTTCTGTTTAAGCCTAACATACAACTCTTTTAGAGAAAAAACAGATCCCAGACGCAGAATCGGAAAAATTTAGGAACATAAAAAATTCATCATTGTCATTATTTTTGAAATACTGCACATTATAGCTGTAATCTGTTTACTTTTCTAAGTTATTGGTACAGTTAGTTATGACCCCTCTCTTATGTGTTTGTTTCTCCTTTAGGAAAGTTGTAAGTAATGTATTTCTCTGTTACGCTTTTTTTCCCATGCAAAAGAGTTTTGTGATATTTGGAAAAAACTAAGGAGAGCACACACACACACACACACTTTGAAGAATTACTTGGCCATGCCATATTTTTACGAGTATTCTACACATATAAAGCATAACGCGAAAAACATTTTACACAATTTCATATAATCATAATGAATACAATTTTACCCGGATGTGGTCACGCGGGACGCATGGATTACGAAATCGTTAATTCTGGCTAAACTGTTTAATTGTTACCAAAGAAAAATTGAAAGGTCCTTGAAAGTAGGTAAGTAAACTTTCTCTTAGTTAAATTATTCTCTGGAATCACGATTTGTATCGTGTACAGTAAAATAATTATAAAAAAAAAGGTTTAGAGTGACTCAATAACCCCGCTCGACCGTAACGAGAGCGCGCCTGCTCCCGGGTTAAAACATGTTGAAGTCTTTTCGCTTTAAATATTAAAAATAATACAGTTATTCTTCATCGGAATTTTATATTATTGTTCATTATTTAATATTAAATATAAATGCTAATTCTGTGAGGCTTAAAATTACCATTCGCTTAAAACTAATTTTAATTTGAGCAACCATTTTAAAAAAAAAAATCATTTTACATTTTTGTAAACATTGTCGAGCGTTTGGCTTTGCACACCTTACAATTCAGCTATTATATCAATAATGTTTTATTTTCTTATAAATGAACTCGGGCAAAGAGCGGGCACTTCAGCCGGTATACTTTTAATTTATCAGTGCTGCACAGAGTATTTTCTAACTAATTAATTAATACTAAATTAAGAACGAGTTTAATAAGTATTAACGACTTCCATGGGCTTGTCTTGCAAAGCAAAGTTTTTATAAGGAATGCTTATGATTACAAATTCACCTTCTGAGTTATTTTTCTATATTTAGCAGATATCTATATTTTGTCTTCTAAGCAGCCACCGCATTTTGCAATAAGTTCAATTTAAAAATTAGAGAAAGGAAAAATAACATAATAATTATCCTATTATTTTATTTATTTATTTCTTAAAAGTAGTATACAAAATTTTAATACTTATGTTACAAATTTGTATAGTTCATAATTAAGATCGTCTATTGTAGCTTTAGCGTCAAAGTGCATTATTAGTGCATTCAGTACATTATTAATGTATAAGGGGGGAGCGATAAAAATTGTGATCGAAAAGGGGGGCGCCAGTAATGAAAGTTTGAGAAGCACGGTTCTAATCACTTTCGTTTTAGTTTCCAGTGAAATTTTTTTTCTTGTTGCTTTTTTTCTTGTTTTTCATTATCACACATAATAAAAACTAAAGAGCATAATATTTGTCACTGTATTAATCGTTATATTATTACATAAATTTATACTTACAATAATGTCAACTAATGTTTCAAATGATAAAAATGCGTCCGTACGGTACCACACCAACAAGAAACACAGCTAAACTATTTTGGATATGTTATGTGTACATATTTTGAAACCTACAATTTCGGGTAATACCCGTAGCGCTGCGAGCAATTTCGGGGAATCTCCTGGTTGAAATAAAAAAGCGCTAAACCAAAACAGCGTTAAGCGGGGACGTACTGTATAATTAAAATGGCAGTTTCTAGTTTTGTTAATTTATTAAATAAAGTTACTGCCTCATTTCGAAACTCAATTTTCTCATTTCATTGTCCACTAAATGTCTTAAGAATATTCATGATATTACTGAAGGAGATTAGAACTCGGCACCTTCGATTCCGTAAGCACGTAACTTAAACACAACACTAAAATGATCACTTCAGTCTAGAGGATGTTACGGGCTTATATAGATACCACCGCCACATTATAATTATCTTTTAAGGCTTCAACAACATCGTAGTGACAAGACCATCTGGTCTGACTTAAGCTTTTTAAGGTAAATTTAAGTTTAATTTCACGATTTAGAAGTTCCCACCTATGGGTGGAAGCAGAAAAGAAACTATACGTGTTGCACTAAACCGAATAGATTCACGATTTCAGTTGCAACCTTATCTTATTCTGCACCAACCAGATTCAGACAATATGCAGCACACGGCACATAATTAGTGAATTTATTTTTTTTTCTTTTAAAAGAGTTTACAAAGCATTATATCTACCGGACATATTAGCAACGTTGTCAAATGATTGTCCCCTACAATTATCCCATTTGTTTCTAAAATTCTTGTAGAGAATTAAGTTAGAATAAGCCATTGTGAGAGACTGCTAATCTTAATTAATGAGACTCGTCTTTCCTACACTTTTTTCCGAAACAATATCGTAGTACAATAGCAAGTTGGTCATTATGGAACAAATCTGGTGTTTAATATATCCCAATTGAATAGTACTTTGTGTCTCATCGTTATTTATTTGAGTTGTAATTGTTTTTATGATTTGCTTGCCCATGATCTCAATTATTTGCTCATATATTGTTTTTGATACGTATGATATTAACGATTTTGATCGTAATTCTCGCTGTTCAATATGTTCATGAAAGAATAAATGGATCGAACTCTGCTAACAATTCAAGGGCACCCATAACATGACCACTATGAGCAGAACCAAAAACTTCCTCGGTACCCATCTAATTGATAAACATCGTATAGCCAAATACTTTACTACCGAAATAACCCGTTTGAGGACATTGTGGTAATATTCTGTATCTTTTCTTAGTTGCTTCTGTAACTGTCTATCTAAAACAGACTTATTTTCTTTTCGAGTCAATCAAACTAGCATTGAATTTTTATGATTTTATTAATAACTGTTTCCAATCACTGTTACGTGTTTCCTGTCAGAAAAGTCAGTTGTGTATAAAGAATTTGTTTTAGAAAAAAGTTTGCAGGTCAAACAAAAAACACTACCAATATTAGTTGAATAACCTAACCAAGGTCATTCCAGCACTTGGCAATTTTTAAGTTTTTTAATTAAATGATTATTTGAAAATGATATATTTTGTTCTTTGTATTCTCTTTACGAAACAGAATATATATTGTTTGGATCTTTATTTTGAAAATAACTCATTTCATGTGAAAGGATATAATCAATAAAATTATTACTTAGAGATTTAGGCCATGAACCTCCGTCATCGTATAATTCTCCAACTCATACCCAACATTTTCTAAACACTTTTCGGTCAGGACATTACTGGTGTCCTCTGGCTGAACAATATCTTTTTCAGAAGGCTGCTGGTCATCGTAATCTTGCATATTTTCATCATTAATATTTGCTTGTTGTGTTTCTCCGTTTTCTTTGGCTAAGTTCCTTTCCATTTCGCTTGCTTGTTAATGTCTCTGCGTTTGTTATATTCTTGTTGGTTTGTTCCATTGTAAAAACAGTTAAATTTTTGAAACATTTAATTTTTTCTTTTTCTCGATTTAACAGTAGTTTTCGTTTTTCCTCTACCCTTTCATATTTTCTGCCAGGCATATTTATATTGTTAACTAAGTACTTGATTTTCCTGAAAACCAGTTTAAAAGTTTAGGTCATAATATTACGATAACACAATCGATGTACTTATAATAAACTAAAAATATTCTAACAAATTTTTACAAAACAATATAGTATATTTCTAAGATAATTGAAAAAAGTACGTAATTAATTTTAAAAAATCAAAAAAAAATCCTTGTCTATACTCGCTAAAACCTAAAACGCTAATTATCAGTTTTAAGGAAATTTTATAAAAATAAACTTTACAATTATTTGCCCCACTTTAAGTAAACATTGTTTTTCCATTGTCATCCATTATTTGCTGTTGCTACCTATAAAAAAACCCGAATTATTACGAAAATCAAGACTATTTTACATTTATCCATAATATTCGTGGTGAATCTCTATAACCCACATAAACGTATTGTTATTTTTTATATCCTATAGAAGCAATTAAGTTAACACAAATTTTAAGACAATATACATATTTATGGGAAATTCTGATGTTTTCAATCTTTGAAAAATTGAAAGTACAGAAAATGCTTAATCATTAATAAATCCACATCTTCCTACTTAAATAATTTAGAAATGTGTATAGGCACTTACTTTTTACTTGAAACTTGAATAAACAGGTACCTATGTTTTAATTGCAGGTAGTATGCACAAGACACAGCACTAAATCAGCATATTATTGTAAATTAGAGTTATTATTGCACAAAAGTAAATGGTTACAGAAATAGTGCCATTACATTTGTATAAATGCTTGATGTGCTCGCCGGTGCCGCTCTATGATAGAGCATCTGTCTATTAATTATTAATTTCCGCGTATTCGGTGGTGGGTGGACGAACAAAAGAGTAAATTGCTCTTGCTCTTGAAAATGAAAATAAATTTGACATTGTACTTCTGGTATTTTATTTTTATTTTTTTTTATTCTTTTACTGGGGTTTATCATTTCATTACTATTTTGAAATTTATTATTTTACTACATCTTTTCTGTTTGCTATCTTCAACGGAGAACGGGGCCCCTTAGAAACCGAGGGCCCTGGGCTGCAGCCTATTTAGCCCATACGTAGATCCAGCCTTGGCCGTACCTGTGATTGGCTTATCTCTCACTGCAGGCTGCCGGCCGTTATTTGTTCCTTTATGTAACTGTCTAAAAAATTTAATTTTTACTATTAATTTTTAAAGCAAAATAATTAATAAATAATTTGTTTTAACTTTGATAATAATGGAACCACAAAAAAACTACCTTACTTCAAATTAAACCTTTCTTGGACCCCTAATGTGGTCTACTAACCCTCAAATTAATTTTTAATTTCCTCTAAAACCTTCTGCAGTCACAAGGAACTCCAAGAGTTCGTAGGAACCACTTTGGGAACCTAGAATTTTGAGTACAAAATATTTACAAAAAAATAAAATAATAAGAATAATAATTGTAAACTTTATTTTTTTTATTTATTCTTTTTTTAGATATAAGTTATCATGTTTGCTATACAAATATTTGAACAACGACAGCACCAAAACGTGATAAAAGACAATAAAAAAATAATCTTAGAGGCATATTTTAAGACTATTTGCATTTAAGGTTTTAAAACTTTCATTAATTTTTACTTACAAGAAAACGGATTTTTTAAACTGCAGCTGTCACTTCGCATTAGCAATGTTTTCAAACGGAAATATTTTATTGCTAAAAAATTAAATACTAAAATAACAATATAGCGTACAAGCAAATTGTTATTTATATTTTAAGGAAAAACAATGAACACTCTATACCTAAAAAAACGCACATGGTGTTAACTGAATGAAACGAAAATCGGTTAAATAAGATATAAATGTTTCGAAAATAAACTCCAACCATGTCATAGGAATTGAAAGATTTACTCAAATGCTGTAATAAAAGCCAACGTGCTGTCTTATTTTTGGTCATGATGTAGCCTGTGGTCAGTTGGATACTGCCTTGTGGAGAAGTCAATACCTTCCAATGGGGTGTTTGCAATACTCATTCCAGACGTGATTGCTTAGTGGTTATATTGTATGGTTTCGTGATCGGCATGTCATGAGTTCAAGCCATTGAAGACTCTTTGTGTAGAGGTTTTGACGCATGTTAAATCTCTCAAGGCTCAAACATCTTACGTTACAATTCTATGGAAGTTTGGAGAGGAGGGATACCCATTCAGGTTTTGTTCTCGTTACTTAAACATGGTTCGAAATTACGAGGTCCACCTTCAATAGTCCTCTTGTTGCTTTATAGTGCAACGTTAATATTCACTTCCTCACGTAATATTTATTCCTGTTGATGGGTTAGATCGATAATATTTTTCTATTGGGAAGAGATCTGGGGAATCTTTCGGCAAGTGAAATGTTTAAAAAATGCGAAGTTAAAAACACTAGCAGGGGGTCAATAATTTCAATAAAAAATGATGGTGATGATATATATATATATATATATATATAATATTTAATTTTACACATAGTTTTCTAATTCGGCAAAATAATTTTAATACATAACTATTTTTAGGACATAAAAGTAATACTAAAGTATTTGAAATTATAATAATTTCAGTCACGCATTCCTTTTCTAAATGAACTACACAGCTGCTTAAGCGTTTAAAGTACATTATTAAAATTAAAGTTTATGATATGGGTTTATATCTGACTGGACGTCATAAATTTTTTTTGTTTTGATTAAAGAAAATCTCTTTATTTTTTTTTTACTCAATGAACTTTTAATGTATTTGTAAGTGGAATGTTAATAAGGGAAACACTTTTTCGTTTAATCTGTAAAATAAACTTTCTGTATGTATTTAACGAGAAATAACGCTATATTTAATGGAAATGCAGCCATAATAAATATCTTTGATATAAACATGTGTTGCATAAATTCATGTGAAATGTTTGAGCCTGAAATAAAGAAGAGATAAAGAATCCTTGTAAGCAATCAATTGAAAAATAATTAATGGCTCTTTTTTGTTGATTCATTTATTCAAACTAGCATTTAATTTATTTCCCTCCCCCCTCCCCCCTTTGATTAAAATTAAAATGGTATAAAAATGTTGATAGAAATAAAATAAGAATAATATTATTACATAAATAAGTAACATTCTTAAGAATATGATAAATATATTTAAATTGCTCTTAATAAAGCTTCACTTATAAAACTAAGAAAAGCTATAATTAAGTTAGGTCTTCAGCGAATTTTGAAAACAAAACTAGATGTATTCTTACATGAAAATACTTAAACCATTAAGAAAATCCAAAATTTTTCTGGAAGCTTCAGTAAAAAAATAGAAGATAAAGCTATTATTTAAGTTGATAAAAAATGAATGAGTTTTTTTCTCAAATTCCATGATATAATTTTATCAGCAAAATAAAAATTTTCCTTTAATTAAGATTTGTCACAGTTATTTCGAAGGGTAAAAATACGCTTACGCTGATTCGAGGAATATTATAAACCTAATTAAAAGTAAAAACTGTTCTAAAATGTTCATTAATGCTGACTTTTTTGCATGCCAATTACGAAAATTATTGGAAAAACATGCCATAAAAAAGGTATAAACATGAAACCGAATTATTAATTTTTTATGAAGTCTATAAAAAAGGCTTTAATTCTTCCTTTGGTTGATAGATAAAAAAGGATGAAAGGTATTTTATATTTTAATGAAGCTAATCATAAGATTTTAACCAAAATTTACTTTTCTCCGTACGGGCTTTCTTTCATGAATAAAAAAAAATCTACAGATGATAAAATTGAGTAACTTAATCTTAACTTTTAGAACTCTTAGATTAAAAATGGTGCTTTGGCTTTACATTTCCTAGTAACTTTTTTATTAGAAAATTCCTTATTGGATATTTTTAAATCGAATCATTGACTTATAAGCATTAAAATAAGTTATTTTCAGTAATTAATTGTTAAGAAAGGTTGAATATCTGGTTTATTGGAGAAATATACGAGAAAGAAAATCATAAATATTTTGTGAAGTTAATCAGATGTAAAAAATAAGGACCTTTAACTTACTCATAAAATGTAAAAAGCCGTATGGGTTGTAATTATGGGAGTCTGATTTGATATTTTCTCTTTAGGTAATGAAATTTTTAGGAAATAAATCAAATAATTCTATTTTCAATAATCTAGAATATTCAGTTGAAAAACAAATATTTATGCTATCATTAATCTATATTGAAATGATCATCTCATATTTTTAGTTCCTAATGTTGACTTTGAATTAAATTTACTAAGATATAGGAAAGTGATAACTCTAGCCAACAAAAATAAACCTTTCTTAGTCCAAGTGCAAAAAAGCTTGATCGACATAAAACTCTGTTTATTTCAAATATGCAAGTAGTTATTTTACCATCAAGTATATATATATATATTTCTTTAGTACCATACATGTTAACTTAGATCAAATTGTTGTATATTTACTTAAACAATAGTATTAGACTTATTTAAAATTAGGAGATTATAAATTTCCTTCTGTGTTTGGCGTTTGGAATATCCTACTTAACCCCTTCCATGCTCATTTTATTTTTGGATTATGGATAAAAAAATGTCAATTTTTTTAATGCTTATTTTCTAACATTTATATATTTTTAAATATAAAAGCACCATTCAAACACAAATTTCCTTAAAAAATGCAAAAAAATCTATTTAAATTAATTAGTGAATTTACCTGTAAATTTGGCTTTCTGTATGGCAGAAATCATTACACTTTGGAGTCAATCCACACTAAATAAATATAAAGCTTAGAATAACCAGTTTTTATCTTGAATTATAAAATTTTATTTACATCTTTTGCATTTATATAATTGATTAAGAAATTGTTAATCAAAATTTGATAGTATAAGATAAATTTGAAAACAAGGAAATACAAAATCAAAATCTGGTTTCTTTTCTTAACTTCGTTCTATTATTATCTCTCTTTGAACAACAAACAATACATCGTCGTGTTGGAAGAATGTAGTCAGCAAAGTGGGTTTCAGACAAGCGCGAAGGAGGATGCTCAGTCGAAGGACATGCTCTTTTTTCAGATAATTCCACAGAGTGGTGTTTTTCAATTATTCGAAACCATAAAATAGCACATGTGAAGTAATTCTAGAAAACCCGATTGCACAGAGTATATTTTTACAATACCCAAACTTCATTCGGAATGAGCCAGGATGATACAATTTAATTGCCCCAGCTGAGTTCATGAAAAGCTAGGTGAGTGAGTGAATATTAACAGCGCACTGTGACAGGCTCACGCGTCTTATCATTAACATGTTCTTTGGGGGCCAGAATTAATGAAAACTCTTTTCCAACCAAATCCAAGAAGTGAAGGATGAACGAAAGATGCAAATTAGGAACCTTTTAAATATCAGAAGTTAGAGTAAGTGGGGTGGCAATTTGAGGAATGTAAAGATAATCCGTGGCTCATGAGTGAACAGGTTTTAAAAAGGTTAAGTGACAGCAAACAGAAATTATATATATACGTAATAGAGAGCCCTTAAGTCAAGGTGCATACCTTTGCACTCCAGTAAATACGCAACTTCATCCAGGATTATTGTGATCACTACTTCAGACTACAATAAAGGTAGGAGTGACTGTTTAATATTCGGATCTGTGATAGTCTAGGAATAGAGCTTAGGCGAGTTAGTATTGATAGTGATCCGGGTTACGTTATTTCGGTATTATATATATTGTGTGTTTAGCCGTCGTAGAATCTCTGACATATATTATTATTATCTAATTTGTTAGACGTTTAAGTTAAGTCTTCTAGTTCTTCCGTAATTCCTACACCTCTAGCTCACGCTGATAATCAAAGAGAAGGGCACCCGCGGGGGGCGCCCTTACAGCACTATTTCGCTACTCGAGGGTTTTTGGTAACATACTTCGTAGTTTTAAACCATGGTCAAGGGACGAGGACGACACCTGAGCTGGCACTCTCCTCTCCTAATTTCCACACCATACCAACGGGAGGAAATTTGAGGTCTCGACAGATTTAACGTGCATCGCTCCCCTATATGGCGATTCTTCAGCAGTACTAAGTTCGAACTCAAGACACACCTGCCACGAGTCCGTTACCCTGACCACTAAGTTATTGCGACCCTCTCATATTTTGTTTCTGTAACGGGTTACTACCTCCCTTCAGTTCAGTCAAACATCTTTATTTATTTTACTGTCATCACTTGATCATCCAGCACATATTAATACTTATTCAAAAATAATAAATACTTCAACAAAGATAAAATTATTTAACTCAAGATAAACCCACGATGATTACATTTTTTTAAAAATTGAATTAACAATCATGTCATTTTTGACATACTCTGAAAGAACTTCATCCAGTTATAATTGCTTTTTCCCTTTTATACAAATATGGTATTAAAACAATGCTCTATAGTTTATTATACCATATTTTTTTCTAATGGGGCTGCGTATTGGTATTGAACATTTGTAGACCAAGTACATTTTCCGGAAGTTGGTATTGTTTTAGCATGTCACCATATGGGCGATACTAATTACCGTAAGTATCTAGACACCCAGTTTCCTCCCCAAAGGAAGGCCCTGAGCTCTGACAATGCAAACCTGCACCAGGATTTAATTTTGCCTAGAGCACCTAAGCCAAACAGACGCTCTAGGGATCGTTTACATGCCGTATAATCATACGACATGGCCGCTGTCTACTTTCTGTATCATAAAAATCCGCAACCTTGGGTGTGGAAGGCAGCGCAAACCAGCCACACCACACATAGATCTGTAGTCAGAATTAAGATTCATGTTGTCCATTAGTTATTTTCATATATTATCAGTATAACAAAATTTGAACTTCTTGAAACCGTTTTTAAATGTAATTACTTTTAATTCGCAACTATGTTGTAATATTGTTTTTATTTCATACTAGGGAAACTATTGCAATACAATTAAATTTGAAAAAAATGAGTTCCTTCGAAAAACTTATCTGTCAAAGTATTTATTTAATGATTTCGACGAAGAAATTTTTCAGTCTGCTTTAACAAAATCATCAAATATATTTCATTCAATTGACAAAGTAACTTATGATGCATGAACATGCTTTTAGTGATTTTCCTCTTTTGAATTACTTCAAATGAATTGAATTTTTTTTTATATTCTTTTCAATAATTTTTGGAGCACAATTTAAAACTTCCATATTCAATAAAAGTGAGGAATGACTACTCACAAACTTTTTTTGTTTATTTAAAAAGTAATTAAGCAAACTAGATTTGTTTATACTGAAATAGCTCCATTCGTAACTAATTTTAAACAACACATAAGCTACAAATATTTGTTATGAAATAAATTCATATTTTAGATATATTTCTTCCTAAATTTAATAAATATGTCGCACTAAACTTTAATACATTTTTTTTTACTTTTTAACTGAATCTGCATCCTTTCAAGAAAATTACTTTGTGATCATACTTTTTTTATTCACTTGGTATGGAAGGAGAGAAAACTAAAATATAAGTTTCCAAGAATATATTACAAAATTTACTTTTATTACTTTGATATCTTTAGAACCATATAAATGGAAATAAAAGCCACCTTTTGTACATATATATATATATATATATATATATATATATATATATATATTCATATATATATATATATATATATATATATATATATATTCATATATGTATATATATATATATATATATATATTCAAACTGGAGATATATTCTTCTTTATCTTATTGAAATACATGATTATAGTACATGAGGCACATATCGTTACTAATGTAAAGACAAAAACAGAGAATGGTGAGTTAAAATTTCATTACTTCTAGTTATGCGTTTTCTTTGTGAAGTACTTTGACTGAGTGAAGGGTATTTATTAAATTTTGTCTTTAAAACGGAAAAAAAGTAATTGTTTGGTAGATATATAGATGTAAAATATTTCTCTCGCTTTGTAGAGTAAGATTCATGTAGACAAACAGTATTATATTTCCTTTGAATTTTCAAGTATTAATGATGCTTTTCTTTTGAGAACTTCGTTTATATTTCACAAGCTACAATTTTATTGAATGTTTTTAATGAAAGTTAAATATATTTTTTTCTAATAATGAAAGATATATTTTTTTGCGTTTGTACCTAATTTTCTATGTTCAAGACTTATATATATATCTTGTTTTTAACTTAATATAAATATTAATTTAAGTTATTTTGAATTGGCTTAGCTTTTTGTCAGCTCTTAAAAAATAGAAAGGGAAAGAATAACAGCATAAGTGATGAAAAAGAATTCAGAAGAAATTCCATGAAATAATCGAGAAAGATTGAATTAGACTTTATAAGCTTTTATAAATCAAGCGCATACATTTTTTTTTTACTTATTTAAAAACAAATAGTACTTAAACAAAGAATGATCATGACTATGAATGTTTTACAGTATATGCAATGTCTCTAGAGAGATAAAAACAGATGGTTGATACAACAGGAATAATATTTCTAAAGACATTTTGGGAAATATAATTAATGGCCAGATAACAAAACTCATTTTCTTTTGTTATCAGGCAGTTTCCTAAAAATATTTGTTAAAACCAAGAATTATTGGGATAAAAAGTTAAAATGTTAGCAATGCAAATTACAAGTGCAATTTACTAATTTTAAAAAATTAAAGAAATATTAAAAATTATTAAAATAGAAATATTAAATAGAGTATATATATATATATATATATATATATATATATATATAAATATATATATATATATATATATATATATATATATAAATATATATATATATATATATATATATATATATATATGTAAGTAATCTTTAATAAACATTTTTAAATATTTTCTAACGAAACATTTTATGAAATTGGACTTTTGTCAATACACTATTTGTCTATTTTTGTAAATAAATTTAATCAGTTCTGAGTTATATGGTAGTATCTTGTATAAAAGAGCCTTTTTTGCATCATTAATTTCTTATATTTTCTCAGAAATATGTTATTTGTTTTTTAGTCTCATTTTCTAATTCAAAAACACAAGGGAGAATTTTAAAGAGTTTTGGTGGAAATAAATTTACATCTTCAGAAAAGTATAAATGAATTTTAAATGTGTTCAAATTTCTGAAATCTCATTCACAAATGAAGCAATTATTAACTGAAAACTCACTTTATGACAAATTATCTGAATAAATATGCTCCCTTTCTTAAGACATGAAAGAAAATGAATGAGTAATTATATTTCATCATTGATAGTTAACTCAAAATGAAGTAAAAATGAATTAAAGTGATCTATTATGTGTTTTTTTTCATACAGTAAATTTTTGACATTCTAAAGAATACTATGAGAATTTTCCTAATAATACACTACTGGCCACTAACTTGGCACACCAAGAATGCGACATGCTACCGACGTGAAATTTTAACGACGGGAAGGTGCTGTTATATGCCAATGATTAGCTTTTCAGCGCATTCAGACAAAGCTGGCTCGATAGAGACACCTACAATGTGTTTAAATAAGGGAATTGTTCAGCCAGTTATTTATACACGAATTGTATTTGAATGTTGATACCTAGTGAAAAGTTGTTGCAGTGCTTCTTGTAGGAAGCAGAAATGCGTACCAGCACATTTCAGACTTTGCTAAAGATCCAATTGTAGTGCAACGGAAGTGCAGTATATCGTATCACAGTATTGCTGTTCACGTCGGTGGATATCCAATGAATGTTTGCAGAATATGGAATCGATGGGTCCAGGACGGTAAACCAGAACGCCTTGCTGAATCTCTATGGCCCCCTGTCACTAGCAGCCGAGAAGACAGGCATGTAAACAGCAGGGACTTAATGGACCATGCAAACACATCGCGAGGCTTGAGTCAAGAATTGGGGTCGTTTTCAAGACGACAAGTCTCTACACGAACAGTTCGACGACGTTTTCTGCAGCATAGACTCTCAGCTCGAAGCCCATGACCACGTCTACCCTTAACGCTGCATCACAGACAGGAGCGTCTTCCATCGTGGGATCAATGGTGAACCTGGTGCACAAATGGCGAGACGTCATTTTTTCAGAATAATTCAGGTTCTGTTTACAGCATGAAGATAGTCGCATCCGTGTTTGGTGGGATCGTGGTGAACGCACATTGGCAGCATGCATTCGTTATCGTCATACTGGCCCATCACATGGCATGATGGTACGGGATGATTTTGGATACATATCTCGTGCACCTTTTGTTCGCATTGACAACACCTTGAACAGTGCACGTTACGAATCGCGGATCTACCTTTAATTCGAGTCCTGCGAAAACCTACGTGCAAGCAGGATAATGTACGACCACATGTTGTCGGTATTGTACAGACATTCCTTGATGCGAAAAGTTGCCCTGACATGAACGTTCACCAGATCTTTCACCAATAGAAAACGTCTGGTATATGGTTGCCGAGCGACTGGATTGTCACCATACACCAGTCACTACATTTGATGAGTTGTGGTATGATGTTGAAGCTACATGGTCTTCTGTATGTGTACATGTCATCCAATCTCTGTTTAAATTAATGCCTAGACATATAAGTTCTGTAATTACTACCATAGGTGATTATTTTGGTACTGATTTCTCAGGATCTATGAACCTTAATTTTTTTAAAAAATTTAATCTCTCTCCCATTAGTTATTTCTAGTATAATATACTTATCCAATAAATATCATTTTGGTATCTGCATTTCTTCCTGGTGTAGAAACTGTAATGGACAGTAGTGTACATCAGTAAAAGACAAAATATTGTTCTTATCGTGAAAAAAACAAATAGGGTCATTAGGCAGTTATGCAAGTAAAAAAAAATGTCGTAAGTGTAATTTGAAGTACAAAAGATAAATGAATTGCAATAATATTTTCCCAACTTAGGAATATAGTTGAAAAATCAAGATTTTAATACCGATGATGATGTTATAAAGGTATTATATGAATCATATATATATATATATATATATATATATATATATATATATATATATATATAGAACAAAATACATATATATATATATATATATATATATGATAAAAAATACTGCGAAACATAAAAAAAAAATGATTTCTGCATGATCCTCAGTATGAGTTATTTTATATTATATTTATTACACAAGAGATAAAATACTTCTTTTTGAATAATATATATTTAAATTATTATATGTAATTTAAATATTTGAACAGAAGTAGTTTTATTAACAAATTGGAAAGTGATAGTTCAGTCTTCATCATTGAGCTCTAAACAAAAATTTGTTTTTTAATGGATTTAAAAATATTTTTAAATTATATAATTTTAAAAAGAGAACGAAGCATATGAATTATTTTTTTTCACTAAAGTTTAAGTGAATCTTGTTTCCTGTTGCAATATGTAATATGTTTAAAAAGTTCTTTTATGATATATGTGATTTTTATATGAAAAGAAGACTCGTATTGAGAATAAGTTCAAAGGAAAATCTTATGTATTTTTAAAGGCAATGTAAACTTCAATGTTCATTATAAATATGGATAGATTCAGAAGTAAACTATATACTTAGTCATATAACTACTATAAGCTATACAATTATAAATATTAGCCAATTGTGCAAAATGATTTTTAAAAGTCCCATCTCGGTAATTTTAAGAAAAAAAATCAATAATTTTAATGCTCGTTTAGTAAGGAAATCAGCTTAGTTTGGGTTAGTTTAGACAGCTTAAATTTGGGTGTAATCTGAAGAACTATATCTAAAGTGAAAACTACGAATGAAAAAGAGAAATGAAGTATTTTTGTTATTTGAAAATGTGTTGTTTTCAGTAATAAACGTGATTAAATGAAACAACCAATCTAGAAACAAACAAGTAAATTTTTCCTCTAAAACTGACCTTGAAAACAAAGAAGAAACATTTCGAGAACATTCGGTGTTGCTTTATTCATTATCTAAATAATTTATGTATTTTATTGAAAATAAATTAAAATAGTTCATTGCGCCAATGCGCGCGCGCGCGCGCGCACATGATAACTGTTACATGTAAGATATATTTGCGAATAACACTTGTTAGTATTTATTAAAGAAAATATTCAATGTTATAAATCGCATTTAACTTACAATTAATTTTAGCCACTTATTTCTCGTTGGTTATCTGATTTTTTCCATAAAATTGCGTAATAAACTTGGTGTCAAGGGTCTAATAAATTCATCTTTTAAAAATAACTAATTTATTTTAAAATACTTTTAATACTCTTAACTATGATTAAAAATGCGCATTGCACATAAATATATAAGCGTATAACTCAAGGTTCCTCACATTAATCCCTCATAGTCATCAATAGGATTTTCTGCATAATATTTTCTAACACCACATGTTTTCGCGTTGCACCCACGCTCTGCTTTCCTCTCTTCACTTCCATCACTGAGCCATAAAAGCTGAATGGAGGAAGCTGCACGTCACATAGAAATGATTGAATCAATTTTTTTTTTAAGATTGTCTATTATTACTTCATACATGTAGTTTTTTCAATTCAATGTTTACCATTTCAATAACTTAAGAGGACTTGGCACCCTTTGAGCAAACTTCTTTATTTACGTATTTAAAAAATTATATTTTAGCATTTTATACAATGTTTCTATTCAAGAAAATGTTACCAGATGAAAATTTTCATATATTATTCACACAATTTTAAAAATTTTAATTTTTTGAAGAAAATTGGGAAAACTTTAAAATCCTACTCCTTGTGTAAAAATTAATTTTTTTACCTGAAATTTTTTTATAATACTCTTATGGATGATCTAAACAACTTTAGGGATCAATTTTAGAATAACTTTATTCGTTTTCGAGAAAAAAAATAAAATGTTGATATACAGGCTAAAAATGAACGAAAAAGCCAACATGTCTAACATTTATTTTTTTTTAAAAAAAAGTATTCAGTTTATAGCAAAACGGATCCCTAATTTTATTACATGCTTTACTTTTAACATGCAGGAAAAAATGGAAGTGATTGGTAAATAATTGTCGAAGGAGTAGCATTTTGAATGCACTAAGATTTCGAAAAACACAAACTGAGAAAAACAGGTTTAAAGTTTATAATTCTGAAAAAAAATTATTATAAGCTTAATTAAACTTAAATACCACTTTAAGATATTACTTATACGTTTTTCTTTAAAATAATTGCATTTTCATATTTTTTCAACCCACACATTTTTATAAATGATCAACTTTTAGAGAGTACTAATTGCTCATGAAAATTCAAGAAAAATGTTTAAAAAAAATTTTTTTTGTCACGACAGAAATTTTAGCTTTTTTTCTTCTTATAATATTAAAGTATTACATTTGTATGAAAAATATATCAGGAATAAGAACGGAAGTTATATAAAATTATTAATATAAAATGCCTTAATTTAAAAATTTTACATGCACACATTTCACAAGGAAGAAAAATTACATTATTGTATTGCCTCAGAAATATTCTGCTTTTAATACTACACATTCTTTTTTATAGTTATTATTTCTATTTCTAAAATAGATTTTTTTTATCATAAAGGATTTTTTAGCTTTTTTTTTCTAAAAAGGGGGTGTGGCTGAATCGCCTAATTTGTTTTCAAATGAAGTTTTAGTCAACTTCTAACTTTCCGACATGCACAAGTGATATATCAATCGAAAGATAATAATGCAAAGAATAAGATTAAATGAAAATAAAAAAACGATAGGTTTGTGATTTTTAGGGTACCACGTCCTCTTAAGTCCATAAAAGGATTTTTTTGTTTTCATTTTAATCATTTTCTATCAGTAGAGTACAACAGCTTGTTGAATTTATATATGCTGAATGAAAATATTTATAGATTGCAATGCTGATTTAGAGATTAAATTAAAAAAAAGTTACTCCTCAATTTTTTTTTACTTGCAAATAATTCTCTAAAATAGCGTTGCACAAACTGGAGAGTTGGGCCTTCTAAGCATGTTAAAAGTCAAAATTAAAAGATTATTTTAAAAACAATTTTAAATTATTGAAAGTAAACAAACAAGAAAAACATTCAGACCTAATGAAAAATAAAATACACATGTTTACTAATATATATACACTTATAAATGTATCAGTACTGCACAATGTATTTTACAGTCAATTTAACAATACTAAGTTGAAAACGAATTTAATAATCCCCAGCGACTCCATGAGCTTTCCATTATATAAAATTATAAACAGAAATTATAACATTTATCTTGATAATTTGTAAGGTTTATAATTAACCCCTTTACTACCGATTTAAAGTTACGCGCTTCGCTCCCCAACGTCACTGTTTTCCACGTAGATACGTGTATATGATGTATGGGGGGAGATAAATAACAAAATTTTATGTGTGAAATAAATAAATCCTTCTCAAACACTGTCAAAATCCTTTTATTGTATTCCAAAGCCTTCGGAACAATTTTATGAATAGCAGTAACACAACAGATCATACTTCAGAAAGACGTATATATACGTCCAAGACAGTTATTGCTTTGACTGAGTTAGGTGCTTATTTACGCTGGTGATACTTAAGAGGTTAAGGGGTGTTGGAAAGCTAAAATCTTATTTTTCTGACAAATTCAGATTTTTACATTTTCAAATTGTATAGATTTTAACCTTTCTAAAAATACCTTACTTTAACCTCTAGTGTATTTAGAAGCTCTTAAAACGTTTTTTTATATAATCGTTGAATTTGGGTCACGCCCATTTTAATGGCGAAAATTGTAAACAAATTACTTTGTTTTTGCTTAAAAATGTAACGACTGATATAAACCAAAACATGTATCTTTTATTTTAAATTGAGCCTTTTATTTTTTTCACTTCCTCGCCGATTAGAAGTCTCACTGTATACATTAAAATCAATTTATCTCAAAATGTAAATTTTAATGTGCGATGTACCTTTTCTGAGAAACTACTGTTCACGGGTATGTAATTTTTTTATGAATTATTTATAATGATGTCTAATATATACTAAAACGAGCTTTTTGTAAAAAACTCAAAAATTTAATTTTTACAAATTTTTAAAGTAAAAAATGGGTCAAATTTCGCAATGTTTGATAAAATGTTTCATAATTTATTAAAAAATTCAACATTAGCTAAAAGCTCATTTTAGTATAATGAGAAAGGTGTACTTTAATAGTATGAAAAATTTCAAGCATGTACATAAAATAGATTTTGATAAAAGGTACATCGAAAACAGCCAATTTAACATTGTCAGTATATATATATAGAGAGAGGTTTCCAACTCCCCTTAAAGTCATTGTAGATTTTGCTTGAAGGTATGGTATCATTGAATTCAATACATTGTTATTTTCTAGAGGAGGGGGCACAATGGGATCTATGATTGAATATTGGGTCGCAAACGTTGAAAGTCTTAGAAGCACGGCTCTAAAAATATCTGGGTCACATATAAATACGAGTTCAAAAAATTAAATATTTTTGTTTCCTTGATTTAATTAATTAAAATAAATATTTGTCAGAAAAATTAAAGTTTTGGATTATAAATACATTTTCTAAATTTAATATATTCCTGTAATTTGAAATAAATGTGTAATAAATAATCCTTTGCTTAGTAAAATGATAAATATCTGTATTTTTTTATTAATTGCAGTTGCCTGTTAAAGAGATATGCTATTTATAAACTCACACGATATTTATGAATTTCAAGAGAGTTCTTTTTAATACTAATTTGCGTTTGAAGATATAATTAGTACATTTGATCTCTAAACATAAAACTACAATCACTATATCTAGCAATTCACTTGAAAGTTTCAATCACGGAATTTCAATTTAATTCTCTCAATTATGTACATATTTAAACTCAAGCAATTACTTAAAACTGTGTAACAAGAAACACTTATTAGATACTTAAACCTGCACTTAAAAGTCAGACGCATTCCAAATGTTAACGAAATCTAATTAACTTTGAAGAACAAACGCCCATTATTAAACATCACAGTAATTTCCTCTCCATTCTGCCAATACATAGAGGCTTCTCACGCAGTTTACACTATTTCCATTTGCGTTTACTTTGATACCCTGCTAATTAACATTCTTAGTCCTTCATTAATTTTCTCCCCTTTATATCCTGCCTTATTGGTTGCTTTGTTGACATTCCCATCACCTTATGAATGCTAATTATCTCGGTTTCCCTTTCATATGGAATTTTCGCTATGATCAGAGTACAGGATTAACTTTACTCAGCCTTTTATGCATTATTTCCTTCAGAAAACTTCCTATTTTAGGTATGGAGAAGTTGTTTGAAGTATTTATATTATGCTTCATACGCAAATACGAGTATTCGTAATTAGAGCAAATGTTGTGTATTTTGAATATTGCAAAGTATTTTGCCAGTGTTTTAGTTTAAATAACTGGACTTTCAGCAACGTGTTTCCATTGGAATAAATGTAGGCTTTGAAATCGGTTCTTCCTTACATTTTTAGGCAATATTAATAAATTAAATGGAATTTATAAAAGAAAAAAATTAAGGAGAATTACGTATTTATACAAGATCTAATGAAGTTATTAAAAAAATAAAAAAAAAGAAAGCGTGTATCAGTGTGAACATTCGTTAGAAGTTAACTTCTTTGGCTTATATGTATTGAATTGTATAATAAAGTTTTATTTTGAAGTAATCTTATATATAATTAACAAATTTATTATCATCATTATTATTTCAAACTGTATTTTAAAAAAATAACTAGGATAGAAAAGGTTTAAGTATGGACAAAATTTTCATTTTCAATACATAATACTAAAAAAAAAAATATTGTATGTATTTTGACAAAAGTATCATCATTATTAGTCTATTTCCATTATGCTTATGGGTGCTTCAGTACATACTTTGTTATAAAAGGCTTGTGGTAACTAAAGTAAGAAATGTAGGTTTTGCACTCAATATCGCTTAAGTATCTCGAACAGACTGCATCAATCGTAGTATTTGATTTTAGCGTTGATATTATTCTGTTGTTTTGTAGAGAAAAGGGGAAATTGTCTTTTAAAAATTCAATCAATTGTAGAGATTTGTCTAAAGCAAAATTGACATTAAAATCTACACTTAAAGTAATAGGTATTTTATCATAATTTTTATTAAGTAAAGCAGAACCTCTTGATGTATATGGTAATAATGATCGATGAAAGAATTCGATAATGTCATCCAACTTTTTGTACGGAGTAATATATACTGCTACAATTATCATTTTTTGTCCATTATCTATTACGCATTCAGACAAGCACAAATCCACCACTGAAGATTGTATGGTACCATAAATATCGGATTGACTGACAGAACATTCCATGTATGGAGTTATAATGTTAACAACAACGCTAGAATTTTGATATATCGCAACTCCTCCCGCTCTCGTATTTGGACGTTTATTCTTCACAATGCAGTTAAAGTTTGGAATAGATGTATTACTTTCATTCCCCAGCTAAGTTTCTGATAAAACTAAAATATTTGAATTTCTTATTACTGAATCTTGTAAGTTTACAGCGTGAGTTGTAAGACTTTGGCAATTAAAAAAGTAAAAATCGATAAACCTTGTCTGTTCGTTATAAAATTAATCAAATCTTCATTGATAGTTTGTACAATGAAAGTCGTTTAAACTATATATCATTTAAAAACTCACTTCTTAAACTGGATTTAGAAATTCCATTCGATTGAAAATTTAGTAAACACAATCTTTTTTTGCCAAACTATTGCAAGAAATGTTGTGTTGCCACTAAATTTTAAAACAATAGATTGTTTGCATTATTTCCTTAAAAGAATTTTAAAACTGCATATCCAACAAACTCACCTTAAACTAATTTTTGACAGATTTTGAACCGTTTAAATGCATACTTTGGGTAGATTAAAGACTCACTTCCGATTTTTTTTTTAAATTCATAAAATGGATTATATTTTGACTTCTAGGAAACGTAAAAGCAAAGCAAAGTATGTATCGCAAAGCTAAAAGAGGAAAGGCTTCTTAAAGCTGCTGTTGAATGAGGAAAGGCGGGTGGGTGCTAGCTCAGGGCTAATAGACAAAAAACACAAAATAAATTTTAATCATTTTTTTCAATCTTTAAATAGATTACGGATAATACTATTCTACATATGGAAAAAAAGTTTCGTTAGATTATTTTTATAAATAATGAAATTCTTAAATATTTAATTAAAATTTTGAGTATATTTTGAAAAATCGCAAACAAAAAAAAATTCGTCATTTTTTTATTTTTATAACTGATTCTAAAAGAGAAAAGCATGAACTTGTTTAGAATAAAATATCAATTCATTAACTCGAAAGGAAACTTAAAGGGAATGATTTAGAAACCATTTTTATAAAAGTGTATCAATTTTGACTCATTTTAAAAAAAAATCGTAAAAAATAGAAAATATCATTATTTTGTTTTAAAAAAATATACCATATCGTGGCGAAAAGAATGATCTTTCCTGTTCTGTAATTATTTTTTGTTTGAGATAGATAGTATGAATTATATGGTGTTTTTAAAACGAGGGGAAAATTCGGAACTTCATTCATTTCTACCTTACATTGATCGCTAACCGTAACTGGTAACGCGTCACGCGTAACAGAAATTTCTCCCTACCGTGCCATAAGAAGTTAACTTCACAATAATTATTGAAACATTGCTTTTAAAATTAAACGTAAAATATTTTAATACAACTTATTGTTCTGCTCTTTGCAAAAGAAAAATACTTTGTTTTAATTAAAAACAATGAGTTAATAATGAAATAAAGATTTTTTAGATAAAAGTATAATGTGCAAAATTTAACTTTCCAATGTGTGCATCAAAGTTAAATTCATATTAACAATCTTACACGGAAGGAATATTTTGTCTTTTTTAATATTAACTTTATTGTTTTGTTAGCATTTTAACTTATTATTACTTCATACAGCTATTATTTTTTCTTATTTAAATATACCAAATTAAAAAAATGATTTAAAACCATATGTGCTATTAGAATTTTTTTTAATTTATCAATTTCGTAATAATTAATTAGTATTTGTATCGATATCCATTAATACATGTTTCTAATTAAATTTTAAACTTGCTTTCTGCTATCAGTTTAATATTAGTGGTACAAATCTGAATAAGAAAATAATGATAGTTTTTTCATGTAAGAAAATCGTCACAATATTTCCGTCGATTTTTCAACAAAATACTACTATCAGAACCTATCCACCCATGTAGAAAGAAATTGGTGGCGGGGCGGTGGACAGGTTGGAGATAAAATCGAGAAATGATTGATGAATTTGTATACTTTATAGAAATGTTACTGTCAGAGTAACCTTCCAAAAAAAATTCCAGGTGCCAAAACCACAAATCCCGCTATAGAAATCTATTATTTAAAAACCACGACAAATATATATAAGATATGACTTCAAACAGCAACTTGAAAAAGTTACATTTGACTGCACAATGGTTTTAGAATTTAGTTTTAGTGCAACAGATTTGAATTTAAAATTTTGTGCTTTTTTTCTTTCCCTTGCTTTTTTCGAAACTCTACTCATCGACGGAGAGTTTCATCTACGAATCTCAAAATTATCTCATATTTTATGAAACAACTGAGAGTTTTTTAAGAAATCGTTACTATTACAACGCTGTAAAATTTTTATTAATTTTATTAAAAAAATCTTCAGATTTTTTTCACTTTTTAATTGCCCCATATGTGATCAGTTATTTCAAAAAAAATTTGAACAAGAACTTCAAAATGGGTACCATCATTGGACTTTGTAAAGTTGATCGCAATATTGAACCAAAAGAATGATAATCAATATTGTTATTGTTTTACAGTTTTCATCAATATGACACATTGAGTCCACATTCATATTTATGTTTTCATTTTATCCTATGGATAATTAAAGTTTTAAATTGATATCCAACTAATCTTAATTATTTTTTGATGAATGGATTGCAGTAGAATGTTTGATTGTAAGGACTTCGTTTTAAATGAAAGTTATGTTAAAAGTTACGTTTTAAAAAATTTACAGAACAGTTCATAGTCCATTGCCTCTGAAAGTCTTATATTTAAACAAACGAAAAATTATGATTGATTAGCTTAAAATTCTATCTCATAATAATTTACGGTATATTATTTTGAATTTATCAATTTATAAATTCTATTTTATATTCTTATTATATCGAAGAATTATTTTAAAAGTCGTTTTAAGTGAGATAGATAATTTAATAAAACATAGGAGTTGTATTTTCAATTATTTTAAACAGATAATTAATATGGAGAATAACCCACTCTAATAAATTAATATCTTCCCATCAAATTCACTACACGCTTAATATCGAAAAACATCGAATTAAATTTTAATAATGTAAAAGCTTCAGTAGATTCATCCTCTTCTGTTCCATCATCTGCACAATATTATGCATAGCCATATCCATCTAAGTCTGACTCATCCAAACTTATCAAATTAATTGAAAATTTGGTTCTTACGTGCCAAATTCTGTCATATACAGCCAATACCGGAAATCATTTCCACAAAAAGTTCAGTCTCAGTAATAATAATAACGACAACATTTGGCTAAATTTATGAATCGAGGATGTATTTTTGTCTGGCGAAATTGATCGATTGTATGATATGTAGTCATCAAAAATTCAAGGATTCTATAATGAAAATTAATAGAAATATATATCTTAAAGTATCTAAATCAGTTTTTCTCAAACTGTGGGACGCCCCCTAAGGGGTCATGATAACCCTACAAGGGACACGAGCATATTGAAAAGTAGGAAACAAAAGATTGTTTAAAAAATTATTAATAGACTAAAAGCAACCAAATAAAAAAAATGAAATACACTTTTACACTTATAAATATATCAGTACTACACAATGAATTTTATAATCACGTTAAAGATACTACGTAAAGAACAAGTTTAATAATTATCAATGTCTCCATAGGCTTGTTATATATAAAATTAAAAACAAAAATTAATACTTATATTGATAATTTATACGGTTTATAATTACTCCTTTTAATTCAGGTTAAAAATTACGTGATTCACTCCCCAATGCAACCGTTTAACACGTAAACGAGCGTACGTGGTGTATTGGGAAGGGGGAGGTTAAAGGAGTAAATAAAGAAATAATCTGAAATACGTAAAACCTTCGCAAATTCAATCGAGCTCATTTTATTGCATTCCAAAACCTTCGGAATAATTTTGTGGATAACAGTGCGGAGAAAATATCGCTCTTCGGAAAGACGTATATATGCGTCCGGGGCAATTAAGACACTGGCTGAGTGAGACGTTTATATACGCCGGTGGAACTAAAAGAGGTAAAAGTTGAACTGTAGGTTTAGTTTCAAAATATAGTATTATTGAATTCAATGTATCGTTATTGTACGGGGGGGTGATGAAAATAATGATTGAGTATTGGGTCGCGAATATTGAAAGTTTGTGAAGCACTGATCTAAATGATGTGCATGGTAGCAATGTCGTAAATTTACTTTTAAATGAAATGAACAAACGTAATAAATAATTGATTAGTACGATTTCATGAATATGTTACAAAGGTGCACTTTAAATTTTCGGATAACTTTCTTTCTACATAAGTTAAGTCTTGGTTTTTAAAGTTCAATTTAAGTTTTTATATAATGGGTAGTTATATATATATTTAATGTTCGCATATAAAGTAATTTTAAGAGTTACTAAGTATTAATTAAGCGTAAAGTCAATGTAAATTGTTTACTTGCTGAAAAATGTAAATACTTTCAATGAATTTGACTTCTATTTCCCAATATTTTAGCCTTTATTTTAGCTATAAATTTTAACAGAACTATACATCAGTAACTGGTAATTTAAATTTACTATTCGAGAGTATGGAGTTTTTAAAATTGTTTGCTCTGAAGAAAGAGGCTATTTTTTTAAAAAATTATTTGAAACAACTTATAAATATCTTTTAAAGGCAATTTTCAGAATTTAAATTTTCATTTTAAAAAATAAGTTTATTATGTGTGTTTGGTAATACAATTGGATTTAAAAAGGAATTAGTAATTTATATATATATATATATATATATATGAACTATTATCATACATGTATAAATTCTAAATCATGTTAAAATAAGTTTTGTAAACACATACGCATTATATATGCACACATTTCATGAGTCATTATGAAAGCATTTTCCCATTATATTTAAAAAAAAGAATTAACGGAAGTTATATTGTTAAAGAATATGAAATTTATGCCACTCTTTATTTAAATAAATTACTATAGGATGTGAATTAAGTTTCAAATATGAAATTATGTTTAATAATGGCTTTTTAAAGCTTCTTTGTCCATTTATGTTTCATTTATTATTAAATCGATGCCAACATTGTTGTAGAAAAATTTTAATATTAAAATAATTTACATCAAAAATCATAACAGAGAGAGAGAGATTTGATAATTTAAAATGTATTCGTACAAACCATGTGGAATGTATAATTTGCTTTAGGGAGTAGTAGAAAATTTTATTATTTATTATAAATTAGAACACATAATCATTTGGTGACTCGAATAGCAAATATGTTTGAAATAACCACTTTAAAAATCCATATTACTGCTAGTTGGATAAGTAGAATTATATGCAAAATGGATATTTAGATCTATAAGGGAATTGAATCTTCCTGTTTATAATTGCTTTTATTTTTCTAAAGTATCTGAAACACTTTGTGAGAAACTCTTGGAAGGCTGCATGACAGGGAAAAAAACAATTATGTAACCTGAAACATAATTACAAATCAAAAGAACTTAAGGTATCCGACCAGGTTGAAAAAGTGCTTTTTAGGTGTTCGATATTTGGTGTTGTTTGGGGCATTAGGGAAAAAAGAAATTAATTATTGAGGAAGAGGGACTAATACATAAAACTAAAGAGTTTTTAAGTTCTTTTTGTAGCATTTACTTTATCTAACTAACAAAAATATTTTTTTAATTCGTTTTTTTGACTAACGAAATTTTCATGATAATTTGTGCACGAAAAGCGGGATATCTTCTAAACAATCCAATCAAATGCAATTAAATTTATAACATATATGATATGAACCCTTCAGAGTGTAAGAAACCGTAGGTTTTAAGACACCTTCATTTAATCACATTTTACAGCTATTTTTGGTTTAGAACATGCAGTAATTTTGACGAAAAATCATGACCATCAAATTTAAATGCTAATAAAATATTTATTTATTAAACTATTTTTTATCCTACGGTTTGTGACACTTCAGAGGGACTAAGAAGTATATCAATGACGTAAAAATTGCGTAATGTGTAATTTATTTTTATTTATTACGTTTTTCTTAACTGAAAAAAATTGCCTAAATTTTCCTAAAAATATTTTTTTTTAAAAAAAGGGCGATACATGTTAGTTATTTAATAGTTATGAATTTTTAAGCCCATTAACGTTCTTCAAAACAATAAAATTATTCAGAAAATTAATTTTTGAAAAATTTATCTCCGAACCTAGTAGGATACCTTAAAGAGAAATGTAGCACACATTAAATCATTGATATATATTTCTTTAAACTGGATAGAGATATGATTTACGATATACGAGACTAATGACAAATGATTATATATAAAATATCCATATTATTATTGATGATTACTTAGATATATGTGTCCTAGCTTTTTGCCATAGATTCATTTCTTTTACCTTTAAATTATATTATTTCTTTTGATTTTACTATAATCAACATCGATTTATAAACCTTCTTTTTAATACTACATTTCTTTCGTACTGGTTACCAATTAATTATTTGTATTCCCATGAATTTTGGTCTAGGAAAATGTCAATATACCTGCATTCGATGAAGTTTTAAATTTTTGGATATTGTTGTTCTTTAACTTCTATTTTAACCCTAAGATACGTTCTAATACATGTATAAATTATGCTTATACAAAATACAAAGTTTTTTTAGAATAGTTATACAAAATGCTGTGACAGATACATTCGCGTACCTTCCTCTAACTCTCTTCGGAAACCTTCGGGCTATCCTATTCGCGTTATTCAAAGCCAACCCTTCTGAAGAAAAAAACATGATATGTAAATTAAGTTTCCTAAATATAGTCAAGGTTTTCTAGCTAGAGGAGAGTAGGAGTAGTTGTAAGCCAGAAACCAGGTGAGATTGTTACTGACAGGCATCATTATTTAATTATTGTGATAAAATACTTGTTAGGGGAAAATTTGAAAGTGACAATTGTTCACTGAGATTAAATTGATGTTAGATTAAATCAGACAATAGATTAGATCCTATATATTTATATTATTCGATATTGTAAGGTTCGAGTTTGATAGTCTCTTAATCATTCGTGTATTTCGTCGTTGTTCCACTTTTGCGCTAGCTCCGAGACATTCTTTTACTGTTATTAATTGAATTTGTTTCGTTATTTTGTGTGATAAATAAATAGATTGATTCGATTATGGCTAGTGTTTCTTTACTACCACCTACATATGTAGGTGCCTGAAAGAGATGTGAGAACCTCTTACAAAGCTGTTCTATAGTCTAAAATATTTACTTATAATTTTCTTGATAAGTACGAAATTTTGTAACTCTTTTCATTCAATATTTATCCAAATTTAGATGTAGCATGATTCAATGGAGATGTAATTAAAACTACATCAGTGTTTCTCAAACTGTGGGGCGCCCTCCCTAGGGGGCGCGAACATATCGAAAATAAAAGATTTAAAAAATAATTAATTTACTGGAATGAATTAAAACAAAATACTTTCAGAAATAATAAAAGAAGTACACTTTTACTCTGATATATTTTTTAGGCGCGCGCGCGTGATATTAAGTCATTAAAAATAAAAACATTTTCAATACCTAATTAGCTATCTTTGATCCTATAACCAAATAAAAAAACTTTTATTTCATTTGCTGTCATCCCGTAATGAGAGAGTTTTTTATTACGCTTTTTTTATATAACCTAACATACTACTCTTTCAGAGAAAAAACAGATCCCAGACCCAGAATCGAAAAAATTTAGGAACGTAAAAAATTCATCACTGTCATTATTTTTGAAATACTGCACATTATAGCTATAATCTCTTTGACCTTCTAAGTTATTTTTCTTTTTCTATATTTGGCAGATATCGATATTTTGTCTTCTAAGCAGCCACTGCATTTTGCAATATGTTCAATTTAAAAATTAGAGAAAGGAAAAATAACACAGTAATTATTCTATTATTTTATTTATTTATTTATTTTTGCTTAAAATTAGTATGAAAATTTAATACTTATGTTACTAATTTTTATGGTTTATAATTAAGATCGCCTATTGTAGCTTTAGCGTCAAATGGCATTATTATTGCATTCAGTACATTATTAATGTATAAGGGGGGCGCGATAAAAATTGTGATTGAAAAGGGGGGCGCCAGTATTGAAAGTTTGAGAAGCACTGAACTACATGAAGACTCTATAAAACTCAAGAATACTATTATCATCATCAGGTGTCGTTCTACATGATTATATTCAGTATATATGAGTGTTGTATTAAAATCTCGTGAGGCTCAGTAAACAACTATTTAAATATTTTGAAAAAAATAATTAATTTATTTTTAAGCATAATTGAAAACTTGAAACCATAATATCAAATAAATTTTATTCCATAAAACAAAGAATATAATAAAACAGTGATGGCTGGGAATGTATACTATTTTTGGTGTATTAAAATTTAAAAATTAGCAAATACTTCACTTGCTTGCAATATTAATTAAATGAATTTATATTTTTGCCATACACTAAGCACTTTATTAAAACAAGATTCATCGAGGTCTATTTTTATGGCAATACATTTATGCAATAATACATAAAATCATTTGCCATCTAAGATATAATAAAGAACGGGGTTTCTTAAATACTATTGAAAACATATGTTTTATTACCATTGAAATATAAACCTTACTATCATTTTAATAAATTTAATATACATTTTTTCATTAATTCCATCTGATTTTCCTTTTGTCAAAGGATACAGCATTCGTTTTTCAGCAGTCATTATAGCATCTCTGGCTCCATCCCAAGAATATGGTCCTTGTAAGCGAAATTGATAAGGGAGAAAAGGACCAAAAACTAACTTATAGAATAATATAGGATCCGTCAAAAGTACCTTTAAAAGGTTAGGTTTTACTCCAAATTGGGAGGCGATATCATTACAATATGGTACCATATCCACACGAAGTGACATTTTATCACTTGGAGCATAGCGTTTTAAATTCGTTTCATGTCTTTGTTTGATATCATTAAACATAACTTCTTGCGATGGAAGTTTACAATTACCGGCAAGAACTTGAGCAGCCCAACGACATTGAAGTTCTCCAGGTGGAAATCCTGGTCCATATGGTAGTAGGAAGCCAATAAATAGTAAACTCGCATGCGGTAAATGAGGTGGGAACATGCACTTGTAGAGATTGATTTTACCTTCTTCTTGAACTATAATACCTTCTTCGAGAAAAGGAAATTTCCATGTGTACCCTGTTGCCATAATAACAACATCAGCTTCAATGACTTCTGAATCACCTTCAAAAATAACTCCATTTTCTGTAAAGCATTTTATATCGGGTTTCATAATGACAGAACCTGACAGTATCTTGGACATTATATGGTCATTGATAGAAGGATCTTTTTGCAATAGGTGATGTTTAGGCTTAACTGGGTAAAGTTTGTGATTAAACTGCTGATCCAAATAAAATGTTTCTAAAATCCAACTAAGAAATGTAGCTGGGAATATATACATCAGTGCCATAAGATATCCTCTGAGTAAGATATAATCATAAGGATATCCATTTGGTCCTACACGATTTAGAACATGAGCTCCGGAACGAGTACTCAGATAGACCTAAAAGAATAAATTAGACAACATTGTATTAACTTTATTCTTATTATATTCCTATGAAATTCAATAGATTATTTAATGTAATTTGAGATGTAAAGTTAGGAAAATTATTTTATTGTAACAGAAATGAAAATGTCAGTTTCAAGAGGTTAGTTTGATAAAAACAAAATTATGTATAATAAGGTTAATCCTTTAACTTCGAAAAAAAATTCGCATCTGCTCCCTACTGCCGCCGTTTTTCACATAAACACGCGTTTGAGGTGTACTAGGGAAAAAGTAAAATAATAAATAATCAAATCCTTCTTTGAAATTAGTAAGTCAAAGCTCTCCGAATTATTTTACTGATAGTAGCGCTGAAAATAGATCGTGCTCTGGAAAGACGTACATATACGTCTGCGCAATTAACACACTGAGGGAGTGAGTTGTATGTAAACGTCGGTGGGACTTAAAGAGTGAATATTAAATTCGTTATTTTAAAGAAAAAATAAACGATATGAAAACATTTTTTACTGCAAATAATCCTGAATAAATTTCCAAATATATCAATATATATAATATTATTATAGTACCTTACATTAACAGTATTTATACCTAGCATTCTTATAAACAATCAAAGGGAAATCAAAAGGAGAGAAGACTGGTTTGAAATGAACATTTTCATAAAAAAAAATCTAAATTCATTTTATAGTCTATTGTAACGTCAAGTACAGCTAACCATCAATAAATTGTTACAGCCTAATATGAAAATTAAAGCATTGTTTATTTGCTAAACAATTTGTTATTGAAGCAATAGAATACAGTTCATATGCCAAGCCGGTGCAGTCAGTCTATGTTCTATTCTCAACGCCACCGGCGTTCATCGTCTTTCCACTCCAATCTCGGACTTAGCCATTTTCTTTAGAGCTCTCTTCCCGTCCGTTCCAACCAGGGCTCTCCTCTCATGCTTTCTCCATCCAGGGGAGGGCTTTTCCCTTTTCTCCATCCAAGGCCGGGCTCCTCTCTCTCTCGTCTATTTTTTTCGTCTCTTGAAAAAGAACCCTTTTAAACACCAGGGATGTGTTCGCAACACGCCCCTCGACCCTACTTATTGGCAGGTCACAAAAGTCTATCTCGGCCTCCCTCGTCCTAATTGCGCATAACACACTAAACCACACCCGGGCCGTCTGGCCCAAGGCGCCATAATTCCTTGTCCAACATCTGGACACACTTGTCCATCACGCCACTTGTTTCTATTATCCCCTTCTCTCAACACCAGAAAAGACGACATGATTCTTTTAAGACAGGCTTCGCCTATTGTCAATGGGGCACCGGCTCTCCTTTACCATTATGGCGACCCGTCTGGCTGTCGTCACTTCCCGAGTTCAGACAATAAACAATGGCCCCATGGCCACGTGCACTGGTCATTTTACAGCTGGTGGATCTTAAAAATTCAGGGGCAATCGTTGGGTGTGAGTTCACAACAATCGAAGACGTCGTACTTGTCCCTTAACAGCTGGTGAAACTATAAAACTTATCGTGAATCGAAAGATGGGAATTCACAACAATCGACGATGTCACACTATTTTTGTAGCCTGTTTAATAAGCTTTCTAAAACTATCGTACTTTTAATTATAAGTCAGTTAGGAAGAAAAGTTATAGCTGTTTTTGATTGAGGTAGTAAGCTAAAATCGAAACCGGAAGTGTAAGTTTTAGGTTGATTTTCACCAGCAAAATGAGATTTTTATTCATTTAAAATATTTTAACGAATTATTTTTATGTTTAGTAAACTTTATTTCACTTTATAAATGTTTTAATAGATATATTTTGCTTTAAAATAGGGAAGAGTAAACTGAGTGCAATGTTGGTTTTAATTTAAACGAGTTGCTACCTTTTAACATTTGTGTTCAAACTAGATCTCTTTATAACTTTTTTATTAGTACTTTTATATAAAGTTATAGTTATTTTTAATTAAATTAAAGTTGCCATGCCAAAAACAAGATCATTGAGATTGATCATTTCCAGAGAGCAGTATTTGTTGGAGGAACGTTGATAGAAATATCAACGGATCTTCCAAATTCAGTCATTAATTATATTAAAAATACTTATAAGGAACTTTGCGATCAAATTCTCCTAAGAAAATATCTTCACGGGAAAGCTCAGAACTGCAATGAAAGTCTTAACAATGTCGTGTGAAGTATAATCCCGAAAGACAACTTTGTTGAGCAACAAACACTCCGTTTAAGGAATTATATCGCAATAATACTTTTTAATTCTGGGTTTGCTGGCCTATTATCTCAACTTCAAAAGTTAGAAATGAAATTATGTTCTGAAACGAAAGGATATTTTTGGTACCTCGACAAAACGATAATTGTTGATTCTATGAGGCAATCTAAACCAGATAAGAAACTGTCTCGTAAACTAAAGGCCCTTAAAATTGTAAAAATTTGAAGTATGATGTTCAGGAAGGCACAGCATACAAATCTGAAGAATTTTAAAACCTTCCTAAATCATTAAAATTTTTTATTACAAATACAAACCTCATTTTGCATTTTGTGAAGAATGTTAATTTTGAACATAATGGTTAACGATAAGAGTGATATTTCTTAAAATAAATGAAATATTCTTAAGAAATTTTTTGAGTTTGTTCTTTGTATTATAATGAATACTATCTGCTAAAAGCTAAGGGTAATTTCTCAATTAAGGTATTTTTTTATGTAATTTTCTATGAAAAAAATTTTTTTTCAGAAAATTCTGGGTTTTTTCATCTCGAACACCTGTATTTCATAATTTTACAGTAGAATTGGAGCGTGTTTAGTATAAAGCATAGTTAAGCGTTAAAGAATTGTATTCTTGCAATCATTTTATTTACTTTTATGATGTATAGTGTTTTAGAGTTGTGTGCAAAAGAGCAATTTTTTGTAACATTTTGGTAGAAATTTCTCAATATTTTGAAAAATAAGCTTTTAAGAAATTCTTTTTGCTGTATTTCCATAGAGTTTTGCAACATACTTAATTAAAAAATAATAACTAAATGATTAGTTAAGTTATATTTTATAAAATTGTCTCCGAACCTAGTCGGATACCTTAAAAATAGTCAAACAAAGTAATCGTAAGATAAAACATGGACAGGACGTAAGCAGAACTACTTAAAAAACTTGATTAAAGAAGTCTGAAACGGTATATAAGGTGAACAAAATAAATCTGTCAAACCTCAACAATCACATAGTTGGACATTTACGTTTAATGTGAATTATACATACATATTTAAACATACCACACCATTTAGTTTTATTTCCTTGGTTTAAGAGAAGTGACTACGTTAGGAATCGGGATGTTGAAAAGCGTATAAATGAATGTTCTTTTTATATGTAGTGTCACTTGAATATTTCAATATACATTTAAAATACCTTTAAAAATATTATTACTATTAAAATTAATTTCAATGCATTTTTCTAGCACAAAATGAACAACAAATGACATAAAATAATCTTCTTTTATGGAAAAGGCTTCTATAATAATGATATTTTTTTTACATTGTTAAGATATCTATACGAAGCCCAAAATGTATTATTTTAAAGAATTTACATTGTTTTAGAAGGTACTATCAATTGAAATATTAACCTGTGTTTATATTTTTTTCTAAATATAATCTTCTGACATATTAAAGTGTAAGTATATAAATCCCCTTTTCTAAATTATATATTTCAAAAACCCTACTTCTGTCTCTATACGGAAGTCTTAACTATACAAGTACGCAATATTAATATTATTGAAGCATTTCTGTAAGTAGAGAAGGTTTTGAACCCATATTATTTCTTCATGCTTTTGCTAAAAAAAGTCGTATTCGACTATTGTTATTCTAAAAATAATTATATAAACATATTTGTGCGTGTGTGTGTATTCTCTATCTATTTCAAATTCCTTTTATATCCAAACACTAAAGCCAGTTACTGGCCAATGCAATCTCAGTCAGCTTTGATGTTATATTCGTCCATCGGTTAACTCCCAAGTCCTTCAACCATTATTCTACTTAATCCATGAACCTTGTTTTCGGTCTCCCTCGCTTTCTATTTTCATCTGGAGTTTGGAAAATTATTGTCTTAAGTTTCAAATGACATTAAAAATATAAAGAAATATTCAGTTATACACGGTTTTGTAATATCACTGTTCCGACTGTAGTCAGTAAGCTTAGTGTAGTAATGTAATATTGAATAAAAATTAAGTATTATTATTTCAATCATCGGATAAAATTACAGCTTATTACAAATTTATTGTACTTATTAAATGCGGTTTTGATGTTAGTTACGATTAATGTTAAAATTTTACATACATATTAACAGTTCCATTTGGGAGTTTATTATGTTAAAATAACGTACCTGTTTTGCCACTCTACTTGTTTCAACAGCCGCATCTAATCCGGAACAGCCCATTCCAACAACAATAACAGTTTTATTTTGAAAAGATTGAACTCCTCGTAAGGAATGAGTGTGAATTATTTCACCTTTAAAAGTGCTTTGGCCGAAGTATGTGGGCATTTTCGGTCTATTTATATGTCCAACGCTGATAATAACGCCATCATAAACATCTGTATTTACTTTTCCCGTTTGAGTATTTCGCACAGTAACAACCCATTTCCCACTTTTTTCGTAATCATCAGATCTTTTTACTTGCATGGCTTCTGTATTGAATTGGACATGTCGCAAAAGATCTCTGTCAGCACCATATTCACTTACGTATTTAAGTAGTTCATGATGCCTCATGAAATTATTAAATTCTTTTCGAGGTGGATAGGTACTAAAAGCTCCCATTTCTTTGCTGTGGTTAATTATGGTTGTAGGCATAATGGATGGAACTCCTTCGTAGGCATTTTCTCGGTAACACCATGTCCCTCCATAGCTACTTGTTTTTTCGAAACATACAGGTTCAAAGCAACCTATTTCTTTCAGGGATGCTACTGAACCTAGTCCAGCAAAACCTCCCCCGATAACAGCAATTTTCTTTTTAGTTGAGCTCATAATTCTGCAAAAGAGAAATACTATTCAGATAAATGTCGAGAAAGAAACTATACCATACGAAAAAACGAATCAAGAAAAATTATACGTGTGACATTACGTTATTTTGTATGAAAAACAATTAAATCTAAAGATACCAAACCATGTAACATAAATCACATTGCTTAATACGTCAATATATATTTCAGTATTAATTATGTAACGTTTTACATACTTTTATTTTAGCTATTAAATTAATGTTCAGTGAAATATGACCATATCATAATAATCAATTATGATTTTTAATGGAAATTACAAATGTGTGTTACTAATTAATAATCAAGTATTTCTTAACAACTTTTTTCGGATGCATTATGATCCCCTTATTCTAAAATATGTTATTAGAAAATAACTGTTAATATGTGTGATCCTTCTAAAACGTTTCGAGAGTTAGTTATTTTATTTATTTATTTGGTATGTTAACCCCAATTTGATTTATTTATTTAGTATGTTGTCGATAAAAATTTTCATGATTCGTCCCCCTCTTTGCCACCGTTTTGCACATACGCGTATGGAATTGTATTCGAGTGTAAATGAAGGTAAAAATAAGCAAATGTTTCTTTAAAATATATAAATCCTTCTCAAACACTGTCAAGGTAATTTTATTGCATTCCAAAATCATCGGATTAGTTTTAACGGCAGCAGTACAAAGAAAAAAATCGTATTTTGAAAATAAGTATATATATGACCGTGGCAGTTAACGCACTGGTTGAGGGAGACGTATATATACCCCAGTTAAGAGGTTAGTAGCCTAGAACGGTGGTGTATAGATGCGTAAAACTGACACGTAGGACATCATTTTTCTTCAAAGCCAAATGGGGGTTCTAGGGTTGAACAAAACATAGCAACTCAAGAAGGACGCACAAAATTATTTTTAGTTTAAACAAAAGCATTAATACTTTGATTTGAATACAATTATCTTATTTCTTCTTATTATAACAATTAATGTATGATTTATAATTTTCTTAACGTTTTCAATATATATTTTTCAAAAAAAAAAGACAAAAGAAGTGTAAAAAGTTGCTAAACAATGTCATTAAGTGTTTAATATTCATAAATCAACAGGATTCACTTTGTGAACTAATATAACTCTCCTGACTTTAATGCAATAAAATTTAAGCAAAATTGAATACTAAAACAGTTTTAAAGCTCCTAAGAAAATTAAATAATTAAATAATAAAATGAATACAAAAAAAGTTTGAGGAATTAATATTTACCGTTGCTCAATTTCTCAAGTGTAAATTAAATATTATTGAAATTAATTCTTCATTCATTGTTTTACCCATTTTTTTGCTTGAATTGAACCTTTTACACGATATACATATAAAATATAGTCAAAATATTATTTATTCTTAAGAAAATAGAAACTTATATTTTTTGAAAGAGTTTAAGACGACAAAGTCTGATGTTTTCTTTTCTTACAATTTGACAAAACAAAATTTTAATGCGTATGTACATTATTTGCCAAACATTCTGCGGCTAGGAATTTGGGGACAACTAAAAAAATGTATTTTAAGAAGCAAAAAGGCTTAAGGTATCCGACTACGTTCGGAACCACGATTTTACAAAACCACATACATGGATAATTTTCATGATATTTAGTCTCACTCAGATTAGAATACATGCATAAAATTGTTTCAAGGAGATTTTGGCAAAGCAAATTTATTTAAATATAAGATTTTGGCAAAAAATTAACTTAGAATAAACTTTTTTCCAAATGTTCTCCTTTTGTGAAAAATGGTTCTATTATAATAATATTTTGCCTGTATATAGCTTTGTCCTCTCTACAGAGATTCAACTAGAATTTTTGAAAAATTCACATTATTTTCAGAGTTACCACCAATTGAAATAATTATTGGCGTTTTTTTTCTTAAAATTGCTCCCCTATGTTGTAAAAATGAATAAATCCACTTCTAAGTTATATATTTCAAAAATTCTAGTTGGGCCTTTGAACAGAGGTCTGAGCTATTATTATTATAATGGAAGCATTTTTCACAAAAGAAAAACATTTGGAAAAAAGTATATTCTAAGTTAATTTTTTGCCAAAATATTATATTTAAATAATTTTTTTTGTCAAAATGTCCTTAAAAACAATTTTATGCATATATTCTAATCTAAGTGACACTAAATATCATGAAAATTATCCATTTATGCGCTTTGCAAGACCACGGTTCCCAACGTAGTCGAAGACCTTAATTTTATAATATGGGGCATTAAGCAATATTATGTTCACTCATAACTATTTTTTAAGAAACAGTAATAATGCATTGAAATATATTACATTTTGTCCTACCACATAAATTATATTCAACAAAAATTTCTTAACATTCTTCAAGTTTCAATTTAATTTTCAATTTTAATTTCTTCAATTCTAATTTTCTTTCATGTATATTTTATGCATTCATTTGGCTGCTTTGCGCCTATCTATGTATAAATCTATTTACTAATGAGATTGTTCAGTTATGGATGTAGTCAGTATAGAGTATGTTTGCTTATAGCGAATTTTGAAATCGGCATTAGATTCAAAATCTTGTCTATGAATGTTTTTCTTTTATTAAGTTAAATTTGGCTTTGTTCATTTTCCTTGTGTGTTTATCTTGTTTATATAAAAATAGTATGCCAACTTCTGATTTTGTGCCTATAAAGTAATCGTGGATATGTTGTCTATGAGTGGATTAGATTTTATGGAGTTATTGCTCATTGTTTCACTTTATATTATTGTGATTGAAAAGATTTTGCTAATAATATTTTATTTAAGTCTTTTCAATGTACCTTCAACTTTTAAAATAACTATGAATTTGAAAAATAACAAGTTTTATGCGACTGGCAATTTGTTATACCAGGGTATGACATTGCTCGGTGGTACAGTATAATGGTATCTGTACCATCGTCATCCATTTACCATTTTATGAGCCCTTTTATAGAGATTTGGTACATATTTAAGTATGGCTTTAGATAGTTGTGAAGATGGGTACAAAAGTTCTGAGTTAACATATAAAAAAAATATAAATTTTTTTAAAAAATACAAAAAAATGTTTGAATTGTTTTGATAATCATAATTTTTTTGCTTACCCTTCTGTTTCTAAACATTGTCATGTTAGAATTTTTAAAACTCTAATTTTTTGGAACTCTAAATATAAGAATTTATCTCGTACAGCAAAACGAAATATTCATGTTTTCGATTGTATATATAAAAATCAAAGAGATAAGGGTTTTAGTAACATATTGGAAACTAGGCTTTTCAGAGATATTCATGTTTTAAAACTAAAATTTAGATCTTGCACTGATAAAAGATGCAAGGCGTGTGGCATGATGAGTGGGGAACAGTTGGATATGGATGCAGGTTATATATTTTGTAAGACTTTTAACTGTGTTTACAAAATGACATGCAACATTTGTAAATACGCTTACATAAGTCAGACTTCAAACACCATCAATATTAGATTAAATAAACATAGGTCTGATACAAGGAAATTTGATTGCAACAAAATCCAGACTAAGATTAAGATAGGACACTTTCATAAACATGGATTCAATAACATAACTGTACATATACTTAGAATAGTGCCAAATATTAAACAAAGATTATGGTTCGAAAATTTTTTATAGGTTCATTTAGATCATATTGTCCTTATGGTTTGAATGTTATCTGGAAAGGTGAAAGTGTCTTAATAACTTTTAAACAAAATTCCGAGGATTCATTATATATTCCGAATTTTGATAAATCTATTGATAATAGTAATAATATTGGTTTAGCGAGAATTTCAAGAGCTTAACGTAGAAAAAGGGTTACTAGAGACATGTCAACCCTCAAGAATTCTATGTTAGAATTAGCTGTTAAATTTGATGATAACTACAACACAGGCTTAATTAAATCGTTTATGTTTGGCATGAATAAAACTGAAATTAAAATTATGACAGATATTTTAATCAGATATATATATATAAATTTCGGGATTCTCATGGCATGCATATGATTCGAGACCTTAATAAATATTTAGTACAAAAAATGAATATTAAATTAGATGCAAGTGAAAATTACTCTACAGAATATTGTACATTATTTAACATTTAACAAAATTAATTTTTCAAGTATATTTCAAAAATATCAATCCTTTTTTCCTATTAAAAATATTATTATTAAAAAGGCTTTCAAATACAACAATAAACTTGGTAGATTTATATTTAATTATAATCAAGTCTCAGAGCTCCTAAGTTCAGAATCATGTAAATGCAATCTATATCGAGACTATATTGATGATTATCATCAGCACGTTGTCACAGGAGACCTTGCAGTCGTGAAAAATGATTTGTTAAGAAATTTTTTTATGGAAAAAGGTACCGGTTTTGGACTGATGATCACAAAAAATAAATCTAACGTTATGAAACAAATCATAAAAGATTTAGATAAATTCTACCTAAAATTGTAATTAAATACGGAATGCCGATTGATGCTTTCAGTCAATTTAGATCTTATGTAGCAACAAAAATACGGGAATTAGATTTCACTGTTGAAAATGAAATTATGTATAAAGATCTTAAATCATCAATAGAAAATATCCAAAATGACTTCGTGATTACATATGTTGATAAGGTCTCTGCTAATTATGCCATAATTTGTAAATACTTTTACAGTAAAATATTAAGTAACCACATTTTAAATAATAATTCATTTCAAAAATGAATTCACAATAATAGAGAAGATGATAATCGTCCTTTAGCTTTGAACAAAATACTGAATATTCGTCTAAATAATATTAAATATCCAAGTATTTTTTTAACACCAAAATTTCCTAAAATCCCTATAAAATTCCGTAATATCACTAATGGATACAATACATATATCACGAAGTCTGGGAAGATCTTACAATCAAATCTTCAAAATCTAATTGATAACTTACAAAACACGGCAATAATTAAAAATAGCTTAGAGATTGCTAGAGTTACTAAGGATATGTTAATTTTTTCCATTCATGGCTATGATTTCGAGGACCTTTTTAATTCTATAGATATTGACGATATGATTAAGATTCTACAGTTAATTTATGATAAATATGAATTATATACTTCAATGAAAAAAGAAAAATTTGATATTCTTGTTAACCTCGTATTAAAAGAAAATTTCATTGCATTTGATCAGAATCTTTATAAACAGATCAAAGGATTACCTCAGGGTGGTCCAGCTAGTAATTGTTTAGCGAACCTATATTTACATTTTTTTGAAATTGATCCTGTTGTAAATGATTCTTACTTGATTTATCGTTATATAGATGATTTAATAATTTTTGGTAAAAATAGTGATTACAAACCAAATATTACGTTCTACCCTGATTATCTCAAGCTCCTTAAAACTAACTTCAACTCTAATATGGTGGAATTCTTAGATTTAGGCTTGCATCTTATTAAGAATAATGTAGTCAGTAACATTTTTGACAAAAGAGATTCGTTTAAGTTCCTATATGGAATAGTAACTTGCATATATCAATTTACAGAAATATCATTTTGAATTTTTTTATTTAGAAATGATAACTTAACTACCCACAAAATAGATAAACACAATAATATAAAAAAAAATTTCAATGTTGTTTAGATCATGAATACCCTTTTAATTTCTTAAGAACTTATATTTATCACAAATACATTAACCGTCTTGCTACTTCGAATTCCAAAACCACCACACAACAATAGGATTTCAAAGTCAGCATGTTAGTGGTCTTGCTGTGAAGATTATATCATAACACTCATATCACAGTTTACATTTTTTCCACACACATCTTGAACATCTTACACATTGCTGACAACCAACCAAATTAGAGCCTAGCAAATTTACATTTTTGACAATCAACCAATTCAAATTCTACCATATTTGATTGTCGTCTTGTTTGATATCTGTCTTTGTTGGCTGGTTTAAAAGTTAGCTCAAAAGATGTGTTTATGTATATTCGAATTTTTTAACTTGGTGAATAATTGATTTTCATTGATGTCAAGACGCTTGATTCTCTTCGTAAAAGCTCAGTGAGTAAATAAATTTTGTTAAATTATTTTTTGAAAAATAGTTTTCTTATGTAATTGTTTTATATATAGGATTTTTCTACTTTTCTTACGTAATTATTTTGCGATTTTTCTGCATTAAGAGTTTGGGAGAGTTTGTTACATAATAGTAGTGAGTGGTTTTATCATACTCTCTGAGTTTTTCATACTCTGAATTTTTGTTTATTTTATTTTATTTGGTTTTTCCTACCGAGTTGCAAAGGGGGAAGGTTGGCGCCTTCAAACTAGTTTAACCCCACTTATTCGGTCCTAAGTCCGAAATTGCTTTCTGACTCGCAAGGTTTCTTTTTTTTTGTAGTTTCTTTTTTTATTTCTCTATAATTTTGTTCTTCATGTTCAGCTTTTATATTTTTATTACGCTATTTCTTGTTATGTTCATTATCTATTATTTCTTGTTTTTGATATATAATACATATTTCATATATATATATATATATATATATATATATATATATATATATATACATATATATATTTACATATATATATACATATATACATATATATATACATATATATATACATATATATACATATATACATATATATATATATATATACATATATATATATATATATATATATATATATATATATATATATATATATATACATATATATATATACATATATATATACATATATATATATATATACATATATATATACATATATATATATATATACATATATACATATATATATAATATACACATATATATATATATATATATATATATATATATGTATATATAGTCTTATTCTCTACAAACAAGAGCTAAGCATCCCACAATCACATTCGAAAAACACATAGACAGTAGGAAAATCATATATATATTTATATATGTATATATTATAATATTATCATTATTATTTAAAATATAATTTGAAAATAAATATAAATTTTAATGTTAAATATTAAAATATATTCGCATTAAAAATATAAATAAAATACGTATTAATTTAAGAGAATAAACGAGGTTCTGTCTATAAAATTTTTAATATATTTGCTTTAAAAGCTATCATAAGAATGAAATTGTGTAACACTTACGGGGCCAGGTGAAAGTAATGTAACTCTAAGTATTTCTTTTTATATGCTGGGCTATGTAATCTTTCTTTATTAAAACAAAAAAGACAATGGATTACTTTTTTTTCCTTTTTGTATTATGTAAATGCAATAAAAAATGTAGAATTTTCAATAATTGTTGATCGTGATCTCTTCAAGGCGTTTTCATATTCTTTTTCCTCAATTGTAGGGAAAAAATTAGAAGTACATATTGTGTTCTGAGACGCATTTCCATTTATCAAAAAAAAAAGTTGACGGAACTTTTGAGCACTTACACAGATTATTAATGGTATTTTCTCATAAATTATAAATAATAATTACAATTGATTTAAACTTATACTATTGCAAAAACAATTTTCTTAACAGTTACTACTGGAAAGCTTAAATATTCTAAAATGGTTCCTAATTTAAGAAATTCCGAAGTTTATTTGAATATTAAGAATTAAAAATAAAAGTATATATTTCTTTCAGAATGTGAATAGTAATATTTTTCAGATCAAAAAAATTGTTAATACTTTTGCTGTTTAAATTTCCTCATATGAATTTAACTGAAAACCTTATTCAAATTTTTCTAATATAAAAAATAATAATTTTCATTGACAAATATAATATTTACTTGAGACTTCGCACCTTCAATAATGATGATATTATTCGAATTAAATCATCATTTCTACAAGAAGAAATACATTTGTTTTATTTTAAATTAGTAGAGAGGATATACAGTGCTATTGCAAAAAATATAAATAAATAAATAAAACATTCATGCACATCAGCGTTTCTCAATTCGTGGAGAGCTCCCCTAGGGGACGTTATATAACCCCATGTAAGAGGCCCGAGCGCATCGAAAAGCCGAAAAGAAAGTTTTAAAATAATTATCAATTAAATGAAAGGAAATACAAATCAAATACATTTTGACTTAAAGGGTCTCAGAGGTGTTAATTTTGTCTAGAGGGGTGAAAATATAAAAAAATTTCAAAAAGTGGTATAATTCTACAAAATTTAAAATAAATAATTCGAATCTTTTACACATTATTTACAATGTATTATGATTTCAAAAAAGTACAAAATGTTTGAAATATAATCATAATTTAAAGAATTATAAGCATACGAAAATAAGAATCTATTTTGTAATAAATATTAAGTAATTTTTGCGTTGATCACTCTATTTTCTAAAATAGTAGTCTTTGATGCATACAACTTTATATAATTATAAAATGTATCACACTCCTTAAGCCCTGCTGAATTTAAGAATAATAAATCTTTTTTTCAAGATATTTAAAAAAAATATTAAAATTAAAAAAATCATTGAAAATGTTTTTTTTAATATTTTTTAAAAGTATAATTTATTATTATATTTATATAAAAATACAACAGAGTAATAAGGATACATTTAAATTTATAAATCTACTTTTTGCTAGTAATTAAAGCTTCTATTTAAGAAAATTGCATGTGCAACGTAAAACTTAATTACTGTTCTTATAGAAATATTTCTTATTTTCATATGCTTATAACTTTTAAAGCTATGATCCTATTTTAAACATTTTACACTTTTCTAAACTCCATACATTTATAAATAATGCGTAAAATAATCGAATTATTTTATTTTAATATCAAGGAGTTATATATATTTAAATATCGTTTACATTTTTCCCTCCAGAGAACGTTAACACCCCTGAGATCCCATAATAAATTATGACATACTTATTCACACTGATATAACTTATAAAATATATGTATTAGTACTGCACAAAGTATTTGCTAACTTATATATTAATACTAAATTAAAAATAAGTTAAAAATAAGCAACTATTAGTGACCCCCATAGTCTTGTAATACACAAAACTTAATACTTCTCTTGATAATTTATACGGATTTTTATAAAGCTGCTTTGTAGCTTTAGTGTCGAAGTACATTATTATTAAATTCCATAGACAGTTATTGTATGAGTGGGGGGCGATGAAAATTATGACTGAAAAATGTGGGTCGCAAACATTGAAAAGTCTGAAAAGCACTGGGGCTTAGAAGCTTTATCATTAATTTTTTTCCTCTTGAAAAACTTCACTGACAAAACGTTCCCAGGTGCTTTGAAAACCAATATCTGGCAGAGATGGAATACTAATGAAAATGATGTATCTAAAAACTAACCCTTAGTGGATACTGCAGATAGACTTCCTCGCACGCGCGAATACATGTATTCTGAATACAAGTATTGCAGATAAAATTGAATATTTCCATGAAGTATACCGAACTATATTATAGTAAATATTTCTAGCATCATTTTATAGTATTTTAAAGCCATGCAACAAAAACTCGCCCCGATTTAAAACTGAAAAAAAATTTAAATTATGTATAAACCTGATGATTTTTAGCTTAAGTTAGTATTATCATTATTATTTTGTGCATAAATGTTATGTGTTTCAAAACGTTTGTGAAAATATCGTTTTAAGCTTAGAATGAATAACCTGTCGTCGTAGCATATGCTATCAATATTATGAAAAATGTATTTTTAACCCGTGGTCACTCGCGCCTGTTTTTGCTACCGTCGGGGTGTAGAGAACACCCCAAACTTTTAACACGTGTATTTAATCATGAAAATAAAATTAAGTCATTATATGATACATATTTATAAAGTAAAAGATGTTTTTTTGTATTATACAAATAAAATCATTAAATTTATTGCATACAAATGAGACTAACATCAATTTAAACTAAACATACAAAATTTTCATTTTAAAACACATAATTTTATATTTGTTCACAAACCAGTAAAACGTATATGCTATTAATAAATATACTTTATAATTAATGAGATAATGATTGTAGAAAGTAGAAAAATAATATTTTAATCATTTTCTAAACGTTTAGAGCAGACTGTATACAAATGCGCAACTTCTCTCGGGAGTTCTCAGCCCCCCAGATAAACTTTTGAAGGTCTTTGCATTCCAATCATTCGAGAAAGAAGGATTGCATTAAACCTGAAGGTTCAATGACCTAAAATGTGCAGCTACAGAAAAAATTGTGGTTCTACGCATTCTTTTTAGAATCCTGGGAGGATTTTCTTGTTGTTGGGGTGTACAGAACACCCCGCGCGTGTGATTGCGGATTAAATAAAATATATGTTTTCAGCCATATATAGTGTGTTTTAATATAAGAAAATGAGTTGGAAAAAACATATTAAAAAATTATATTTAAAAAAAATGAAAAGCACGTTTTTATAGTTTTATATTCGAACTGAAGAGTAAAAAAAACAGTTCTTAATATAAGAATAAAATGATTAACAAGAAAATTAATATCATTGTGGTAAAAACGAGGGGTGCTTAGTACTACATTTTTAAACTAACTTAGTATTTCGGAATAGAACTAATAAGAAATTATAACAATTAACATCGAGCAGCCAACGCTTTTACCTCAATGACATTAATTTACTCTTTAATTAAATTATTCTTATATTATGAATTGTTTTTTACTTTTCAGTTCGATAAAAACTATAACAGCGTGTTTTTAGTTTTTATTTTAACTATAATTAATTTTTCAATTTTTTAGTTCAATCTACAGAACAAACGATTCTTTTTTTAGTTTTTCAGACTGTGATTTACTTTATTTGTTGTATTTATAATAACCATGAACGTTTTCACTTTAGAGTTGTAAATTAATCTCTTAGTCACCAAATTTGAAGAAAGGATTTGGAAACAATCGCCAAATCTGGAAATGGTAAATCGTTAATCCTGTTGATTCCGATAAGGACAATGAAACAAACTTGTCAAATTATTGTATTGTCATTGGTCCTTGACAAGTGTGAAAATTTTTGAAATAATTAGACCTTTTAAAAAAAGTAAAAAAATTAGTTTGAAGATCCCATTGCATACAGATGAAGCTAATAAAATCGTGATAAGAACCGACATTATTAGTACACATGACAGGCGTTATTAGTTTTTCCCTTTATGACTATACGAACTTGAACGGTGTTTTTCTCAGATTTATAATTTTGAAGATTTAAGTATTTTCTATTCTCTAAGGCATTTTTTTGTGTTTAAGGTAGAGTTTTGAAATTTTTTGTACTCTGCTGGCTTTACAAAATGCAACACCAAGAAGTTCCAGAGATATCTCGGGGAAATTTATTTGACAAATAACATGTTGTACAGTGATCAAACGATTAGAACTACAACCTCTTGTAACGTGCGTACCGGAGAATTCATCAGGAAGTGGTTAAGTAACCAAACTTGAAAACTGACCATATTATCAGGCTTCAAGAAAGATCATTCAAGCAGCTTTAATCAAGATAAGTTGATTCGATAATTCAGTTATCTGAGATTACGGGTTAGGATTTCTTTTAGCTCCCAGAGTAAAGTTGTAATAAACGCGTTGTCACGTTTATTGGTGTGTTTGGGTTTAGAAGAAAGAGCAGTCATAATCAATATAATTGTAATTTATCGTTGTTGCACTTAAATTAACAACCCAGGGTAGGAAATGCACATTTATACTAAGTATAGGAGCAATCACACAGCAAAAAGGATACTTAATATTTAATTATAATTCAATTAACTTTCTCGTGGAACACATTGGATGTCTACGGTCTAAATTACCGTAATTTCGTTCTTAGTTGTTCAGCATTCGGTCGTTATTATTAAAATCTATCTTATTGACTAGCAATATTTAATCATTCAGCAATTACTCGTCAACTATAATATCAGCTAGTTCTCCACTACTCTCCACTAACTTCTAACTATTAACCTTCAACTTCACGTACCTAACTCTATCAATGCTTAAACATAACTACATTTATATAAACTCAGTCTTCTTCGGGCAAAAGTTTTCCAATAGAATAACATTTAAAAGAAACAAATTTACCCCAAGAGGATTAGTGAGAAGTTCGCGGCTAGACCCAATACAAAGTTACAAAATTACAGATTACGTAAAGTGTTAAAGATTAAATGAAATTAGTTATTTGATTATCATATGTGTCTGCTTCTTCCTCGAACAATCTCACACCCGTGACCTTCAGGCCCTTGACAACCTTTCCTTCCTCTTATTCGAAAAAACACCAATTATATGAAAAAAGAGGAAATATTTCTATTTTATAAACATTATGTGTGTCGGTGTTTGAATCAACTCTCTTTTATTGTATTCTGGAGATGTTATTCGAGAATCTAAGACGTTTGAATTATTCAGTGCTCAGTTTGTATTTCAGACAGACTTATTTACAATCCCAGAATCTTAGCAAGGTAAGGTCAGTATCCTTTAGCAGGGTTATTTCAGTAAATTTGTAAGTCCGGTTCAAACCCTTATTGGGTTAATTTTCAGATTTTCTTTTCTATATGTTATAGACCGCTTTTGGCTGATTATTTTTGCTCGATAAAGATTTATTCTGACCGATAAAATTATGAGACGTACAGGTGTTTTTTAGTAAACTTTTCTTTAACCCCTTAACTCAGTGATACTCAATCTGAAACCTATTGACCTTTTCTGAGTGGCCTGGTCTGTCATAGCAGGTGTGCCGCGCATGCGCCGATCAAAACAAGGGGCGGCCTCAAGACGCATATAGTTCTATCAATCAAGCAAAATTTTTACCATTTTCTCAAAATAAAAATCAAATAAATATGCTGAATTAAAAAACAATTATAGAAAGAACACAAAATATGCCCTGATTTTCCGACAACATAGCATAGTTTTAGAATTTTAGTGCCCAGTGTGTTGGTCCAGTGTCCATTAATGTCCACTCTTTACACGCATCCTTCATTTGACAATAAAATTTGTGGCAGAGTCAGCAATACCGCAAAAGAAAAGTTGTTCTTGCTTATCAGTGGTACTGTGAATCGACGTTTAACAAAGACGTCTCAAAAATGATTTCTGTGAAAGTTACATTTCGAAAATATCTAATATGCTTAATAAATAATGCTTTAATCTAATATGCTTTATTACCTAAGACATATGAGTGTTTTAATTCAATATACAATTTGGAAAAAAATGAAAGTTTTTGATTTAATAATAGCTTTTTGCAATTTAGAATAACATAATAAAGGAAGGAAGTCACTCTTCTTTGTCTATTTGTATTCCAAGCGATGTTTATGATGGTAACTAAAACAATGATAACTTTTCAGATTGTAGTCCTAATTCAGACTATTTAAATATCAGACGAGGAACGCTTCTAGGTTGTCAGCCGCCGCGTGCAAACACCACATTTTCCGCCCCTCTAGAGAATTGTTCATATTTTGACTAATTCTTAACGTGTTGACAATATAAACTGATATACAAGTATAAGAGTAAAAAGTAAAACATTCATAAAAATGAAAATAGACACAAAAAAATCACTTCTTTCATCTATTTTGTTTCTCTAAATTGTAGGACTGTAACGAATCTATACGGCACTTTATCACTAATACTCTTATGCGTCTTTGGGGATTGTAAATTCGCGTATATTTCCAACCAGCTCTAAAAGAAGAAAATGGGATATGCAAATGAATTAATGTATTTAAGGAGAGCGTTGTAAGTTAGCAGAAGGCTATTGAGCCTTGAGAAGTAGTGACGAAGTTAAGAAGATTCAAGTGGATTGCGTAATTAGAGTCTTACTGTTATTAGTCAGCGAAATACCATTGGAAGGATTGATCTACCTGGAGAGAACGACATTATAGCCAGGTGATATTTCTAACTTAGTTTCTCTGCCCACAAGAGTTAATATATAATAAAGTTAGTGTACATTTAATTAATGTTAGTAATTCAAGATGCGTATATTTCTGTGTCCTTTTATTCCGGTAAACCCGTTTGATATTGAGCTTAGTAGTTGATTAATATCATATTTTGTGATTTAAAGTAATATTAAAGACGTAGACCCTTTGACGTAGACATATTGTTTAGTATTTGTATTTAGAAGGTTGCTAATTGAATCACTTGAATAAATATAATTTGTTATTCTAAAAATGGCGTCTGGTGATTCTTCGCCTCAATTCAATCTTAGTGCCCAAGGTGGAATTCAGGGGGTTCTCACAGAGCTATATTATTACTTTGAAAACTTTTAGTTTCCCCAAATGAATATTGAATTGAAATACTCCAAATTCTTAGGTAATATTAACCATTTAAGATATGTTCGAGAAGCAACTTTTTCAAAAACTATTTTTATGACGCCTTTGTTAAGCATCAATCCACTGTGTGCCGCCAATGCCGCTTATAAAAGATTTTTTTTTAAAAAAAAGCTTTTCTAATGTGGTATTACCCTCTCTAACACGAACTTTGCTATCAAATGAAGGATGTGTCTAAAAGAATAATTAATGGTCAATTCTATAATCTAACATCCTATTTTTCTTAAAGTGTGCTATAGTATCGGAAAATCGGGACTTATCCTGGTTTTTCAGTCGCATTTTAAAACTCACAGCATATTTGTACAACTTACAATAAGTTTTATTTTCAAAAATTCATAAAACTTTTCTCTTCATTAATAGAACTACACTCATGGACAAAAAAATTAGCGAACCAAGGAATAATTTAGAATCGTAATGAAACTTGACATGAAGGTACATGTCGGGGAGATATGCAATAGTTATAAATGCAGCGTGATTGCGCATTACGTATAGCTGTTAGTGGCGTAACGTCGTGTCGCCCTAAAGATAAATCAAGTGTTGGGAATACACCTTGATCGAGCCACATGTGGATCAGTTTCTACAAAAAATAAATAAATAAGCCATGGTCAATAATGTGTTTAAAAATCAACCTCAAGATAAATCAAGTGTTAGGAATACACCTTGATTGTTTATAGTAAATGTTACATGAAATTCATTAAAATAAGAAACTACGTTTTTCCCGCAATATTGTCATTAATGATAATTTTTTCTTTGAATTAAATTTAATAAATAAACTTTGTCCCCCCTAACGACGGAGCAGCCCCCATTGTATAAATTATGCAACCGTTCCCCACTGTTCCAATTGGAAAACTGTAATTTACATGCATTGAGTATATCTAATTTTTTTCATTGTATTGTCAGCAGAAAAAAAAACAAAACTACGTAATACATGTAAGTTACAGTTTTGCAATTTGAGCAATGAGTATGAACAGTTGGTAAGTTGATCATATGAATGTTTCTGGAAATTTCTTTGTGGGGATATCTAAAACATGACGATCTATGATGTTAGTGGATTTTTCGAAAAAACGCTGGGAGGCGGAGACAGGCCAATCGTTCCTGGTGTTCCACTTCAGTTAAATTAACTTTTTTACGGCCCATTTTTACAAACAATACCTTCTGTGTAAAATAATTTACTGTATAGCAGCGAAAACTTTTTTTTTATAAAGAGAGAGTTATTCCTTCTATACATTTTATTCACATTTTTTAAAATCATGGTGACTTTTGAAAATATATTTTTCATTCTATCGCTATATTATTACATATTTTATCTCCTAGAAAACTCACCAGTTTTAGAGAAATTCTCCTTATTTTGCTTAAAATACGAATCTATCCTTTTTTTAAAAAAAAAAGCACTTCAATCACGCTACTACTTATAATAATTAGAAATTTTAAAAAAAAATAAGAATTTTTTCCCTCTTCTTTTTTTTTGGAGAAATGTATTACCATATTTTATACAATTCATATGCTTCTTTTTTGCATATATTTTCAGTTTAATATCATTTTAAGTACATATACTTAAACACTAAAATTCGAAAACTACAATATATATTTATTTTTATTTTTGAAGTATTTTTCTTTTCGTGTTCAATACATTGCTGTCAAATAAAATATAGTATTAAAATAAATTTAGTGATAAAATTCTCTAGTTGTTACATTCAAACATAATTCATATATTATGAACTGGTATGTTATTTATTTCAATTTAAATTTTTGTTGGCTGTCTTTTATCGCTTATGTTTTTGTTTCTATCTTCTGTTTTTTAATAAAGAAATTTTGTGTTTCACTGCTTTTTATAATACCAAGTCAAAAAAAGGGGGGAGGGGATATTGGCCAAGTTATGTTTAACTCGCTGTTCAGTTCAAGGTCTAGACAAGCTATTTACTGTTAGATTATTAATTTAAGGATTAATACATCATTTCTCAAACTGTGTGGTTACGCCTTCTAGGGGGGCGGGATAACGCTTATATTCACGCATTTTCAAATTTCGAAATCAAAAAATATTATTTAAAAATAGTATTAAATTACTGAAAGTAAACAAACAAAATACATTCTGACATTATAAAAAAATAATATACATAGATACAATACATTTATAAATGTATAAGTACTGCACAATGTGTTTTAAAATTAATTTAACAATACTAAGCTAAGAACAAATTTAAAAATTACTACTGTGGGCTTGTTATGTACAAAATTGTATTCAAAAATAAAAACTTACCTTGATAATTTGTATGGTTTATATTTAGTCTCTTAACTGCGGATTAAAAGTTACGTGATTCGTTTCCCAATGCCACCGTTATCGAAGTAGGCACGCGTATGGGAGGGGGGAAGAAAAAGGATAAATAAGCAAATCCTCTGAAATATGTAAACCATTCACAAGCTCTGCCAAGGTTCTGTTATTGTATTCCAAAACCTTCGGAATAATTTTATGGATAGAATTGCTCAGTAATTACCGTACTTCGGAAAGACGTATATATGCATCAAGGACAATTAACACTTTGGCTGAGTGAAATATTCATACACACCGGGGGCGCTTAATAGGTTAAAGTCATTTTGTAGCTTTTTAGCGTCAAAGTATATATTATTGATTTCAATACATTGTTATGATATGGATGGGGGGGACTGCGATGAAAATTATGATTGAATATTGAGCCGAAAATATAGAAAGTATAAGAAGCACCAAGTTAATATGTTTCTTAATTTGTTTGCTTCTATGCACTGAATCTCTTCAAAAAGTTAAGATATTGTATCAGTCTATCCAGAGAAGAATCTCTCCTGTTCAGCCATCACGAGATATTCGGTACTTTTCGACCTACAGTCTTGAAATTTGGCAAGCAAGTTCCTTTTGTTGAGCAGAGATCTGTTATGAACGAGTTTTGTTGATACAGACTCTCAAGAGAAGTTCGGGGGAGTTACAATGTGTTATAGATAAAAAAATTGTTTTTGAATAATTAGACTTGCAAATTTGAAATGTGACAAATAAGTTTCTTTTGTCGAGCAGAGACTCGCTAAGAAGTTTAATGAAAAAACATTGCAAAGCCAGCTTACGAGGATTATTGTGATATTATAAATAAAAAAATATTCATGGCTTTTTGACTGACACATTTGAAATTTAGTAAGCATGTTTCTTTTGTTGAAACACCTCCTAAAAAAATTCACAGATCCCCTAAAAATGTTTTGAGAAATCAAATCCATAAAGGGAATACATAGGCGTAAAGGAAAAATATGTTCCCATTTTAGAAATTCAAGTGATGTCCTTTTTAAATCGAGAGGTAGGAGTTTTAAAAATGTTACTGAATTCAATCAAACATTTAATACTATTATTTAGATATTAATAACTCATAGTTATACAACATCATATAATACACAGCGAAGAAGGCAATTGTGTAACGATTACTATGTTTATATTCATAAAACTGATATTATTGTTGATTACGCAGTCGATTTAATGTAAAAGAATTTTAAGTAAGAAAAAATTAGAGACTAAACAAGTTTATAATTTAAAACACATTGCTACTTTCCAAAACCTTCATAAGGTACAACACTTTAAGCAAAACTACTATTTAATTGAAAGACATATACTTACTCAAAGGAGAGTGCATAGAATACAAGATGAAACTACAATAATTGCTCACAAAGTGATAAGAATTGTATTATTGAAAATGAGAATACATATTGGCTTAAGAAAATAGTAATTCTTATAGCGTGATATGTACCGCGTTTCTTCAAGCTGTTCCAACAAGCGGATCACAAGAACGATTTCTTGGTAGAAGGTTCTTGATACAAATAGATTCTAGAAAGAAAAGTATAGGAAATTTTTTGTTCAATAATTTCGAAAGGGAAAGAGAAAATAAATTAAAGTTAATTTTCAAAAGTGGAAAAGAAGGAATTAGTTTGTTTTTAATTTTTTGTTATATAAAAATACAAATTTTTTCTTATATTCAAAATTGCAAATATTTTTTATGACTGCACATTAAGTCTGTTTATTTATTTTTTTATTTATGATAAAATACATATATTTGTTTTTCTTTTCCTAACAGATATGTTTTTTTTCTTTTCTGTTTTGCTGTGAAAAGTCCTCTCAGAAATTTAAAAAAAAGTCTGCTCAATTTTAAAACATACTGTTCAGCACCGTAAATGCAACACCCTGAAGTAAGCATGCGAATAACATGAAATTCACAACATGCATTAGCAGAGGTGAGATATGCAAATGATTAAAATTTCAGCACACACACATATCACGCGCACCTGGGGCGCCAACTTAAATCCCTATTTAAGGCTTGGAGATTAGGACGATTTCAAGTTTGGCAATTGTGTTCTTCTTGTGGTTTATTAAAAAAACCTATCAGTTATGTCTCGTAGAAAGCAGCGATCAGCTTTTGATCAGGCATCCGAGTACGAGAGAGGAAGGATAGTGGCCTACCGAGATTGTGGATTTTCTTTCAGGGAAATATCGGTAGCCGTGTTGGACGAAGCCAAACAACTGTAATGTGGATATGTGACCGTTGTTTTCAGGAGGGTACGATGGACTGACTGGTCGATCGCATCCTCCTCAGTGCACCAATTCACGTGAGGACAGGCCAATTGTGCGCATGACAGTGACGGATCGCACAGTCACATCACGAACCACAGCACAGCACATTGTGTCTGTAACGCATCTTTCAGCGTCTGCGCATACCATTCGACGCCGTTTACAGCAGAGTGGTCTGTCCGCAAGACGTCCATTCCTTGATCTACCCTTGACGCAGCACTACAGACGTCTCCACCGCATATATATATATATATATATAAACATGCATTGTGTGTATATATTTTTAAAATTTTAATATACCAATGAATGTGTGGCGCAGTATAGCCAAACTTGGCTCTTGCGCAAAAACAATCAACAATCAATCAACCAATGGTGCGATGAAAAAAGGATGTGAATGGCAGAATGTAATGAAGTTGTCTTTACTGACGAGTTACTCATCTGTGTGCAACACCACGATGGTCGGATTCGAGTCTGGAGACACCGTGGAGAGAGGACGCTGGACAGCTGCGTTATGTACCGCCACACTGGTCCTGCACCGGGTATTATGGTATGGGCAGTATTGGATATCACTCTCGCACTTCTCTAGTACGCATTGCCGGTACTTTAAACAGATAGCGCTACATTTCGGTGGGTTTTGGAGCCAGTTGTCCTTCCTTACCTTCAGGGCTTGGTCACAGCCATATTTCAACAGGATAACGAACGACTACACGTGGCATGCATTGTCCAAAGGTTCTTCTTCAATCACCAGATTCAATTGCTTCCCTAACCGGCTCACTCTCCGTATCTTTTGTCGATAGAAAACATGTGGTACATGGTTGCTCAACGATTGACCAAGATTACACCTCTAGGTACCCTGCCAGATTAACCTTGTCAACGTGTGGAAGCTGCTTGGTCTGCTGTACCCCAAGAACACATCCAAAGTCTCTTTGAATCAATCCCGAGGAGTGTGGCAGCAGTGATCTCCAACAATGGCGGCTAGTCTGGCTACTGATTTTGGCAAGGACCACATTTCACAGAAGTCTATATATTTAATCATTTGATACTTGGTCAACATGTTATTTACAAAATAAATTTTGTTGTGCTATCTCTTGTCTGTTTTTGTGTTGCATTTACGGTGACCGGCAGTTTAATGTATTTGCATATTTTGACAAAACATTTTGTAATACGAGTACCGTATAATCCGGCGTATAACGCGTACCCATACTTTCAAGCTGCATTTTTTGATTTTTAGGTATATTCGCCGTATAACGTGCACCCTCATTTTTTTCGAAAGGACGAGAAATACACGCGCAAAATACTGGTATGTTTTTAAGCCATTTATTCGAGGTATTATCCCAGTTATTTGAAAAATGGTTTATTTGGAGAATCAGAATCATTTAATTTCATTAAAAATGTCGTTTCATTCAAATAAACATTAGTCCGATCTATGTGGATATCTAATTTTTCTTATGCTTATCTCTTCTTTTTTTTTTACTTTTGAAACTATCATTTTTTTATAACCGGCGTAAATCGCTTACCCCTAAATTTCGACCTCATTTTTTGTGTTAAAAGTGCGTGTTACAGGAAGAATTTTACGGTATATACTTTCAAAAAAATTTATGACCGGATATTAGAAAAAATTGCTTAGTTTTCCTTTAAAAAATGAAAGAGATTCATGTTTATTTATTTAAGAAGTAACAGCAAAATCTCTCATAAAAAGTTCATGTTGATGTATATAGGTAAATCTTTGGGATATAAGTTAAAATTTAATATCTTTATTCCACACACACACAAATAGGGAATAAAAATTTCCTTAAAATCTTCAAATTTTATCATTTTATCTTGATTAAGAATTTAACTCTAGTAAAGAAATATTCTACAAATTAAATGATGGTTGTTAACAGTTTATATATAATAGTAGTTTCTTATTATAAATTTATCATTTGTGTGTCCTAGTTATAGTTACCTCCATATTCTAATATTATATACAATTACTTATTATTAATTAACTCATATATAGGGTGTTTTTTTTAGAGGTATAGAACTTTAAATTGCAATAAAACGACGATTCGAGTGACATGAATTTTTTTTATTCGAAAGATAATCTTGTGGCATTACATTTTAAATATGATTTCTGGCATAGGACTGCCACTGCTAACTCCGATGTAGTCCAATCTGGACGTCCAATTTTCGATGACTTTTTCCAACATTTGTGCCGTATATCGGCAATAACACGGCGAATGTTGTCTTCCAAATGGTCATGCGTTTGTGGCTTATCCGCATAGACCAATGACTTTACATAGCCCCACAGAAAATAGTCTAATGGTGTTAAATCACAAGATCTTGGAGGCCAATTCAAAGGTCCAAAACGTGAAATTAGGCGGTCACCAAACGTGTCTTTCAATAAATCGATTGTGCCACGAGCTGTGTGACATGTTGCGCCGTCTTGTTGGAACCTCAGCTCCTGGACATCATGATTGTTCAATTCAGGAATGAAAAAGTTATTAATCATGGCTCTATACCAATCACCATTGACTGTAACGTTGTGGCCTTCATCGTTTATCCACCAGACCATAAAGCATAACACTCAGTTTTTCTGGATGTATCGGTGATTCGACATACACTTGTGGATTAACTTCACTCCATATGCGGCAGTTTTGTTTGTTGACGTATCCATTCAACCAGAAGTGCGTTTCATCGCTAAAAAAAATTCGCTTATGAAAATCGACCATTATTTTCGAAATAAAATTGCACACTTTGAAAACGTTGTTCAGGCGTGAGTCTATTCATCATGAATTGCCGAACCAAACTGAGAATAAATCACTTCACAGCTGTTAAATCGGTCGCCATCTTGGAAAGTAATGCCAACTTAAACTTCTATACCTGGAAAAAAACACTCTGTATAACTCTAGTGTCACAAAAGTTATGGCAATTTGTAAACTCTCTTTTTAATTTTTATTTCTATTCTTTTGATACTTTTGTTAAGTGCTACAATTCAGCCATTCACACGCTTTTGATATGTATTTGGGTCCAGAATCTGGCAATAATGTATTTATTGTACTCAGAATTAGCGCGTGCCTCTCACTTTTAAAGTGCAAATTTTAGGAAAGTTACCTCTTATTTGTAAAGGATTTAGACATTTCTCTCCTTTATTTTCAATAGGTTTTTGCTTAGAATTAACATAAAGGGGGAAGGTTGGCTTGCCACAAAACATGTTCTAAACCTTTTTTATTTAAATTATTTTATATATAAGCTGTCCTAAGTCAGCAATGTTTATATAATACTGCAGCATCCATTTTTTTAAAATTTCAATTACTCATACATCCTTCAATGTATGGTGTTCTTACTATCTCTGTATTTTTCGGTTTTGATCGATAAATGTTCATCTCTCATTTGTAACGTAGAAAATTTAGACTATATATATATATATATACACTGGTGTGCAAAAATTAAGGACGAAGTCGAAAAATTAGCATATCAGCTGAACGAAGAGGCAGAGTGGACAGAAAGACCAACAAGGAGATTAAGTAAGGTGATGTACGGTAGCACATGCGCAGATATGCAGGTAGACGTAATGGGGAAGTGTCTGAGTAGTATAAAGCATGTTGTCGGTGTAAGATGAGTATTTCTGGCAAAGAGATTACACGCCGTATAGCAGTTAAAATCACACCGAGTTTCTGCCTCAGAGAGAAATGGCGAATAATCAATCTGTTAGACGACATCTGGATGCTTTTACCCGAGGTCGAATCATTGGGAAGTTGGAGGATGGGCGCAGTGTGACAAGTGTGGCTGCAGAGTTCGGAATTGCTCACGGCATCGTTTCACGACTTTGGAGACAATTTCAAACTACAGGAACAGCTATCCGGGGGTTCAGTAGTAGTCGTCCACGAGGAACCACACCCGCAGATGACCGGTACACATTTTCTTACAGGCCAGAAGAAACAGGCGGCAGACAGCGGGAGAAATCGCTAGACACACGACCCAGGCGACTAGACGACCGATATTGCGTTTTACCGTGGCCAGAAGACTGCACGGTGCTGGTCTGTTTGCACGACGCCCTGTACGGTGTGTACCTTTAACGCCTGCCCATCGGAGAAGACGTTCTCTGTGGTGCCGGGAACACCGGAATTGGAAAGACAATGAATGGGGACGAGTACTCTTTACAGATGAGAGCAGATTCAGTTTGAGTAGCAATTCTCATTGCATACTCATCTGGAGAGAGCGGGGAAGCCGCAATCATCCCTCGAACATCATTGAAAGGGACAGGTATGGAGGTCGCGGTGTTCGCGTTTGGGGAGGCATCATGCTTGGTAGTCGTACAGACCTTCACATCTTCGACGCAGATTCAGTCAATGGGACCCGTTATTGTAACGAGATTCTTCTTCCATATGTGCGTCTTTTTAGAGGTGCTATGGGTCTGCAGTTCCTTTTCATGGACGACAAAACACCTAGTCATCGCACAGTAGCTGCCGAACAGCTCTTAGAGAGTGAGGATATAGAACGTATGGATTGGCCGGCACGATCTCCGGATCTAAATCGCATCGAGCATGTATGGGATTTTCTAGGCAGACGCTTGGCAGCTCGTTTCTTACCATCAGTAACGATTCGGGAGCTTCGATTGGCGCTGCAAGACGAATGGGCAGCAATGCCTCAACAACTCATTGACACCCTCATTCTCAGCATGGGCAGAAGCTGTGAAACCTGCCTAGCAGTTAGGGGAGATCATATCCCCTACTAAAGACCGGATGTTTCTTGCTGGACACCCATCACAGGGATGTTACGGCCTTCAGTCGCATTGCGCTCCATGCTACTTTTTCAATCAAGCTTCTTTTTATCCCTCTGATTTCTCTTTTAGTAAGTGTTGCTTACATTACACATGTACTTACGTATTGCGGATCTTACGGTATTAAATGTGTTGATTTGGAAAGCTTTTTTACAAAGTTATATTGAAAAAACCGTCTCGTCCTTAATTTTTGCACACCAGTGTATATATACTCATGTCCATAAATTAAGGATAATTCAGAATCACACAGAAATTGAACTCTAAAATAAAAATTTCACTTGTAGAATTATCACACACATCTTGAAGAAGAAAATGCAAACTACAGGAAACTACCAGATGGCGCGGATATTACGTCACAATGACGAGAGTGTAAGAGAGTGGTATATAAGGAATGTTGGCAAAGAAGTAAAATTGTTCACAAGCGCTTTAAAAGCATTTCAGTGCAATAACCGCATAGTTATGGCACAAAGGAAGCCTTTGGACGATTTTTTTACGTGGTAGAATTATTGGACGACTGGAATGTCGACGTACCCAGCTGGAAGTATCCGAGGTACTTGGAATCGCCCAAAGTGTCATCTCCAGGCTTTGGCAACGATTCCAAGATGATGGTAACGTTAGTAGATGTTACAGAACAGGTCGCCCCCGAATTACAACGCCGAATGAGGACCGGAATATTTGGCAGTTACTGTCAAAAGAAACAGACAGAGCACAGCATCATACCTGTCTCGTCAGCTCTCTTCAGCTACAGGTACGACAGTTTCAAGGCAGACCGTGTACAGATGCTTAGGACACATTGTTCTACATGCTCGTTGGCCTGTTAGATGTGTTCCACTTACCGCAACTCACTGTCGCCTGCGATTAAACTGGAATAGAGGACATGCATTGTGGACACCGCAATAGTGGTCTTGTGTGATGTTTGTCGACGAGTCCAGGTTTAGTTTGCAGTCTGATTCTCGCCGGATTTAATATGGAGAGTACCAGGTACCCGTTACCACCAAGAGAACACCATTAAACGACACCGTTACGGTGGTGCAGAATGGCTCGTTTGGGGAGGAATTATTCTTGGTTCCAGAACTTATCTGCATGTTCAGAGTGTAACGATTACACAGGCCACATCTATCGGGATGTCATTTCTGAACAACATTTACATTTGTTTCGGGGCGCCATTGGTCCTGAATTTCTGTTTATGGATGGCAACGCCCGTCCTCACTGTGCAAACATTGTAGGCGAAGTCCTTCAATCGGAGGATATCACCCGTATGGATTGGCCAGCATACTCACGGGACTTGAATCCAATAGAGTATGTGTGGGATATGCTTGGCCGTAGAATTGCAGCCCGTCAACCCACTCCCGCCTGTCTACCGGAACTTCGGAGGGCATTGCTTAGTGAGTGGTGTTATATTCCCCAAGGTCAGATTGATAATTTGATACTCAGCATGCCTGCTCGTTGTAAGGCCTGTATTGCATTGTCAGGGAGACATACTCCGTATTAACCCTCATACTAACCATGTTATACTGTTTTTTTGTAAATAGGTTTTTTTTTAAATTTGCTCCAGGGAGTAAAAATCGCAAATTTTATTAATTATGTCAAACATATATCATCTTTTTTGCTCTTTACCTTTTGTTTAATAAATAGACTTTACAAATAAGTCAAAATTTTTTTGCTTCTGTCTCTTTGTTTGCCTGAACTTTATTATCCTTTATTTATGGACATGAGTGTATATATATATATATATATATGTGTGTGTGTGTGTGTGTGTATACAGGGGAAAACGGCGCACTCTCTCATTACGAGATCTGCGGAACTAAGAGACCTAATAGACCTTGGTAGACATGTTGCTTTTGTAAAGTACAGAGCCGCTAAGAGTTTTGTGGTAATTGAATTCCAAGATTAGTAACGGGGGTGTTATAGATAAAAATTCTCGTTTTTTGAACTATTAATAATCATACTCATAGACTTGAAATTCGATAAACATGTTTCGTTTGTTGAGTTGAGATGCACTAAGAACACACAAATTGTGAAGAAATCGATTTCGAAAAGAGGTAACACAGAGTCGTAAATGATAAATATCAGTCTGTTTTGGAAATTCAATGTTTTTTTTTAATGAAACAGGTGAGGGCTTTAATACTATTTTTCAATACAATCGAAGCCTTACTGATAGTGCTTAAATAGTAACTTAAAATAATACACAGTCTTGTAGTGTGATGGAATACCCAGTTAAATGGGTGGGTAATGTCTAGTTAGTTTTGTTTCTATCCAGTTTATTTTAAATATCAACGTACAAGGTAGATATTTAAAAAATATTTAATTAAAAAAAATTAATTTTACTTAAATTCCCGGACTGTGCATGCCGTAACTTTTAGACTTGATATAAAGGAATTAATATAGTTAACCATGATCCTTGCGGTGCTTATGGCACGTTATTCCATCCCTCTATCTAGTTCAGAATAGTGGCGTAGCGAGGGGGTGCCTAGGGGGCCATGGTTCCGAGCTGCATACAAAAAGAGGCGGCAGCAAGCACCGCGATACATAAATTCAAAAATATTTCAAAATCTAAATCGCGCCCACGTGAAGAAACTGGCGGAAATGAGTGAAAACCTTAATACACTCTCAGATGCAGGAAGTTTATTAATCGCTACGCAATCGCATTCGTTTTTATGTTACTTAGGCTTCTGGTAACCGGTACTGTGTAAAATCAATAATGCTCAAAATTATTTGCAAAAAGAGGGACTAAATATCCATCAATGTGCTAAAAAAGTACGTGCTTTACAGACCGCATTAGAAGCAAAACCAGAGGAATTCGTGGATGATGCTTAAATGCATGCTTGAAGTTTATGTGAAAAGCTTGAAATTTCTTTTGAACCCCCGAGACGAATCAGGAGGAAGCATGTATTTGGCGACGGAAGTAAAGATGTTCAGTTATCGTACGAAGATGACTTGAGGCGAACAATGTTTTTTTCAATAGACAGAGTAGTTGCTGAACAGTAGCAGATTTCAACAGTTGCAGAATCTAGCGCAAAAATATGCTTTTTTAAGGTCTGAAGTGATATTGAGCATGGACAAACTTAATTTAGATCAAACTTCTCAAGACATTAATAAAGAATTCTAACTTGAGCGCATACGTCTACAAGCTTTTGTAGCTGCAACAAACCCAGGCTGTAAAAAAGAACTCATTAGGTCCGGCTCTCTATGGGTTTTTTAAAATATATTATTGAGTCCAAACTTGAAGATGGTTTACCAAACATTGTTTTAATGCTGATAATTTTTTTAACATCTGCCATCACTAAAGCCAGTTGTGCGAGAGAAGCTTCTCTAAGCTAAAATTAATCAAAAATTATCTCAGTTCAACTATATCCACGTTAGGGCTAACAAATTTAGCTATTCTGGCAGTTGAACATGACACCCATATTGATATTGATAATTGTATAAAAGATTTTGCTATGAAAAAATAGGAAAAGCGCATTTTTAATGAAAAAAAAAATAAAGTTATTTTTATATACTTTTATTAATTTTCTTGACTAATAATTAACATAGAGAGACGGAAAACGTTCGGTCAGCCTCGGACAGCGAAAGACCACGCTACGCCAATGGTTCAGTATATTTTTCATACTTGTTTGAGTAACACGTTGTTGTGTCGAAGTGACGCGATCATGATAATCGTAAAAATCAAACTGTGCATAAATTTGAAATTCCTTGTCATATTTTAAAAAATATGTTCAACCAAAGGTTTAAATTGTTAAAGGAATGTTTGAAGATAATTGCCCGTCGCATAGTCAAATTTTTGATTAGCACAAATGATTTTCGAAAGATTGGGAGTTTGATGAAGATGATAAACGTTCTGGTCGATCTGTGACTTCAAGAACAGGTGATGTTCATTATTTTTGTTCACTATTAATGTCATAATCAAGATTAACTAGGTACCTCGAAGCCAAACGGTAAAACAAAAGTATTTTATTGAGGGCCTGAGAAGGTTTAGAGAAAGAGTGAGGAAGAAAATGAAAGATCTGTATAGCAACAACGCAAAGTTTTGTACGAAGACAACGCCTCCTTGCGTACTGTGCTCTTCGTAAAAAAGTGTTCTAGGCGGAGAAACACAATACTGTGATCTAACATAAATTATACTCACCAGATCTTGTACCATAAAACTTCTACCTGCTTCTTAAAGGAAAAAGGCGTTAAAGGGAGCACCTTATAAGTCTATAGGAGAGGTGAAGGTAAAAACGGCACACTGATTGTGGGTTTTGACACCTAATGAGTCGCATAAGTGCTTTGAACGGTGGAAAACTCATTTGCTGTTTTGTATTGATAGGGAGGAGGTGTATGTTGAAGGGAATTAAAAAGTATATGTACATCAGTGTTTTTCAAGCTGTGTAGTGGGGCCCCTATGGGGTCGCAAACATATTAAAAAGCCGAAAAAAAAGATTATTTAATATATATATATATATATATATATATATATATATATATATATATGCTGAAAACAAACAAAATAAAATCTAGCATAATAAAAAATTAAATTAAGATTTACACGGATGTACACTTATAAATGTATCAGAGTCTGTACCCTTTTTAAGCGCTATCAGTAAGAGTCAGTTTTAATTGCTTTCAATTCTGTTTTATTATTCTTGTTATGATATGTAAAGCATTTTGGTATTCCTTTCTGAATAAAAACGTAATAATAAATTATATTATACATTTTCAATTAATTATGAATCTACGTTTTTTTTAATTAACCGCCAAGAAACTATTGTTTTAAGTACCAATAATTATTTTACCTGATAACAGTTCACTCTAAACTAACTCCATTTTCATCTTAAATTAATCATGAGTAAAATTCGAAATAACTAGTTGATTAGAAAAAAAACTCGAATCCTCGAATTAGTTAGAGAAAAACATGTTTTGATGCATGGATTCATTCAAGTAAAAATTAAATGTGCAATCCATTCGCATAGAAAGATAAATTTTATATATACATTCATAACACGCACTTCCCTCATCCCTAAAGTCAAATTTTTTAAAAAAAAATTCCTTTACCGTTCGGTTTTATATACAGTGTGATCTTCTATCAGACCGATATACTTGAAAGGTGTGTAGAGGAAACAAATACGACTTGGAATACCATAGGAATGCAGAGTTTCAAATGCCATAGTTGCGAAGTATGGAGCAAAGAAAAAGAACAGAAGCTACAATAAACTAATGGGACACAAAACATTTTATTGAAGAGCTGTACTACAACTGTTATTCGAAATTACGACTAGAAGTTGTCTGGCAGGTGGCTGAAAGTAGCACTGCATGGAATTCCTTATGTTCTCGAAGATTTTTGGAATATCAAGTATCCTCCCGGCAGCTTGCAAATATTTGAGTTATGAGGTTTTCAATTGAAGGAACGCGCGTATCGTGCACCAAAAAGAATCACAGTTAACTCGTTAAAGACCAGTCTCAAGTGATGTGGGACACGGTTCTTCCGCTAACTTTCCTGGTACAACTGCCGAGCGACGTATCCATGATAACCCACATCTCCATACTCTATCAGCATGTCCACAGTTCTTCGTTTGAACGAGTTCATCAAACTACCTAGGGAAACGGATTGTAGATGGAAACTTCCCCCAGGATCGATACTCACGACACCTTCCGCGTTCAGCACCATCTACCAGAAGACTGCTTAAATGAACCTTCAAACTAATAAGGAATTTCACACATAGTCGCTGACAGACTTCCCAGATGATTTCTGGTCGTATTTTTAAACTCACGCTGTGGTATAACAGTTTAAGGAAATGTTTTCTGTCCCACCATTTTGTTGCTGTTTCTGTTCTTTTTCTCTTTTTTGTACCATAGCTGGTAAACAAGACACTTGCGAACATACATTTCTATGTGATTCCCAGTCGTTTTTGTACCCCCTACACACCCTGCACCTCTGTAGGTCTGTTAGAAAATCACTCTGTATATATATATTACACGTTTTTTTTTTTTATTCTGGAATAAATTCCCCAAATCTGTTTAACTTTAAATAAATAATAGATTATGCATGTTTGAACTCTCTTTAATATTAAGCAATAGTAATCTTAAAAAATATTTGTATTGTATCCTGCAAGGCATGTGATTGTTCTTTTCAATAAATTGATATTCCTAGTTGAGGGTCTGTTACGAAAAAACGCAGTTGACGATTGACAGAAATCAGACGATCGAACGTATGTATTGGCTTGTTCTATGCTGGCAGTGTGACTTATAACAGTTAATTTTGAAATCTGATTATATATATTTAAAAAAAAAATTATGCTTTGAAAACACTCGCATGTACACCCACACACTAAATTTTAAATAAAATAATTGTAACTATTTTTTTTATTATATGTATGTAGATTTTAACTACATGCTCTTAACTACATAACTCTTTCGTCATATTTTTTGTTTCATATTCAATGAAAAATTTCTATTGTCTTTCGACAGAATAATTAGTTCGTGAAGGAAAATTTCTACAAAATTATATTTTTCTTAATAGTGTAAGAAAAACGTAAGTATAAGGAAAGTGTATTAGTAATCTCTTTATAGTGTTAGGAAATGTACTTATACGAAGAATGAATTTCTTAATGTGGCATATTAATTTGATTTATAGATGAATAAAATTAAAATTATACTCATGAATGGGAAAAACTAGACTTCTTTTATAATACAATTATTATTTATTAAAAATATTATACATTAAATTTTTATGCCAAAGGATTTAGTTGACAGCTTTACTTTATTGTTTATGTTTAACCCAATAAAGAAATCCCACGCAAATATTGAAAATAAATATATTATGTATAAGTAAAATCTAAAACTTAAAAAAAATCAAAAATATATGTTACTGTCGCTGAAAGATGCATGAAAAAACAATAGAAGAGGGATGTACTTCCATTTGTTATGGCATGTTTAAATTATATAGTTATTAATACTATCAATCATTGGATTTTTTTAATTTAAATTATTTATTTTTAATTCCAGGAAAATAATTCACTCACCTCTTTAAGTCCATTTTTGTTAAAATGCATCAAACAATATTTTTTTAAAAATTTTATCTTTTTGAACTTCTCATTAGAATTTCTCATTCACAGTTCCTAACTCATTAGAAATTAAAAGTTTAAGAAAACAAAGCGTGCAAAAATGTATAAATAGTTAATTAAAGATTTTGTTAGTTTATCATGTTTTTTTAATGCATTTTTGTTAATGTCCAGATTATATTGCTACAAAAATAAATCACTATTTCTAAAATTTATTTTAAAGCAAAAAAATGGTTAGCGAAGTTTTAAGAGTTCAGTGTTCTTGTCTCGAAACGTAATTATTTCTACATTTATAATATGTATTATGATAGTTTGGAAGTTATTAAGTTTATTAAACTCTGATCTGAAAATTTGAAATAATATTTAAGGGGAAGATTATTTTGAAGTTGAAACTAGATCATGCAAATGTCAAACCCGTTCACTTTTCTGACAGAATAAATTTTTTTAAAGTGGTTTGGGATGCTGCAAGCAAACATTTTACCATAATCCACATATTTATGTCATGCGTCTGTTTTTGATTGATAAAACTAGTCCGTCCTAGATGCATTTTCAAAATTGATTTTTCCATCAATTTAGAAAATAGAATTTCTTCATTGGACAAAGTGGAAGTCTAAGGTTTTTTTTTAAATGCATGCACATGTCAATGCTTTTCTTAAATACGAAAGTTACTTTTTACGAATGAGAAAAAATGAATTTATATTTATAAAGATAAGAAGGAGGAAATAATTTGGATTACAATAGTTCTCTGTTTTGAAGAGAGAGAAAAAAAATTCTTTGATTGTATTGTTGGACGTCTAGCAGTAATACCCTTTGGTTTTACTTGTTATGATGTATGTTTATAGAAATATATATCACGCGTGTATATACAAAAAACAGTTATTATTATCGTTAAAGATAATTTTATATAATATAAAATATTTTTAAAATGCAATTAGATACATTAATGCAAATACATAACACATTTTTTTTATTTCGCTTAAAACATTATTATAGCACAGAAATATGAGCTTAATAAACATTTATCATCGGTTTTAAATTAAAAATACTGATCCGCGCAGTTCCTACAGATCAAGGCATTGCAACCAGAGTAAATGACTCAAATAAAATTAAAGTCTGATCGCATAGTGGTAATAAAATTTTATTTATAATAACGGCATACTGAAACTAACTAAAACAAAGTAAAACGGTACTTATATGAGTGAGAGGAAGACGGTGGAGACCTGGGGTTGGGGTAAAGATTCTGGCCAGTGGCGGAGTGGTTTTGGCAAGTAAATCTAAGGAAAGAAATAAAAAGCGAAAAATAGCATGCAAGTGCTTTTAAAGCTGACCGCATTACTTTCAAAAGAATGCGCTGCAAATTTATTACTATACCAATCCACCACTCTGATTTGCCCAGCATACTCACTGTCCTCGTAAGAATACAACCTTGTCAGCCAGAGAGTGCAATGAACTGGGGACGCACTCACATTATTTACTAATACTTAGTTTCCTGTAAACGGGTCAGATGCAAAATTAAAATTGTATCTCAGGGACCAGGCCGGCCTCCCATCAAAACTAATCAAATTGTTGTAGTTTAGATCATCATATATTCATGTTTCAAAATGCAATCTGTCAACATCAATGTATTCTTTCCATTGTGTTTTTTTATCCTTTTTTTAAGAATACATAATCTAAGACATTATTTGTGAAATAAGAAAATTTTCAGTAACTCGTTAAAAATGTTGCTTTTTTTAAATTATTTTAAATGTTCTATGTTTATCTATTGTTACAAATTTGGCTTTCAAAATAACGCTTTCTGATAACTTCAATGTTATTTTCGTTCCTGGTTGTTTCCTTATTAAAGGGTTCCAGCTGCATATTTCTGGATAACATGAAGTTTCCTTTAACGCAGTGCTTCTCAAACTTTCAATATTCGCGACCAAATATCCAATCAGAATTTTCATCGTGCCCCCTTTCTTACAATACAATAAAATGATATTTAATTCAATAATTCCATACTTTGACGTTAAAACTACAATACGACTAACCTCTTTAGTGCCACCGGCGTACGTAAACGTCTTGCTAACTCAAAGCGTTACTTTCCTCGGACGTATATGTACGTCTTTCCACGGGAATCTTTTCTGTGCACGACTATCCATAAAATTAATCCAAAGGTTTTCGAATGCAATGAAAGGATCTTGCCAGTGTTTGCCAGGGATTTACTTATTTCAGGGGATTTTTTTTTATTTATTCCTTTTCTTCCCCTCTCTCCAATACATCTCATACGTGTGCCTACTTTTTAAAATAGTGGCATTGGGGAGCCAATCACGCAACTTTTTATCGGCATTTAAGGGATCAATTATAAACCGTACAATTTATCAAGATAAGTGTTAATGTTTGTACATAATTTTATATATGACAAGCCCACGGGGTCATTGTAATTAATAAATTTGTTCTTATAGTATTGTTACATTAATTATCAAATACATTTTTAAGTTTATTATATCAGTGTAAATGTACATTTTACACTGATTATGTCAGAATGTATTCCGTTTGTTAAATTTCTGTAAATTAAAAAATATATTTATAAAGATAATCTTTTGCTAACTTTTTTTTAATATACTCCAGCCCCCCTTGTAGAGTTATCACGCCCCATTAGGTGGGCGTCCCCACACTTTGAGTAACGCTGAAATAACTCATTCAATACACCAAACATTTTCATACATCATAATTTCTCAATAACATGCTTTGTTTTACATTTATCCCAGTCGTATGCAAATAAAGGGTGTTTTTTAGAGGTATAGAACTTTAAATTGCAATAAAACGACGATTCGAGTGACATGAATTTTTTTTTATTCGAAAGATAATCTTGTGGCATTACATTTTAAATATGATTTCTGGCACAGAACTGCCACGGCTGGCTCGGATTTAGTCCAATCTAGACGTCCAATTTTCGATGACTTTTTCCAACATTTGTGGCCGTATATCGGCAATAACACAGCGAATGTTGTCTTCCAAATGGTCAAGCGTTTGTGGCGTATCCGCATAGACCAATGACTTTACATACCTCCACAGAAAATAGTCTAGCAGTGTCAAATCACAAGATCTTGGAGGCCAATTCGCAGGTCCAAAACGTGAAATTGGGCGGTCACCAAACGTGTCTTTCAATAAATCGATTGTGGCACGAGCTATGTCACATGTTGCGCCGTCTTGTTGGAACCGCAGCTCCTGGACATTATGATTGTTCAATTCAGGAATGAAAAAGTTAGTAATCATGGTTCTATACCGATCACCATTGACTGTAACTTTGTGGCCTTCATCGTTTTTGAAGAAGTACAGACCAATGATTCCACCAGCCCATAAATCGCACCAAACAGTCAGTTTTTCTGGTAGTAACGGTGTTTCGACATACACTTGTGGATTATCTTCACTCCAAATGCAGAAGTTTTTTTGACGTAGCCATTCAACCAGAAGTGCGCTTCATCGCTAAACAAAATTCGCTTATGAAAATTGGGAACAACGGCAATCTCGGTTTGGGCCCATTCGACGAATCTACGCCTTGCTTGATCATATTTAAAATGTAATGCCACAAGATTATCTTTCGAATAAAAAAATTCATGTCAATCGAATAATACATCGTTGTTTTATTGCAATTTAAAGTTCTATACCTCTAAAAAACACCCTTTATTTAAGACCAATTATAAAAATTAGATTTAATGGATTTCTGAAACTATAAAGCATTTTATAAATTGATAAAATATACGAGTAAATATACGATTTTAATTAAAATCAGTATTTTATACCACACCAGTTACTCTTTATTATTCATGCACTCTTGTAATTTATGCTAGTAAATAAAAAGGACTGGCAATGATCTTTAGAAATATCTACACCAGACATGCTTAAATGTGCTATAGCCATTACATGGTTACTTTTTCAATGCTTTGTTGTTGTTGTCGTGTGTTTTTTATCCCGGGAACATATGAAATAAAATTACATGGCTTTATTTTAAGTGTATACTGAAAAAGAAGAAAGGTGAGAGGCCCCTGATCACTCCTAGGGAGTTTTCCCACAAATTCGAGCGAGCCAAATCACCTGTAGAGTGCTCAAAGCCGCGGTTAACAATTGGCATACAATCTAATCCTTTACCTTGTTGAATTTTGCGGGCATCGATCTGATACAACCAATAAAGTAGCATAGCAATAACAACAATAATTTTAATAATTCACCATAGAATGTTGAAGAAATTTAATCACGTATCCGGAATAAAGGTTAAAGAAGAGTGCAGCTGCTCCGTAGGGTCTTGGGTCAAATCCATAGGAATGCAAGTATTTTTGTAAAGGTATATTACCTGTGCAGTATGGGGTCAGTTTAAATATTTGTTGAGCCACAAGTCCTCTCCAGTGGTAGGTGACCATCTTCCCCTTTCGAACCATAACAAAGCTATTTAGCCCTATATCATATGAAAAAATTAAGTGTGTTGTAGTCTGGAGAGTAATGAGTCGAATCTTGTGTCCTCCTCATCAGTTGACCGTAATTTATTATTGTTTATATATATCTTAATATATAAAAATCATCAGTGCGTGTGTATGTGACTAAACTCCCCTAAACTTCTGGACAAAGTTTGATGAAATTTTTTGTGTTTGTTGCAGTGGACTCGAGAATGGTTTAGATTCACAATTCGTTCCAAAATTGCAATTAGTAAAAAAGATATTAATTGAAAACCTTAAAACGCATAATTGTTTTACCTGTGTGTGCTATTTATTCTGCTAATGCACGGCAAGAAAATCCACGATGCGGTATATCTTAATATATAAAAATCTTCTGTGCTTGTGTATGTGACTAAACTCCTCCTAAACTTCTGGACCGATTTTGATGAAATTTTTTGTTTCTTTTTCAGTGGATTAGAGAATGGTTATAGCTTATTCATAAAAATTTGGAATTTTCGAATTTAAGATGTTTGTACAGGACAACTTCTATCGGGTACGCTAGTATATATATATATATATATATATATATATATATATACAGTAGGACCTCTGTATAATGAAGTCACTGAATCCTAAAAAGAAGTTCGTTATATGGAAAATTCGTTATATAGAGAATAAAACTTTGTATGTAGGTTCTTTTCTGTTCCATTGAAAATTCCAAGAAAATCCAGGCACAATAAATTCGCTATTTCTTTCATGGCTAAAGAGTTTTATTCCAGAGACAGCCACACACAACACAAAACAACATAAAAGGAAACACTAACTATGATACATTTAATTTTAGGTTATTAACACCATTTTGTTACTATCTTCACCAACGTAATAACTATCCCGCTCATTCTGCCATATCCTCTCGCTCCGCCATGTTGTTCTCTTCTTTTTGTTCCCTTTCGTCCTCCTTTCTTCGTCATACCTCTCTCCTCGATGGCCGCGCCACCTATAAAGGTTTTTGAACTTCCGGGCGAATCTTACATGCCCCACGAACGGAAGCACATGCGTCATCTTAAATGACCAGGTGCTACAAGAAAGAGGTTAGTCACACCCACACATACACAAATAATGTTCAAACCTTAGTTGATGAGAGAGTGCACTATCTTACTATGAATATCGAGCTACTCAATAGCATTATTGTATTAGTTCTATGAGTACAAAGGTAAAAATATGCTAAATACATAAATAAGTCAATAATAGTCGGTTTCCAAGCAAACTATAGAAATTCCACTTTTAAATGAATACTACAGTTGACATATATGCATGTACAACACTAACAAAAAAAAACAATAATAAGAATAAGTATACGTTATACTCCAAAACACAGCTAATACATAAATCAATATATAATAGACGTTTACCAAATACACGATTAAAATTTCACTTTTAACTGAATGTGATGGTTATCATATATGCACATACAACATTAACAAAAAAAAACATTAATAAGAAAAAGGATTCATTTTTCTCCAAAATATTCATACATCAATCAATTACTAATAGACGTTTTCCAAATACATTATGAAAATTTCCCTTTTAACCGAATGCGACGGTGATCATATATGCACGTACAACATTAACAAAAAAAAACGTTAATAAGAATAAGAATACATTATTTTCCAAAACCACTCATACATAAATCAATCCATAATAGACGTTTTCCAAGTAACTACAAAAATTTCACTTTTAACCGAATGTGATGGTTACCATATATACATATGCAACATTAACAAAAAAAAAACATTAATGAGAGTAAAGATACATTATGATTATGTCTCTGCTACTCCTTTTTCCTCGGTCCCAGTATAAGTGAGGCGAGGCTTTATCACCCCGAATGATCACTTTCGGTTTGGCACGTCGTTTGAAACAACGTTTCTGAAATTCTATTTCACTCTTCCTCAATTTACGTATCATGTACCCTTCTTTATCCATGTTGGGTCAACGATCTCAAAGTCTAGGTGTCGGGTTTCACCCCTAACCTTCCCGTCTCGGTAGATGTTGTCGTATATTCTCAATTTAAGTCGAACTTGTTTCCTCATCATTCGATTTTCTTGCAATGATCGTGTATCTTCACAGCACTATCTCGCTTGATAAAATTCGTCAGTTTCCACGCAAATTTTCCCATTTCACTTTTATCCTGCGAATATTCACCTCTAAAACTCCAGTGCTGGGGTATAAGTACCATGTTGCTTGAGGCTTTTAGATTCAATTTTTGTTGTAACTTGACAACTGTCATTCTGCTTAATTTTTTGCGCTTCCTTTTAGACAATTTTGGTTCTTCAATTTCATCCTCATCAAAGTCCATTCGCTCTTTACTAAGGATTACGGGATTAAGATCATCTTTATCTTTTATCGCATCAACTGATATTTCTTCCTTTTCTTTCTCCACAACAACAGATTGTGCTACGGCATATTGATCCGCACTACACGTCTGAACTTGTTCACCTTTAAACACAAGAACCTTCTCGATTGCTTGGGTTACCTCCATATCTTCATCTGACAATTTTTCCTGCTCTTCTTTAAACAATTGATTTTGCTCGTCATTTTTTTGCATCTTTCTTCTGGTAAAAACTTCTGTTCTTCTTTCATACTTGTTTTACGTTTCTCTTGAATATGACTTTTCTGCTTCTCCAAGAGCCATCTTTCTTTCTTCAATCTCATTTCTCCTTCCAAAGCTATTTTTTCGTTCATTCTATTTCTTCTTTCATCTTCCGCCCTTCCTCCACTGCTTTGGCTTCCTTATCAGCCTTGAGTCTATCCTCCACTTCAACCTTGAATCTGGTTTCACTGCCAAGGTTGGATCTCACTTCGTTTCCAATGTTGCCTCTATCTGAGGACACTTCTATGTCTAGGCATGCTCTTACGAAATGACCTTCTCCTTCCAACTCGATTAGTTTTTTCTGGGTTTCGAACTCCATTTCGATATTCCTCGTCCTCTGCTCGAAATCGGCCCGTCTCTTCCTTTCCGCTATTTCTATATCTTCTTTTCTTTTCCTCTCAGTCAATTCTTTCTCTTCTTTTCTTTTTCTCTCAGCCAATTCCCTCTCTTCTTTCTTTTTCCTCTCATCCAATTCTATCTTTTTATTCCTCTCGCGTTCTTTTATAATAGTGTTTAAAAATTATCTACAAAACTCCTCGTCGAAGTATTCACTATTCAAGATAGCATCTCTCAACTCAAACACTCTCATCCCAAGGACATCTTCAACTCCCATTTCTGTAGCCATATATTACAGGTCTACTTTCGATCCCTTTCCTAAAAATGCCATCTCGCCCCTTACTATAGTTATCCTTAATCAATCAATAACACTCTAATTTCAAAACACAACAGTATGCTTAATTAATCAAGGTGGGTCTTATGTTTAAAAATAAAAGTTTTGTATTGCTTTAGTATAAAAAATTTTCAAATATTATTACTACAATAATAAGAAAGATTTCTGCTGCATAAACTGAAATAATGAATAAACATTTCAACAAATAATGTACATTTCACATAAAAAAACCAATATATATATCCTTTACTTAGATATTCTGCTTAAATGACATCTGATTTATTTATTTAATTCAGCAATATTTTAATACCATAAATCATCCATCAATTTGAGGTATGAATTAAAAACAAACATTATTTTCTAGTCATTGACACTTAAGACTCAACAAAATTTTATACTTTTCACAACAATTATATAAACTGATGTTCAATTAAAAATATAGTTGTATTTTAATAAATTACTTTATAAAGTTTCAGATTTGACACAAACAATACCTAAAATGATGTTTAATAGAAATAAAAATAGTATGTACCAATATTTTTTGTAACGTTTCTGTGTGGTGAAACACACTAATTATTTGAACTGGTGATCAATAGAATTATATATCTAATAATTTTTTAAACGTTTCCGATGAAATACGATAATTATCTGAACAGATGTTCAATAAAAATATATATCCAATACACAATAATGTTTCTGATTGTAAGAGCATGTGCAGTGGGCGCCGCATGGCGGTGATTAAGTGTATTTAGTGAAACGAGGATTAAGAGTTTTCACACACAGAGTGTGTGTGGGAGACCAGACGAGAGCGAGAGCGCGGAATTACGGTGCCCATCGCAAGCGTTCCGACATACTCCCTGAGCAACCGAGTGTGAAAATAAGAGTTGTGTCAGCCTCCTCGTCTGGTTTCCTGAGACAAAAACACATAGGGACCACTCCCCAACATGGTTCGCCGAGCCGAAGAAGTGAGCTATTCGAGGTGACGTGATTAGTGGTCTTTTTTTGTGTTTTTATTATTATAAATTGAGGACTAAATTAATTTTAGAAAAATGTTTAAGAACTGCCTTAAGGAAGATCTTCGGATCGTAGCTCTTGAACTTGGTGAGACTCTTGCTGAAAAAGTAACTATCATTGAGTTAACTGAAATTATTAAAGAAAATAAATATTTTAAAGAGGATGTTGAATTTGTTAAAGAATTAATTCGACATACGATCGAGGACCGTAATTGAGTAGAGGAAGACCGTAAAAAAGAAGCGGAAAATAGGTTACGAGAAAAGGAGCTTGAGCTTGAACTTGCACGTTTAAATGTTAGAGTTAATTCAGATAACGAGAGAACAGGTGAGGGTTGTAACTCGCTGGATGCGTTGGTGAAAAGTGTTCGAATCCTAACGGTGAAGGTACCTAATAGACCTTTTCATTCTTTTTCGCTTCGTTAGAAAGAGCCTTTGTATCTAAAAATGTGCCCGAGAAATTCAAGTCGGAGATTTTATTAAATTTGTTGGGAGATAAAGCTTCAAATGTGTTAACATATATTAAAGATGACGAGCTCAACAATTATGATCAACTGAAATCAATAATACTATGAGAATACGAGCCAAGTGCAAATCAATTCCTTGGACAATTTAAAAAAGCTACGCGTCATCCAAATGAAACATTTATTCAATATACTTGTCGATTAATTACAAATTGGTAGTATTACTTAAAATTAACGAAGGTCTCTGATTTTGAAAATTTAAACGATCTTATTTTGTGTCCGACAAAACTTTCAGTTCACTTGAAAAAGAGGTAGCGTCACAAATTTCCGTTCGAGCAGGAAATGATTGGTTTCACCCACTAGAGCTTGCCAAAGATATAGACTTGTATAACACTTCTTGGGGAAAGAGCTTAAAACCTTTGCCGAATGTTCTTACTAGAAATAATCCAGTGAAAAGCGCGTCAAGGGTATTTTTGAGTGAGATTAAAGATTTTAAATGTATTTGTTGCGCTGAATCACATCCATTATATAAGTGTGCAGTGTATTTAAAACTTCCCATAAATAAGAGAATTGATCTGATTAAAACTAATAATCTTTGCTTTAATTGCCTTTCTACATCTCATAGAGCGAAAGACTGTAAATCGAGATTTGTTTGTTCTGAGTGTCAAAAGAGATATCATAAAACGATACATTATACAGAGCGCGAGACAAACCAGGAAGTAAGGAACTCCACTTTTGAACCTTTCAACACATCAGCGCCAGTCTTCGAGCCGCGAGTAGAAATAAATAACTTATCAACCGCAACGAGTATAAACAGAAAAAAATGTGTTTTGCTAAGTTCAGCAATTTGTTATATAAAATGTGAAAATGGTTTATTCCCAGTGAAAGCAATTCTAGACAGTGGAAGTACTTCGAACTTTTTAACGAGGAGCTTGTGCGATTTAATTGGATTGAAAAAATACAAGACTAATGTTTCGGTTTCGGGACAAAACAAAACAGTAATTCCAATAGACTCGTAAGTTTCAGTATCTATTAGCAATAAAAAAGGGAGTTACATTAAAACATTAGACTGTTTTTGGTACCAACAATAACGGAAGATCTTGTTCGAACAACCAAAATCGATTTTAATCTGAATAACATTCCCAATCTTAAATTAGCTGAGAAAAATTTCAATATTTCAGAGCGCGTGCAAATGCTATTAGGTGCAGAAGTATTTTATGAATTAATGTTACCCGGACAGTTCAAGATGGAGGGTTCAAATGTAATTTTTCGAAACCCTGTTTTAGGATTTATCGTTTCCGGATCTACATCTGCAGACGCGAAGGGAAAAGAACATTGTGGGTTTATTCAGGCTACGGATAATCTAGAGCATTCAATTAAGAAGTTTTGGGAAATCGAAATTGTAGGCATCGATTCTATTAAAACCAGTGAATTAGATATTTGCGAAGACCATTTTAAAAACACTCATTCGAGAGATGACCAGGGGAGATATACGGTGGCGATGCCATTAAAAAAAGATCGTTCATGTCTTGGTGAATCCAGATAAACCTCGATTAAGAGATTAAACTCCTTGTGGAAACGACTAAGTAGAGACAAAGAATATTTGTCCCTGTATGAGAATTTTTTACAGGAATATGAGGATTTGGGCCCCATGAGGGAAATGAAGGAGGATGGGTCTGGAGTTGCATTTTACATGCCACACCATGGTGTTTATCGCTCCGAAAAGTCTACAACTAAACTGAGAACTGTTTTTAATGCATCAAGTCCTTCAACGAGTGGGAAATCTCTAAATTCAATTCAATTTAATGGCGGACTGATCCAAAAAGACATCTTTTCCATTATGGTTCGCTTCCGAAAGCATAAGTGTGCCTTTACTACGGATATAGAGAAAATGTTTCGCATGATAAACATACATCCGGAGCAAACGTGTTTGCAAAGAATTCTGGGGAAGAAGGGCATAGGAGAGCCAATAAAAACGTACGAGCTAATTGCAGTGACCTACGGCACGGTTAGCGCACCTTATCTAGCCACGAGAACTTTGAAGCAGTTAGCGATGGATGAAGCTAATAATTTTCCTTTAGCAGCTCCAGTGGTGCTGAGTGACTGCTACATGGATGACATAATATCGGGATCCAAGAGTATAGAAGAGGTAATCAAATTGCAGCATCAATTAATAGAAATGTTCAAGACCGCAGGGATGCATCTTCATAAGTGGTGTAGAAATTTACCCGAGATAACTTCCAATCTACAGGAGTATGCTTTCTTGGAGTCTGATGAGACTAAAGCGCTAGGAATAATTTGAAATCCTAAGTTAGACTGTTTTCTTTTCAGAATAGAGCAACAAAGGCCAACTTCATTCCCCAAAATAATGGTTTTGTCTACTATTGCAAGAATCTTTGACCCTTTGGGTCTCCTCGGACCGATCATAACTTGGGCAAAGATATTTATGTAAAGATTGTGGTTGCTGGAATTGGGATGGAGTGCTGAACTTCCTTTTAAAGAAGAAAATGAGTAGCGTCAATTTATCAACTCTTTGGAAGCCGTGAATAACATCTCTATTGACAGATGTATTGTGATTCACAGAGCGGAGAGAATTGAGTTACATGCATTTAGCGACGCATCGGAAAAGGCGTGTGGTTCATCCATTTATCTCAAGTCTATATCTGCCCTTATAGAAGTCAAAGTGTGTCTCGTAACGAGTAAAAGCCAAGTGTCGCCTCTGAAGCAGATTTCCATTCCAAGACTTGAACTGTGTGGGGCAGTTATTGTCGCTAAATTGATGAAGAAGGTGAAGGATGCATTGAATCTTCATATTACAGCTGTGCATTTTTGGTCGGATTCGACTATTGTGATTTCATGGATACATCGAGAATCAAGAGAATTGAAGACGTTCGTGGCTAATCGAGTGTCTAAGATTCCTCAACTAAGTTCCCGTGACCAGTGGCATCATATTGCATCAGAACAGAATCCTGCATACATGTTATCTAGAGGACTACTTCTTGAGGAGCTTCGTGACGACTCTCTATGTTGGCATGGTCCTGAGCTTCTACAGAGTACTTATTCAACTACTGTCATTGCAGAACCAACCCAGAGAGATGACTTTGACTGCGAACTAAGGTGTCTGAGAGAACTCTGGAGACTTCATTGCTGAGTTCCGAGAACTTTGACTTTTTCAACCATCTTATGGATCTTTCTAATAATTAATTTAAAATAATACATATTGTTTCTTATATTTATAGACTTTTACACAATTGCAGAAAAAGAGGGGACCTTTAACTACAAGTGAGGTAAATGATGCAGAAACCTAGCTTATTAAACAGGACCAGAGTGGCATTAACTTAAGTGAGCCGTCAGGTAATCTTAAATCTTTGAATATATTCCAGGATGATAAAAGAGTTCTGAGAGTTGGTGGAAGGCTAGAAAAAGCTTCCATACCCTACAGCCAAAAGCATCCAGCTATACTGGCTAAAAATTCTAAATTGATTAAAATATATTTCTTAACTTTGCATAAGAACTTATTTCACGTTGGTCCACAAGGACTGCTGAATGCAGTAAGATTGAGATTTTGGGCTTTAGGAGGTAGAAATTAGCTAGGAAAACGGTTCATACTTGTGTGGTGTGTTTCAAGTGTAAACCAATTCCCTCTTCTCAAATAATGGGCAATATTCCATATGAAAGAGTAAATATGGCCCCTCCATTCAGTATAACTGGACTAGATTTGGGAGGTCCATATTTTGTAACTTACAAACACCAGAGAAAGGGCGTTTTGAATAAAATTTATGTTTATGTTTGCATTTGCTTTGTGACTCGTGCCATCCACCTAGAAATTCTTTCCGATTTGACTTCGGATGCAATAATTGCTACCCTTAAGAGATTCATGTCTAGGCGAGGAAAATGTTCCAAAATTTTTACGGATAAGGCAACAAATTTTGTTGGTGCGAATTCTCAACTAAAGGTATTTTATAAGACCCTTAACTTTCCAGATCAAAATCTGGCGGCATATTTCACTGAGGAAGGTATTGAATGGAATTTTATTCCACCAAAGGCCCCACATATGGGAGGTCTTTGGGAGGCTGGTATAAAGTCAGTGAAATATCACTTCAAGCGAGCACTGGGAAGATCCGGACTCACATATGAGGAGTTTGAAACAGTGATTATCCAGGTAGAAGGAATTTTAAATTCCAGACCCCTTTTTTTTTACACCAATATCCAATGATTTTGATAACTTTGAGGTATTAACGCCTGTACATTTCTTGAATGGTAGATCAATTAATTCTATTCTTGAGCCCCTAGTAATTAATATTAGAGACAATAGATTAAGCCGTTGGCAGAAAACAACAAAGGTAATTCAGGTAGTTTGGAAAAAATGGAGTACCGATTATCTGAATACTCTCCAACAGAGAGGAAAGTGGATGGTCGAGAAGGACAATGTAATGCGTGGTACAATGGTAATTGTAAAGGAGGATTTTACACCAGTTTGCAACTGGCTTTTAGGGCGCGTCTTTGAGGTCTATCATGGTTCTGATGGTAAAGTGAAAACAGTCAGAATTAAAACAAAGACAGGAGAATTTAGGAGGCCCATAACTATATAAGATCTGTATTCTACCTATAGATGTAAATAGTTAAGGTCAATTTCCATTTAAGAAATTATGTGTTTATCTTTAAATTGTGCTATTGTAATTTTAACTTTTTTTACTGAAAATTTATAGTACCTTATATATATATAATAATTTTGAAAACAATTGTGTAATTTTTGTGAAACTTGTTGTGAATTGTGAAACTGTATTGCTATTGTTGAATATTAATATTACAAGGCCAGGGGGCATGCTCGAGCATGCGCAGTCTGGCGCCTCGTGGCGTTGATTAAGTGTATTTAGCGAAACGACGATTAAAAGTTTTCAGAGTGTGTGTGGGAGATCAGACGAGCGAGAGCGCGGAATTACGGTGCCCATCGCAAGCGTTCCGACATACTCCCGGAACAACCGAGTGTGAAAATAAAAGGGTTGTGTCAACATCCTCGTCTGGTTTTCTGAGACAAAAACACATAGGGACCTCTCCCCAACACTGATGAAACCCAAATAATACTTTTAAACTCTTGGAATAGATGATACCATTAATTAGAAAAATGTTTTCTATGACAGAAAACAACATATTTCTCGCGGTGATCATTTAATGATTATAATGACTCATACCGGACAATGTTTTCTTTCTGACGGAAAACTAAAATATTTCTTAACTTAAATCAAAAGAAAAATGTTTTCTATGACAGAAAATTCAATATTTTCCACAGTGACCATTTAATGATTCTAATGAGTCACACCGAACAATGTCTTCTCTGACGGAAAACTAAAATATTTCTCGCGGTGATCATTTAATGATTATAATGACTCACCCGACTAATCTTTCTTACCCTGAGGTTTTTAATGAATCAATATAGATAAATTAAACTGTAACTTATTTTACTTTTACTACAATACCATATCATATATTCCAAACAACTACAGCTATTGATAATGCACTCTTTACATTACAATACAAACAATAATAACTTTAATTTGTGAGTGTGGCCTTTCTTTCTTACCTGGAGCTTCAATGGAATCTTTAAATCATGTCGACTGCGCCACTTAAAGATTGTACATAGGTTATTTTCTGTTCCATTGAAAATTCCAAGAAAATCCAGGCACAATAAATTCGCTATTTCTTTAATGGCTAAAGAGTTTTATTCCAGAGACAGCCACACACAACACAAAACAACATAAAAGGAAACACTAGCTATGATACATTTAATTTTAGGTTATTAACACCATTTTGTTACTATCTTCACCAACATAATAACTATCCCGCTCATTCTGCCATGTCCTCTCGCTCCGCCATCTTGTTCCCTTCTTTTTGTTACCTTTCGTCCTCCTTTCCCCGTCTTTCCTCTCTCCTCGATGGCCGCGCCACCTATAAATATTTTTAAACTTCGGGGCGAATCTTACATAGAGGTTCATCTTTTAATGTACTTTATAAACAAAATAAAACAAATTTTTAATTCATAAACACTATATATTAAAAAAGAAATTAGTTACACCTTTTTCAAAGTTAGTATATATGTTTATTTTATATATCTTACCCATCAAAATAGAAAGAAAAACAGCAAGGAAAACAAGTAAAAGAGTGTCGAAGAATTCACTCTATTTTCAGTATTAAGAAAAACAGTTTATACTAAAATTAATGAATTTTACGGACATTTTATGATTCAAAACATACAAGTAATATTAAATACACATTATTTTATAAGTGGAACACGGGGTTACGGGACAAATTCTCTGAGGGTGAAAGGGGATATCAAAGATAATTCTAGTGAACTGGGCAATTGGGGGTTAAGGGTTGCACTTCTTGGATGAAACTTCCAGGACTCTATTGCTCTGGGCGATTTAAGATATAATAATAAAACCAGTTAAAGATTTATGACCACCATAAAATGCGTTAAAGAGAGAATAACTTGAAATATTTTCAGAAATACTTTAAAAAAAGGGAGAACAAAAATTGAATCACAAAAGAAAAAGTTCGTTGTATGGAAAATGCCCTTTTCTATAGAGGGGTTATTTTACGAAGAAAATCGTGAAATGTTCAAGGTTCCAGAAAAAGTTTGCTATATAGGTAAATAAGCAATATAAAGGTTCGACTGTATGTATATATGCATATATATATTGCTCAGAGTGCAATTACTGTTGGATTTCATTGTGGTTTGCTTTACTTAGCTCCTAACATTACTCAATAATTTTTAAAAATGTTTTTGAAAAATTGATTTCCCTTAAGATTTTGGCAAAATATTCTTAGTAAGGAATTAGTAATACGTGTGTGTGTGTGTGATTGAATGTATCTATAATTAAAAATGATCTAAATAAATAAAATATATATGATTCTTTTTATAATTGTATTTTTGAAAAAAAATAATATCTCTTGAAAACAAAGTGAAACTAGGTCCATGGGTAGCCTAGTGGTTAGAGCATCGGACTCCAGGCCTGGGTTCAATGCCCGATGCCACCAAATACCCTCCAAGTACACACGGAGTACGTGCTCGTTAAATCAGTGGGTCCGTAGTCTTGTGGGCTGTGTCAAGAGCGCAGGGACTGGAGAATATTTCCCTCCCCTTCAGTTTCCATGCAAAAATTGTGGAGGTGGAGATAGAGAGGTGGTGTCGCCTTCTATCGTCCCTTCGGGTAATATCTCCGAGCTAAATCGAACTGTCACCTGTATGGTGCTCTAGGCCAACGACAGGCGTATTTCTAGCCCTATGTCAAAATGAATTTCGTGGGCCTCGGTCTGACTACGTCAGACAGGTGGCATTAGAAACAACAACAAGTGAAACGTTTCCAGTTTTATTTTGTGCTAGATACTTTTTAGTGATTGATTTATTTAACCATTATTGCTGGAATTTTGAATTGTACCATGTACATATCGTCTTTACCATTAACGATGTTCTGAATTTTAATAAGAAAAACGTGATTGCAAAAGCAAAATTGATGATATATTTATGCATAATTATTCCTCTCTTTTTTTTAATTTAACTCTGACAAGACGATTATAATGAAGATATACTTTCTATATTCCTTTCTTCCACATGTGTTTCAATTATATCTTTTTTCTTAAGAATTCATCAAAGAGATAAATTTACTTAGTTTATGACATTTCCAGATTTATAGAACTACTCTTTTTTTCTTAAAAAGAAAAATATGACATTTTTCCAGTCTGAGTTCAATAGCGAATCTATATTACTAACACGCATTGGTGCAGCTTAAAATAATCTGGATGATCCTTGAGGTGTAATTCAGAATCAAATAGCCAATGTCAATAGTTGCTTACTTCAGAATATTTAAAGAAAGTAACTTACTAGTGGTTGTTAAAGAATAACTTTAAACCTGAAGTCATGTTGCGTATGTGTTCTTGCATGCGTGTAGGTATGTGTGTGGGTAAAAAAAGGATGTTGATAGATAAATGAGGCTGAGTTAGGGATCAAGTAGTGTTTTATACTGTTCAAAGAAATGATTGTTATTTTTTATTCGAAATCATTCAAAGAAAAAAAAAATATTGTTTACTGCAGTCAAGTTTTATATGTCGATACATTTTCAATGCTAAATATATGTGTAAGAAGAATTTTTAATGATTTGCATTAATATCATAGAGTTTTAATCTCATGTTTTAGTAAGAAAGAAATTATTTATTTTTAGTGAGAAAAATATATTCGGATCATTATTCAATTTAAGGGGACGCAGTACGATTCAATTCTCAAAAAGGGGTAAAAAATTAACATAATGTTGTTTTTTTGCCTGGATTATCATTTATATGTTTTTCTATAATTTCACAAAATTTGAAAGCTCTGTTTAAAAAACGCATAGTTGTACTACGTTTTACGTTCGTTTTCATTCACATCCTAATGGCTAATCAAAACTTTTTAAGCTGGTTTATCTAAGAAAAATAATATAACTAGTTTTTCTTTATTTAAATGCTAAGGATTTTTTTTTTTGTGTCACATTCTTTCGTATTTTTTCGAGATTTTACTGATAATAATATATGTAATGAAAGTTGGTATGTGGGTTTTTTAATCATAGCAATAGGTTTTTTAAATTTAATTCGGAATTCATACATTTTTTAAAGAAATTCTCAATAAGTATTTATAAAAGAATTTTTCAACAAATACCAATCATATTGTCACAAAATCCAAAGCAACTTTTGTTACACATGGTTTAACGTATTTGTTAATCAAATTTCTTATGTGTAGGTCAATTTTTGTAGGAGGAGAGTATCATTTTAAAATCACTTCTTATTTATTTTTTTAAAAAAATTAAATAGATAGCTTTTTATGAACTTTTGAACTCAAAATCTTTTTTACATAATACACAAAAATGGAAGGAAAATCAAAAAATGGAAAAACATTGAATTAAAAAAAATTGTATAAATCTTACCATGCGTGTCCCCTTAAAATTGTTTTTATTTAAATTTAGCTTATTGTGAGGTTCGTATTAATGATCCATTATTTTAAGGATCTTTCTGTTTATTTTCAAACCTTTTTGATGAATAACATTGTTTGAATTACAATTTTTACTTTCGAAATAAAGACAGTTTCTAAAAGAATATAACAGTTTACAAACAACAGTATTTATTGAAAATACTTGCTTGCTGTTTTATTTTTAATTCATTTTTGAAATAAATATTAAAAAAAGATAAACTTTAATACAATTAAGAATACAATTTACTTAAGATAGTTTAATTGAAAATCGTTGAACGGGATAATTTCCTTAATTAAAAAAATATCAAAAGAAAACCACGCGTTAATATATATATATATATATATATATATATATATATATATATATATATATATATATTATGACATATTTTATGACATTATGATATATTATGTATAGGATTTAAAGTATTAGGGTATATAAATATATTCTCTCTCCGATCAGTGAGGCTACAACCTCACCTATAGATGGTGCTACCAGCAAATATATGCACCCCCCCTCGGAATGGTCGGTTTTGGAGGGAGAAAATGATAGCGACGGAATACGAGAGAAACGTCAGAGACAGACTCCGGTTTAAAGGCGAGAAGTCACATTTTCTGTCAAGGTTGTGGTCAATAGGCTTAGCGACAATTGAGAGTATGCTCCGTGAATTAACTCATAAAGTTTGTAAATCAGTATTTAATTTTAAATAATCTAATGTTTCATTAAACAGTAAATTTATTCTAATTAACTTATTTCTTTGAATACCAAGATCCTGTAAATAGTGACTCACACCTAGACGACAAAAGAAAAACCCCTTGTATAAATAAAATACACCCCTATATATATATATATATATATATATATATATATATATATATATATATATATATATATATATATATATATATATACATATATATATATATATATATATATATATATATATACATATATATATATATATATATATATATATATATATATATATATATATGTATAATATATATTGTAAATGCGAAAGTGTGTTTGTACGTTTGACCGTCTTTCCCTCAAAAACAACTAAATGGATTTTAATGAAACTTTACAGTAATATAGCTTATACATCAGAATAACACATAGGCTATAATTTATAAAGATATTGTGTGAATAGTCCAAAATATAATGATATTTGTCAAGTAAGTAGGAAAAAATTCTGCCATCTGCAAGCAATCCTGGCGTGCACTGCAAAAATCCCACGACAGTATATATCTATCTTTGGTTTGTAAAGAAACCCTTTTTGTTTCGGCCACGTAAGGCACTCGTTTCTAATTAAGTCCTGTGATGAACATAATCTCTAATTTTGATGGGAGAGGTTGTTATAAATCTCTCTTTATTTGAATGGGTTTTCTTATGATTTTATTATGCACATTTGGTAGTAAGAAATTGATTTTTTTTTCAAAATAAATGTTTTTATCGGTTCTGGTATTTAAAGTAAGTAGACTTTCTCTTTCACACTACATCATTTGGACATATTTTCAACATTGGTTTGTGGTTAGTAGTTAATTATAACGCTATAATTTTAATTGAATAGGCTGATATTGATCGTTTAAGTATAAAAATAATTATAACTACTGTACTGTATTTTTTGGAGTGAGTGAATATTAACGTCATACTGTTCAGCTACAGGAGGGCTTTTGCCAACGAACCACGTAATTTTGAACCATGGTCAAGAGACGTGGAGGACACCTGAGTTGGCACTCCCTTCTCCTAACTACCACACCACACCATATTAGAAGAAATATTCTACCAATACTTAGCAAGAATATTCTTTGAAATCAACTCTTCCAAGATATATGGCAGCAAAGGTTCTATGATGAGTATTTTAGCGGGGAAGGCGAATAGTTTTGTAGCAGATATTGCATTTTCAGCTGATGGCTTTTTCAGCGGATTGCAAAGATTATTATTTTTGTCCCGAAAAACAGTTTGTCAAAATATAAGTGTCTTATGTATTTGTATGCTAATGAAGACCTTAGAAAACGATAAGACTATTTATTTTAAGTGAAAAGTGTATATAAATTAAATTTACAGTGGAATATATTTAATTAATTTATTAGCTCTAACGGATTAAATTTCCCAAAGTGGAGTATTTTGTTTATGTATATCCCTTAATTTTCAATGTATTGATCCAAAAAAAAATATATTGTATGAAAAAAACTGCAGTAAATCATATTGCGGTGGATAAAGTATTAACGTACATCACGTACACGGCGGGTCTTACAAAGCTCTAATAAAGCTCGAGCTATAAAACTAGCTAGACATTTGCCAACTTGACTCTATCGTTAACATTTCGCTATGTCTTTCATTGAATCGCGATTATAATTTAAGAAACGGCACTGCTTGCGAATATTACATTTTTAAAATAAAATAAATACAACAGAAAGTAATATTAATCAATTACTTTTTCAGATATAAATTATTTACAATATTTTAAGCGTTCATTACACAAAACTTTTAACAATGTGTTACTTTTGTTGAGCAGAGATCAGCTTAGGGAGGAATTTTCAAAAATAGACCCTCAAGAATGTTACGGGGAGATATAAATTAAAATAAAATCCTTTTTATCAGCTATTAGAGCTGCATATTTAAAATTTAACAAATGTGTTTTTTTTTCTTTCCTTTTTTTGTTTAGCTAAGATATGCAAAAAAGCTTTTTTTTGTTTAATTTGAAATTCACGTAAACTCATTAAAAACTTCTTTATCCTTCAATTTGTGTTGTTTAATTTTTCAGTCCACCCGTGTGAAGAACGGGTATACCAGGTAGTATACCCGTATTAAATTGTATATATATATATATATATATACAATTTAATATATATATATATATACAATTTAATCAGTTTCCCGTATATAAAAATATAGATTTATAGAATCCCTAAAAACTTAATAACTCTTTGGAATAATATTATAAATATATTGTCCCGCCTTTCATCTGCTTTTCGTTTCGTAAGAGGCCACAACATTCTATCCTCACTTGTCATTATAGCCTCTCTTGCACCTTCCCACGCATGGGGGCCTTGCAACCTATATTAATAATATAACATAGGACCAAGTATAAGTTTGGTGAATAATGGCAAATCTGTAAAAAAAAGTTTCAAGAAATTTGGCTTTGCTCCAACTTGAGAAGCTATGTCATCACAGTATGGTACATAATCAACTCGAATCGACATTTTTTCATTTGGTTTATATCGCTTTATGTTCGTTTCAAATCGTTTCTTAATATCAGCATACATTTTTGCTTTTGATGGAAGCTTGCATTTACCAGCAAGAACTTGAACAGCCCAGCGGCACTGGATTTCCCCTGTAGGAAATCCTGGACCTACTGGAATAATAAAACCTATAAATCCTAACGTCCCATGTGGTAGCTCAGGTGGATACATGCACTTGTACAGATTTATTCGACCATTTTCCTGTTCTAATATGCCTTCTTCAAGGAATGAAAATGCCCATGTATATCCTGTTGCCATTATAACACTATCAACTTGAGTGACTTCTGAATCCCCTTCGAAAATAACCCCATCTTCGGTAAAACATTTGATATTTGGTTTCATTATGACCGATCTAGACATTAGTTTCGATCCTATGTGGTCATTTAGAGATGAATCCTGTGAAAGAATACGATACTTAGGTTTGACGGCTTACAGCTTTTGATCATATAATAAATCCACATAACATGTTTCAACCAACCAACTGGCAACATTTGATGGCAATATATTTAAAAAGTAGTTAAAATAGCGGCGAAATAATACGTGATCATATGGTAATCCACGATCTCCGAGGCGGCTTAAGATATGGGCTCCAGAGCGTGTACTCAAGTATACCTGTAATAATATAATAATATGAGAAAATTATCAATGGTATACATATAGGGTGTCTGAAAAGTAGGACTACACTTTCAAAGATTAATTTTCCCTTATGTTTTTTGTTTATGTTTCGTAAAGAAAAGAGTAAAGCTTCTGTTTGATGAAATAGAAACTAGATGGCACAACATCCACGTTTTGCAACATTCTCGTTTCAAAATGGCTTCAACACAAGAACAAGCACAAATTTTAGAATAGTTTATCACAGCGTTTCTGAAACTGTGGGGCACCCACGTGCTCCAGGGGGGCGAGATATTACTACTTGGGGATCGTAAAAATATTGAAAAGTGAAAAATAAAAGACTATTTTTAAATATATACTAGCTGTATGGCTCGGTGTTGCACGGGCTTTCTGTACTTATATAAGTAAAAGCTTCAGTAAAATAAACTTTTTCGAAATCTCTTTGCGTCGCAGTTTTAAGAAATATTGTGCATTTTCAGAATAAAAAAAGCTAACACTCATATGTGCATTGATAAAATAAACGTAAAGCATGACAAATGAAATCAATAAAAGTGTGATATTTTATTTTTCTTAACTTTTAAAACAACCATTATTTTAGAAAAAAAATAATGTTCATATCAGTTTTATTATATTTTTAAAACAATAATATATGATTAATTATGTTAACTTAATTATTTTAAATATGTGTGCAAAATGAGAATTTAACATTCGAGAAATATTTTAATAAACGAAAAGCACATTTAAAAAAAACCGTAATTTTTAAGTAATTTTTTCAATATTTAAACAGGTTACGAAGAGTGATAAAATATCTTAAAAATTACGGTTTTTTGAAAAAAAAATTGTGTTTTTCGTTTTCTTCCCTTTTTGCGAGAAATATTTAAGCATTATTTTTGTTACATATATATATTATATATATATATTAATTTACTAAAAGGAAGCAAAAAGAATTGTGACATAACATGTAATAAAACACCCATTTACACTGATATAATATACTTATAAATTTATCTGTACTGTTCAATGCATTTGATAATTAATTCACCCATATTAAACTAAGAACACGTTTAATAATTACTGCTGACTCCAATAGGCTTGATAGTTACAAAATGTAATATTATCTTGATAATTTCTGAGGTTTATAATAAAAGAGTCGGATGTAGCTTTATAGTCAAAGTGCATTATTATTGCATTCACTATAATGCCATTATATGGAGGGGGCAGGGCAAAAATTATGATTGAAAATTAGGTCACAGATATTAAAAGTTTGAGAAAAACTGGTTTATCGGAAATAAATCTGTTCCATCATAAATGGGGTAACACTACATTGGAGTTAGGAAGTGAAAAATATTTCAGATGAAAAATTCCGCGAATGATGGTTAGAAGAAGGAGATCCAATATTGTGGTCATCTACATCTCTTCACATAGCACCTTTGGACTTCTTACGGCGATGTGTGAAAATCTTAGCTTACCTATGTTGTTGAAGTCAAAAATATATAGTTATAGCGGCTATTCTGAATGAGGATCATGCAATGCTTCATAGTACATTGATAGAAATCTCAAATGATCTCGATGCGCCACTCGCACCTATTAGAGAATGCATTGAAGTGAGTGAGTGGATATTAACGTCACGCTGCGAGTGCTTTTGGTGACGGACCACATAATTTCGAGCCACGGTCAAGTGACGTGGACGACACCTGAGCTGACATCCCCTCTCCTAACCACCACGCCACATCAACGGAAGGACGTTTCAGCTCTCGTCAGATTTAACGTGTATCGCTGCCCTACATGGCGGGTCTTCAATGGTACTGGGCTCGAACTCATGACATAACTGCCATGATCCGATACCTTAGCCACTGGGCTACCGCAGCCCCGAGAATGCACTAAAATGGTGCAGTAAAACATTGCTAAAAAGCATTGCTAATTTTCTTTATGGATCATAATAAGACGTTAGGTTATATATGTTTATTTGGTTGTATATTATTAATTAATATTTGAAAGAGTAGCCATACTTTTCCGACACCCGGTATATTAATTTACTTTTTGGATTATCCATTTTCGTTGAATAAAATGTAAATGCGTATTATTAACTGTTATAGAATATTTTATAAAAAATTTTTGTTTTGACATATATTATTTAGAAATCATAAGAATATGTTTCAAAGTTTTTGTAATAAATAATTGTTTTAAACTATGCAGTAACTCCTTTTAGAGTACACACTTTTTTAAAATGTAAGTAACATAATTGAATATGTATTGTTACTATTTATAATTCTTATATATACTTTTGAAAAAGTAATCTTATTATTAGATAATATTTTTCGATTTTCCAGCTCACATGGGTTCTTTTAATACTTTCTATGACTCATTTTTGCTTTAAGATTATTTCAATAAACCCATTTTACTTTAAGCGCATTTTAGTTAAGACCCTTGACTTGTTTATATGTTTGCCTAAATAAAATATAATCAAATAAAAATATTAGGATGACTTACATCAGTATCTTTTTAATAAGTGGCTCTCTACACTGACAACGCATAAACCAAAAACAAACAGATATGGTCCCGGGATCGTTCTGTCAGCTGTTTGAGGACTCAGTGGCCGTGGGAAAGAACGCCACCAACTAAGATGGTGAGGTCTTGGTTGTCTGTGATGCTACAACTCAATTACTATCTTCTGGCCTAGCTCTTGCCAAAATTAACTTCTTCATAGAATCCCATGCTGCAATTTTAACTTTAAGCCGTAATGAACCAACTGACTGCCTTTACACAATTCAATGCCGAACTAAAATTGCGGAGCTCATCTCATATGGCTGGACAGTAGGTCTCAAGTCATGTTGGGATCCTCGTCAATGAAAACGCTGATCAAAAATACAAGCAGAGATTCGAGTCGACTCAGTCGGAAGTTCCATTGACCCTCAAAAGAGCAAAAAGCATTATATCCTCATACATTGACAAATATACAGCCATGATTCAAAAAACGAAGACATTTAGAAAAAGCAATAGGAAACTCTTACCAATATAGACCCAATCCCGAGGCACCTGGAGAGAGCCGAGGCTGTTGCCCTCCTATGCTTAACTACGGGACATGACTTTTTGCGAGTGTACCTCAACTGGCTTGGCGTGACTGATAATGACGCCTGCCCACTCTGTGGGCATGCCAGAATAAATAACGACCACCTGCTTCAATGCACAGGACTCGATAAATACCCGGCTGAGGACATTAGCAGTCGGTACTGGGAGGCTTGGCGTCAAATGGTCAAGAAGCCAAGCACGGGCATTGGATAAATAATGTATTTTTATAATCTTATACACGATCTAGTTTATTTCGGTTAGCACTTAAGTAAAACATATTTTCTTTACAGTTAACGAGCAAATTTATGCACTCATGTAAGACATTTAAAAAACGCGAAGAACTAACTATATTAGAGTACAAGACCGAAAACCTAGAAAATAATTAATAAGGATATTACATTATTTATCTTATTTACTGTCAGTTGTTTCAATGGAAAACTCAGAATCCATATTTTAAGAAATATGAAATTTAATATTTATTTCACTAGAAGAAGAAATTATCCTTTATTTTTAACTGAGACCGTGGAATTTTAAATTTAAAACAAATTACAGAATTATCGTGAGAATTACCGTAATATGAGAGTTGATGGGAAATGAAATAAAAACTTCTTGATATGAATCAAAACTCATAGATTATTTATCTGAATTTTTTTTATTTTGATTTATTCTTGAAATATTGTTGAATATCATATACATACTTCAAATTATATTCAAGAAAATATGGCTTATAATTCTAGCATCGCTAACATTTATTTTAGTCAAAAAGTTTCTTTTGTCTTAAAAGAACCGTGTCTCAAGATATTTTTTTGAATTACTTTTCCAAAATAAATTTTTACGTGGGAAAACCATTTTTGCATATGAAAAATACATCCGGTTTTTAAGGTTGTGATCGTAAATATTTAATGGTTTTTGTACATGAAATACTTTTACATGTGTTGTAATTATTGATGCTAATTATAAGAATGTTTTTTTTTAATTTTAATATAATATATCTATGCCTTAAGTAAATAATATATACAGACGATGTTTTCCATAAATAAATTATTTATTTGCGAAATATTATGTAATATTCTCTTAATATTAAATTTATTAGTAGAAATTTAGTTTGATTTGTAAATTGAAGAAACTGCAAATGAAAAAGTTGTAAATTTAAACTAGATATTTAAACTAAATACAATATGATGGAGGAAAAAAAACTATTTGAAAAGAAAAACCTACAAAGAAACATAAATATATCATTTAAGAAATTGTTTCAGGGCTAACTAGTTTGTTGATCAAATTTCAATTTCAGTTATATAATTAGTATGAATCAAAATAAAATACTTAGACTAAATTCTACCTGCTTAGCAACATTACTGATTTCTACAGCCGCATCTAATCCAGAGATCTTCCCATACTAACAACAACGACGTTTTTCCCTTGATAAGGTGAAACTCCCTTCAAGCTGTGAGAATGTAGTATGTTTCCTTTAAATTGCTCTTGACCAGGGTATGTAGGCATCATTGGCCTATTCATGTTCCCAGTGCATACTAAAACTCCATCGTAAAAATCAGTGGTGAGTTCATTTGTAATCCTGCTTTGACTGTAACTACCCACCGACCTGTTTCATCATAATCAGGAGATTTTTTGACATTGATTACTTCTGTGTTGTAACGGACGTGTCTGAAAACATCATTTTTTCAAATATTCGGTTGCATGTTGGTACAGTTCTTGGTACCTCATGAAATTGTTGCATTCCTTTGGAGGTGGAAAGTTGCTTAGGGTGCCCATTTCTTTGCTGTGATTAAGGTAGGTAGTAGGCATAATGGATCCAACACCTTCTTCAGTTTTTTCCCTATAGCACCAGGTTCCACCGTAAGTACTTGTTTTTTCAAAGCAAACGGGCTCAAAGCAGTTATCTTCCTTTAAAATTTCTACAGTAGCTAGTCCTGTAATTCCTCCACCAAGCACAGCAATTTTCTTTTTATGGGATTCCAGCATTCTATAAAGAGAAATATATTTCAGCAAACAATTTAATTTAAGCTGATTTTATATTTTTATTTTTGAACTAATTTGGCTTGATTATACAGGTGTGGTTTTCGTAATTTAGAATTTTAATAGCATTGGTGATTTCATTACATTATAACATTTGTTACTTTCAAAAGTATGATTAAGACAGTATTTTCAGAATATTAAAGTTTTTGATGATACCTACTACTATTTCGGTAATTAATAGCTTAAAATTCAATTATAACGTTAATGTATCAAGGTTGCTCCAATGAAAAATGGACAATTTAAGTAAAAATTATACCTTTATTGTGTAATTTAAAATAAATCGCTTTTGGCGTTGTAACACAGGTATCATTGTTTTGTCAGTAGGTCTATATTTTTTTTCAGTTTGATTCTCGAGGAAGTCCTGCATTGCTTCCTTTACCTCATCATCCGAATGGAAACGTAATGCTTTCTTAAGTAGAAAAAGTGTAGAATGGTTAAGGGAGACAAATCCGGACGGCACGGTTGGTTTTGGAGCACTTTTCAACGAAATTTGTTTAAGGTTGGTTGCCTGAGCTTCACTAGAGACGATTCGGTCGGCATTGTCATGGAGACCTGGTATGGTTTTTGAACCTTCACGAAAACGTTTCACCAATTGTTCGAACGAAGCGGTGCTCACCATCGACTGACCCCTTCGCTGATAATCTCCCACATTCAGCTCTCCTTTCGAAAACAGAAACCATACTACCCAAACAGTGCACCGATATGGACACATCCAAGAACAGCATGACTTCACACTTTTGATCTTTTTCTCAACCAAGAACAGGTTTCACCATTTCACGTTGTATATGGCTTACACCTCCTACCTTCCTTTATATCCATGTTCGGTAGCGCTGCTATAGCTGCAATCATTTTGACAACATTGCATGTGTCCACTTTACATTTGGGTAACCCTTATATTAATCAAATAACTTTATATATCAACTGTTTCAACCAAATAACTTTTGAAAATAAATTTATATTTAAGTAATTGCTCAAATTGCCGCTGTATAATTAGCTGTAACTTAAAATTAGGTAATAATACACTGCTGGACAATTGCTAAGGACGCATCACAAATTGCTATGTAACATAATATTAAGCGAGACATGAGGCCTAGTAGGATAAAATATAGTTGCCACACTGTTCAGACATTAGAATAAAGAATATTTATTGTTCTCTAAAGTACAAAAGCTGTGAAACATCTGAAAGAAAAAAAAATGTTCATTTGATCTGCGTACGGAGAAATGGAACAATGCATCTAAAAGTCAGCTGGCACCTTAAAGAAAGGTATCATTACGGGATATGTCCACCGTGGAGTGTGATTCAACATTCCACACGTCGTACCATACTTTGCAGAACATTATCCAGTAGCTGTTTAGGCAATTTATCCCATTTCTCTATGAGTATATGGATGAGGGTGTTCCTGTTTGTCGGAGGATAGTTTCGACCAGCAACTTGCCTCTCCAAAGCATCCCACACTCTTGCAATGGGGTTTAGATCTGGAGAACGCGCTGGCCATACGAGACGTTGAATACCCTCGCTGTCTAGATAATCCTGAACATCGAGTGTTCGATGACATGTTGCGTTGTCCATAAAAACAAATTTATCACCGACAACACCACGGAAAAGACGAACATGAGGAAGTAGAACTTCATCAATGTATCGTTGGCCCGTCATAGTCCCATTCGCAACCACATGTAGGCGCATGCGGCCATTGATAACGATGCCGGTCCACACCATGATACTGCAAACGGATATCGGTCCTTTTCCTGGATATTTTCTGGACGATAAGCAGTACCACTCTCGCGCCAGATCAGTTAGCGTCTACAATCCGATGACAGACTGAACCTACTCTCATCTGAGAATAGTACGCATGCCCAGTCCTGTTCAGTCCAATTGTGATGCTCACTACACCATTTCAAACGGGCAGTACGGTGCTTTCTGGTCAATGGGACGCTCACAACAGGTCTGCGTGCGTATAGTCCTCCTCCCCTCAAACGTCTGGCAACAGTTTTTCGGGAGATCTGCTCTCCTGAGGCAGCAAGACACTGATTTGCCACCTGCTGACATGTGGTGCGCCTTTTCCTTTTTGCTGATAGGACGATATATCTGTCTTATGTAGGCGTCGTACTTCTAACACGACCTCCCCCGTTCCGTCTACTACACATTTCAGTGGTTTTTAATGACTTCCACAGCCATGAAACAACGCTGTGAGCGATGTCGAACTCCCTGGCAACATCTGTTATTTGTCGTTCTTCTTCGATCTTTCCAATAATTCGGCCACGCATAAAATCATCTATGTGAGGTCGGGAAGACATGCCAAAAATTTTAAGTTCGTCTATTAAATCTTTCCTGTAAAACTTTGACTTGAAACAACAACTGTCCCCACGCTTCAAAACCTTTAAAGCTCTTATGAACGCTATCACGAAAAAAAAATTGCATACTCATACTTCTTTTTATTAATATCCCGCACTTATTCTAATTTTCCACATTTTGCTTCCTTTCATTTTGTATTTTCTATGGATGATAGTGTTATCCGTCCTTAGCAATTGTCCAGCAGTGTATAATTTTATAGATGACTAAAATTATACACAGAATTCTTTGTAACGCAAGGAAAGCCCGCACGCAAATACATTCATTCTCCAGAGTTTGATTTCCTGCTTGAAGTGCTATTTTGATTGCGAAGAAAGTAACTTGTATACTCCAAAAATATTGTATCATAAAATTGATCGATTTAATTTGTCATGTTTGCTAAATAACCAGCAACGAATTTACCCCGCTATTATAATTTTATTAACTCAGCTGTTATAATTGAAGTAAAATGTTACCTATTTTTAATGCATGATTGTTTAAACAAAATATTTCATTTCAGGAATACTCAACCTTTTTTGCTAAATAACCTGAAAATGGATTTACCAAGCTATTATAATTTAAGTAAAATGTTACCTATTTTTAATGCATGAGGGTTTACAAAAAATATTTCATTTCAGGGATACTCAAACTTTTTTCCTACTAGGTCACATTCACACAAGAGTTTATTCACGCTGGCCGCTTCATGAGGATAATGAGGAAACAAACATCCTATAAGATCAAATTAACATTGGGCAGAGCAAAATTGATCTAAATATTTAAACTGTTCTTTGTGTTTTTATTTTAATTCTATACTAAACTTTCTATCATACGCACAAAAAATATTTCTTTTATGTATTTTTACTGAGTTTTTGGATAGATTCTATTTCCAGCGTTTTCCTTGCATTTTTTATTAAAAAAAGCAAATTGTTAGTAAATATAACATATCTGATTGCTTGTATTAAAAAAAAATTCCCGCTATATTTTTAGTACATTGTTGTCCAATATGTGAATTTCTCAGAGCCACGGGCCATGACCGGGACACTCAGAAATGAATGGTGAGCCACATGTTGCCTGGGGCCGCAGTTTGAGTATCACTGTTTTAAATGTTTAACTTCTCATTCATGAAGTCAGATAAAACAAAAACTAAATAATTCCGCATTTTCAAATAGCTTGAAAAATAAATTATGTTCGGATAAAATAATTAAATCAGGAAATTCCAAATTAACAAGACTGCATAATATTTACTAAGCTGATTTTATCTATAATGCATTAAAGCTAAAAAAATTGTTTGAATATCATTATGCTAATAAAACTATTTCTAGAGACTACTGTTAAGTAAAATTTAAAAACATTATAACTAGATTCTAGATCTAGATAAACAAATAGTTCAAGTTGTTAGGATAAATATGATATATTTAAATGATTTTTAAATACTAATATATATATATATATATATATATATATATATATATATATATATATATATATATATAAATGTAAGGATAATTAAATTAGATTTAAAATTAAATTCCCTACACAACACTTAAATTTTATTTCCCAGTACATCTCTTTCTCTCTCTCTATCTATTTAAGTATTAAATTAATCACCCAATTATTTCTCCGAAACAGATGTCCTAACCACTAAACATTTCTAATTCTGGATCATTATATTTAATAGTCCTATATGTCAGCTTTAACTTTCAAGTACAGATGGAAAAAAAAACTCACACACACACATCTGGGTTAAAGTGGTAAATACACTTAGATTCCACATTGGCGTCATTCTTCTCTTGGCGTCAGATGGTGTTGAGAATTCATTCAATAAAGATTTTTTTTTAAAATTAAGACTGATTCTGACTCGAAACATGTCAGAATTATAGCTGGTAAGATATACCTGCTAATGGATTTGAAACGTTTAACTTAAAACTATTCTTAAAAGTAAAACAAAATTAAAAACAAGCGGAAAATGTATCAACCATCGAGAAAAGTGCTTTAATAATGATTATGGGACTCCGCTGAACGATATTTCTGTCTTTGCTAAATATGCCAGATTGCCGTGAATGAAAGAAACAACGTTCTAATGGCGAAGAAGAAAAAATGGAAGACGATAATCGCTCCTACCCCCGTGAAGAAAAACGCGGCTCCTATCGCCAAACAAAGAAATATGTACAATTATACAGTGAATGTGATCAACATTGAATTCAATATTGAAGTACCAACATTGAATCCAATATTGAAAGACCGACATTGGAACAAATTAAACAAATCAAATCAATGGACAACAGCATGCGGATTACCGTTTACTGAAAATTTCTGCCATTAAGAAAGGTCAGTGAAATAAGTAGTTTTCATTTTAGTAACATTGAAGTGAGAGTGAGTTTTTCTGAACAACATTTTTCGGTAAAGAGTAAAAATACGATATTAAACTTTAATAGTTTATTGTTTATACTTTAAATGAGAAAGCAGTGCGTATGTGTTTAATTATACAAAACTTTAAGAAATTTTAATGTACTGCTCATTGTTTTATTTTAAAATGTTGAATGAGTTAACATTTATGGATATTGGTGTTTTAAAGGTGAAAGATATGAATTTAGTTAGTAGAGAAATAACTCTAATGTCCTATTACTAATGATATTAATCTTGATGAGAAACAAAAATAAAATCCCATTGCTTCTTTTTTCTACACTGAATTTTTTTTCACTTTGAAATTGTGTGTTTTGATATACTGGCCACATATCATGTTTCACTGTTTCTCGAAATTTTCCTTATCTAAATTTAAATTAATTTAACAACTTGAAACTTATTTTTGGATATTATACAGTGGATGGAAGAAAATTCAATCATTATAAACTTTGTTTAAGTCTTGAAACATTAAGACGACAGACGTGTCTAGTTTGAATTGTACACTTCTTATTGTTTTCTTATTAGCATCCCTGAACATCTGTGAATTGATCACGCAGATTTCTCAGAGAGACGTGTTCAAAAATAAGTAGTATTATACAGCTTATAGTAATGAACGTGTGATGTAAGAGAAAGACAAGAATTTTTTTCTATAAGAAATTCAAAATATCTCATACAACATTTTAAGTAAAAGTGAATATTGTGAAAATTTTATTTCATTAAGTTGTAGTCTTCGTTGAAACATAATAATAAAGTGATGATAGACTTATTTCCAGAAGTGAGTCCACTTTTCCTACTCAAAATTAATATAAAATAGAGTTTAGTGTACTTTCGTATTACCAGATAAGCCTTATTCATACTTTCGGATCATCATTACTTATAATAACGGATCATCCTTACGCATAGTAACGGATTCTTGATCCTTACGTTTTATTGGCTGTTAAAACCAACTATTGAATATCATTGGTCAGAAGAAATGTCTTCTGGCATTTCTTCTGTCTTTCCAGAATTCCACTCTGACGAAGAGAATGTATATACATATTCGAACTTAATTATTTGTTATGTTGAAACAAAGTTTACTGTTTTGTAAAATCACCGCAGTTTTACTTTGCCACTCAACACAACCACCAAAAAGGTTAACCCGTTCTTTGAATATAAAATCTTAAGCATTTGAATTAAAAAATTAATTCCAACGTTGCGTGTGCCTTTCGTAAATATGGAGGATATTTCCGCGGTTAGAATTCCAGCTTTTGTTTCATCAGATCCTGCTCTATGGTTCGGGATGCTTGAATCAACCTTCGAATTGGCAGTTCCCAAGCCAATAACCGACGAACGCACCAAATATAATTATCGCGTAGCTCATTTGTCTCCCGATGCGGCAATGACAGTTCGAGACGTAATTCTTTCACCTTTGAGCACAAATCCATATTCAAAATTAAAAGATGAAGTCATTGCCCGATGCTGTGAAAGCAAAAGCCAGGAAATTCGCCGACTTTTAACCGGAGAACAGTTAGGAGACAGAAAGTCATTGGAATTATTTCGAGTGATGCAACGGCGATCAGAATCCCACAACGTGACTTATTCACTTCTTTTGGAATTATTTTTACAGCAGTTACCACCTAATGTGTCATCCATCCTTGCAAGTATTCAACCCCTTACAGCTCAAAAGGCTTCAGAGGAAGCTGATCGTATTTTAGAGGTAACGCCTGTACAGGTAAGTGCTGTATCAAAATATTCCAGTGCCAATTCTGATGATAGTAGTGAATCAAAACTTCTCAAAAAGTTAAAACTTTTACGACAGGAAGTGAAAGAACTTCGATGATCAAGAAGTTTTCTCGATATCGTTTCGATTCTCGCAATCGCAGAAATAGTTCTATGCTAACAGCATCGAATTTATGTTGGTATCATAATAAATTTGCCACAAAGGCAAGAAAATGTATTCAGCCCTGCTCTTTCCAGGAAAACTTGAACGGGCAGGAGTAGCGGTGACGTATGCCTTGCCTTCGAGTTTCTGTCGCCTTTTCGTTCACGATTGTAAATCCAACATTTGTTTTCTAGTTGATACCGGAAGTGATTGTTCAATCCTTCGAAAATATGAAACATGCTTAATCGTGCCAAACGGCATAGTTGACGATACACATGATCACACGATACAAATATCAAGGTAACCATATTGTAATGTTATCACTCATCTTGGCGAATATAAACAATAGTTTGGCGAGTAGCACTCTGATATCAAATTAATATTCTATTTGGAATTACGCATTCTCATAACTAGGCCGATGATGTATATATACATATCCATGCACAAAAATAGATGTGTATTTATACATATCCATAAATATGGAAAGAAAGAGAGATTGATTGTTTGTAGAGGTATTTTCTCTTTTAAGGATAGTATCTTTTTTCCACGAATATCATTAATATTTTTGATCTATTTCCTTAATAAACTAACATTTAAAAATCATATAGAATTTCTTTAAAAAATAAGCAATTTATTATATAAAAAGAAAATATTAAGAATTACATAACTTTAATGATGACATTTATATTACACCTTCAATCTCAAAAAATTAATTGAAATTTTATGAAATTTTAAAAACTTTTTCAAATTTGTAAGAATTGTGCAAAAAAATTCTCTACCGAATGTTTTTTTACATAAAATTTTCTGGTGCATAACGCGCCGAACTTTTCATCATTAACAAATTTAATAAGTACGTCTGACCTACCGACACAATAAAATACAAACGAACCATAAAAATTTAACAGAAAAATAGCTTTTATCATTTGCAGATATTGTATTTATTAAAAGAAAATTAAATAATACTGAAAGTAGACACATACCTGTGATTAGTCAAAGTGATATTTTAAAACAATACTCATGTGTCAAAACATTATACGGAAAAATTCAGTGTAATTTTAAATTAGATAATAACTTGTGTATTATATAAAAAAATACTTATCAGTACGAAGATAAAACCTATTTAACTCCTACTGAGCATAAAGCTACTGTGTAGGTATCATTTTACGATTAGAATTAAATGCTTGTTTTAAAATGAGAGATAATAAAGAGTTATTTAAAGCAAGGTTTATCAACGCATCACACGATAAGTGTTAATATCGCTACATTGTTGCGTCAATAAGTGCATAATATTAAGATCAGAACCTCAATTTTTAAATTATGTTTAAAAATTAAATCGGGAAGTTACCCAGTTACAACACCTTAGGGCAGGGCTTTTCAAACTTTCAATATTTGCGACCCAATATTCAATCAGAATTTTCATCGCCCCCCCATACAATAACAATGTATTGAATTCAATAATACTATACTTTGATACTAAACCTACAATATATATATACACGATAAAAACCTATTAAGTGACACCTGCGTATATAAACGCCTCATTCAGCTTTCTCCCCGGACGTATATATACCTCTGTCCAAAGTATGATCCTTTCTGTGTACTGTTATCCATAAAATTATTTCAAAGGCTTTGAAATGCTATAAAAATACATTGCAAGTGTTTGAGAAGAATGAACTTATTTCAGAGAATTTGCTTATTTATTCCTTTTCTTCCCCATCCCCCCGATTCATGACATACGCTCACGCTCGCCTACGTGGAAAACACTGGCATTGGGGGAGAATCGCGTAACTTTTAATCAGCAATTTGGGGATTTATTATAAACCATACAAATTTTATGTATGACAATACCCTGGGGATATTGGTAATTATTAAACTGGTTCTTAACTTAGTATTGTTAAATTAATTATAAAATACATGTGTGTAGTACTGATACATTTATTAGTGTATTATATCAGTGTAAATGCGTATTTCATTTTTTATTATGTCAGGATGTATCTTTTGTTGGTTTACTTTCATTAAATTAATAATTTCTTTAAAATAATCTTTTGTTTTCGACTTTTCAATGGGCTCGAGCCCCCCTTGCAGAGGTATCACACCCCTCAAGGGGGCGCCCCACAGTTTGTGAAACACTGCCTTAGGGGTAGTTTTGAATTTTATCAAGATTAAAAATTCCTTTTTGACTTCCAACGTTTTGTGATTTAACCACTCCCAGAACTATGCAGTGATAAAACCCACTCAAACTTTTTAGGATACATAAAATGTAAGCTATATTTTCATACAATTAGATTAATAAGTATAATAAAGTTGGAACGGTTTAGACAAAAATGTGTGTAACATGTATATATTTATAGAGAGAAAGAGAGAGATAGAGATAGAGAGAGAGGAGAGATATCTTTAAATTCCTATGTTTTGAGTACTCTTTAAATTGTCTGGATATTTTATTTTTACTTAATTTAGTTATTTTGCATGTTAAAACACTAATCTTTTCGCAAAGAATTACTTAATTTTTTTAAACTTAAAAGAAGTTACGTATTTTTGGAATGGATTAATTAGGTATAATGTAATGGTAAAAGGAAATGGACAGTGTTTCTAAACATGGGGGTGCTCCCCTCTAGGTAAGCGTTAAGAGGGTCGAAAGCACATTGAAAAGTCAAAAACAAGATATTTAAAATGTTACAAATTTACTGAAAAGAAGCAAAAAAAATGTACATACTGGCATAGTAGAAAATATAATACATATTTACACTGATATAATATAACTATAAAAGGTATTAGTACTGCACAATGTGTTTGATAATTTATTTTTTTATCAATTCTATGCTAAGTAAACTTTTATTAATTACAAGTGACTCAAATTAGCTTGTCATTTACAAATTTATATTTAATACTTATATATATAATTTGTACGGTTTACATCAAAGTGCATTATTATTGCATTCAATATATTGTTTGTGTACGCAGGGGGGAGGAGGTGCAATGAAAATTATGAGTGAAAACTGGGTCGCAGGTATTGAAAGCTCAAGGAACGCTGTTGTAGAGTTAAAAAAAGAGACATGTTCCAAAATTTTGTAAAAAACAAACTGCAATTGAATACATCTGTTCTGTTTTCATATATATATATATATATATATATATATATATATATATATAATTAAACTTGATTTAAAAATTAAACTTGAAAAAAAAAAATATATATATAAGCCCTTGATTATATATAAATATAAACCCTTATGAACTATCCCTCTAAAAAAATCTTTCTAATGAAATGGTTTTAAATAAATAGTAATTTCCAAGTGAAAATAATGATTTTTTTTCACTCTCTATTTCTTAGAATTGTAAATCCTTATATACTCTTCCTATGAGACGTCAGATACGCCAAAAGTTAAAAATAATTAAAACATTTATTTTTTTTTCTTTTATTCTATAATCCTAAATTAAATTTTATGTTTGGTTTTGTAGGATATTTACTTTTAGTTCTTATATTGTGATTTAACTTTCAATTTCCAATCTAAATTTTAGAAAAGAAAATGGCACACTTGAGAACTCAAGACTGAGATTTAAGAAGCTGGTGTTAGTAATTTTATTTTAATTAATTTAATGAATTAAATGAAGGTTTATTTTTTAATTTTCAATTTCTAAGTTATAATTAAAATATATTTATTATATTATTATTTATATTAAATTATTTTAATTATAACTTAGAAATTGAAAATTAAAACGAAAGAAAAGTTTGAAAAGGAAACACTTTCATCAAAGCTTCAAGAACTTTTAAAGTAAACTAATACAGTTATACTACAGAAATTATTTTATCTCTATTCAACTGCGGTAATTTTACTTGGTTAGTTCTCTAATATTATAGTGCTTAAAATCCCTACATAATTATTCCCTTCTCCATTCTTCAACTAAATTGCACTTAAAGTTGTTTTTTTTTTGTTTCAGTGTAGTTATCCTCAAATTGTGCGTGGGTGTGAAGAAAGAAACATAGTCAATCCATTCACAATTGTTTTCTATATTCTATCGTTAAAAGTAACTTCCATTAACACACTCTTATCATCTTGACACAATAGTAATTGTGTAAGACTAGAAGAAAAATTATTTTAGATAACTGACAACATAGAGGGAAATAAAACTCAGTTTTCCTTTGTATCATGGGTAATTTAAAACAAAATAGATTATTTTTGTAATAATAAATGGTTATAAGTTAGCAGATATCAACTCTAGAAAACTACTTCATACATTTTTTAAATAGTATCCCTTATGCTTAAATCAATTGAGCGATTAATTTGCTGTCAGTGTAAAATTTTAAATCTAACACTTTTTGAATAATCTTATATTGATTATAAAATATCTTCACAATTAGGCAGTCATCCTGCTTTCAGTAAACTTCTACTAAATGAAATATCATTTACTCTGATAAAATATATTATAATTTTTAAAAAAAAATTACTTAACTGAAATACGTGTACACTTTTTGTGGATCCACGGTGTGGCGATAAGAATCATTCATTTGAAAAGACGTTTCTTTTATACATTGAAATATTATTGAACTAAAAAATTGTGCAGCAAACATTTTTTCTTTGTTATTCTTATTATTGTTATTCTTATTTACTTTGTTATTCTTATTGTTTTTCTTTATTATTACATTGTGCTTAAGAAATTAAAAAGAACATTTAAGCGGTTTGTTTTTCGAATATTTTAAGGTGCCAAGATTTCGAAGTAAGCGGTAAAAAGCAAATGTATTGAATTTATAAATCTTCGCTAATTAGACTTTTATTTATTGTCAAAATTTATACGGGAATATGAAATTTTATGTCTAGAAAAAAAGTTTTGTTTCTGATCACAAAATGTATCTGGAACTTTTTTTTTGCGTTTCTTTACATGTTAAATAATTATATACATAAACCAATCTTTTCTTCGATTGATTTCGGGTTTTACATGTTAATTCATTGAAAAATAATATACATACATTGGTTGTTTTTCAATCTAATTTTTAATTACATAACGAATTCGCTTACCTGTATTATTTAACTCTTATCTTATTCATACAAAAATATGAATGAAGTTAAATATCTATATTTTAAATAAATTTTTGAAGCACAGCAGATTATGTTACATAATCATACATTGCCTTGGATATAAATGCATGATGCATTCCTTATCATTCTGCTAAATATTTTATGCACAATCTCTTCGGGCACTGTATAGTGCTTTTGCATGTAGATTATGTTATCAGAAGTTAAAATTAGAGCCATTAAATATCTCATGAAAAAAAATTTAAGAACATATATTAGATTATTTCACAACATTTACATTTGAATAGAGAATAAGATGTTATCAGCATATCAATTTTATTTTGTATCATTCTTATTCTTACGCAATTCTGTTTTTGAATAATTTTTTAGTCTCTTGCATAAATAATGAAAGATAAGGTACTCTTGCATAAGTAATGAAAGTTGATAAATGAAATAGCCTTAAAAATACTAAATTAGATAATTTAAGATAAATTGTCCTATTTCGCCGAATAAGGATATCAAAAAAATGTATTGCAATTTTTCCTTAGGTTATTATCAGCTATCATTATCCATCAACTTACAGGAAAGCTGTATTTATGTAGTGCAATCGATATGCGTTATTATTATTAAATCATACTTAGAGTAATCTATTTTTTTTAAATACCACCTCTTCAAAAAAATATTAAAAATATTTACAAAATGAACTTGCTTACCAGATTTTCTGAAAATTTTAAATATTATTATGCAACAGTGTTATGTAAAATATATTAATCTTACTGTAGTTTACAAATTTTAAATGCAAATTTGTAATTTTTAAGAATAGGAATATAATAATCTATCATGTATAGTTATATACATCTTTCAGAAATTAGCCAGCAATGTAATAACTACTACGAGAAATCTTTAGATTTTGTTTTTATTGCAAATTTTTATACTCCTCTACACAATAAAAATCTGAAAATTTACAAAAAATATGAAAAAAACATTTAACTTAATTATATTGGTATAGACTATTTTAAGTGGACATTGTATCCTTTGAACATTTTTCTTACATTATATATTTGAAAATTATTTTTCAGCATTTTTCACACTGTTCTTATTTAAAAAATATGCTTTCATTAAATCTGGTTTAATATGATCTTTAGATATGAATATTCCATTTGGACACTACAACCAAATAATATGTATTTTGAGTTCCACAATTGACGCATTTTTTTTAAAAAAATTATTAGAAGTAAGGCGTTGATAAAGAAAAAAGAATGAAAAATTAGCATGGCATATTTAAAAAGAGTTAGTTAAACTTTCTTATTCCCAAATTTGTTTGCTTTCGAATGAAGTTTATTCAATTGAAGTTTTTTCCAACTTCTAGTTCCCATACATACAAAAGTGATACATCAATCGAAAGATATCAATTCGAAAAATATTAGCAAATAAAAAAAAAGTAATCTATTTTTGACACACACACATTTTTAGAATATTTTCGTATTAAATTAACTATAACACTTGAATGTGCTTTAAATTTCTATAAATGTTTCAATGTAAAATTAAAAAACCACAATCCTGCATTATTATATTCAAATGAATCGTCATTACTCTATATTACTATAAATATTAGATTATTAAGAAGTTTATATTTTAATAATGCAAATTCTGCCTGCTGGGTGGCGTGGCTGCTTAGGCACCACGCCTAAGTTTGGAGGTTTGGCCGCAACCAAAGTCGGTGTAGATCCATGATGTAAAATTCGACAGCGTCCCTCTTCGCAGCGTCACAACTCATGTGTTTTCCTCAGGGAAGAAAACTGGGCATCAAATTTACATAGGGGGGGGGGGTATTTGATATCCAATTATATAGAGCCAGACTTAAGAGTAATACCAGCTACCGAGGACTATACTAGGTTTGCAATGGTAATTACCAATCCGCAGTTCCCTTTTTTTAAAACATATTTATACAAAATTACTGTGAAGGTTTTACTCCTAATAATTATTTAATTCAAATACGATCTAATTGTATATAAATTGGGGGACATTTCTTTATTTTCAAAAATACTTAAGTTATTAAAAAAGGTAAAATTCAGCATCAATAATACCGCTTAAATAAGCAAACAGTAATTAGTGTATTTTTATTTGTGTTGATCCTAGTTTTAGAATATAATATAAGAAATCATTAACAATATTAAAACATTATGCAAATTGTTTGCAAAATTTTTCAACAACAAAGTACTAGTTGAGTGAATTAAGTGCAAAAGAAATATGTGCAATATATAATTCATAAATTTTATTTTTAACTCAAAATAATACAAATTTATGATCGATAAATGTTTCAAAAGTATTAATCACATCTAAAATAAATACTAATCATGAAAAATGTACAATACATGATGCATAATTATTAATGAGAAATTAATTTCTTTTAGATTAATTGTAAATAAATATTGTATCATTAATTATATCTATCTTATGAAATAAAAATATAATATGATAATTATACAATATAATTGTAGTGATCATATATGATGTGCTTAAAATTGGTGTAGTGTAGCATTTTTATGATGTGCTTAAAATTGTTGTAGTGTAGCATTTTTATGATGTGCTTAAAATTGGTGTAGTGTAACATTTTTATGATGTGCTTAAAATTGGTGTAGTGTAGCATTTTTATGATGTGTTTAAAATTGGTGTAGTGTAGCATTTTTATGATGTGTTTAAAATTGGTGTAGTGTAGCATCGTTATGATGTGCTTAAAATTGGTGTAGTGTACCATTTTTATGATGTAATAAACAAAATAGAAATTCTGAATTTTTTTTCTTTAAAATTGTATAAATGAGTATATAAAACATACAAAATATTTCCCAACTTTCAATAGTTTAAAGCGTTGCCGTTTTCAAAAATTTTCAAGTAGTCTTTTGTTTGTAAGGGAAAAATGTTTTAATTATTCTATAATATTAATTAAAGTGTACTTTATTTGTGTTTCATAACAAAACACAAACAAGAAGCAGTAAAAATACAAAGCATTACCTCTGATAATATTACGTTTTTATGAATTCTGTAATCTACTTGGTTTCTACATATTTTTAATGGTAAGAAAATGCCTTATTGTTTGCCAAAAATTGATGATCCATATTTTTTAAGGTTTTTAATTAAATGCAATCCTCTGAAATCTTCCTCTTAATGATTCGTCTATAGAGTATTTATTGGTTAATAACTTCCATAGAAATATTATTATATATTATATTTAATTAAATTTTGTAGTATATATATTTTTATCTAAAATCCTTCTTACCGTCATTTTGCTTTTCTTATTAAAATTTGTACATTCGTATTTTTTATTGAGAGCATGTAAAATTCTTATGCGGTTGTTGCTTTTCTTACTAAAATTTGTGCATTCGTATTTTTTATTGAGAGCATGTAAAATTCTTATGTGGTTGCTCATTTTCTTCCTTGCATCTATCTAGCTGAAGTGGAAACAGCAGTCTTTTTTCGCTTGTCATAATAGCATCTCTCGCTCCTTCCCATTTGTGTGGACCTTTTAATCTATATTGATATGAAACAGATGGTCCCCAATATAACTTCCAAAACAACTTTACATCTGTAAAAAACAATTTAAGCAAATTGGGTTTTACTTTTAACAAAGCTGCTATTTCATCCATATATTGAATAAAATCAACGCGAATGGTCATCTTATCATTTGGTGCATACCATTTAGCATTCCTATTATGTCTTTTTACGATATCTTTCTCCATTGCCTTTACTGAAGGTAAACTACCTTTACCAGATAAAATATGAGCGGCATATCGCGCCTGCATCTCTCCAACTGGGAGACCAGGTCCCCAAACTAGCACAAAACCTGTAATAACTAATGTGGAATGCTTCAGGTGAGGCGGAAACATGCACTTATAAAGCTTAATTTTTCCATCCTCTTGTAGAATAATGTCTTCGCCCAAAAAAGGAAACTTCCAAGTGTATCCAGTTGCCATTATGATTGTGTCTGCTTCTGTTTCATGGTTATCACCATTGAAGACTACCCCATTTTCAGTGATATAACTAATATCCCCTTTCTGTACGACTGATCCAGATAAAAGTTTTGATCCAATATGGTCATTAATAATAGGGTCTTTGGAAAGCATGGGGTACTGTGGAGGAATATTATACATTTTATGATCAAATTTCGGATCTAAATATTTCTTTTCAAGAAATCTGCTGCACCAATCTCGAGGCCAGTAATCTAGAAATCCTGTCAGGTAGCGTCTGAGGAGTACATAGTCCATTGGATATCCCCGTGGTCCCACTCTAGTCATGATATGAGCTCCAGTTTTAGTGCTAAGATACACCTATGAAAGAATTACAACAACTGTTAATAAAACAATTTCTACATATTTACAATCTCAATTGCTATATTTTTTCTCAAAAATCAATTCCTAAAGTAATTAAGGTATCCGACTACGTTCGGAACCGTGATTTTGCAAAAGCGTGTAAATGGATAATATTTATGATATTTAGTGTCACTTATATTAGAATTTATATATAAAATTGTTTTAAGAATAGTATTACAACAACAAAAAATATTTAAGTACAATATTTTGACAAGAAAAATGAACATAGAATGACCAAATTTCAAAATATTCTCCTTTTGTGAAAAATGATTTTATTATAATAATAGTTTGCCTGTATGTAGCTCTTATCTCTGTACAGATGCTCAACTAGAATTTTTAATATATATATTAGAAGTGGGGGTTTATCCATGTTTTACGACAACAGAGGGGATAAACTTTGAGAAAAAAATGCCGATAATTATTTCAAATGGTTGCTACTCCGAAAATAATGTGAAGTTTTCAAAACTCATAGTTGAGCCTCTGTACAGAGGTCTGAGCTATATACAGGCAAAATATTATGATAATAGAAGCATTTTTCACAAAAGGAGAACATTTTGAAAAAAGATTATTTTAAGTTAATTTTTTTTAAAAATTGTATTTAAATAATTTGCTTTTGTCAAAATGTCCTTAAAACAATTTTATACATGTATTATATAATCTAAGTAACATTAAATATCATGAAAATTATCCATTTATGTGCTTTTTTTAAAAAAATCATGGTTCCGAACTTAGACGGATACCTTAAAGCTGATTTCCATTATTATATTAAAATGATCGAAGAATGCTTGAAATAAAAAAGAAGCTTGAATATTCATCTTATATTCTAATACTATAAATCAGTGGTCCTTAAACATTAAATTGCCGTGGGGTCCCTTTATGTATCATTCTGACATCGCTGACTCCAAGAATTCTGAACACGTTTCACTGACTCACATTACATGTCAGTGTGTTTTAAAGGTTTCTCAATAATCTTAAGACTAACTCTACTACTTATATAGACATTTTTAACGCTTTTTTACTTTAAGAAAACGGTAAACATCTGATTAAAAAAATAATGAAATTCTAATTTAAAATAAACAAATAATGATCTTAATTGAATTCATGAAATCTTTTAATGAGAAGAATGGTGCAGCACTTTTTTTAGAAGTGCTGTTATATCAGATGTAATATTTAAACTCTGCAGTCTTAATTCCGATTATATGCTTTCCAGATGGTTTCTGAACTTATTTTTATAAGATAAAGATAAGAAAGCGTTAATGTACTTAAATACGTAGATTGGAACTATTAGTATTGGATAACACACTTTTCCGTTTTTTCCAATAGGCCTTTCAAAGACTTAATATTAAATGAGAGACCTTCGCGGACGTCATTGGAGAATGTTGGGTACTCCCAGAGGTCCACGGACCACATTTTAATTATCACTACTGTAAATGTTCTAATTTTGTTATTTAACACATAACATATACTACTTTTACTAATGGTATGACATGGTTAGAAGGATTAGTTTACTAACATGATTGTTTGTGCATGCTTGTTTTAAAATAAAGATAAATTACTGAAGGTACACAAGTAGTTACCCGACTCTTAGAAGAAGAAAGAAGAACTGAACAGCATACACTTTTCTTTCAATCAAGCTAAGTTAGGTTTTTAAAATAAAAAAAAATGATTACATAAAAATTTACCTTTCTATACTAAAATTTAACATACATGATAACAATAGCAACAATAGCACCCGTTACGTCTGTAATATAAAATTACGCTACAGAAACCTTTTTTTTTTCAGGCTAATTACAATGAGTTGTGGTAATTAAATATCACAAATTTATTTTAAAATGGAACGATCAATATTGCTTAGAATATTTTGAAAAAAATAAGTAAAAAAAAATTAATAAAATCCTACCATTCACCTATTGATAAAATCGTATATATTTAAGTATTTTATTATTAAGGAAATATATTGTTCATATTAATGAATAGAATAATTACATAATTTATCTGGCAAGTAGAAAAATAATAATTTATTTGATCCTGAAAGATTTATTTAAATATACATAAGTTCTAAGAAATAAAACCTCTAATTCGCAAAATACTTTTCAACTAACTGTTTTGTCAAATTCTTTACATTTCAATGAATAGAAATTTCGTAATCATATTTAAGTGCTACTCTTTGATATTTTGGAGACCAGTGTGCATGTTATGTCACTTATAAAATTCTTAAATTACTAAAGATATTCTTGATAAATTTAGTAATTCGGGTTTCTAAATTTTCTTAGCCTTTTACATCTACAGTACGCCAGATTAAGTAAATTTATGAACTAAAGAGCCTATTATATGTGTGTGTGTGGATTTACTAAATCAGCATATTCATTATATATTATATTTTAAGTTTTAAATATTTCTAAATTAAATTATCAGGTAGTACGAAAAAACTTAATAATGCCTACCAACTTACAATCAACAAAAAATATAATCTATAATCTAATGTAATGGTTACTTAATAGAGTTAACTTACGGATTTTTTAAAATCATAATCTTACCTGTTTTGCAACACAGCTAGTCTCCACAGCAGCGTCCAGTGCAGAACATCCTATTCCAACAATAATGATTTTTTGATCTTTGAATTCCTGTACCCCTTTCAAACTATGTGTATGCATAATTTTACCTTTAAACTTCTCTTGCCCAGGAAAACTTCCCATTTTGGGTCGATTAATGTGGCCAACACAAACCATTACGCCATCATATACTTCGCTTGATATCTCATATGTCACTAAATTCTTTACTGTGACAATCCATCGTCCAGTTTCATCATAATCATCCGTTCGTTTGACACTAATGACGTCCATATTAACTCTGACATGTCTGAAACAGTCATATTTACTCCAGTATTCCATGAAGTACTGATAAACCTCATTGTGTCTCATGTAGTTGTTGAATTCTTTAGCAGGAGGAAAATTACTATAGGCTCCCATTTCCTTACTGTGATTGATTATTGTTGTAGGCATAATAGAAGCAACACCTTCAATGGTATCCTCACGATAACACCAAGTGCCTCCGGGTTTGTCTGTCTTTTCGAAACACACAGGTTCCATTCCTTCCTCTTTACACATTGCCACTGATGACATTCCGGTACAACCTGCTCCGATTATAGCAATTCGCTTTTTTCTTTTAACCATGGTAGTTTTACTGAAATAACAATAATTAAAAATGTAGTGTTGTAGTCAAAATATTAATCTTAGCAATGCAACATCCCATTTAACTCCATTACTTGCAAATGACAATATTGAAATTTCCAAATATTAGCTGAATTTTCCTAAGCATTGTAATAATTTCTTTGTTGTAATTGCAATGATTTATTTCAGAAAAAAATTATTTATCATTTAATTAAAAAAACAGTTTACGTAAATATAAAATTGGTTTTATGCGATATCAAATCATGGAACTATGATACACATGCGCAATATCCTATTTAGCACTTGTTCTCTTATGTATCTAAATATGTGTGTAATATCGAAATATTTTCAGATAAACTTTATTAAAAAAACTGTGTTTTGTCCTAAGTCCTTATATATTTTTTATTTCATGGTCAATTAAAAGAATAACTTTTCCTCACCATTGAAAACTTTACCATCAAAATTGATTCAGAAGTTGAACACTATTCTGAAATTATACTACATTTAATTTCTTATAATTCTCAAATGTTAGAACATTGACAGGTGACATGTTAGGACAACACTTTTAGGATAATAAATTTAGCTTTGTAATACTTTGGAGAAAAATTTTCTTTTCTTCAACTTTTTCTTTTTCATTCTGTTTTTAAATGCATAGCCAGATATAATAATACAGTAAAATGAAGCTTACGAAATTATTTATTCTTAATTTAAATAATTTAAAAAACAAATAAAAAATGAGTTTAAAAATATAGAAATGATATAAACCACACTTCTAATTTTCATGCAGCATATTATGTACCTAATTGTACAAATAAGCCAATGAATAAGCTGTATTCAGGCAGATAAAATAAATTTTATTTATGTATGATGGATTTTGTAAGTTTGTATTGGAAATAAAAGTAATAAAAATAGATATTATTAACATTTTACTATTGCAATTTTAAAACAAAAATTAAAAAAAGGTAAAAACCCTATAAAAAGTACGTTTTAGGTATTTTCTTATACTTAGGAATTAATAAAATATTATGAAAACCCCGTTCTATAATACAACGTTGAAATTTCCAGTTGATGTTTTGAAACAGAAAAATAAAATATGATTAAATTTAAATTGAAATTATATATGGATATGCATACAACAGCGTACTTTCTAGCATAAAATTAAAGAGAAAGTATTATTTCAAGGAAAAGATAATTTGAATTAGATACAGTTAAAATATCTACCTCATAAAAAATAAATCGTTCTGGAAAAGTAGCCTCTATGTTGCGAAACTACTTTGTTAGAATGAGGAAATTTATTTTTGAAATTTACCAGAAATAAGATTTAAAACTTTACTATAATACTTATGTAGTCGCATAATCATACATTTTTTCTAGTCCTTCTTCCATCCCTAAAATTTCTTCAGGTTTCATAGTCATTGTCCAGTTATCTTTAAGTCGAGGCTCTCTGTAAATAACAAACGGAAATAAGAAACTATAAATTAAATGCAGACTTACAAATAATTGAAAAATTAATAGTACTATAAGATGACATTTTTCATTCTCAAATTATGTTTAAAACTGTAAAGAAAATCAAATTGATTTTAACTCAACTACATATCTAGAGAAGAAATTTATTTTTTAATAATATATATTTTCAATTTCGATTTTTAAATATGGTTTTTTATTCCAATTTTTACGAGTAAAAAGAAATATAAAATATCCTGCAAATAAATTTAAAAGAAACATCATTAGAAGAGCAATAACAACAAACCGGCTCTTTTATTTTGTAACTCATTCCCATTTATCAATTTTTCTTATTTTAAAATACGAGGTATACATCAGCAAAATATTAATTGAAATTAGCTTTTTTAATATGTGTTGCATACATTTTTTTTAAAGAAATGCTTTACATTTGTTTCATTTTACATTATTATATAAGTAAAAGTTATTTGAAACTAGACAGTGTGCAAAACTTACTAGTAATTTACTAGAAACACACATAAATAAAGAGACAAATGTTATGACTGATAAAGTTTTACGTTGGGTTTAATCATTTACTTAGATCTGTGTTTTTATCAAGAAAATAAAAAGACAACATTATTATTCTACAAAATCCTAATCCGTTTTGTGTCCTATCTGAAGCTTTGAAGACCTGGATTATAGGAAGGGATTGTGTGTGCTTTTCAATCAAAGATGACTATAGTGCCTTTAGGTGAATTATGGAAAATTGTATCTTAGGTGAATTATGGAAAATTGTATCTTAGGTAAATTATGGAAAATTGTATCTTAGGTAAATTATGGAAAATTGTATCTTAGATGAATTATAAAAAATTGTATGCAACACCGATATTATACCGGATGCTCATACAACTAGATATTGTTCATTACATTAAAACATGGATAAATCATTATATTCAAATCCCTATTCATGACAGTAACGTTCTAAGACAATAATTTTCGGGGCTGCATGAATCACGCCTTGAATAATTTTACAACCCGTGGAATTCATTACAACTTTACAAAATGCGACTATTTTGTACAATATTTTAGTGTTTAGAGTTTTTTTATTTAACTAATCTGTTTTCCAGAAATTGAAATTTATCAAACATAAATCGTGCTCAAAATCGTTGGCGAGCCCATGGGGCTAGAGCATGTAGCATGAGATGACAAAGACCTAGATTTAGATGAATGGGTTTATTAGAGGAGGATTGTGTGGTCCTTAAAACTAAGAATTAGACGAGTTTGGCAGCCAGTAGAAGTGGTTAGAAGTGTCTGGCTCTAAAGGCCTTATCCCAACTTCAGCTATCGCGCCATGGATAAGAATTTATGTGCATTTAATTGGCATAAAATTCATTTGAAAGTCAAAAGAGATGTTTAAATCTATTTTCAAAATAAAGTATTACGCGCAATTTTTCTGTAGACAGTATTTTATTCATTCATTAGTTAAACAAGATGCTTAGCTACTGATCTAATTTATAGGAATTACAACAAAAGGCGTTTAAATAAGTTTTCAAATAATTACTGACCACTCCATTTTGTTGAGGGAGTTCATATCTTCAACAATCATTGTAACTAATACAAGTGAGTTTATTATTTAACTATATACAAATTTGAATATTGGGTGAAACAAATTCTTTGACGAAATAAGTGAATAGTAGAAGACATTTCAGTATAATTGAAGAAAGATTGAAATGTTTTCACGAATTTTGATTCCTACGTTTTATTTTTACGCAAAGCCACAGCTTTAGAAATTGAAACCGAGTTTAACATTTTCTGTGTTTTTAATTTTTTAAATAAAAACTTATTTGATTAAATTTAAAAAGGAAGCATTTTTTTGGAGTAGGAATTTTTGTCATATTATTGCAATGATTTTGAAATTGTGTTTTTAAAGTATTTCGTACTAAACTTGCTATTTTTTTTATTTAAGAATATAATACAAACTGTGCACATCTATAATGATAAATTCTCAAATGAATGTTTATTAGATTTAGGTGAAATATTCAAAATAATTGTTAATAATGATAGGCTTTAAATTATTTACAAACACTAGATATTCTTTTTATGTCATCTCTAATTGTTAGAAGCTTTTAATAAATCAAAAACGGAATATTCAGAAAATTAGAAATGGATTAAAAACCTTATAACTTGAATAAAATCACTAAGCTTTATTAAATTAATTTTTTTTTTCAGAATTGCTAAAACGAGCCCTATAAGAGAAAAAATATGCCATTTTCAGAGAAATTCAAGAAAATGTATAATTCAAAATAATATAAAAATAGGACATTTAAAAAAAATGGCGAGTGAATATTAAAGAAACTATCTTAATTGCTTATAAAAATTAAATCAATGTAGTTTGGAAATGTAAAAATAAAAGGTCGGTTATAAAGTAATTTATAAAACATTTTTGTCTTGAATCATACACATAACTTTAATCTCGAGAAATAATGTGATAATTCCTTGTTTTCAAAATTATCATTTTCTAGTTTTACGTAGGACGTTCTTTAGTGTTATGCAATGATTGCTGTCAATACAATTGTACTCAAAAATAATATAGCAAAAACATCCTTTTTAATATCTGACACGTGTCAAACTATTTAGTAAGAAAACTAAACTTCGATAATGTCCAAATAAAAAAGTAATAATTCAATGTTATCTGAATTCCATCCAAAGTTTATTCAAATTTTATAAATTGATACTTGATTTTTCAATTTTAAAAATGTTTTTCCTTGTTTAAAAAGAGAAAATGACCTTGCCTTTTATTTCCTTGGTATTGTTGCTCTTCGGGTTTCAAATCGCAATTCACATTATATTCTTTGTACCACTTCGTACGCATTTCAGCCTTCTTTTAGAAAACTAAAAGAAGCTTATTGTTCATTCTTTCAATGGTTTTATTTCTGCGTTTCAGTTAAAATACCCTGTATAGAAAGAGAAAGGATTTAAGGCAAAAAATATACAATTATACTAATTATAATTTCAACAGTTCCTCTGGTGCAGAATTTTGATGATACGAGGGTTGAAAATTAAGTAATGGCAACAAAGGTATACATCAATTTTTAATGTGAAATGCAGGTACTGTTGCAATTACATTCTTTTTATGTAATTACCAGAAAAGAGCTTATGGCATTTTGCTAAATCTCGGGAATCAATTGAAGATCATTGGCAAGGTTTTGATTGCTAATATCAGCAATGGTGCGCCTTACTATATAGGGTATAGATCAGGGATGGTGAACCAGTGGCACACGTTCCATCAATGGCACGTGACACAATATTTTGGGCACGTCATCCGTCAAAATGGCTTGCGTTGTATTTCAAAATAACTAAATTCATTATGAAGTATTACGAACAAAGGTGAGTGATCGATCGCGAGGCTGCTGGAAGCACACTCGTTTGCTATTGTATTGCCTTAGTTACATCGTGAATTCCAGTTGCTTATGATACAAAATCTGTCTACGCAAAGCATAGTCAATTTTGTTGACACATCTGCATTTTAAAGCTTATTTGTGTTATATTTACGATTTTACTGTTATTTAACATAGCTAGTACAGGAAAAAGAAACGCAAAGTGCATGATAGTAAGTGTAACAGAGAATTTCAAGCTTGGTGAATCTACAGAAATACGTCAATATTAGTAAAGGCGTTAAAACCATGCGTGTTTTATGTCCTGGAACAGTAATATGCAGAACATCGTCTATGAAGCGGCATTTTGATACAAATCACAAATAATATTGTCAAAAAAAGGGAACCACAGCAAAAATAATTAATTGCTGAGAAACCTTTTGGCAGATGACTAATGCAGTATGCATTCTACTAAAAGTAACATCTTACAATCTTGAGATAAGTTATTTGTCATCCAATTTGCAACAACAGAAATTACACTAATGTTATTTTAATTTGAACTACACGCATCACTAAAACATTTACAGCTATACAGTGTAAAAGGTATTTTTTGTAGCATATGAAAAGTTTAGAAATATATGTTAGTATTTAGTTTTATTATTTTCCCTGTAATCACAATTCAAAATTATTTGATGGCAAATCCATACCTCATTGAACACCTTTTTAGAAGAAATGTCACGTTAATCCATAATGGTTCGCCCACCCTGGAATAGATAAAACGTCATGAAATCATCGGCCTTGGATTGGCCTTGAAATACGGAAACAAATTAAAGTCAGACGGACATATATTAGGTAAATAAGGAGGGTTGTCCCGAAATTTCCCGTTACTACCGATGCAATAGGAGAGTGGCATAACTTACGACAGGGCAATGTTCATTGTCATGTAATACGATAGGGAGATTGTTTTGCAATAAACATGGGTGTTTGCGCCCATGCGGAAGCATGACTAGATGTTGCTGTAGAAATCAGCAATACTAGTCTGCTTTGACAGTTTGTTCTGCAAGCACAACATTCGTAAGAATCGTACCCTCCCAATCGTGTGCCACAATCATAATAATCTTCATCTGATTTGGTAAATGCAGAAATTTCTGTGGACATGGTGAACCGAGGTGACGTCATTCATTTAACTGAATCTTTAACTCAAACTCATAGGCTCATGCCCCTGTCTCGTCAATGGCGACAATACACTGCAGAAATAAGTCTTCTTCATTGTGGTATATCTCCAGGTGGTTACCAGTCCATACCATACCGGTGACAATTCTTTACTTCGATGAGTCGATGTGGTATCCAGCGGGCAGCAATTTCAGACAGTTCTTTCTTATGTACCACACCATTTGACTACTGATATCAACCTCTAAGAATAATAACCGGACGGACCAACGATAGTCTATGGAAATCACTCAGTTTTTGAATCTGCTGCTGAGGAAGGAAGAACCGATCTGTATGTTGCAAACACACAGTCTCATTCTATCTCGAATGAAACACTTTAACTCATCGTGCAACCATCCTATACTGTAATGATTTTTTGTCACAATCTTCCAGTAATCCTCAATAACATTCTGTTGTATTTTTTGCAAAGGGCAACTACGATTTTAAGCCACGCCATCTGATCTCCTTTTGAAAATATACTTTAGAGTGTGATTGAAACGAAACTCTGCCATGCCATACAACAACAACCCACCTTAACCCTCTAACCGGATAGCACAGAAAATTTCGTCAGTGTAAAGATGCTACGAAAATGGATTGCACGGATTTTTTGCCTTCAAGTAACGTTTTCAAAAGCGGATTAGCTGCACTTTTCTGAAATCCTTTCCACTTTTTAAAGGTTTAACATCTTGAAAGATAATTGGGGACGGTGGAAGCAACACAGCAGGACACTGAGAGGAAGTTTTATGGCTCGCAGGAAACCCCGTGTTTTGACCCTGGGGCAATCGTAAAAAATCGAGAGGAAATTTCTTTAGACCCCAGAAAGTGTTTATTTGTTACATCGTATTTTAAAAGTTTTGAAAAGTCCCAACGCATAAGTAAAATATGTTACAATTCCCTTTTGGTTTCATATTAATTTGAAACTGTAACAAGTTGGGGCGTGTCAGTGCATTCTGCTATTTTATATAGTTAGACAAATTATATTTTTTTAAATATATTCTTTCGCTTCATTTTTCTTATTTTAATCAAAGCTTTCAGTTTTTGAAATATGATTATTTTATTATAAGATACCGAAAAAATTGATAAAACACCAAACTCTTTAAAATTTGAAACCTTTTCAATTTTTCAACCACTAAAAGTGAATAAATTTAAACTTCATCAAATCATTTGAAACACACTTTAATAAAAATAATAACGAAAAAAAAACTAATTAAGATTTATTAGTTTTTTTTTAGATTTCAAAGCCCAAGTGTTCAGGGAAGTTTAAGTACAGTGCCTAGTTATATATTGTTAAAATACACCGAATTATATTTGAATTTTAAGTGCTTGAACTTCAGTTCACATCAAAGACAACATGAATGAAGATTTTCACACATTTTTTTTTATAACTTGAATGTTTGAATAAATGGTAATCAAAAATATACGGAAACATTTACAGTAGACATTTATGCATATAAATAAACATAAAAATCAATTTTAAATTCGAGCTATTCAAAAACATTCGAATTATTGTTCAAAAATATCTATTTATACAAAATACCTCAACATTTATCTTTTTAAAGGCTAACTGAATAAGTAATTAAAATCTGGATATTTTTGGAATCTCGACCGTATAAAGCTAGAAATTTTATGTTAGAAATTCCATTTGAAATTTCGAAAAAAAATGCATCGCGCAGTTAAAAATTATTTTCCATAAGTTTTAGCAATTGTTTGAGTATAATAAAAATTTCAAATTTTATTATATAGCTTCTTTGGTATCTTTTAATATATTTCAAAGATTTCATACAATTCAGTTGAAAACTGCATGCTAAGAGCAAAAAATATACTAAAAAAATTGATGAATACACAATTACAATAAATTCTTACATAGAAGCAAAACTGAGAAGCTAAAGCGTAGGAATGAAAAATTTTGAGTAAATCTGAAGTAGTTTTCGAAATATTTATTTTAAAGTTCAGAAAATTTGTGTGCGTTATGTTATACTTAATATTAATTAAATGGTTAAAATAATATGTTAATATTAGTCATGTAATCGTTTGATGACAAATTCATATACTAATAAAAATTATCATGGTCATTGATGCGAATGTCAAGAATTTTACGTAATTTTAAATTCAGACATTAAGATATTGATGTAGAAAATATAAAACGACCATCTAAAATACATGAAAAATGCAGTCTGCTATAAAATGATATTGACAAACAAAATCCGGCATTTTCACTTACTATGGCAGAGCCGGCTTAGTCAGGGGCGATCTGGAAAAACAGACAGAGAACCGCGGTTTTGATGGATACCGCTCTAGCTTTTAAAGTTCCCAGGAAAAAATTATATATATATAAATTACAAATGCAAAAATAAATCTTGTAATTTTCCATACATTTTTATAACAACGAATTGTGGAATTGGCTTCTAATACATTGCTGTGTTTGACAATATGTAAGGTAACCAACCCTACTTTAGATAGATTTGTACTACTTTTTCGTAACCGTATTCCTTTTAAAATTAATTCGTTCAGCCGAAATACACCTTTTGCACCCTTAAAAATTTATGTAAACTAAAACGGTTAATTTTAATTTATGCAACTTGTGAAATGTTCATAATTAACCATTTCCGTCTAAACAGTTTACATGAAAAAAAAGTTTGGACTCACTCATTCATTAGGGATTTATATAAGATTCTAACATTAAATTTTATTTTTCTCCGAATAGGGTCGAATGGTAGTGTATAGTGCTTCCACACCACAGGTCTGGGGTTCTATTAACGGGCTGCGCAAGGTCGACTCTGCCTTTCATCCCCGCTACATTGGGTCGATAAATAAGTACCAAGCTTGCTTCGGTCTTAAACACTGAAGGTCTCTCTTCAGACAGACCACCAAATCGGGACATCTGTTCATGCACCTCAGCGTCCAATGGTCACGTGTATTATGATGGGCACAGTAGTTCCCGGCCCTCATGGATTGTTGTGCCACTGAGTTTGAGTCTTAAGTTTGAGGATTACCTCACTTTGGGGATACCCCTTAGATAAACATGTATTTCCACTCATTTGCAAATAAACATTTTTCTTTCAATTACGTTTATTTCAGAAGGAAGTTTGATTTTTCAAAGGTATTTGCTTAATAACATGTATATTTGTGTATTATATTAAAAATTTGATCAATCCAAAATTACATGTTTTTAGCTCCTCTAAAAGCTTTTAGGATTTTACAACTGATCTTACAATCCATATACGTTTTATAGTAGTATATTTAAAATTGATAAAAACATTTTTACGACTGTGTGAGCTGTTATGCCTCGTTTATAAATATAAAAAATTGCATTCAGCTACAGTTTTTAAAATGTACAGAAATAAGTGGGGAAATAGTATACTTACATATTATGAATATTTTTGACTGCAGTAAGATATATTTATATTTCAGTTTCCTTACAATTGGAAGTCGTAAGCCATTTTGTTAATAGTTTGATATTGAGTATAAACCCATAGGCTGTTTAATATTGTAAAGTGTTTTACTTTGATACCATCACACATCAAAATAAGGCTCATTTGCAGTTAAATGATCAGCTTCAGTGATATTTAAATTTTCAAAAATAGTCTACACGTACGAAAACATTCTTTCACAACCGCACACCACATCTCTCATACTATATCTTCCCTACAGCAGGAAATATTTGTGTATGCTGAAAAATTTAATACAGGATACATTTCCAAGTGTTAAATTTGTTTTTAAAATTTGGTATGAATACATTGTGGAACTGTCGGTTAACTTCACTGAACAAAATTGTTTTAAGTGTACTGTTTTGAAAGACAAAATTAATTAGGGAGAATTTTTCTCACAATAGAATTTGTAATGACTGAATTGTGTGAAAAAATGTAGTTATCGATGTGTAACATTTTTCCTTGTAATAAAAGAAACATAAAGATAAGAAATTTAACTTTAGTAGAAAATGGTTAGAAGTACTGTCATGCGCATTTGAAGAAGTATATCCCCCATTAAAATTTAAAATTATTGACAGAATGTGTGTTATGTCCATCACAAATGCACGATGTAGAAAAGATATTTTTATTTAATACAAGGAGTTCGAAAAGGAGAGCACTAGGAATGAAAATTTAGATTTTTTCCGAAAAATATTCAGTTAACATAAAAATATCATTTATATGATTTAAATTTAAATAAATTGAAAGTATATTGAAATTATTTTTTATGTTATTCTAAATTTTGTCTTATTGTTTAAAAAAACAGATAGGGCCTTTACTCTTTTTGCCTCATTACCTTTTTTAAAAACAGGAAAGTGAGCGCGTTATCTTACTCTCATATTCAAAAATGAATACAGGATGCTATTTTCTGGTTCAAATCGCAATACCAAAATATTTTTTTTAATTTTTAAAAAATGACAGAAAAATAAATTTTGTTTGAAGAAAATATAACTATTTTTCAACTTTTAACATGCCATTTATTTCATGTTTTTTTTACCCTGCGTTTTGTTTTAATTTTACTGTGACTGAATCTATGGGGAAAACGACAGAGTAGAACTACAGTTTTCATACAAGATTGCCCAAGGCAACTTAACAGCTAGCTGTAAACGATTGCTATCCTGGTTCTCACAGAACAAAGACGCCGAACAAGTCATAAAATTGTCCCCTTTCGACCTCCCAAGTTTTAAAAGGGGGAAAGAATTGAAGTATGTTACATTTTTGAAGGGAATAGCAAAATAAGAGTAAAACGCTTTTGGAATAACTTTTCAGGAGGAAGGTATCCACTTAGAGGGTTAATAGATCGACTCTCTTTTGCGCTCGACGCATCGACAACAGTGCCACCTTACCACAACTGCAACCTATTTGCGCATGTACTCTCTTCTGCGAGTTTTTGGGTTAATTTGCCATTTAATTTACAGCCCACGTATTAAAATAATTTATCAAATCTATCTGATTTATATTTCTGTTATAATATGTTCAATAATTTTAAATTATTCTGGATAAAATGTTTTATACCAAAATTTATTTTCCACTAATTTTAAAACATCAATTCAGATCACAAAGCTCAAATATTTTAAGTATCTTAAGATTGAAAAATATACTTTACTCATATTTTTTTAAAAAATACATATAAAGCATCTTCTGAAACCTACAAGAATGCACTTTGCATATAGAGAGAAAAAAGGAATTTGAATGTGAAGTGTAATATATAACATTTTTATCATAGTGAATATTTACTTCCAATACATCAATAAGATATATACTAGCTGCATGCCCCGGCGTTGCACGGGTTTTCTCTACTTTTATAAATTTTCCCTTTCCTTCACAAATTCAGCATTTCTAATACTCTTTTTCAAAATGACTTCCACCTCTCCTCCTCCGCTTAGCCCGGCGTTGCTCGGCCTTTTCCGAGTGTATAACTTAAAATTTCCTGTTTCGAAATTTTTTCGCTTATTTTCTTTGTCAGACAGATTTATCCCTCCCGGAGTTTCACGGACAGTTTTAAATGCATAACATACTGTCATGGAAATTCAACTTCCCCTCTCACTATCAGAGCTCTCGAGTAAGTGAACAGTGGGACTTTAATATTCACTCACTCACTTTGCAACTTTTTACTCCCCGTAAACAAAAATGTATCTTTTCAAAAACAGTTGTATGTTTAAAAAGTAGAAATTTTTATAATTACAAAATTTCTCAACTGTATTAAATGTTGATTTGAAATTGTGAGCATTTTTTTAAATGTTCGATACACAGAAAAAAGTCTCATGCGATTATTTTTATAAATGAAGAAGTTGTAAAAATTTTGAATTTGATAAGTAGTTATTAAATATTTAAAATTTGAGTATTTTTTTTAAATTCGTAAAAAAGTTTTCGGCATTTTATCTTTTAAATCACTAACTCTAAAATATCATAGTATGAGTTTTTTAAAAATAATTTTCATATAAAAGCATCAATATTGATTCATTTTCGAAAAAATCATAAAATATGTAAAGCATCGTTGTTTTGTAGAAAAAATAATCATACTGTTTCGTGACGAATAATAACTATACCACACAAGTTATAAAATGCACGAATAAAATTTTGAGCATTTTTTTTTTAAAAAATCATAAAAATTAAGCGATGATGTTTCGAGCCGGGTACAACCGTTAGTAATCAAGCGCTTTCAGCAATCACGCCTTGAAATCTTTGGAAAAAAGGAGTGAAAAGAACTTTAAAATAAAAGGAAGATATATTCAATTTCACCAAATTTGGTGATTTTCACTATTTATAGGCCCATCTTCTTTTCTAGTGTAACATTTAATCAAACTTGACGGGCAGAAAGGAAAAGAGTTGTTTTTGGCGCCAAACAGTTTTTCGCCGCCAAATCGTTGGCTATCGTAAAATTGCGTTTTTTGTTATAGTTTTATTTTTTTAGGGATTCATTTTTAAGTTAATGCCTTCAAACTTCATATATGGATTGAAAACAATGGTAATTTTTAAACAAAAAATGTAACAAAAGTAATGCTTAAATATTTCTTGGTAAAAAGGAAGAAACAAAAAACATAATTTTTTTTTTTTTTAAAAAATGACCTTAATTTTCAAATAAGTTTTTCAGTATTTGTACAGATTACGGATAATATCGTTCTATATACGAAAAAAAGTTTCGTGAAATTATTATTATAAATAAAGAAGTTATTATAAGTATTTAAAAATAAATTTGAGTACTTTTTGAAAAATCCTAATTTCTTTTTCTTTTGACATTTTACTTTTAGATGAATGATTCTAAAAGAGAAAAACATGAACTTTTTTAGTATAGAATATCATTTCATTAACGCTAATGAAAATGCAAAAGGAACGATTTAGAAATCATTTTCATAAAATCGTATCGATTTCGACTCGTTTTAGAAAAAATCGTAAAAAATAGAAAATATCATTATTTTAAAAATAAATTACACCGTATCGTGGTGAGGTAAATGATCTTTCCGATTTTGTAATCAATTTTTGTCTGAGTCTCATAAAAAAAAATTAGATCTTGATTTAAAAACGTCGGGGATAAAAAAAAAATTGGAACTTCATGTATCAGCGGGAAAAATGCCCACAGGTGTAAAATAATTATTGTGTGTTAAGGTTTTTAATTTATATCTTTTTAACTAATTGCAATGTCGGAATATAAATAGTCAAAACGGATTCCTCGGATCATTCTCGATCATTTGGTACTTACGGCGAGTTTCTGCGTCGTGTGATTTGTGAGAAGATAGGTACCTCTAGTCATACAGTCGCATAGTTAGATAGATGCGTTTGATTACCTTTGAATTTTAATAGTGTAGATGCACGTTAGTTTATTACATCACAAAATACTCTACACTTACAAAACACTACTACACTTACAAAATACTACTGCACTTACACAAAATACTATTACACTATAGTACTACTACAGTTACCCTATTGACTAACCTCAAATATAGAATAAAATTTCCTTGTTTCTTTTTGTTTTCTTTTATCTAAAATTTCCGATTAGAAATTTACAAATAGTTTTAATATCTTATCCATAAAAAAATAATTAATGTATGTTGCGTTTCATTTCCCCACATATTGCTTTAGTATAATTCAATATTTTATTCAATTATTAATCATGCTTGTAATATATTTGGATATTATAATTTTTTCTCATAACTGTTCAAACATTTTAAAATCCATGATCTAAAATTTCTTGGTATTTATAAAGACTTTTGCATCGTAAGTCAATGTGCTATTAATGGGTAGTAAAGCATAATGTTCAGAAAATAAAATAGATTGAACTAGCTATATCAACTAAACTTTTATTTTACATTCTAATGTAATACTTTCAGGGAATTTAATTCTTGTGCCTCTTACACCTTCTAATTTTCAACGAATCTTTATTTTTAATTCTCGGACAAATATCTGTCATTTTATACCGTGTTCCTTACAAACTCATCATTCCACCCAATAACGTATACATGGATACAACCTTTCCCCATTTAGATAAAAAGATTTTAATTTTTCCCTCAGTGATTATCCTCATCACTTTAGTATACGTGTATTTTAGAATCCCCCCCCACCAGTAACAGAGGACTGTGTACGCTAATGCTTCTACCAACCGAAGATTTATTTTTCGGATGAAACATAATTGTTATACCTGGGTACACAATTTAAAAATACATTTAATGAGTAGGAACATTTAAAATATGATTTTTGTAAGAAAAATTTGTGAATTTTCATTAGTAAAATTGTTTATACCTTTTATTGTTTTAGTCCCGATAAATCTTAAGTAAATAAAAAAAATCTTATAAAATTTATAGACAAATATTCTATATTCTTGGTCAATATAATACAATAAATTACACCGTTATATATACGTGTGCTGGGTGTGAGTGTGTGTGTATAATTTTAACCATACCTAAAGCAAAAATAGTAACTAAAGCTTTTCGTTTAATTCTAATCTATAGGTGACCTTTATGTCAAGTTAAAAACATTTCCTATATAATTACTTTTTTTTGCATATAAGATGTTACTACAGCTCAGGTTTAATATAACAAGTATATCACTAATCTTATTAGCATAATTACTATTCAACTTTAAGTTAAAATTTATGTGATCGTTCATATGAGTTTCACGACTTCAATTTCACAATTACAGTATTTTAACATAAATTAAACACATGCAATACTTTTGCTCTCTTATCTATAGCAGGATGCCACATATCAATATTCTATGGAAGTTCTAGTAAGAATTCGACTACGGTTAACAGAAGCGGATTTTATAGTTGGTACATCAAAGATAAAACTCAACTTTGTATTATTACGTATTAAGAATACAAATATTATTAGAAAATAAAGGATTATTAAATATACTTTAAAACAAGATTCATTAAAATTTGGTAATTAAATACGGTAAGATATATATGTATATATATATATATATATATATATATATATATATATATATATATATATATATTAAATATATATATATATTATATATATTATATATATATTATATATATTATATATATATATTATATATATTATATATATATTTATATATTAAATATATATATATATATATTCGGTCTGTTTCAATGAAATCAAAATTTCCTTTTACACCCAGAGCCTCAATTAATCTTAATCATCAATAACTGTCAGCCAGTGGAATCACTACAAAGCAAGTAAAAATATATTCATTATACTTGATTTATGGATCCGTAATCCACCTTAAAAATAATAAATATCTTTGAAGAAACTCTTTGTTGTCTTTAAGGATTACTTTACTCGCAAATAGGAAAAAGAGTGAAGTTTTTGGAGTGCCTCTCCATTAATATGAGTAGTTTAAAGCTAAATGTTTCATCAATATGGTAGTTTGACTGCAATACATTTCCGGAATGAAGATAGTTTTACTATACATATACGAGTATGTAAACAGAAAAGTTTTGCCATTAGTATAATACTACATTGCATAATTATATAACAACAGCAAAATCCTCGTCAATTGTAGAAGATTAGTTTCCCAAAGAAACTATTGAACCCATTGTCGAAATTGAAAACTTGATATCAGTAATAGAAGTATAAGAGATAAAAATAAAATATAAATATTCTAGTAATAAAAATGTTCACTTTGTATGAGTAGTATCCACCAACAAAATTTATTATAGTGTATATTTTAGTTCATATAATGTTACTATCGTTGAATCAATAACTTTCAAATTTTCTTTGATGACTCATTATAATTTATTTGAATATCTTTAAAGTTCTTCATTATGTTTGTTTTTTGAGGTATAAGATATCAGTAAGATATATATATATATATATATATATATATATATATAAATTCATCTTTAACAAAAATGGTACCAAATAAGCTAATATATTTTATACTCTTTATAAATTAAACATATTTAAAAAATAGGTTTTCTAAAAAATTTTTCATTTGTGTTCAAATTTCTCAAAAAAACGTAATGAAAATATTTGAATTATTAATTATAGTAACAATGTTTAAAGGTTATGAAAGGTCAGAACATTGAATATAGTTAATAAAGGAAAAGGTAAGAAAAAAATTGATATAATTTTATAAATATGTGTTTTTGTGCAGGAATTTTAAGCAAACATTATACGATAAAATTTTTAATTTGTTTTACCTTGATATTTTTTTAAAAAAGATTTAACAATACTGAATAGATAATTTTTTAATAAATAATAATATTTTTAAGAGATGCAACGGATAATTAATTTGCTTTACAAAGTAACTAGAAACATATAACAGTCATAAACATTTGTACAGTATTTTGAAGCCAATATTGACTAAATAAATTTTGCTAATTTTTTTTTATATATGATAGTAAAAAAATAAATTTTCACTATCAGTAGGTTATAAATCTTGCAATAATACTTAAATTGATTTAATAAATATAGTTTTAAAAATATTTTTCCTCAGAATAAAACGTTTTTAACCATTTTTAGGTTTAAAATATATTAATTAATTTTTTATTGACTGGAAACGAACTTTTTTTCAAACATATCAATCATCAGATAAATAACTGACATTATTAACTGAATAAACCATATGAAATATAATTGTAATTGTCATTGATGCAATGTAAGTCAAACATTTGTTTATCACTTCATTATTTCATTTCAAATTTCCTTATGTTCCTTTCCTTTAACCACTTGAGCATCATGTAACCATCAGATAATACATGCTATGTATAGAGCCAAAGCCCGTCGTAACCTAATGTGGATATATAGCTTATTTAGACGTACAAACAGTAGCCAGCGCAGGAAATATTAAAAGCTAGATTTTCTCTTATTGGAATTGTATAAATTTACAAAAATTAAGTTACAAAATGCCATGGTTACGAAAATTGGAAAAATAGAAAAATTAGAATTAAAATTAAAAATCTTTGTGAAATTACTCGAAATGTTTCTTGAAGAAAAAGGCTGTATCACATGCGTTACATAAGTGTATTGTCACTTTTGTTCCATTTCTTCATCACAAATAGATAAATCCGTATAAAAGTTGTCGGTTTCCAGCAAATATTCTCATTCAGTTAAACTTTAGTTGAAATCCAACGACGATGCCTTATTGGCAAAAAATGTAAAGTTTAACAACGAAAATAGTTATATAAACTTTAGGAAGTGAAATGAAATACGAAAGAACGGGTTCCTTCAGAGTCAAAAGAAAAAAAGAAATGTGCTTTGTAAAGTCAACGTCAGTTATCCTCAGAAATCTGGGATTTTTGGGTTCATCTAAATCTATGACTCAACGTTAAGGATGCTCTGCACGCGTCCATCTGCATTCTATACTGTTTCAAACGTTAGAACATGCATGCAACATGTTCTAAAGCAGTTGTTTCTTTTACTAATGGATCAAAGCACTAAACAGAAATTGGATAGTCAATAAAATTTTTCACGATAATTAGTGCTTCATATTTAGGTGTGGAATAGCAACAGTTTCTAGTTTTCAATAGCTGAAGGTGAATGAGATGTCAATTGATTCCGAAATTGATTATTTTGATGTTTTTGATGATGGAAGTCATGGTAGTGACAATGAATCACATCTTCTACTATAAATTCAGAGCGTGAGGATGAGTCAGATAATTTGGATGATACACGAAAATGGATAAAATTTTCTTCTGTGCTAAATTTCTACGAAAGATAATCTGCATATTACACAAATACATGTATGCAATCTTAAAAAAAATGTTGCATTTGTCTGGTACTAATTATTTTGATTCACCGATATTTACTTAACTTTACTTAAAGGAGGCCTTTGAGGAAGTGAAAAACACGCCACGCTCTGGGGTAAGATCTGAACGGTGAAAACTCAACGCCTTAATTATACGTCTTAGTTATCTATATTATTTTAGAAAAGTCTAACTCTGCAACACATCTTCAAAAAACACCAATAGTTAAATAAATCTATCAAAATATTATTTAATAACAGTAATTAAAGTAAGAAACGCACTTCAAGATTAACAAAAAAATAAATAAAAATATCCCCAATGTGTTTTTATTGCATTTTATTTTACTTATGTGTTTTGGCAAAACTTCAAACATGTAAAAGATTAAAACTATACGTCTTCTTTTCATTTTGCAAGGCGTATAATCTCCAAGGATTAAAAAAATATTTTTCTTAGGAATTTAATGAAAAAACTTTTTTCAGAATATATGAAGCAATTTTCAAACATATCTCATGTGTTAAATGAAACATCTGATTGCCAATAAATTACATGCATGTCTTAATAAATCCGAACGAATTTCAGAATGCAATATATTGCAGGAAAAAAATTACATTACGCTAATTTATTGGCTTAATTCCAGTTTCATTTTTTAAAGCCTGTAAAAAAATTGAAAATAACATGTTTTCAATATGTTTTCCTTCTTTTTATGCCTAAATGTGTTTACTAGCGATATTTTCTTTCTCTGTTTTTTTTTAATAAGACCTTACTATAGATGGAAAATGATTTAAGAGTAATTTTGTTTATATTTACAAGATTTTTTTATCATTGAATTTCTTTATAAAATACAGTTTGATATGCAGATATTTTAACAACTTAATGACACGTCATCTGTCAAATACAAAAAAAGACTACAAATTACCACAATGTATCCCAAAGGAAGTTTTTTTTCCCTTTCATCTTTTGTGACAAATATTCAGTATGCATCACAAAAATGTGGAAAAAAAGTCGTTCGCTACATTTTGAATAAACAGAAATGAATCTCAAATGACTTACGTTTAATTGCTCATTCAATATATCCACTATCTAACTTTTTGTTGAATGCATTGTTGTAGAATAAATAGAAACTAATTAATTTTCCTGACATTACAAAGTTGATAATTTTAATTTCATAATAACTGAGATATCAAAATAAAGGTAAAATATTTAAATGAATATTAAGAAAAACGCATTTTAAATGAAAAAAACGTTATGAATAGCTTTTCCTGTCAAGGAATTATTTACGAATATTTTTCCCCCAAAATTCATTTCTAAGCATATAACTGTGTTAACAAAATTATGATATATTTTTGTTAAAAAATGCTTTGGACCATCTATGTGAATGTGAATGCCGAGTGGTATTGGTCACGAACTCGGGACCAGAGTTGTCGTGTAGCAGGTTTGAATCTTTCCGCTACTAAAGACCCGCCGTGTAGAAGAAATGAAGCGCGTTGAATATATCGAGGTTCAACGTCCTCCAGTTGGCGTGTGTGTGAGTGAGTGAGTTTTAACGTCACGCTGTTCATCTATACGAGGGCTTTTGGTGACAGACCATGTAATTTTGAACCATGGTCAAGCGACGTTGATGACACCTTAGCTGGCCCCCACTCTCCTAGCAACCCCACCGCACCAACGGTCGGACGTTTGAGCTCTCGAAAGATTTAACGTGCATCGTTCCCCTACACGGCGGATCTTTAGTGGTACTGGGCTCGAACTCATGACAAGGTCAGCCACGATCCGATGTCTTGACCACTCGGCTATCGCGGCCACCCCGTTGGCATGGTGTGGGCTTTTTAAAAGGGTGCTTGCTAAGGTGTCTTCTTTGTGACTTGGTCATAGTCCAGAACTACGAGGTACACTGCCAACAACACATGTGTTGTTTCATAATGCGAATTAGATTAAAATAAGGACATGTAGCGTACTATAGGCTTTTTTTTAAAAAAATGATATCGTCTAAAGCAAAATACCGCTTATTTCATTAAGCGGGACAGGTACACTGGTGTGCAAAAATTAAGGACGAGACGGTTTTTTCAATATAACTTTGTACAAAAGCTTTCCAAATCAACACATTTAACACCGTAAGATCCCCAATACGTAAGGACATGTGTAATGTAAGCAACACTTACTAAAAGAGAAATCAGAGGGATAAAAAGAAGCTTGATTGAAAAAGTAGCATGGAGCGCAATGCGACTGAAGGCCGAAACATCCCTGTGATGGGTGTCCAGCAAGAAACATCCGGTCTTTAGTAGAGGATATGATCTCCCATGACTGCTAGGCAGGTTTCACAGCATCTACCCATGCTGAGAATGAGGGTGTCAATGAGTTGTTAAGGCATTGCTGCCCATTCATCTTGCAGCGCCAATCGAAGCTCCCGAATCAATACTGGTGGTAAGGTACGAGCTGCCAAGCGTCTGCCTAGAAAACCCCATACATGCTCGATGAGATAGAGATCCGGAGATCGTGCCGGCCAATCCATACGTTTAATATCCTCACTCTCTAAGAGCTGTTCGGCAGCTACTGTGCGATGACATGGTGAATTGTCGTCCATGAAAAGGAACTGCAGACCCATAGCGCCTCTAAAAAGACGCACATATGGAAGAAGAATCTCGTTACAATAACGGGTCCCGTTGACTGAACCTGCGTCGAAGATGTGAAGGTCTGTTCGACTACCAAGCATGATGCCTCCCCAAACGAGAACACCGCGACCTCCATACCTGTCCCTTTCAATGATGTTCGAGGGATGATTGCGGCTTCCCCGCTCTCTCCAGATGAGTATGCGATGAGAATCGCTACTCAAACTGAATCTGCTCTCATCTGTAAAGAGTACTCGTCCCCATACATTGTCTCTCCAATTCCGGTGTTCCCGGCACCACAGAGAACGCCTTCTCCGATGGGCAGGCGTTAAAGGTACACACCGTACAGGGCGTGGTGCAAACAGATCACCACCGTGCAGTCTTCTGGCCACGGTAAAACGCGATATCGGTCGTCCAGTCGCCTGTGCCGTGTGTCTAGCGATTTCTCCCGCTGTCTGCTGCCTGTTTCTTCTGGCCTGTAAGACAATGTACCGGTCATCTGCGGGTGTGGTTCCTCGTGGACGACCACTACTGAACCCCCGGATAGCTGTTCCTGTAGTTTGAAATTGTCTCCAAAGTCGTGAAACGATGCTGTGAGCAATTCCGAACTCTGCAGCCACACTTGTCACACTGCGGCCTTCCTCCAACTTCCCAATGATTCGACCTCGGGTAAAAGCACCCAGATGTCGTCTAACAAATTGATTATTCGCCATTTCTCGCTGAGGCAGCAACTCGGTGTGATTTTAACTGCTATACGGCGTGCAATCTATTTGCCAGAAATACTCATCTTACACCGACAACATGCTTTATACTACTCAGACACTCCCCCATTACGTCTACCTGCATATCTGCGCATGTGCTACCGTACATCACCTTACTTAATCACCTGATTGGTCTTTCGGTCCGCTCTGCCTCTTCGTTCAGCTGATATGCTAATTTTTCGACTTCGTCCTTAATTTTTGCACACCAGTGTATGTTAAATTTTATAACTGTTCTTTTAAAAGTGTCTCTAAAAGGAATAAAACAAATGGAAAATTTATATTACATATAAACTTACAATAGAATGAAATGAAAATTTAATCGGATGTACAAGTAGTTATATGCTTGAATTTGTTTATTATTTGGAGATACTATTTATGGTTATAATGAATCATTCGTTATTTCATACATTTCTTTTTAGTTATATTAAAAGTATGAGTTGATCTGTATTGCTAAACTACAGGCTTGCACTGAAATGACTAAAAGCATAAAGGTCATTTTTCATTGATTGTAAAAATTAAATTTCAATTGAATAAAAATAGAATGCTTAATCTAAAAAATTCTGCAATTAAAAATTTGTGGGTCACTATTTAAAATAAATTATCTTCCAAAATTAAAATGCATTTTCGATACAGATTTAAATAATACTCCAGAACTTCAAGAAAACAAATTATTTAAGGATATTAAGTTTGTTTCCTATAAAAAAAATCATTTCTTTAGAAAAATGCATGTATTTACAACGTATGTGCTTCTAAAGATAATACTTTTTGGTTCTTAAAATGTCATTCAAGTTTCACCAACGTAACATTAAATACAATGTAAACAACATGTTAAGCCTCTGTGTCAAAATACATTATATTTTTAATCTCCATAAATTTAAAAGCTGACAGAATAAGATGGAAACTAATTAAGTTTGGTAACGAGGTCTCAACAAAGTCTTAAAATAAGGCAAGATAAAAATCCTCATTAACACCACTCAGGTGCTTTCGAATGATTAAACTGAACACCAAGCATTTTCTCTTAAAGAGTTAATAGATAAGATGTGTTATCTCTTAATTTGAAGCTAATTTCTTTCAGGAAAGGAAATGCATTTGGGGTTGATCTTGAGGTTCCAAAGAAAAATACTGCTGTGGAGGAATTCAATTGAGTCTCTTTACAAATTTCAAACAGTTTCTGATTAAAGGTCTTTTCATATGAGCCTAAATATTTAAAACCACATCAATGGTTTTACTTAAAATTATTCTCAAGTAATTAGTTAGTTTGTAATTGCATTTACAATCACTGTTCCGTTATCATTGAAAAGGGTTTCGTGAATAATGTAAAGATAAATAAGAATATGTAACTGCTTATAAAAATACATGCAGTGGTTTCCATTAAATGATTTACTTCCTTTTTAGCAACTAATGACTTCTCTACGGTCACTTAGTTTCTCTTGAGAAAAGTACCCAGCACCGGACAAAGCCAACACTTAAATTTGAAGTCAAAGTCAACCTTTGACCTCCTTTGTTTAACCCGGCAAGGAAGAAACCGACCTAGTTCCATGCCTATCTTCAACTTCAAAGTCCATCCTATGGCCGGTAGCAAGGGACCAATGGCCGATATGTAATCTCGGCTACGTCCAATAGAAATGATTATGTATCACGTGTCGTCCTTTGGAGGCGTGACATATTCGTCTTTAAAGAGACAAAAGGAGAAACTGAAGACTTTCCCATCCCATTGGTTTTTTTCCCAAGCAGCCTCTCCTCCTACCTCCAAACCAAGCAGACAACACCAGCCATCTAATAGCTACAGATAGACAGCGGAGGACTGCGTTCGCAGTCCAGTCTGTTGTGAATGTCGTAAGTTCGAAGACTCACTATCAAACTCGCTTAGACTCACTCTTGAACTCTCTGTGACACTCTAGGAGTAGAACACATCCTACTAAATGATGAGTCGTCAATCGAAACTGCATCGTGTGTTTTTTCTAAATAAAAACGCTATCTTCACATTAGTAATCAGCACTGTAATAACCTCTGATCTCCACGACACATTGGGGAGCCTGAACATATATAAAAAGGAGTGTAAAAGGCTGATCTCTTAGAATTTATTTTCATGTAAATATAATGATTCCGAACAGAAATTTCGTACTGTACTTAAATATTGTTTCATTAATGTGTGATATCATCCCTATAACAGATGTCAAAATTGCCGCTTCTGATTGTGGGGTTCGTGACTGAAATATTAAAAAAAAAAGAAAAAAGAATCGAGAGTCTTACAGTACTCGCATATGATGTGTAACATCTGACATGTTATCGTGGTAAATACGCAATAGTAACTTAAATCCTGAAAAAAATGAATCAAGTATGATTGGAAATAATTTTCTATCGAGAATAATTATATCTTTAATGAAAATTTTATCTATTTAACACAAGTAGGGCAGTTTTTTATCAAAAAATATGTATTCTTGTTCAATTTGGGGAAGAGTGGATACAATACACTTGAAAATGAAAAAAACAGGGATTTCGGTGGCCATATACATTTCTCCGAATTAAACATTTCAAAAAATTAAAGATATACATACTTTAAAAAACACGAGGAATTTTTAACATTCTTAATGTAATTAACATTCTTCCTAGGCCGGCTGCCTCCCTCGATGAAAAAAATAGGTTCTTGTCAAATGCGTGATACACTGGTCACCATGGGTGCATACTGTGAAGGAATTGAGATCTGAAAGGGATAAGCTTGGAAAAGAATAATTCAGGTATTTCAGAATTGGCCTTTTGTTGACATTTTGCTTCACCGTTTAGAGGCTTGGATATCTGCTGCAAAATGTCTTCGCATAAATAAAGAATTTCATAGTGCATATTTTTATTTAAATTTTAAGTAATTTGTATATGCGTTCCACTGTTTTCCAGACATTACTTTGTGGTACTACAATTTCACTTTTAAAAGATAAGTGTATCTTATTCATATTTATTATTGATATAAAAATGTATTAAACAAGTGGCTTTCGGAATAATAATATCAAATCCAGAAGGTTTCGTTTTGTATAATCTCATTCAAATAATACACACACACAAGAACAGTTTAAAATTCTGAAATAATGTGGGCAATAAATTATTTTTTTAAAATTGTCTGTCACGATTTACATATTTTTAAAAGATGCAGAACTTCGCAATTTTTAAAAGACGGCAAAACCTCATTCGCAAAGATATACAAGAGCAACAATTTTTTTTAAAATCAAGTTATGCATAATGCCTGTAGTTTTTTCCGAAATAATACACCTTAAAACACGAAAATATTTTTTAATAAATGGGTGAAATTCGTGTGTGTGTGTGTGTGATTAAGCTATTGTTTTCTTTTTCATTTTTTTAAGCTAGTATATTCGCCATTGTTACATGTTTGAATTATGATTTTAAATTGAGTTTGAAGCAAATTTTCTATTTATTTCAGTTTATCATTTTTACCTATGATGATAGGATGATATCCTATGACATTTAAATTAATATTTTACAAAATATATAATTGAATCACGTTTTTTCACATCCACGAAGTAATTCTCAAAATTAAGCATTTATTCTTCTTCTAAAAAATAAGAGCATTATTCATTGAAGTTGTTTTAAAATATATTTCCGTTTTCTTTTGAAGAATAAAAACCCTGTTACTTATTCTTTCAAAAATAACTTTTTGTTGCATTTTTTTTTATTGAATTAGAAGATACACTTAAAATAAGTCTTTTCCAGATCACTAGATGGCGCCCCAAGTACATAAATTCCAAAATGAAAATTTTCAGCAGTTTTATTTTTCGTATAACAGTTTAAAAATATTATGAAAGAGAGCAAATTAATTTAAAGACTAAAGATACCACTTCGTAAAAAAAGAAGAAATCATTGCGTACGGATAAGGGTGCAAAAAAAAAATTGAAAAAAGGATTTCTTTATTATCCTGAATAGGGGAATGTGGAAAACAATCAAAACCCGAAATGAGGTGAAAAAATTGAGGAATTCTTTCATAAAGTCAATCGCACGTAGAATCCGACAACATTTTTTTTCAGAGAGAAGAAAGCAAATATATTGTGAGTAAAACTAATTTATAATAAAAGCGGACGGATTTTGAAAAGAGCATTTTTTTAGAAAATATTTTTTCCTGAACAACCTTTTTTAGTTTCGATTGGAAGAACTAAATAACACAATACTCTAATTTAAAATATTCATTTAAAAATGTTTATTAAACATAATGCTATATCAAAAATTAATATAATAGTAATTAATAGATTTTATTTGAATTCAATATTTTTTGTACTGAATTAAATTTTTATTCTTGCGATATGTGTGGAAATAACAATTAAAAAAAAACGAATATGCCATTACTAAAAATTTTACCAAGCCTTTTATTTTAAAGAAATTGAATCTATACGAAGAACTTTTTGTTATGCATGCAAAAATAACATTTTTTTCCAGATTTAAAGAAATTTTAAGGACGTATTAAGTGTATAGTTATTTTTTTATACAGTGTATAGTTTATTCCATTTCTTTTTTCAAACAAATTTTATTTTAATTGATGAGTTTGAAAAACTTTTATTTTTATTTTGAATTTCTTTCAACTGCTTTTGTATGCTTCATCTGTTATATTTTATTAACTAATTACATTATTTTAGAAACTTGATATAAAGTTATTTCTTCGAAAAATAAAACCATTTTTGCTGTCAAACCTATGAAGTTTTACTAAGCATAACTAATTTCTGTGAATTCTCTCTCTCATTATTATTTACTAACCAATTATAATTTATTTTTGTTAATCAATTATTAGCTCCTCGTATATTTAAATAAATTCATTTTTGAATTTTCTTGATATTACACTCAATGCTAAACTAAACCGCAGTATCCTAGTCGTCAAGGCAACGGACTCGTGGCGGCCGAGTCATCTGTTCGTGCTTTGTACCGCTGCAGACCCACCGTGTAGGGGTTCGGTGCACGTTAGATCTGTTTTCCCGCTGGTTTGGTCTTGTAGTTAGGAGAGGGGACTACGGCCCAGTTGTCGCTCTCGTCACTTGGCCAAGGTACAAAATTACGAGATCCGTCCCCAAAAGCCGTCGTCAGTTTTTTCCAAATGTGTATATACGCCATCTTTTTATTGTGTGCAAACTTTTTTTTAAAAAATACATTTAACTTTTGACACTACAATTGCTTCCTACGAGAAGGTTATGTTGAGAAGGAATTTGTTCCATGTTTATTCCAGGGCATTTTTTTTTCGCGTGTGGATATTGCTATGTATTGGTATTCGATCATGATGTATTTTCTTATTTCAGATATCCTGAAATTTGAGGATATTGAGGAATCTTTCCACCTAATGGGTTACTTTCTTGATAAATGACTTCATGGATGGGAAAAGTTTAATTGTTTCAATTCCGATGTTTCCTCGTAATCACTTTTAGTACAATCAGAACTCAAGAGCCTAAAATCTACTATCTGCATGCTTTTATTTTTATTTTTTAATTTATGTTCCTTTTATAGCTGGCTCTTTTTAATTACTTCTGAATGGTGACACTGGTGATAAAGTTATTTATTATTTATTAGAAATCATTATAATCATCGATATAGAAAATATCTAGACCACCAGTCAGTATAGTGGTTAGTGACCCTTACTTCTGTGCCGTAGTGCCTGGGTTCGAATTCCAGAGAAGACATGCATGTTTGTAAATGTGTTGTGCCTGTGCGGCATGGGACAGCATGCAAACACTATTTTTGCATACACTAAGTATTCGTCGAGCCTTAAGACCTTTTGAGGGAGGGCACCCTGACCACTCCCCAGGAACTCTTTCCTCAAAATTGAGGTTTACTGAGCCAGATTGTAATGCCACCTGTCTGGTGTGGTTAACGACCAGGCATATAAAAACTAGCTTGTTGCCACGATGAATTTCGTGGGTCTCGATGTGACATTGTCAGTCAGGTGACATTAGCAACAGCATACACACAACAGAAAATAGATTCCTCATAGTTATTATTCCGTTTCAATAAAGTGGAAATATGATTAGCAAAATTTTAAATTACTCCTGCGATATTGCGTCTAAGCATATAACTAACCGAAGAAGAGAAAAAGGCCATTGTGTAAAAATAGCCTAATGTATAATATAAAATAAAAGCATCCAATTTATCCTTTTTTGCTAGTACCAGCAGAAAAGAATAAAAGACACGGATACCCCTGTACATCCCAGTAACATTTTTATGGGTGATTAAAACTCCCCATTTTGAAGGAAATCAATTTCTCTCAACCATTGCGAACTCAAGTTTCACCACTACCACGTACTCCTTGTTCTGCCCATTAAGACGGAAAACTGGCGTTTAACTACGAAAGTTCTCAGTCTATTAATCTCAACGAAATACGCCTTTTGGAATTAGCGTCACTCGCGTATATAAAACAATGGCTTTCAAATGACAACGCAATGCGAACCGGTAGTGATATCCGTTAACTAGGCACTTAGCTAGATGCTATCGTTGGGCGAAATTGCAGGGTAATGTGTTAACAGGACACCTGAGAATGCTGTTTGGCGTCTAGAAGCCGTGTCGGTAATTGTAGTTTTCAGGAAGCCAATGGTGCTGAGAGTGTTTCTTATTAAGACATTTAAGGGAAAGTCAGTGCTCTCATAATAGATGCTAAGTGCCAGTTGTCATACCAAACCGTAGTTTAGCTTTTGAAATTATGTGAATTGTGGTAGCTTTTCAGAAAGTCGTGAAATGTTATAGGGGTATTATCATGAAAAGAGGGATTAAAAATATCCCGTATTTCGAAATGAAAAGACATATATATGTATACTGTATCAGATGTTTATTTCCTAAATTAATTGGTGCTTATAATAAAATACATATAAATTTGGGGAATTAATCATTTATATATAAAAAATACTTCCATGTCAAGTAAAATTATTATACAATGTTATTCACAAATGTCAATACAGTATATATGCTACCGTTAAAGTGTATAATTCTGTTATTTCATAGAATAAATAGGTATTTCATGAAATAACGAGACAAGTCAGTTAAAGTATGTAAAAGATGAAAAAGATTTTGTATACTTTTTACCCAGTTATTCTATGAAGTAGATAGTTATTGTATGAAATAGTTAATGATTGAGCGTTAAAGAGAAAAAAAATTAAAGTTATTTTAAAAAATAATTGATTATAAATAGCTAAAATCTCTCAAAAACTGCATTTTATCCCAGATGATTAATTGATAAATAATAAGGAAAAGAGAGAGAAGATAACATAATTTATTTTTGCTCATACATTAAAATTAGTTTAAACAGAAAGGAACAAAAAAGGAATATATGTTGCAGAAATAATTATATTTAAATATTATTATAAAAATACATGTTGAGAAGAAAAACTGTAGTTTCATAAAAACATTGTGTAAACTTTACAAAAAAATATTACTTTAAATCTTGTGAAATACGATTATTTTACGTTTCGTTACTTATTAGAGCTAGGATTGCTGTGATGACACTTTGAATTGCATTGCATATTATTTTTGAAACAAACAAACTTTTTATTATAACACATTTTTTTTTACTTGGGCCAACATCTTGCTTTAAAAAGGACTAAAAGCAGCTGTAACCGGTTCAAAGAACTTTCGAGTAACATATTTCTTACTTTAACGATCAAGTAAACGCCCATGCAAAACCTAGTAAAATTGTAGAATTCAGTAATTTTACATACCTTAGCTGACTTATCTGGTTATTTCATGAAATACATAGTTATTCTAGGAAATAATGTCTTTCGCATTTTAACGGTAAAATGTATAATCGGTAATGTGTGTTTAATTGATTTAAAATATTTGAAAACATTTTCAGCATAAATTTTAGGCGAGGCAAAATAAATCGTTACGAATTTAAGCAGAGATATAATTCTAATACTTCTAACAAAATACGTGTTTTTGTAAAACAGTCAACGAACATTTTCTTCTTATTTTAAACATTTTATCCTTAATTTAAATTTCTATTAACATTTAATTCAACCATAAAATTTGTATCATTATTGAAAATCATTAAAATATTTTTTTTAGAATTATGTATGCGGGTTTTTTTTATTCTTATTAAAATCAGTTTGCAAATCATAAATTTAAAAATATATATGTGTAACACGATTTCGCTTGATTTAAAACATTTGTAAAGTAACAGAATACTTTGTAGAGTGGACTTTTTTGCTATTTTAAAATCCGAATTTAATCGACGAAACGCTACACAAAAACACGAGGACACTACAGCGACACAAAAAGAGGCGTCGATCGCCCTGAAGATCTCGGACTTTCATAGTTTTCGTCAACCCCGGAAGCTGTAAGAATCGCATTATTTCCGGTTAACAATTTTGTGGTTAGTCCGAATACGTAGATGATGCAAGGTATATTCATCTTGTTTTAAAATCGCTAACATGGTATTTTATAGAATATGAATGTGAAGTTATTTCCCATTATAGGCGGGAAAGCTAAGCATTAATTAATACGCGAAGTCTTAAAGTGCTTAAGACTGTTTGCGTCTTTTGTACGAGAGCGTAAACTTAACGCGGAACAATTTTCGGACAGAAAAAATGCCTCAATTTTTATAAAAATGTGTGACATTGTAATTCATGCATTAGTTTATAATATAGTGTTTTAAAAATTTCGAAATTTTTCATACATAATTAGTTTGACCCTTTAAGATATAAAGGGATAGCTCATTTAACATTACGGTATAGAAGAAAAAATGCGAAACACATTTTATAAAAAAAAAAAATTAATGTGTCAAATAAGATAAAAATGAGTAATATGATAAAATATGTAATTCTCTACAGAATAGTGAATCCAGAATGTGTGTGTAATATTTATATTCGAGTACTTTTATATATGAAAAAAATACTCCGAATTTTGTTCATATTCTTTAACATTAGCCGAAGACAGCCTTAAGACTATTATGAAATGGCCCCTTCCCCCAAAAAACAAAATTTAAGTAAATTATTACAGAAATGTGAAGTTATTTTTTTCTTTCTAATGAGGTAGTGGATGGGTAGAATTACTATTGCACAGACCTAGTAATTCCCCGGAATCTGGTACCACCTTTTAGTGTGGCACCATATAAGTTGTCAGAACGTAATTTTAACACCTAGTATATTCCCCAGGGGGCAGCATCTGAGCTGCGACAATGCACACTAGGATTTTATTTAATTTTCCCAAGAGCACTCAAGACAAGCAAACCCTCTAGTGATTTTTAGCATGCCGCATAATCATAGGACATGGGTGCTGTAGAACTTTTGCATCATGGAAATCCACCGACTTGGGCCGGTGTCGAACCCACAAACCTATGCGTACTAAGCCAGCGCTAAATCAACTACGCCACTCACCTGGTTGAAGCTATTTATTGAATATTCTAAAACCATTCTAATTGTTGCGGTTCTGATTAACACATTGCTTATTAGCGGTTGTTTTTAGAAATTTGGCTGATATCGGATTTCACGCATACATAATTTTGAGTCAATATCAAAAGTAACATACATGGAATCTGAGATTGCACCACGCTCTTTGAGTTGTCTGTCTTAATAAACTAGATAGCAATGTAACAAAAAAAGTTTATATTTCGGTATTCGTCTTTTTCAAATGCTTACATTCGAAATTACAAGTTTTCTCACTTTTCCTTTAAATATGTCGATACTTATCGAAAGATTATTGTGTCAAGTAAAAATAATTATTTCTATTGCTATCTCTATCTATATTTTTTATAAAAGATACTTATCCTTGCTAAGATTGCAACACATGAAAAATAAATACACAGTTTTTCTTGATGTTAAACACATATTTTATAACATTTCTGATGGCTAACATGCAGTGCCCATTTAAGCTAATTTCGGGCCCTGGGCTTAGAAGATCTACGGGCCCCTTTCGTACTTGCAGATCTTAATTTATGACCAAAAAACCTGGTTAAGTCCAGCTAATCCGGACCCCCGCCCCAAGCGCCCAATGGATAAAGCGGCACTGCTGATATTTATTATATTTTCAAGGTTTTTCAATATCTTATATTTTAATTAAAAACTAATTAATAAATAAAATGAAAATATATATGCTTAAATATCAGGGGAATTATAAAATTTATGGTTATTTCTTAAAAAGTTAATTTCTAACATATTATTTGTATTTTTATTATCGACTGCGTAAATCCGAAACGTATTTTACTAAAATGTTTTGATTAAAATTTTGTGTTTGTTGAATTTAAACTTTAATTATACCAAAAAATGTGTTCATATTTAAATTACAAGATGAAAATTCCTAAAAGTCGAGATATAAGAGTTTTTTATGACACATTCTAGTATTTGTACTATTATTTACATTTATTTTAGGGGAGGATTATACACTTTTTTCACAAGAGCACACTTTTCTATGTACACTTGCTTTCCTTCTTTAGGACTGTATAAAAGTTTGAGAAGGGGGAGAGGAAAAAGTCACAGAATGAGAAATATCGCTTTTTCAGAGAAACCTTCCAGAAGATTACATCATTGGCGCCAACGTACATTTCAAAAGAAAACTTGTCACGCCTCGATATTTCCCGAAATTCGGTACATTTTTATTTACACTCGGAAGGCAGCTTTTGGAAAATCGACTTTTTCAAAACCAACTCTAAGCCTAAAACTTTCGAATGTAAACTTCTATCTCTGTTTGCACCGAGATTTCACGAAATTTCAATACCACTAAAGAGGTAAAGACGGAGAAAAAAAAAAGACAGAGAAATAAAAAAAATGAAGGCTCAGAAGAAGTAGAAAGTGGAATGGAAAAGGAAAAAAAACAAATAAAAGATAGTCAAAGCTATGCAGAAATCGCTTTTGAAATCTCTATTCCTGGATTGGAAAAAACTCACAACAACAGCTTCTGCGCTCGGACATGAATTACTTTCGAACACCACGCAAAACCCTTATTTTTCTTCTTATTATTTTTCTTTCCTTTGATTCTGCCTTTGTGTTTTTCTACATCTGAAATGGAAGAAAAAAAGTAAACGCATGCGATCTAAGGATTTCACTGTTTCTTTGCACTCAAGATTTTAGTGATATTTTGCCAGGAAGGGAAAATTCTCTGCGCTTCAAATCAAAAGTAAATACATCTAAAACAGAAGCGGTGGTCGAATAGAAATAAAAAAGAAAAATGGTAACAACTCGAACATCTAAAACCAAAAGAAAAAAGGCAAAAAATGTTTAGCCAGAACCATTTTCTCTTTTATTCTGCGTGATATCTTTTGAAATTGGAGAGATTTACTTCCCTATCTCGCATGCAGGCATCCATTTGAAAACGAAAGGGATGGAAATATGGCTTTGATACCAAAAACAAAAAGCAGTAAACTATAGACATGCTTCTCTCAATTGCGTATGAAATGTTCCCTAGCCAAAATAATATCGATTTCAAAAAAGAACTAGCTGAAAAGTGAAGGTTTTATACACATTCGGAGCTTAAAGAAGTATTTGGGATAGCTAAAAGCATAAAGTTATATGAATGAACGTTATTTCATATTTGGAATGCAATGTTTCTTATGGAGGATCAGTACAGAATGGCTGTTTTCAAATGCGCGATTGCCGGTTTTATTTTTTCACAGTAAAAAAGTAAAAGCTATAAATTCAGTTTCTAAAAATAAATGTAGAATGTTTCGTTTCTCGTATTCAGAATGAATATAAAATGGATCTCTTCAAGCTTGTCATTAGGCCTAAGAAAATGATGCTGTAAACAATCCATTTTAAAACTGTTTCATTTGCATTTATTTGAAATAGATATGTTTTATTAAAAAAAGGAGCAGGGAATATATATATAGAATAGTAAATGAACAATTTAAAGAAAAATGTTAAACTAAATCCTAATTCAAAAATATGCACGTATCCAATTTTTTAATGTCCATTGTATGTCAAAAAGTAAATATCTCAAAGCAATTTCGAACAGTTTTAAAAAACTTCGAACATAAACGCTTCACATTTGTATGTGACCGTCTATATTTGAAAGGGTGGCGTTCAATATATAATATCTAGGTTTTTTATAGAATACCAGGAATGTTTATGAAAAGTATGAAATATGAGAATTAGAATAAACTTTCCCACAGACATTGTATATTAGACCTAGGCATTATGTATGTAAAATGGTAAATACTATTTTACAAAGCACGGATAAAGTTTATCATAAGCATATTATTTTAAAACCATTTAATCGTCAATAATGGATTGTTTTTTTAAGAAAATAAATGATGAAAGATAAATAATAAGTTTCTATTAAAAATGCATTAGAAAATTGATGATGTACGAAAGAAAATTAACGTATTTCTTATTAAATCAAAAACAAGATAAAATATCAGAGTATTTGTCGGATCAAGAAATGAAGTATAATCAAGTGTAATTCAAAAAAATATATATAAAATTATCTATTCTAAAAAGTAAAACGTTGTTATTAAATGAGAAAGAGAGAGAGAAATTTCGAACAAATCGTTGATGTATTTCATTTATTGCTGGTTTAGCATTAGACATTCTATGAAGCAAATAGGAAATTTATGAAATATCTAATAGTTTCATGCCAAGCCAGTCAGCTTTTAGGGTATTCTATAAAATAACTAAGTATTCCAAAAATGCTGGATATTAAACATTGCCGGTACCATAGATATAAAAAAATTTGAAATTAAACTCATTAAAGTGCAAATACTTGTGATTTACGAAAATATCATGATTAAATTAACAACAACAACAACAAAAAACACCACACGTGATTGTATTGAAAAAGATGAAAAAAGAAATGCACACTATAAACAAAGATTATAGTTGATCATAATCTAATTTATTTGGGTGACTGAACACAGAAAACAGAAATAAGCTGGCGAAAATAAAATCATGTTCTTAAACAATTTTAGATGTAAGAGATTACATAAAATTACAAAAGTCTTATTTTCAATAGCTAAAAACCATCATTTGTTGCAGTTCAAAAAGTGGTCGCCCATCCGGTATAATGGTTAGCGACGCTGACTGCTGTGCCGTTGGGACTGGGTTTGAATCCCGGAGAAGACATGGATGTTTGTTAATATGGATGTTTGTTAATGTATAGTGCCATTCGTGGCATGGGGGTACTTTAAATAGCCGTCGAGCCGGAAGTCCTCTCGTGAGGTTGGTGGAAGGCCCCTGACTACCCCCAGGTGTTCTCCCTCTAAATTGGGGTAAAACCGAGCTAAATCGTTCTGTCACCGGATTGGTGCAACGGCTAACAACATGAGTCACTTAGCCCTATTCCATGATGAATTTCGTGGGCCTTGATCTGGCCTTTGCCGATCAGGTGGCATTAGTAACAACAACAGTTCAACAAGTACTTGGTTTCTTGCGTCTACAAATACCTTTACATTTCAGTAATGAAATTTAATGTGTTGCATATGTGCATTATTATCTAATGCAAAAATGTATGAAGAATGATTTCAAAAAAATTATTATATATTTCACACACCGATATGGATAGTTACTATGCCGCATATGAATCAAAACAACGCCAACCCAATGTTTTAAAGCAGTGGTTCACAAAGTGATCCCTACGGACCCCAAGGGTCCCCGGTATTATTCAGAGGATCCGTGAAAAATTAATATTAATTTGGTTGTCCCTGAACAATGTCAGGTGCTCAGCGCAAGGTTTAATATAAAATAAAAAATGATCCATTTTTATTTTTATGAAAATTTAAATAAATAGCAATTATTCACTTGAATATTCCCAACTGGGTGTGGAACCCTTTTGTGCGTGGACTAACTCAGATACCAAACAAAGATGAAAATAATACAGGAATATCTTATTGAAATATCCGTTAATTAAGGACTTGAAACCAATGTTTAAACAAGGACACCCAAATTCTATCGTTACAAAATACGATCCCAATTTTATATCCTGCATTATTGGTTATTGTGCAACAGTTGCTGAATACTTTCCTGTCTTCCTATTTAGAAGTACATGGACACAATGCCGTAAAAAAAAATCTAATGGTCGTGGAGATTTACGGTTGCATATCACAAACGTTGGGAAGGACACAACTACACTCATAACATCACTTCAGGTTCATGCAAGTCATTAATTTTTATTATTTATTTGAAACAAAAGTTATCATTTAAATAAATAATTCTTCAACATTTTTTTTTAATTTTTAATTTTTATACCATACATTAATGTGGCTTTTTTCACTATGGAAAGTTTTGACTTTAAAAAGGGGTCCGAGATCAAGTTTTCACTATAAAAAGGGGCCAATGGGTGAAAAAAGTTGGGGAACCACTGTGTTAAAGGGTCACGTGAAAGTAGTCTCGAATCATTCACCCGTTTAAAATTTAGGTTTACGTTATAAGTCCATCAAAACTTTTTTAATATTGCAAATAATATTAATTATACTCAAGCTACAGCGAAATAATTAATTTTCAATTTTAATCTACTCATAAATGCAAAAACAGCATGACAGGGGGGAAAAGACAATAAAAGCAAAGAGAAAACGAAATTCAGGAGAAAAGAAATGGTTTTCTAATCCCAAGCATTCCTCTGCGGTGAAGGAGTGTTAGGAAGTAATTGGCGTTTGCGGTCAAAGGTCGCGAACACAATCAATCCTTCACAGAATAAGTACGAAGCGTAATGACGCGGCTTCAATCTATCAATCGGGAAAGACCGCATTATTATTTCCTCGTCCGTCACCTGACTTGGAAAGTCGAGTAGACCTATTTTTCTTTCTTTCATCCTTAATATTAGTTTCGATGGAATATAATGAATTACCTTTAATAAAATGACAGGAGGCCCGGAGAGATGTTTGGATGAATTTTGCCGCGATTGGTACTTTTTTCTTACTAGAGTCCAGAAAAGAGTTTCCGAGATATTTTTCTTTTAAACGGAAAAAGAATCACGTAAGAAAATAACAATCCGTAGATTTTTATTTATTTTTGTTCTGTGCTTTTTATCATTTCTTTCGTTTTTTTGGTAAAAGGGTGATATTCGAAATAATGCGAACATTTTTTTTAAATGGATCTCTTAAATGGAGTATATGCCAATATACTCCATATATGGCATATACTCCATAATAATTTTATATATATAATTTTCGTGATATTTAGTGTCACTTAGATTAGAATATATGTAAATTTTAACCTTTTTTTACGAATTGAAAACCAATAATTTCATCTAATACTATATTTTTTTTCAAATTTTTTTAATCGTATCCTTTATTTGTAAAATTTTTAAGAACAGTTTACAATTTTTTATTGTGTCATACAATACACTAACATATATACTACTTTACATTTATTCAAAAATTCATTTCGTTGTTAAAATGTGATTACTTTTTTGTTAGTCAAAATCTAATTTGCACCATAGAATTTTCACTTTAAAAAACTATTATTATAAAATTTGTAATGTTTGTATGAATCAGAATAGATCTCAACACACAACACATTGAAGCTTTCTTTATAAACTAGCGAAGTTCTACGCTGAATAACTTCTGTTCAGTTTCACATTAATATGTCAGTTTTCAATATACTATAAATGTACAATGAATTGCTTACATGCATTTGGAATAAAAGTAGAATATCCATGCAATGTGATTAAGCTAAATCACAAAAACAACAACAACAAAAGAAAAACAATCAAAACTCATGTTTTAATTAACACACCTATGACTTTCATGCATTCCATAAAAAAATCATATTATTTACCGTGAATTCCTGCGTACGACATGCCTTTTTAGCACAAAAAAATTAGATCGAAATGTATGGGTGCGTGCTATACGCCAGGTATAAAAATGAGAGCTTTAAGGTATCAGACTATGTTCAGAACCGTGATTTTAAAAAAGCGTCTAAATGGATAATTTTCGTGATATTTAGTGTCACTTAGATTAGAATATATGTAAACAATTCATTGTTTTAAGGACATTTTGACAAAAAAATTATTTAAATACAATATTTTGGCAAAAAATTACTTAGAATAATCTTTTTTTCAAAACATTTTATAAAAAAAAAAATTCTTCTAAAATAATAATATTTTGCTTATATAAAGTAAAGACTTCCCCAGAGAGTCTGAACTATTTTTTTTGTTTGAAAAATTTACAATATTTTCAGAGTTACAACCAATGGAAATAATTATCGGCGTTTTTTTCTTAACCCCCTCCCCCCTCTGTTGTCGTAAAACATGGATAAACCCACTGCTAAGTTATATATTTCAAAAATTCTAGTTGAGCCTATGCACTGAGGTCTTAGCCATATACAGGCAAAATATTTTTATAATAGAAGCAATTTTCACAAAAGGAGACTATTTTGAAAATGGGTCATTCTATGTTAATTTTTTGTCAGAATATTATACTTAAATAATTTTTTATTGTAATACTATTCTTAAAACAATTTTAAATACGTTTTCTAATCTAAGTGACACTAAATATTATAAATATTATCCATTTATACGCTTTTGCAAAATCACGATTACGAACATAGTCGGGTTCCTTAAATATGAAAAAAAGATGTGAAGGTCTCCTTGGACCTCACTTTGAGAACGAGAATAAATAGGATTCAGATAAGAACCAGTAGCCATTTTTATAAACAACTTTCTTTATTTGGTTATCTTATCCAAATAGAATCAAAGACTTATTAACAAATATATCTAACTAGTATTATGAGGTTTTAAAGGTAATATCCTTTAAATTAATTTAATTAATGATCCAATTAATTAACAATTAAATAACGATCACGCAGAAATTACCACGATAAGAGATCCCAGAATTATATTCTATGTTCTTATTGAACATTTAATTTTAATTTCATTCGCAGTAATAAGACTAATATTTACCACACTGCAATTCAGCTCAGCTCAGCTCAGCTTTTATCTGAGATTAAATCATCCAACAAGAAATCTTCAATCTAACTTCACTATAACTTTCTGTTTCAATCTCTATCTCCTACTGCTCTAACTTTACTATTCCGTTTGACTTAAATACTTTATCTAATCTGCATATAACAAGGAATCCTGTCCGCTTTTTGCAGTTGATTGGAAATAGGTAGGGAATTAAATTTCCCTAAAAAGGACGACTCAGAAGGTTAGTGATAAAGTTCCGTATAGATTTGTCACAAAGAAAAAAAAAATATGAACATAGAAAAAAATTAGACTTCTGCATATATCAAAATATTGTTCATTTAAAAGAAATGACATTCCTTATGAACATAAAGGGTTGTAGTTCTAGAAATGAACTATTTTTTTCCCGAAGTTTAGAATAATAGCACGTTATATGGCGAATTTACCTAAAAATAACAAATTGCAGTTTTAAAGTATAGATACGCTTTATACGGCGTTATACACCAGATTTTACGGTATATAACATTAACAATATGTGTTTACATTCACCAAATTAATCGACATTTTTTTTCATAATCCATAAAATATTTGTTTTAACATCAGCACGCATATGACAAAACGAGATTATCTGTGCAATATAAAAAGATTATTTTCACCTTCGACGTCATCTATTTTCTATATTCTATCAAATTTCTGTACATTTAAACACAACATATACTCATGTGACATTACACGTGTACCTGTTATCCTTATCCATAAGAATCACAGATCTGTCAGATTTTCCCTTGACAAAATCACTGAAATGGAACGTATGCTCCCAAGTGTAACGTATATTGGTATCAGAGAAAGTCAAAGCAACGTGGGAAGAAGCTCTTGTTATATTTTCATGCAAAGTAATGAGAATGGATCCGCTTGGCTAGAAGTTATTTTGCATTAACCCATTTGCTTCAGACCATTAGAAAAACTTGACAGGAAATGGTTTGTAAGAAGACTTACGACTAATGGCGTAATATTGAGAGTGCGCGATCCGGTTTAATCTTATTTGCTAAGACACTTTCACGCAAGACTTGAATTTATAAAATTTTGTGTGGCAACGTTAATGGAAATATCTACGCGTTGTGTTGTAATACCTTAAAATGAGACACGGAGTTTAGTATTAGAAAGTAAACGCAAAATACTTAACTTTGAGTATTTTTTGGGTAGAAAAATAAAATAGTTTTGTACAATATTTCTTTCTTTTAAAAACATCAACATATATCTCATTGTTACAATACCTATTAGGTTGTTTTTTTTTTTTTTTTTTCGTAAGTAAAAATTTAACTATACGCTAAAAATAAGTCTACGGTTTTGCTCTAAATGTTTATGGTCTCATACTAAAAATAAAATAAATAAATGTGTGTTTTTTCACACATAATTTTTCAGGTAAAAACTGAGATAAAATTATAATATCAATGAAATATTGCTATCTGTTAATTTATAAAAAAAATATAATATTTTTTGAAACATATTTGTATTTTACTTTACAACTGTACATATTTTTAAAAATTTGAACTGTAATGCTGCTATGTTTGGAAAATAATATTTACTTAATTTTATTTGCTTGTAAAAATAAGGTTGAAATTAGAGAATAATGAGTGTTTCCTATACACTCCACCAGTAGCGCACACAGGAATTTTTCAAGAGGGGGGTCCGGGGTTGAAAGTTCACCATCCTTGTATCATGCTCCTTTTGATTTTGTCGATTTTTCGGAACAAAACATAGTAACAAACTAATTTTTAATAAATAATTAGCATTAATTAATAAAATTAATCATTAATAACAGGTCATTAATTAAATTTTAAGTATTATATACTTAGAATTATAATCAGTCGGAAAAAAATCAAGGGCTTTGAGGGGGGGGTGTCCGGATGTCCACACCAATCCACAGCACCTTCAAAGGTGTGGTTTACATTTATACCCACATTATTACTTAAAATTAAATATAAATTACTGTAAATATTTTCTATAATATAAACATTTGTATTAACTCCATCTCTGGATTTTACTCAAACTCAAGCAACGAGATTAATGAAAAAAAATATGCTCGCTATGTCAATGATGCAAATAATCTCCAATGCTTCAATTATTGAATTAATTACAAATGAATGCAAAACTTTCTTTCCGCGCATACATTAGTGTCAGAAATATGTAAATCTTGTGATTTACAAAGTCGTGTGCAATGGATATATGTTGGAATTTGTGTCTATAACATTGTTTAAAGTGAATGAGGTTCCTGAGATGATCTGTATTTAGTATCAGTTATGAGCATTTATTATTTATGGCTCAGGATATCAATTAAGTAAAAGTCTAGGGTATATGATAAACAATTGACAGAATCGAGAGATTAAACACAAAAATCCTATAATCCTATTCGCGTCAGATTACTTTCCTTCTAAGAGCTGAGAAGAGCCCTTTAAGTTATCCGACAACCCTAAAATTGTGAATTTTGCAAAAAAATGAAAAGTTTTTTATTATTTTTTTTATAGACCATCTTATTAGCTTTATAAAAATACCAAGCTAATTATTTTCCATTCACTCGCCAAAAACTACAACTGTTTTAGTAAAGGCAGATATCAATACTTTAAGCAAGATATACTTTAAAACGCGTTTTTTACTCGTAATGTGTTTTTTTTATGAAAATGCTTATACGGGGACAGCTATTGCTCAAAAAGTTTTGGAAATAATTAACTGAATTTTTTTTGTGTATGTTCTGTATAATAGTGGAAGTGTTTAAACCTTCAGATTTATCACAATCACTGTTTTATTATAAGTTCCTTATGTGATTATAATAACTTTTTTTTGAGGAAGTTCATTTAATAACTAAGATTATATGCTCTAGATTTTGTAAAAATTAAACTATCTCTTATCCCGAACATCATTTCAGAAATGAGTAGCAAGGCAACACATCAAATTAAAAAAATTGAAAATTTGTTAAAAATTTTTTGTACAAAATAGGCGCCGCGTTTATGTAATTTTTTGTTAATTTTTACCAATTTTTTTCCCATTTTAGTAATAAAAATTTCTTTTTCTCTTCTTAATTTTAGCATATATTTCTTAAAATGTTCTAAATGAACCTAAAATCCCCCTCCTATAAAATCCTCATATCTTCATTCTTTTTGTAAACAAAAAATTGTCGGATACCTTAAGTAAGGGTCAAGGGTAGGTGGTGAATAATTAACAGAATCGAGGGATTAAACCCAAAAATCCTTCCCTCGACCTTCTAAGAACTGAAAATTGCACTTTAAGAAAAGTGGAAAGATTTCATCAACACTTTGGTAAAGTTTGTGAAATCAATATTTTCCGCATGCATATCTGTCCCATGTGACCAGACATGATACCTAAAAAAATCTACAAGAGAAGACAATTTTTCCATTATTTTCCAGTTTCCACTCAAATTCGATCTTAAGTTTAATATTTTAGGAAAAGTCAACTACCAAACACACACAATTTAATTTATGTTAACTACTACTTTTGTACAAATTTGTACCAGTAATTTTTCCTTAAGTAGATATGTTTTATTTCAGTCATTATCCTTTTATTTTTAAAACTAGCGTATTTTGTTATTCATTTTGCAGACGAGTGTGTTTTGACCTTAATCCATACAAGCATACCATAATATATTTAAAAAATAAGCAGATCTTGTATAATAATAATTAAGTATAGAACTGAATTTTTTCAGCAAATGTATACCAGTAAAATTAACATTTAGCTTCTTTTACATTTTTAGGAGAAACTTTTATTCAAATGAAAAAAAAATCTAATCATAAATTTCATATCCAAATGAAACTTCTTCATTAGTACATAATTTGGTTTTTATTCCGACTGATACGAGAAGGAAACTTTGAAATACATACTAAGGGTTTTTTTTCAAGTGTAATTTGGGAGGTATTTAAATGTTTTTAAAGTTCATCATTATATATATATATATATATATATATATATATATATACGATGTTTTTCTCTTTCTCCAATAAATGGAATGGAATATTTCTAAAATATATTTCATAGTCTTGAATTGATTTTCATTTAAACGTCGTAGTGTTAGCAGTAATTGTAGAAATATTCTTAAACATTATGGGTTTTTTTTCTATGAAATTATTTTAGATTTATATTCATTCGAAACCATGAAAAATTTCAAAATTTTTGCAATAAATGAAATTTTTTATGTATTCTATAAATGATTGTTTCTAATCCTCTGATATCTTGTAATGGTCTCCCCCGGGAAGCTTCCTCCTCATCTAATTGATCTAAATCTGTGGGAGGTAAAGATGGATGATCCAGATTAACCATGATAAATCCAATTTATTATTCTCAAAGATAATATTCCAAGACAAGCCCACTATAATGGGAAACTTTAGAGTGATATAACGAAAGCTCAAATTCTATGTGAATAAGAGCACGAAATACGAATAGCTTAACTTTAATCAATGTTATCTTAATAATCCTAACTTTCATAATTTACTTTAAGAGTTAAAGTTCATACTATAGTCATGCGGCATAAATTTGGTTCTTGCCGTAACAGCACTGCTTTCATTGACTCCACTACTTTTTCCTTCTAATCCACGTTTATTAAACTTTACCTATATATATATATATATATATATAGCTAATCTGCATATCATGGTTTCTTCTTGAGAGGGATGACTGTCAAATAATGAGATTGCTGGCCCAAAGATTCCCGGAGAGGAATTTTAGGAGCATATATCTGCCAAACTTCAAAACACTAAAATACATTAATAGTTTACACTATAGATATTTAATTATAGAAAATTCTCTCTCTCTCTCTCTTATTTTTTGTAAAATTCACTTTCCGCAGTTAAGTCTCTTATCATAGAAATTTAAAAACGAAGATAACATGGAAAGACAACAAATATGTAAGTGCTATCACACTATACTGATACATTGTATTTAACCGATATAAGGAACCATTCAATTTATAATCAAGCTAATGAAGTTGTAATTTATATTTTTTTATTTGTTGTAAGATAGAACAATTAGAAGATGTATTTAATTATGACGAATGACTTAGAATTTTCATCCCTTCCTCTTACTGATTATTAACTCTTACAAACTCTAGTTCGAACACTTTTCTAACCAATCATCTATTCTTTCCGTGACCTAAGTTGTGAGTTTCTAGCAGGTGAGACGCTGATTTCCCAATTCTCTCAAATGCTGATTTGCATTGCGCACGAAATTTTTTCCCAATTCTTTGACTCCATCCAAAGGATCAGTCAGATCATTGTAATTACAGTGTTTCGTGCGCTCAAGTGGCTTACATATTCTTTTCTGACTGAAGGGAACTTTGAAAAGAAAGTTTTAGAATTTTCGCTGTTTGTAGTTTCTCAGTACATCGGAAGTTCCCCCTCCTTCATGAATATTTTATTCTAGAAAACTTGGAGGGATTTAAATAGAATAAATAAAATGTTTTGATTCATGAAATGTTTTTCAATGAGATATAGAAAGATTTTGCATAATTGATTTTGCAAAAGGATGCAGTTTTTCCGCTCTCTTTTTTTATATATTTTATTGTAATATATTTTTTATATATTTTATTGTAATATATATATATATATATATATATATATATATATATATATATATATATGTGTGTGTGTGTGTGTGTGTGTGTGTGAGTGCGTGTTTCTTTGTGTTAGATTCTGTGAAATTTTTAGAACTGATATAAGTTAGGGCATGCATTTATTCACAACAAAAGAAAACAGCTTCCTACATCTAGGATGCAAACATAAAACAGAATAAATTTCTCTAAAATTCTTTACTATGCACCCAAACAATCTTAAAATAGTAAAAAAAAACGTAGCAGAAATGTTAAAAAAAATTCTTAAGAATAGCAATCTCATAGAGAAGCTTTAATTTCACACACAGGGATTGATTTTTCTTTAACTTAACAATGTTTTTTATAAAGTAAGTATGAACATATATGAAGAAAATTATTATAACTCTTTTAAGTATATAAATATAATGTAAAAATGAAAAATAATGTTTATTAGAAATAATGAATAAGAATTGATTTCATGGTAATCACCTGCATTAATTGTAATGCTTTATAATCTTTTTTGTGATCGTTCTATTTACACTCATGGACAAAAAAATTAGCGCACCAGGAAGGAGCCGTCAAAATGACACGAAATTTTACATACGTAATGACTACTTTGATATAAGTAATTATTAGAAAATCAATGAAAAATGATAAATGATTTCAGAGAAAAAGGCAAAAGCACAGAGGATTCAATAACCTGTTGAACCCAGTCTAGCACGAATGCACGATGCGATACAATCAGGCATTTAGGCATACAAGTTCTGTATGATGTCTTGAGACATTTCATTCCATATTTACTGTAATCTTGCACCTAGTTCATACAAACTCGTGGAATGCCCAACTCACCACCCCAAATGATCCTAGATATGCTCGATTGGAAACAAATCTGGGGATCAGGCAGGCCAAGGATGTATAGTAACAGTGTAGAGACAGCTTTGTGGACATTTTTGCCAGGTGAAGCCGAGCATTGTCTTGTTGGAAAATGGCTCATGGGAGCATTTGCATGAATGACAACACATGTGGTTGCCGAATGTCATGGACATACCGCTGAGCTGTCATGGTGCCACGGATCAATACTAGGGGTGAGCGTGTATTGTAGGCAATGACACCCCGTACCATCACACCAGTTGTGGGAGCGGTGTGTTGCAGTAAAGAAAAGCAGGATTGAGGCGTTCACCACGGGGTCTCCGCACACGAACACGATTGTCATCACTGCTGAAATTGAATCTGGATTCGTCGCTAAAGATGACAGGGTTCCATTCAGCTGCAGTCCAGTTTCATTCTGCGCGGCACCACTCCAAACGATGGGCGGACGTGAAGGGCAGCACACGTAATGGGCGCCGCGATCAAAATGTCCTTCAGCCAGTCGCCTTCGTATGGTTCGAGAAGATACAGAGGCCCCTAATGAAGATGCTCCCTGTGCCTGGATGGCGGGCGATGAAGCAGTTGGTTGTACGCGTGCATTTCTTACGATGTGGCGGTCGTCTCGATGACTGGTCTGTCAAGTGCGTCCTCAGCCTGGTCTTCTTGTAAATGACATCTTTCGGATCCACCGTTCACAACACCTCCTCACAAAACAATCAGAGTGGCCTATTTGACGAGCTTCTCGCCTAGCCAAAATACTCGACTTAGGGAAATTTAATCGGTTAGAGCTAATAAATTAATTAAAGATATTTCACTGTAAAATTAATTATATACACCGTTCACTTAAAATAAATAGTCAAATAGTTTTCTAAGGTCTTCATTGACATACAAAAACATAAGACACTTAGATTTTGACAAACTATTTTTTTGGGACAAAAATAATAATCTTTGCAATCCGCTAAAAAGGCTGTCAGCTGAAAACGCATATCTACTGCAAAACTGTTCGCCTTCCCCGTTAAAATATTCAGCATAAGACCCGTGCTGCTATACATCTTGGAAGAGTGGATTTCAAGGAATATTCCTTCTAAGATGGCGTGGTGCGGTAGTTAGGAGAAAGGTGTGCCAGCTCATGTGTCATCCACGTCACTTAACCATGGTTCAAAACTACGTGGTCCGTTGCCAAAAGCCCTCGTGTAGCTGAGCAGTGCGACGTTAATATTCACTCACTCCAAAAAATTCACTACAGTAGTTATAATTATTTTTATACTTAAAAATGCAATATCTGCCTAATCAATTAAAATTATAGCGTTATAATCAAATACTAACCACAAACAAACTATGCAAATATGTCCAAATGATGTAGAGTGAAAGACAAAGTTTATCTACTGTAAGTACCAGTAGCAATAAATGTATTTATTTTGAAAAAAGATCAATTTCTTACTACCAAATATGCATTATAAAATCATTATAGAAGCATTCAAATAAAGAGAGATTTATATAACAACATCTCCCTTCAAAACTTAATTTTATTCTGAAATAAAAAAATAGGGATTATGCTGTTTACAGGAATTAATTAGAAGCGAGCGCGTTGCGTAGCCAAAGCAAAATGTGAGTTCTTTCACAAACAAAAGTTGGATATATGCTGACGTGGGTTTTTTGCAGTGCACGCCAGAATTGCTTGCAGATGGCAGAATTTTTTCCTACTTACTTGACAAATATCTTTATATTTTGGACACCTTTCACAATATCTTTGTAAATTGTAGCATATGTGTTATTCTGATGTATAAGCTATATTACTGTAAAGTTTCATTAAAATCCATTCAGTTGTTTTTGCGTGAAAGACTCCCAAACATCCTCACAAACTTTCGCATTTATAATATATATCTAGATAAACATGCATTAATTCAGCCTTCTAATTTCTTCAAATGGATAATTGTCATCGATTTTATTTTTATGCATTTCTTTCGATAAAAATTCAACAAAATTTTCTATATCTGCCCTATTTGTGATAAAGTCAAAAAACGACATTAAAAAGTGTTATTTCGAACGATGTTTGCTTCAGACCATTTTCCGACATATTGTAAACATGTTTGGTAAAAATTCTGCACTTCGTTGATAACTTTTCCGTTATGCCCGGATTTGATTCTTTTTCAATTACTAAAGGAATAAACTTTTCTTCAATTCGTGATTTTTATTGAAGGGTGAAAGACTAACTTCTGTAGCTGAGAAATATGTTCACCATCAATATTTTGAATCGTTTTGTAGAAAATAAATGCCTGATTATGTACAAAAGACATTAATATCTCCGATGATTTATATTGTACCGGCACAAGATGCGTAACAGTCCGACCTGACATCTTTGAATACAGACATTTACAGATAAGTTTCAAAATGTTGAAAAAGCGGACAAGTAGGGAGGACACTTTTCAAGAAAGGACAGAACCTATAAAAGAATGACTGTTCTCCTTAAAGGAGGATGGTTTGTCCCTTTAGTATTTCGGATATGTATAATTCTTTTAAACTTATTGAATAAATGTTAGTGTGCCGCCAAATTTTGAAAGTGAAATTAATGTACAGTGAAAAAAAAGGTAGAGAATCACTGGTCTTGAAGAATAGATTATAGTAGATACTAATTTAACGATGAAAGACATTTAGAGAAAAAAAATCAGATATTCATTTTATATTGACTCTGCTAGCGATGCGTAGAGTCTAGATCTATGTTTGTATTTAGTAGTATAATATAGTTACGTTCCACTATTCTCAGTTACATTATTTAGTCGCATTTTGCTTTCATTTGTAGACTCTTATTTTTGTCATCCTTCACAATTTCAGATTTGTAAACAAATTTGATTAAATACAAGAAAATTTAACTCGCAACTGGTTTAATTTAAGTCATTTAAAAGAACTTTAAAAACATTTACAGTATGTGAACTGTGTCAAACAGAATTCATCAGGGCTCCATACATATGCATATAATAAAAACTAATTTGCGTAATATATGTGTGATCTCCAGATTAATCTATAATTTTCATCATAATTTCAGATATAAAGGATGATGTAAATATTTTAATATTAACTAATGAATTTTCTACCTTAATTTATAAAAAACGAAAGAAAATACTTTATTTTTTTATTAAAATCTAATTCAACCTCATTTAATTCAAACATTCCTTTCATCTACCGTAAAATCTAGAGTATAGCGCACACCGGCGTATAACGAGCACGAATACATTCTTGCTGCAATTTTTAATGTTTAGGTATATTTGCCGTTTAACGCACATCCCTAATTTTACGAAGAAACTTGAAACGCACATGTGCATTTATCGTATGTTTTGAAGTTATCCATTCGATGTATTATCCTAAGCTTTAGTAAAAATAGTATAGTTCCAGAACAACTATCATTTAAGCTCATAACGAATGTAATTTCTTTAAAAATACAGTATTTCGATAGATGTAGAAATCTTAATTTTTTTTAGGCTCTCCTCTTTTTTCAATTTCTACTAATAGTTCACACACACTCTCCCTATATATATATATATTTATATATATATATATATATATATATATATATATATATATATATATATATATATATATATATATATATATATATATATATATCTTGTTCAAATTCTCATTCGTTAAAAAAATTCAAGTTATTTCAAGTTCAAATACATTTCTTATAACTTGTGGTGGATGACATTGGGTATTAATTCAGTTTTTTTAAAACATTAATTCATTAATTAAAGAATAAATAGTAACAAATAAAAAGAATAGACCACAACACACTATATAAAAACTAAAATCACTCGCTGTGTCCCTGTAGCCCAATGGATAGCGCGTTGGGCTTCTAATCCAAAGGTTGTGGGTTCGTGATGGCCTAATTTCAGAGAATGTGATTTATTTTTGCTCTTCTTTTTAATTGGAATAATTAAATTATATTAATGAATGAATAGTCACAAACAAAATAATAGTCTAACACCATATCTAGAGAGGAAGATGGATTTGATTGATTGATTGAATATTAACGTCGCACTGTTCAGCTACACGAGGGCTTTTGGCGACGGACCACGTAATTTTGAACCATGATTAAGTGACGTGGACGACACCTGAGCTTGCACCCCCCTCTCCTAACTACCACACCACACCTTTGGGAGGACGTTTCAGCTCTCGTCAGTTTAACGTGGATCGCTGCCCTACACGGCGGATATTTAGTGGTACTGGGCTCGAACCCGTGACAAAGCAAGCCACGGTCCGATACCTATACCACTCGGCTACCGCGGCCACTAGAGGAAGACGGAACATTGCAAGGAAAATCGCTTTCTATTTTGCCACTTAATATTGTGAATCTATCATATATATATGGATATTTATATTAATTTAAGTTATTTAATAAAAAGTACCGGACATAAAATTTTTCTTTGTTGATCTACGTAGAAATTGACCTAAAAACAATTTTTCTATGTTATTTATATTTTTAAAACTTTCATTTTTATACCCGACGTATAAAGCGCACCCGTAAATTTCGACATAATTATTTTTATTAAAAGTGCGTGTATTACGCCGGATTTTGCGGTATCTAACTGTTAAACAAATTTGAAGAATTCAATAAAGAGAAACTTATTCCCAACGTTAAGAACAAAAATCATTAGAGTGAATCAGATGCAATTTAATTGAAACGGATTTACAACTTCAACTTTATTAATGATTATACTGTGAACCTGAATTGTAGAACATCAAACGAATTGATCACAAATCATTTCTTTAAAATTTATGCTTCACATAAAATTAATCTTCCGTTGAAGGTTATTTATATTTTTATTTTCATTGCATCCTTTTTTCCACTTAATATGAATGTAAAGTTTATTATGACACGCATATTTAAAATTATGTGCCGGAACGAAGCTTTCACAAATTTATGCAATACTTTCTGTCAGCAAATGTTATGAAATTTCAGGAAATTACTTTCCCCTTTCCAACTGAATATTATTTAGTCTACAGAACATTATTTTTTTCCAACAGTATAATTATTATGATTTCTTTGGCAATAACCATAAACCAAAATTTCATACTATATTTATGATTTGTTTTGCAGTTATCGATAAGAAACGTTTATTATAATCATTATTATTTCGTGGCAATGGCAGTGATTCAATAGTTTAACGGTTATATGAAAGTTATTTATTGAGTTATATGAGAAAAAAAAAGAGGTGATTCAAACTATTCTTCCAAAAACAACATAATTCTTTGGCGGCTTCCAACAATTACCTACTATTTTGAAATATATTATGTAGCAATTTATCAGAAAAAGTATGTTGTATTGAAATTTATTTTAGTTAAACTTTAATAATTATTTTATTATTTTCCCTATATACAGAGTGTTTTTTTCCAGTTATAGAAGTTTAATTGGCATTACTTTCCAAGAGGGCGACCGATTTAACAGCTGTCAAGTGATTTATTCTCAGTTTAGTTTGGCAATTCATCATGAATAGACTCACGCCTGAACAACGCTTTCAAATTGTGCAATTTTATTTCGAAAATAATGGTCGCGATTTTCATAAGCGAATTTTGTTTAGCGATGAAGCGCACTTCTGGTTGAATGGCTACGTCAACAAACAAAACTGCCGCATTTGGAGTGAAGCTAATCCACAAGTGTATGTCGAAACACCGTTACATCCAGAAAAACTGACTGTTTGGTGCGCTTTATGGGCTGGTGGAATCCTTCTTCAAAAACGATGAAGGCCACAACGTTACAGTCAATGGTGATCGGTATAGAGCCATGATTACTAACTTTTTCATTCCTGAATTGAACAATCATGATGTCCAGGAGCTGTGGTTCCAACAAGACGGCACAACCTGTCACACAGCTCGTGCCACAATCGATTTATTGAAAGACACCTTTGGTGACCGCCTAATTTCACGTTTTGGACCTGTGAATTGGCCTCCAAGATCTTGTCATTTAACTCCGCTAGACTTTTTTTGTGAGGCTATGTAAAGTCATTGGTCTATGCGGATAAGCCACAAACGCTTGACCATTTGGAAGACAACATTCGCCGTGTTATTGCCGATATACGGCCACAAATGTTGGAAAAAGTCATCGATAATTGGACGTCCAGATTGGACTACATCCGAGCCAGCCGTGACAGTCATATGCCAGAAATCATATTTAAAATGTAATGCCACAAGATTATCTTTCGAATAAAAAAAATTCATGTCAATCGAATAATACATCGTTGTTTTATTGCAATTTAAACTTCTGTACCTCTAAAAAAACACCCTTTGTATAGAATGAATTATTGTTATTATTTTTTAAAAATATTGTTTTATAAAAAATAATTCTTTTTATACAGAAAGGAATTTTTATATATTATATAAAGAAAGATTTTTTTTTACTTAAGAAAAATATTTAAATGCAAAATGCTTAAATAATGATTGTGCATTTTGATATCCTATTTCTGGGTTGACGAACCACTGCACAAGATCCGCAGATTACATTATCCCGAGTCTGTTGCGGCTTTTCAGACGTCTGCCTACATCCCTGTTGAGATAATGTCTACTAAAAATTAAAACCGTCGAACCTCTATATTACGAACTTTTCTATGTGGCGAACTTTTTCCTGGAACCTTGAGCATTTCTCGATTTTTTTCTTAAAATAATCTCCCTATAGCGAAGTGCATTTCCTATATAACGAACTTTTTCTTTTGTGATTTAATTTTTTTCTCCTTATTTTTGAAGTGTTTATAAGCACATTTCAAATTATTCTCTCTTTAACACATTTTATGATGGTCATAAATCTTGAACTGGTTTAATTAGATCCTAACTCGCCGAGAGTTATAGAGTTCTGGAATCTTCATCCAAGAAGTGAAACCTTTAAACCCCATTGTTCAGTTCACTAGAACCATCTTCGATATCCCCTTCCACACTCAGTGGAGTTGTCCCCGTGTTCTAGGTATAGAATATTGTATGTTTAATATTACTTGTATGCTTTAAATTAGAAAATGATTTTCAAGTTCATTAATTTTAATATAAAATTATTTTCTTCATTTTGAAAATATATAGTGTATATCCTTCTACATTTTTTTTGTTTTGCATATTAAATCTGTTGAGGTTCAAAGTCCTTCCATTTTTGTGATGTGCAAGTTAGGAGACATGGGTTCAACCTCGAGTGACTTCCTCGTCACTTTTGAAAATTGATCAAAATTTTGGGGTCCGTCACCAATAGCCTTTGTGCAGCTTAATATAAATCTAACTCGCACATCTCGCGCAAATGGAAGGACTTTGAGTCTAAACAGATTTAATATGCAGAGAAAAAAAAGTTTTTTTTTTTTTTTTTACATAACATAAGAATACGAGCACAAATATCATTACAATTTATCAAAAAAAAATTTTTTTTTTTTTCTGATCTCAGAAAATCAAGTATCAAGATTTGAATACAAAAGTGAAAACTCGAAATGGGAACAAGATATGTGCGCTTTTTTCAAAAGTTCTACAAAGGCATTTCCTTTCTCATTCCGTAGTCTTTTTAGAGGCAAAACACAATTTAAATTCGAAATCGAAAGAGAAGACATTGTAGAAAGTGTGTGCAAGAAGCATCTAAAAAAAGGTATGCAAAAGCCTTTTTGTTTCTCTAAGGTTGTAATATCTTATTTCAAAGTCAAAATAAGATGCAGGAAAAACATTTTCTCGTAACCTTTGAATTGCATTACGCACGCTTGTATTGGTGTTTCTACTGTTTATAAAATGATGTAATAAAGATTTGTAATTTAATATCAAAATAAGTTTCAATATGAAATAGAAAAAAAAAATGAGATATTTTAAAGCAGATCATATTTAAAAATTCTGAAGAAAATAGCACCGCAATTCTTCATAATTCTGTTGCAACATATGGAATTTTAGAAATAATGCATGTAAAAAATACAAGCTAATTATTTATACATAATGATGTTTCCCAGACGACTATCTAGTAATATGCAGTATTAATCCAAATATGCAACACGACATTGAATTTAAGTGGCACTGAAGATCTCAACAAGATATCTAGCAAATTAATCCGAAATAAATACGATCCATTTATTTTTAATAAAAGAATTCAAAGAAATAAGATCCAGTAAGACAAACAATCATTTAATAATTAGTATAGACACATGTTAAAATACATTCATGATAATAATAAGTACAATAAAACAAAATTTAGTAATATTAGGGAAGTAACAAGATGCAAATTAAAAAAAAATAAAGCATTTAATTACCTAAACCTTGAATTTACTTCAAGTCAGTTTTATCAAGAAATGATTTGTCAATAAATTTCGTGATATATTCCGGTCAATACGGTATGCATTAGAAGATAATTTACTTGTACATATAATCAAAAGATATACAAATCATTATAATGAACTAAATATACAGGGCCTCCTGAAACTCAACATCAAGCAATCACCGGGAAAAGAGGGGTCATATCAGTTTTAAGAAAAGAAAAAAAAAAAGAAACCATATCGATTCAGTGACGACTAAAATACTTTTTTCTTCAATTCCTACTATTAGCTCACACTCTCTATTTATTTATTTATTTATCTTGGTGGAATTTTCATTCGTTAATAAAATACATTATAAAGCGCTCAATTGAGCTGCTATTTTATATACATGATTATTTTGGATGTCAATAGAATAATTTAATAATAATTAATAAAAATTAATTGATTAAAACTAATTATTTAAAGAATTACGAATACAGCCACATTGGCATCATTTTTGGCGATTTAGTGATTCTTTTGGCGATTTGTTTCAAAACTTTAAAATGTTTTTTTCTCAGGTTTTAAGGCATTCAATTGAACTGAAATTTTATATACAAGATTGGTTTGGATAACAATACCATACTTTAATGATAATTAATAAAAAATAATTACCACTTAATGTTGTGATTCTGTCTTATGCATATACATATTTATATTAATTGTAACTATTCAATAAAAAGTAGCTAAAATAAAATTTTTCTTTCTTAATCTAAGTAGGATTTGACTTAAATTTTTATTTACATTACTTGTGTGTGTGTGTGTGTTTAAAAAAAAGTGAAAAATCGACACCCTCTTTCTCATTATTAAGAACTGTGACCACAAACTTCATAAATTCACAATGATTTTTTCATCAAAGTTATCTTAAATATAGCTGTGCTGTTAATTACACAGTCCAAAGTCACTCCAAAAATTTTCTGGTTCAGTTAAATTTAACGTAGATTGTTTGAGTCGGGGTTCAGAAAGTGATGTATTTTAACTTTGACTCTTCATAAAGAGAGAAATATTGTATACTACCCTAAGCAAGTTATTTCAGAAGATGATTTCATTTAGTTAAGATTCTAAAATGCTGCGATACATTTTCTTTTCAATCCATAACAACAATAGGTTTTTTTAAATTTGTAAAACATCTTCATTTTAAAAACACCTCTTTTGAAGCTCTTATTAGATACTAAGATAACATATTTCACAATTTTAAAGTGATTGTTTTAATAACGGGTTCTCAACCGATTTATTTACCACAGTTAGAAATAGAGCAAAACACTTTTGATGGTTCAATTAAAAATGATATAGAAGTTTTATTATTTTTCTCAAGAGTGATATGATCCCGTCCTTTTACCCCGTGTATGTTTGGTGTTGAGTTTCAATATGTATCGAAATTGATTCAATGATTTAATAGATATTGAAATCTTAATGGTTAGATCTTACACACATGCGGCTTATAAAAATTATTACCCTACCTGGTATATATATATATATATATATATATATATATATATATATATATATATATATATATATATTCATACTGATTATAGTACATATGCATATACACTGATTGCATCTCAAAATCCTCATTGTTTAAGTAGTGGAACAAATTACTCACTTGTTAAGAGTTTAAAACTGTAGACAGAAAACTGACAATTATCAAAAATATAAGCTAAGTGCTGCCTCTTTCCATGAAAATTTCCTGAATTTTAAATTCTACGTAAAGGAGCTTGCCTTAATACTAATTTAAACGGTTATTTCCAAATGAAATATAGGTTGTCTTCTTTAGCGGCGCTTTCGCGCTTTCAACATCTTACAAAAGTTAATCGCATCTCCCCAAACTGTCCACAGACGAGAAATCTCTCAATCTTCCGTTCACTTTCCATGGTCTACTAATTAAGCTAATAAGTTAGATAATTATACCCCCTTTCGAATAAATGGAAAACTTACGTTGGTTGAGGGAAAATGTTCTATTTCTCGCTATTCTAATCATTCCCCGCAGTTTCGAATCTCATTTTGATAGGTTGGTAAGACGCACAGTAGATTCGTACTGATGATAAATTGTAAACTCGGAGAAGTTTGTGGGTATTTCTAAATAAACAGATCCATCAATTTCACGCTGATAACTGTAATGTATCCAAATGATCAATATCTACACATTTGCGTCAAACACGCTTATAAATCATATTAATAAATTTAAGTTAATGTTATTAGAATTGATGTTTGGTTTTGAAGCATTGAATATAAATCTATGAAGATTTTGTTAGCTTTTGGTTTCATTAGAAATGTACATCAGTTACAATTAATATCGATTTATAAAAATTATATATAATTTTTTTTTACTTCAAACAAATACACGTACACACACATATATATTTCAAATATTTTTTTCGCATAGTTTTAATGTCTGACCCATGGAAGCATTGCTGATATCTGGTTTTAGATATTTTAGTCTCTAAAACATGATTTTTCATTTATCAAGGGCTTAAAACAAATATTGTAATTATTTTAAAAAGGAAGAAAATTACTTCTATACTCTGATATAGTATAACTCACATCAATTAAGGTATTAATTTATAAAAAGTATCTATGTTTTGAGTTTTTAGAGATAAAATTTTATTTTTGCAAATTTGCTCAACAAACAACTATATTATATAATATAAACAAGATTTGAAATACTTTATACATGTTGAATTATTTTTGTTACTTCTACCTTAAGCTAGCGATAACGTATATTTGTATATATTTGTAAAATAATTTATATATTTAAATGTAAGTTACACTTTTATAAGCATAAAAGGATAACCTAAAATCTAATGTATAGTTAATATAAATTTATTTCTTTGAAATAATTTTTTTAAGAGACATGCCACGCATTTATTCTAAGTTTCCTTTTTATGAATGTTTTACATTTTAACAGGCCCGTAATAATAATTGTAAAGCAGTTTGAGTACGTTTAGAAAACTAAGAAACATTTTCAAATGTCAATAGAAATGATTAATTATTAATTTCATTGGGTACAAGTATTAAAATGTATTATAAACGAATAACACAGAAAATGAGCAATAATAACTCACTACTAGATATGTGTTTGTGTAAAAAATGAAATTAAATTACACTGAACATTAAAGTTCATGTTCAGCCAATTACAAACAACTTCTTTAACTAACTAACAACCTTAAAGTTCATGTTCAACCAATTTCGAATAACTTTTTAAAATAATATTAATTCTTTGAATAACAAACTAACCAAATTAAAGCTCATGTTCAATCAATTACGAATAACTTCTTTAAATAAAGTTTTGTACTAATTACACTGAATGAAATGTACAAATATACGAAAATAGCGTGCTTTATTTAAGCAGTAAAATTTTCAATAATTAAATTTTCCAGACATTTAAATTGGAAGGATTTTTTCTTAAATGAAGTTACATTTTTCAATTTCTTCATAGGTAATATCGAAAAATAATTAATAAGTACTATATATTTTGTCAGAAAATAACCAAAAATAAAAAAAGTATATATATAAAAATAATATTATTTTAATAGTAAAATGCACAGAAATAGATATTTTCGTTATAAAAATATTTCTAAGTACATTATGCAAATTGAATTTCTAAATACAAACAACGTTCTACTTGAAGAGTTCATAACGTTTTTAACGGAGTATTATAATTATTCAGAGTCTGAAAAGAATCATCATAAAATTTAAATAAAAAAAGTTGACTTATTTTAAGAAATTCTTTTTAGTAAAAAAAAAAAAAGAGAAAATTTAAATAACAACATAGATTTAATTTTCAACAAAACATGTAATTAAAAATCTACTTTTTCTAAGTCTCAGAGAATCCATGGATAGAAAAGAATTTTTATAACATACAAATGTAGAAATATATATTATTTTAACATATTAATCAAAAACGGCTTATTTCTTTTTCATTTTGTTTTCTTTTAATCATCATTTACATTGATTTAAAATGATTAATCATTGTAAAAGTACTTACCGAAGATCATAAACGTGATAGTGTGATAATAAACTTTACCTTGACTTAACTGAAAGAATAGTTTTACCAAAGCAAGAAATCAGATATTGTTTAGGAAGCCTCATCAACATTTATCACTCTCTCCGAGTATTATGAAAGACTTTAAAGGTTTGATATTTAATATACCAGTCACTCACGTGTTTCAGAATATTCACCCATGGTTAACCAAGGATTGAGTGGGATAGTGCAGCAAAGGCGGTTTCAGATTTCAAATCAACCATATCACTTGGCAGGAAATAATTACCCTTAATGCAGCGAATACGTTTAATCCATTTTCTTTAATTAGCAGATTGATCCAAATATATAATTGAAGTACTTTTTTATGATGTGCTTTTAACAGCTCAAAAATCATGCAATGATGTAAATGACAACTTGCATTATTCTGTGTTCTTTCGAGCATCATTTATATCTTGTTCAGTGGGGACATTCAAAAGAAATTACTTTTGCTACATTAGCTCACGTGAGAAAGTATAAAATATTTTTTGATAAAAAAAAATGTTCCTGATTTTTGTGGACAAATCTGATGAAATAATCTCTCATTTGTTTATTATCTAGCAGACTGATATATAATTGTTTAACGTATGAAAATGCTTTATTTAAAGACAATTTCTATTGTGTCCAGTAAACATCTAGTATATAATATGTTTATTATGAATAGATTAAAATTTATGTACATATATACATAGTAGAAAAGCGACTCATATGGATCTCCACAACTGTTAGACCAACAGACTTTGAATTGTGTAAGCATATTTCTTTCGTTCATGAGATAACTGGTAAGAGCAACTTTTGAGAAAATCGACTTTCATGAGAGGTTAAGGGGCCGGTTATGGGCGAAAATTCGCGTTATTGAACTATTAGAGCTGTTTGGAAAGTTTGTTTGTTTTTCTTAGAAATGCAATTTGAATGGGTTTTACTGAAATCGATTCCCTATGACGAAGAGGGTACGAGAGAATAAAGGGAAAAAATCATGTTTTTGAGTCTATTAGACCTGCAGACTTTAAATTTGGTAGCTATGTTTCTTTTGCTTATTAATGACAGGCTAATATTGGGTTCAGTGGAATTCGTGTCCCACAACTTCATATAAGATATAGTTCTTTGTTTTCGATAATATTCACATATAAAACTGTCAAATAAACATTGGGAAAAACCGCGTTACTGAGAATTTCTTTTTCTTCTCTATTTTTGTTTGCTACATCGTTTTCTCCCCTTATAGTTTGATTTGCATTTACACTTAAAATTATTAAAATGTTAATTAAGTATTGATCTTATTAATTTTAATGGATATTGTATAAAGAATCACGGTTATAAAGCGTATGTAGTAATTCCTGTATTTGATATCATTATACAGTTTTTCAAGATTAATTCATGTAAAAAGTAAATGTAATAATTCATTACACAGTAAAATAAAATGCTAGTCTTTCAAAAAAGATACAATATTATTGTATTTGTATTGATTTAAAAAGAAATAATTAATAGTTGACATGCTAATCTTCTTCCAATTTACAACAAAATCCTCGTCAGGATGCAATTAATACCAGTTTTGAAGCCGGACAATTTTTGTATAAAATCGTTTGTGGAGCTAATGTACAATTCAAAAAACCTTGAGCTTTTTTTTCCTACTTGTAGTTTTTTCACGTATTTCATTATAGTGTAAAAAAGCTTAGGCTGAAAGTTTATTATAAAACAAAAGTATATTATTATTATTATTAAAATAGGACTTAAGTTATTTTACTTTCCAGAGATTAAGAGAGACTGTGCCAAAATGTAAAAGAAAGTGTAACATAAAAAAGTAATTTTAAAAGCGCTATATCTAAATTATAATCTCATAAAAAATGTCTGCAATTTAAACTGTTATCCAGATGCTTTGTTTAAAATAAAAAAGTAAACGAATATATAAGCTTGCTTTTAGTCTGAAAATACGCTAAAAATGCATTTAAAACGTTCGACGAAAGAAGATTATGTCAGGCATTCAAACTTATCTTGAAATTACTTTTATTAATCACCCGTAGAAAATGAAATGAAATGTTTATAGAAAAATCGTTTTTTAAGGAAAATGAGATTAGACTTATTTTTATTTCACTTTTCTAACCCTAGCAATACTTTTGAATTATTCAGACAATTCGATATATCCTACACAACTCTCTCTAATACCAATTCAATTTCTAAACACGACAGTTTAATAAATATATACTTAAGGGAAGTATATAATCTCTTGAACTTTCACTTAAGCAGTCAGATCTGGCTTGGAAGATGAATTTTCCAGACTTTGTGCAGACGTGGATTACTTACGAAAACTTTGGCATTAAATTCCGAAAGAAAAACATTTAAGCGTTGATAACTTTAACTCCGGAAGGCGTTTTCAAACACGATCTAGAACTTTAAAGCCTCCGGTAAAGCTTTAAACCGGAAAAAGAGAGAAAAACTACGGAAACACAAACATAAAACATAAGACTATGCGTAGGATCCATAACTATTTGCACTGAGAGAAGCACAGTGACTAGTTCTCTCAAAATACAGTTCTCTGTTTATTCTGACGGTTAAGTGAATCAGAAATAAATTTGAAACATATTTGTAGTAGTTTATAAAAGTATCTTTTTTGCCCTAAGGCGGTGATGATTTGTTTGTGCTTAACAGTCCGTGCAAATAATTTTACTTGCTAGTTGAACATTATTGCTTTTTCTTGCGAAATGAAATAAAAATGTCATCCTAAGGTAAAGTATAAAAATATATACTTTGTTTCGAAAAGACAAATATTTACTCTGAATTTTTTTTTTTGCTTTACTGTGAGTAATTTCGAAAAAAAAAGGTTAAACGTAAGAACTAAACGTTTATTAAGATATATTTAATTTAAAATACTGCTGTACACGTATTAAAAATTCTCTTAGAATAACTTTCAGTTTAATTATACTGTAGATTGCATATCTATTATGTGTGTTAAATTACTCAATACTTATAAGATTAAACACATTCAAAAATAAACATTTTTTTTCTTATTTGAAATGATATTCAAACTTTTGCTTAGTATGATATGCCTTTATAATGAATACAACAAATAAAAATGAATGCATGTAAAAAAAACATAGAAATATTTTAATCATAATATCACTAATGCATATATATTATTACATCAAAAAATTTAAAAAAAATTGAACAAATAAATATGTAGGCAAACAATGGATTGCTATTTAGTTTTTGTTCTGGTATTAATAAACATTTTTTTAGGGAGTATTGAAAGGGAAAATACAATTTGGAAAACCCAATGCCAAATAAATGGCATTTCAATTCATCAGATATTTAAGTTAGTAGTAAAAAAAATTTAAAGTACATAATTAAAAGTCAGTTTTAGTAATTATATATATATATTCTCTATCAAAAGTACTCTAAGTTTGAAAATAACTAATTGAGATCTGGCATGTCTGAGAGTTAGCCTTGAGGTTTGCAATTAAGTCAGCGCTTCTCAAACTGTGAGTCGCGCTCCCCTAGAGGGGGGTGATAACCCTAGCAGGGGTAAAGAGTTGAAAACAAAAGATTATTTTAAAAAATTACTAATTTAATGTAAGTAAACAAACAAAATACATTCTGGCATAAAAAAAATAACAAAAACATTTACACTGATATAATACATTTATTACTGTATCAGTGCTGCACAATGTATTGTATAATATAATTTAACAACACTAAGTTAAGAATCAGTTTAATAATTACCAGTGATCCCACGGGCTTTTCATGTATAAAATTATATTCAAACATTTACGCTTATTTTGATAATTTGTTCAGTTCATAATTAATCCCATAACTGTCGATTAAAAGTTACGCGATTCGCTCACATATGCCACCGTTTTGTATGTATGCAAAGACATGTAGTGTATTGGGGGAGGGAGGAGACAGAGAATAAATAAGAAATTCCTTTGAAATAAGTAAATTCTTCGCAGCACTGTTAAGTTCATTTTATTGCAATTCCAAAGCTTTCTGAATAGTTTTATGGAAAGTTGTGAACCGAAAGGATTGTATTTCGGAAAGACGTACATATACGTCCGGGGCAATTTACGCTCTGGCTGTGCGAGACATTTATATACACCGGAGGCACTTAAGAGGTTAAAGTCGGATTGGAGTTTTAGCGTCAAAGTATTGTACTATCGAATTCAATACATTGTTATTGTATGGAGGTGGGGGGCGTTGAAAATTATGCTTGAATATTGGGTCGCAAGTACTGAAAGTTTGAGAAGCACTGAATTAAGTAAAAGCTTGACTTATGTTATAATTACATATTAGGCATTCACATCTCTGCTCTTTTGCTCTTCACTGAAGTGGATGAAAAATTCCTTCACTTATTAACTTAATTAATATTGTATTTTTTGTTATCCCATGAAATCAGAAATATTCACCCATTTGTCTTGAACAAATTCAAAAATTTTGTATCAGTCATTCAAAAAGTTAAGTTTACTCTTTATACTTGATTTCCAGTGACTTTAAAGTACTGAGATTCTAGTAGAGCTAGGGCGATATAAACACATACAGAGAATGCCCCAGATGTTGCTGATAATATTGTTATTTATTTGGCAACGAATTTTTCATTGAAAGGAAAGAAATCTTAATAAAACACAGAATTCAGATACACTCAATATCTGAATAAATATCATGATTGTATCGAAGAGTCGAATATATTTACTAGTTAGTTGAAATTAGAGTGTTACTTTTTAACGATAGCAGCATTTATTCATATGAAGTCGGGTCATCATTAGTATGTAAAATGATTTGAACGGAATAAAACTATTTGCATATTTTATTATATTTTATGAAATATTAAACCATTATCTCCATGAAAATATTAAGAAATCTTTTTTGTATAAATGATGGTTTTGAATATCTGACTATATTTCAAAACAAATCATAGTAGTTTGATGCAGGGGTAGGAAATGTCTAATGGAACAGTAGCATTCTCTTAAAGCTATGATTTAATAAGTGCAGCTGTAAAGATTGGAGCATTATCATCTTGGGAAAGCAGCAATTATAGCAGGAAACAATGTTTACATTGCAGACCGCATCTGGTTACTAAAAGTCTCTACTGACTTACTTTCACAAATAATTGATCTTCAAAGAAAATAGCAAGGACTGCAGACCATTGCAAAAGTCTAATTTTTCCATATTAAAGAATCAAAATTACGAGTTTGTCATTTTAAACTTTTATACCTGCAGAGAAAAAGAAAAAAAATCTATGACAAGGTTAAACATACATATGTAACATGCTCGCTTAATATTAATTTAAATTGGGCTTGAAATATTGCACACTTTTTTTTGTGCATCTTTATTACGAATATCATTTTTACAAACGAAATTCTCATCTCATTTCCCAACTTAAAAGGATTGAATCATATTTTTTGATTCATTTCCTTTTCCTAGAATAAAGCAATATCTGAATAGCTTAAACTTGCCTTTTTCTGTGACCTCCTGGAGCCAAGTCTTTTTCCTAAACCCATCCACGCAGTTTATTAAATAACTGAACTTTATCTTCTCTTAACATAGGGTTTATAACACACCATTATTTATGCCATTATATTCGAAGGTACAGATATTAATAACAATATGTTGAGATATTTTTTCCTCTTTATTAGATTTTCACTTTTTGCCAAATGGCACTTAGTGGTCACTCTTTCTATGTTAGTTTAATTGATACGTTGGTTTTTCACTCGGTTGTTTGCATTATCACGACTATACATATCACACACACACACGCGTATGTATATAATAAAGATATTACCATGTTCACAATGTAGGATAAATACGAGTTAAGTTTTTCATTTTATGAAATACCTTAAATTCGCGTATGTACTTCAATATGTAAGAATAAATTCTGATAAAGTTTCACTTCAAACAAAGTTCTTTTACTGTTTTGAATTATTTTTTTTAAAAAAAGCATTGATAAAACATTCTAAGCAAGTGATTTATATGATTCGTATTATTAAAATAGCACAGTCTTTGAAATCTTATGAAAAAGGGTAAAAAGGGATTCAAATAAAGATGAAAAAATGTTTTGTATTTCTTGGAGTCTAAGACATTTTTATTCCTAGTTTACAACTCCTTGAACAAAGTAATATAAATTAAAACATTCGTCTTATAAAAACTGAGCGGAATCGTAATGAAATATTTCTCGAGAGGAGAGTGTCTTTGTGAAAAGAAATTTTAATAAAAGTAAATTTACTATTCAGTTTATTTTCCCTCGAATTCCTACTTTAATTAAAATACATTCATTTTTTAAAATCTTTAAAGAACTTTTTCAATAAATTTTGTTTGAATGTGCATAAGTTTGAATCACGTAAATAAATAACAAATACGTATATCTAAATTAAAAAAAAAACTGATTTTTCTAGTGCATACTCTATGTGTATTGCAGCTCCTTAATTATTATTATTATATAATTATTTATCCAGGATTGTATAATATTTAAATATTTCCACATTAACTACACTACCAATTTATTTATATATATATATATATATATATATATATATATATATATATATATATATATATATATATATATATATATATATATATATATATATATATATATATATATACATACATATATATTGCATTGTAAATCATTTTCAAGTTATTTTTTTTATTTTCATGAAACGGATTTTGATAATTAAATTAACATATAGTGTTTCGTTCATTTTCTTCGAATCTATTTAAAATCATGTGTAGTCAGTATTTTGCTGTCACAAAAATTTATGTTAATTTAGCAGTATAAGTATTATAGCATATTAAATCTATCAAACACTCTGCCACCAATAAACCACGTAAAACTACATATGAATGAATTGAAATTTCTCCGTTGACTTTTGAGGCTGCTTTCTCTAATAACTCTAAATGTAAGCTTTAGCAAAGACAACCCATTTTGAGAGATCCTGGTAATTGTTTGAATGATTTATGATGATTGATGACTTGAATGGATCTTAATGACCTTTATTATATTTGTGAAGGCTTGAATCACGTTCGACGACTTCAATGACACTTGATGAATGATTCATTTTCATCCATTGTTAATATTAATTATTTCAACATTATCTACATTTTGTGCAAGAATATAAGTCAATTGAGAAATATATAAAAAAATGCTATTGCTGACCATTGATGACACTAATTGAATAGTTTTGTTTCAGCAGAAAAGGTTTAATGAGGTAAGGTTTTATGCAATGAAACCAAAGGTTCGCATCCGTTTCACTTCAAGTCACTAGAAAGATCGACTGGTAAGATAACATCATCATTTGAAATGGAAACAGTGATCCTGTTATGTTCAATGGTTAGTACAGATTCTGTCTGAACACTAACTCTCGGCATGTTCATATATAGAAAGATCGAGGGGCCCGGTATCATTCCTCCAACATGAAAGTCAATGATGATACTATGACCTGAGGAAGTTGGGCAAAGAGTTGAAGTGGCTGATGAAGTTGGGCAAAGAGTTGAAGTGGCAGATGAAGTTGGACAAAGAATTTTGAGCGCTACAAAGTATAGAGACGAGGTCTCAGAATACTGCATGAGGCATTTTCAAAAAGGCGGTTGGCACACATTTCACTTGTAAAAGTATGATAACACTAGTCCATAGAGTATCCGAACTAATCAAAGAATATCTAGAGACTGAGGATATAAAGAGACTCGATCTCTGGAGAACAGACCAATCCGATATCCTGTTAAAAGTCTCATTGAGCATATGGAATTGTCTCTGCAGAGCAATTTTAGCTCTCTATTCTCCTTCCCTAATACTCCCGAAGCTATGGAGTGTTTTGGTGAAGGAATAAGAATTTTTGTCTCATGCATATACTCATTTCCATACATATACTCGTAAACAGTGCTCGAATGCAGGCTGAGAGTGGCGCTATCATGCCCCTCGTTAAATTCTGTCCGAGTGACCTTTTGCTATGTCATTTTTGAATTGTTAAGATTTTGACAGCATAAATGGTGACCATAAGCGAGTTTCATTAGTATTTTATTAATTTTGTAGAAAAACTTTTAATTAATTTCATAAGAAAATTCACTGGAATAAAATATATTTTTCTTAAAATTTCACAAAACTTTGTTCGTATTTTAACTTGTTCACAACAGTGTGCTTCTTTAATTTAATATATAATAAAAAATGATTTTATAAAGAACATTTAAAGCATAAGGTCATACTAAAAGAGCAGACTTTGTTTTATACAACTTGAAGTAAAATATATAGTAGATTCCGCTTCACCCCCTTTTGACGAGGAAAAGTGTGGGGTATTCTAAATTAAATCATCTTAACCAAACAAAAAAAACCTGTTTATTTTGAATTATGAACCGCAATTATTTCTCTTTTGAATAAATTTATTCTTTTATCAATATACTACTCTACACTTAAACATTCCTTACTTTTTTTAATAATATTCAAGATTTATTACTAATTAATAAATATCTCTGTGATAACTATTTACTTTTTTTATGAAATTATATCAAAAACAATTTCAAAATATCTTTAATTAACTTAAGGAAAGCATACCTTTGATGTCAAATATTCACTTAAGACTAATTATAATGATTTTTATTGGTTGTTGTCTATATATTTTTCATTTTACTACTATCTTAAAAATATGCATTGTTTTTGATATTTTTTTGCACTCAGTGGGCAAAAGAAGACAACAAGATCTTAAGAATAAAGATTAATCCAATATTAATAATGCGTCATTTGTTGTTTGTTGCATAAAAAAATAAGAGTAAATCTTAGGCAGACAAAAATGTATTTATTTTTTTATTAATTTGTATAACAAATACGATACACAAACATTTAAAAATTGCTTTATTTAAATACATACATACACATATAAAGAGTGAGCACAAATGAAGGGCGCGATTTAAAAAAAATCATATTTTTGAAACTGCTGCATATATTACAATGGTACATGAATGCAATGATAAATATATTTCAAGTTTTGTAACCTACTAATGTTTTGCCAAACATTTATAAAAACACGAGGCTAAGTCAAAAAGTAAAGACGTTTTGCAACAGCGCGAAATGATGGGTATTCTGCAACACTTGTATACGATGTGTCACTCATCTTTCCATGGAGTGTAAGAGACTGTTCATCATCACAGCTTCATTATCGATCTGCACCAAGAAGGAAAGGAGGGTAGTGATTCCCTTTTGTTTAAGGGAGGTGTGATCCCTCGTGATTCCCCGTGGCCTTGGGGTATCATCTCTTCATCTGCGCGAGCTAGATTTGTTGGAATAAATGATTGACCACTCAAATTCTCCATAATAAATCTAATTCATTATTGTCTAAGATATATTGATCAACGCAACACAAGTCTTACTAGAGGGATATGGTCAGGAGTGATTCTACGTAATTATCAATTCTAAGTAAATAACGCCTCAAATCTTAATCACTATCTTTATGAGAAATTAACCTCAGAATCTTTACCTACTGTAAACTCCTCAATAAGCTAAAGTTCGTTCTATAATTCCTCTTCTATAATTAATCTCTAACCAATATCTCACGGTGATCAGCACCTCGGCTTTCTGTCTCTTCTTTGTATTCTATTATTCTACTATTATTCTTCCATTCTATTACTATCCGACTTCTATTCTAGCCGGATTCTATCAAACTTCTATCTTACCAAATATTCCCCATGTGGATTAGTGAGAAGACGTGATAAAGCCACGTCACAACCTGCGTGAGTGTGTGCACTAGGTACTAGCCATTCCTTCCATTTTCATACCTTCAACTAAAACGACCCTCAGTGGTAGACACCGTTGGACTGTCCGTCACATAAAGAAGTTCTTCACTGTTCGAAGCTCTCTATCCATTCGTGAATCTTGCTATGCGATAAGCAGCTGTGACTAAACTAGATTGCATGTGACGAATGATTTCCGAAGGTTTCACACCATTTTCTAACAAAATGTTAATATTTGTTCTCCTTGATGCGGATCCACAATGGAGCTGCCATGTTGAACGGTCTGCTACACTTCAACGACTACGAGAGAAGATGTGTAACATGTTGCATAGAAGTGTTGCCGGCTACCTTTCATTCAATCTTGGATGAGCCAAACTTTGGAAAGATAAACTGCATAAGTACCTTTACTCTTCGACTTGCCCTCGTACGTACATATAAACGTTGCATTTCGATAATTATTTTTTTGAATTTTTTTTTCAAAGCTTTCTCTCCTTCCATTCAAAAATGCATTTTAAAAAAAAAAAATCATTTTTAAAAAAATATTTTTATTTTGTATATAATACGTTACTTACCTAGGAAATTTGCGACATGGTATAATTTGCTTAAAATATTCATTATCTAATGGAAAATGAACATTAACTCATCCACATCCTTATTTAATATTTTAACAGTTATGATACTTTTAATTGTCAAATAAAAATAAAATGACATAAATTCCCCACTTTTCAGACTTTTAATACTATTTTGTGATTTACAGTTTCTTTTTTTTTTTTTTTTTTCAAAATATTATTGTGCATTTTTGATTTTTCTATTTGAAAAAAATATATATATATATTACACACTGTCTTCGAATTAAAAGAAAGAAAAGAAAATCAGAACATTTTTTTATAAAAAGCTTATTTATATCTTCTTGTTTTTTTTTTGGTATAATCTGCGGCGCATTGAAAATTAATTTTATATTATTCAGAATTAATGCTTGGAACATTAATCTGTAACTAAGAAAATAACTTAGAATTAAGATGTGCAGTAAAAATGTCAAAATCGGTTCTTTGAAAGGATATTTTGTTTTTTAATCTTCCTTTAACTTCTAAATTGAGTATCATAATAAATATAAATTGTAGAGGTGAAATATATGGAAAGAAATGCGTGAAAAAAAAAAAGCTTTCCTTTTTTTTTAGATCGCAATTTTCTCCTCTTTTTTTTCCTCTTTTTTTATTTTGTGTGAATGCAAGTTTTTTAAAAAAAATTTCTAAGGAAATAACTTAAATCATGATTGAGTGCACTTTTTTTGTTTTTGTTTTCCATGATCATGAACTAAAAAATTATTCAGTGAATGATATTTAGCTTGAGATAAATTTTGATTTTATAAAATCAGAGGAGGTGTAATATATTTCATTAGTCCCATACATTGATTTAAGGTACTGTGTCTTTTATAATTCTTTAACTTGATAGAAGAACTACGTAACGTATAGCAGTGTTCTCCAAAATTT